>CM060932.1:313637190-314264463 GCA_030765085.1 Allium cepa | reverse complement strand
CATTTTGGAATCACCCTCAAGGTTAGTAGAAATAGTCCTTGCACTTTAAAGTCTTCATCTTAGACTTTGCCATTACTATTTCCAATTCAAATGTTTACATTGGTTCGAATTAGTTTTCAAATAACAACTAATATCCGATCCTAGTCTCTCCAAACCAAAGATCGATAATTTTAAAAGGTCAAGTTATTTATAATGGACTATACCACTATCAAGGTGTAAAGATTTACATATGAACATATGTTCCATATGCTTATGTGACGATCCGATTTTTCGACGCTTGAAAAATCGACATTTATACGGCCATTGTATCAAATGCCAAACAATCAAATGCCAAAAAATCGAACCATTAGGGCTAAAGAAGCAAGAGGTAGAAGAAGAAATAGAAAACAATATCTAAATCTCACAAACGTGGTGGAATAAAATACGATATATAACATCGACTTTAAATTCAAAGAATATGTATCATCATATAACATTTCTCAAAGTACAACAATCATTTCATCAAATCCGGACAGTTCAGTAACATGTCCTTACACAGCAGAATAATAATCAAGTATGGAAGTACGTCTCGCCATGCAGCTTATCTCCTGAGCTCCACAGCAGTCCATCCAGAATTTGTACTCTATAATACTCGGTTTGACCCGAGCATTATAGTTAATTAACATCCAAGTCGGTCTGAAAAACCAGCGTGAGAAAATACACTCAATTGGATTATAAAAGTTTTCAAAATCCTTTGAAATCTAAGGTATCTCGTAAGACCACACCATAAATAAACATGCCAAGTTTTTATGTTATGATAACCAAAAATTTTTTTATCAAATCCGTTTGACATTATAATAGTGTCAATAGAACGTAAAATATAATCTAGCTGAAATGCTTGCATCTCACGTTTCAGCAATAGTTGGGAACAATCAAAACCGTATAGGTGCTTACTGGAGATTGGATTCCATACAATGGCAGGGCTACTGGGGTACCGCCCGTCACAGTACGTGATCTAGATCACCGTACCAAGGATCCACCCCGATCCCCTATATGACAAGACCGGAGCTACCCCATACTAGATAGTCCTAATAAGTTCACCCCTTACTCATTCCTTTATAAATTCCCATCCTGAATTTATACTTTCAAATTATCTTCGGATTAATATTCCACTCTATTTATAAACCCTGTTCATAAAATCCATAATCTTATTCTCACTTTTGAAACACTGTTTCAAACACTTAATCGATTTTAAAAAAAATCGATTTTCCAAATTTAATTTCCCATAAAATTTATTTCTCGATTTATTCAAAGCTTATTTTCAGAAAACTATTAAATCCATATTTACTTCCTAATTATGATTTAAAAATCTTATTTAAAAATAAAATTATAAATTTTCATACTTTATTTCAAAATTTTCCTTTTATTTCATCCAAACCATTTGAAATCCTAAATTTTTAAAATAAAATTTTTATTTCTCTAGATAATATCACTTAACTTAAAAACAATCATTTATTTCTATTTATTCAAAATCTCCTTTACCATACTCGGAATTTATTATTAGAATTTAAAAAAAATCAACCTTTATTCTTTTCCAATTCATTATTTAATTTATCCAAATTCTTCATAATTACTTGCTTAAATCCTCTTTTTAATTTCCTTAAAAATTCCATCTTTATATTCTAATACCTCAATATACCCAAATATATTCAATTTAATCCATAACATCCAAAATTTTCCATTTCCAATATAATCTATCATAGATAATCAAATATAACATATCACAGAGTATTAAATAAATCTAAATATTTTAAGGAATCCAGTTGGATCCCTCCAACCTGTTTTCCCTGTATCCACAGATGTTAGCACAATATAATAATACCAATTCCATTTCAAGGTGGAATATCGCGGTATATGGGTTTATATCATCTCATCCGCTATTATGCGGCGCATAGGGTCTCATCCGCTATATAATGCGGGAAATCAATCGCTCCAATATATATATATATATATATATATATATATATATATATATATTCTATTATATAATATACCACATCCAATCAATTCAATTATTCAACCAAATATTTAAATTTAACTATTTAAATTTAAATAACGATCCAGATGAGTGAGATTGACTCACCTTTTATTTTTGTTCGCAATCCATCTCGACCATTTCTTTACGGTTATAGACCTTGAATGACATTACATAATTTATTAATATTCGAATTGATCGAACAATTAATTAATTATTCAACTTAACTAACTCTTTGGTTTAAACTAATAATTTAGTTTTAAGCTAATTCCCTTTTAAAAATCTTTTAGTAATTAAAAAAAGTTAAATAAGTTAATTATACAAATTAATCACCGAAACCATTATTTTAAAATAAACTAGTAAATTTAAAATGCATAAATGTATACTTATTTTTCCTTCTGCAGTTTATCTATATTTCCCTATTTATATACCTATTTATTGCTTTTAAATTAAAAAAGAAATTCCATAACTTAAATCAATACTGTGTTATATATTATTTTTCTCTATGTATATACATTTATACATACGTTGATATCAAATTAAAAATATATAATAAAATGAATCATACCTCACTGTTCCCAGTCCATCGTGCATAAATCGAGGACATTGCGACTACATCTCCATCCAGAAACGCTGCCACCGTCGTGCCTGACACTGCCTTCCACCATCTCGAGCATCCCCCCAACCAATCAATGTCGCGGTAACTCCCACGATCGCCTTCCACCCCTCTGGCCGTGACAAGGACCGTGTCGCGCCTCCCTGCGTGGCGTGCGATTTCCCTCTTCTTCCACTTCCGATGACCCACGACTGGATCTGAAAGCAACGAAAGGGTCTCGATTTTTAGTAGGCATGCTCATTCTCCTTTTTTATATATATAAATGAAAGATTTCGTTCGATTAGAAGGTTTAAAAAGGGGAAGAAATAGATTTTGTTTTTGAGATGCTCAATAAATTTTTTCCGCCAATTTGAAATAAATTGAAGGAGAAGTATTTCGTTCTGCCATTTCTTTTTCTTCGTTCTCTTATTATCATTTTTATTAAATTATATTATAAAAATGAAGACGCGTGTTTATCTAGGTGAACACGTGCAATGAATCCCTATATGTGTCTGCTTGCTGAAGATTCCAATAATAATATTATTAATTGATTTTTTTCCTTTAAATTTAAATTCAAATTTAAATCGTCTCGATTTACGCAACTCACAATCTCGACTTCCTATCGAGGCGAGCCACTAGGCATTTATAATGTTAAACACCTATTCCGAACGCAATGGAAAATGTTTCGAGTCCTAATTCAATCGTATGGAGAAGATAGCTTTTTGACCCAGTTATAATATTAAATTTTCGATATAGATTTCAGCATGTTTATCTACCGTACGACCAAACGATTTCTCCAAACACTACGAAAATTGAAATGCGATAATAATACACTATTACGGATCCAATGGAATAGGTTTCGTCGAATTCCGAGACTATGCCTTGGAAGCCTATTTTTTAAATATCGATTTAAATGATATATTTTCAAAACTAAACAAAACACTTCCAATTTCAAGTTTAACATTCCTATTATCTCCAGTATAATCAAATTGTAAGCCATTTAAATATTTTTAACTAGCTTAAAACTCAAGATTTAATACTTTACTCAACCTCTAATTATTAAATTCAATAAATTGAATTGCCAAATAATAATGATCTTTGAAAATTCAAGTTAAACTAACTTCCAAATATTTAAAATCAGTTAAATATTCCAATTTCAAATATCTAAAAATTTTGGTTTGTCGCATTCCTCCCCCCTTAAAAGAATTTTGTCCCCGAAATTACTAGTCAAGAGAAATGGTCCTTAACCCGTTACTATTTTCCAAATCCAAATAGTTTTTAACAACTTTCCAAAACCAAACAGTTTTTAGCAATACCCAAAACAATCTTTTTATTAAAGATACTCTCACACTTACTAACTTCCTATACTCATCCACCACTTCCTTACAATATTATTTTATCAACAATTCAAATTTATATTTAAAACCTCATTTTAAATTTTCAAAATTTCTCAAAAATTTTCTAACTCCCTAAATTTTCGAAAAAATTTCGCCAGCGTCTCCTTTGCGCGGCTAGCTCAGTACAACTACAAAATACCTCTACATGCCCCCAAATTTCAAAAGAAACCAAAAAGCCAAGTGGCTAGACAAGAAAATCAAATTTCATACAGAAATTTAAATACATACCTTTTTTATTGAAATTCCATTTATCTTCCGAAATCAAAAATTCCAATTTTCCTTTTTGATTTTAAGCATTTGTATCCTACTAAGCAATAATGTTCATATTCAAAATCACTTTACACTGTCTTTACAAAAGTTTTCATATCTATTTCATTCACGTCCATACGATGCACATATATCATCCATATACAATACCCAATTTGATCGCTCACTCGATTACACAATTTCGATCATCCACCCGACTTCCTAGTGCGGACTGAGATCTGGTTTCTTGACCAGAAACCGTCATTCTCCTTGCATAGCCACAAACTATGATAGAGAATTTCCATAATAAATCAAAAATCCATGTCAAGGGTTCGCCGTCGAAAATCGAATGAAAAATCCCTACTCAGAACGATATAAATATCTCAAAATTCCGTGCTCGAATCTGGATCAAATTGCTATGCGAATAAAATGATATACGTATATCCTACGTATTTATCTCAATTGATTATTAACTAAGTCAAATTTTCTTCTTATTCACATTCACTATGATTTCTATCCACTTATTTACAATTTTCCATTTCACAACTTCTAGTTTGATTTTCATCCAATTATTAACTTAGTATATTTTCAATACCAAAGTTACTTAAGAACTTTCACCCTTAACTTTTCCTAAGTTTAATATAAGCATTTTATATATCCTTATATTATTACTTTCACTTTACCACTTGTTTTTTTTTCTATATTTAATCAATTTGGATTCCAATTCCATATAGATTCAATTTTCTTCACTTTACTAATTAATTTCAAATATTCTCCCCCAATTTCCACCAAGATTTTCATTTCAATTCTACTTGAATCCAATTCATCTTCAAACTCTGAATATTGAGTTTTATCAACTATCTTCCATTCACAATGCGTTCATATCACTGTTTTAAATTAGTTCCGCTTACTACTTTATTCTAAATTTCAAAACAAATTTTTTTATCACCAAGCTTTTATTATTTGGTTCACTTCGAATTAATTCTATAACTTCACTTTATTTTACACATTTTAAATTAAATATCATCCAACATACAATTCCGATTCATTTGCTTACCCACTTGAATCAATTAGTTTACTTAATAATTTTATCTTAGTCCTTTATTTTATTTAGTCAAATCTTGACTATCTTCGTTACCACAATTCAAATTAATTCCCAATATCTAGTTTAAATCATATTTACTTACAAATGCAAATTCATTTGTCTATCCACAGTTACACTCTGACTTAATTCAAAATTTTAAACTTCTATAAATTTTCCAAATTTAATTACATTTCATTCAGCAATCTTTTTTTCTTCACTTATTTGGTTTACTTTACTAGCTTATTTTGTTCCCATACTTATTTTAATTTAACTTTTCCTTAAGTTAAATTTCACTCTAAACAAATTTTCCAAATTTTTATAAGTTATCCAACCCATTTACTATTTTAATTATACTTCCAGAGTTTAAGTAATTACTTAAGTATTTCAAAATTATTTTTGAAATCAAGTGTATGCCAAAATCCCTTAGTATATCCAATATTCCTTTGTATTTTAAAATCAAAACGGTTTTACCAAACCAAAACTTCAACATTTCAAAAATCATTCTTGAAATCCCTAATTCAATTGCGTATCCAATTATTCCTTGAATTTTAAAACCAACCCAGTTTTGCAAAAAACTCTAATTTAAATCATTCGGGTAGCAATTCCTCTCTTGCAAACTCGAAAATGAACATCATAATCTCACAACATCATAATCTCACAAACGCATCGGAATAAAATATGATATATAACATCGAATTTAAATACAAAGAATCTGTATCATCATATATACATACATTTCACAAAGTACAACAATAATTTCATCAAATCCGGACAGTTCAGTAACATGTCCTTACACAATGGAATAATAATCAAGTATGAAAGTTTGTCTCGCCATCCAGCTCGTCTCCTGAGCTCCACAGCAGTCCATCCAGAATTTGTACTTTATAATACTCGGTCTGACCCGAGCATTATAGTTAAATAACATCCGAGTCAGTTTGGAAAACCAGCGTGAGAAAATACACTCAACTGGATTATTAAAGTTTTCAAAATCCTTTGAAATTAAAGGTACCTCGTAAGACCACGCCATAAATAAACATGTCGGGTTTTTACCTTACGATGACCAAAACATTTTTATCAAATCCGCCTGATATTATAATAGTGTCTATAGAAAGTAAAATATAATGTAGCTGATATGCTTGCATCTCACGTTTTAGCAATAGTTGGGCACAATCAAAACCGTACAAGCGCTTATTGGAGATTGGATTCCATACAATGGCAGGGCTACTGGGGTACCGCCCATCACAGTGCGTGGTCTAGATCACCGTATCGAGGATCGATCCTGATCCCGTGCATCACAAGGCCGAAGCTACTCCTTACTAGATAGTTCGAATAAGTTCACCCCATGGTTGGGATCAGCAACTACCCACACATCCGAAATAAAGGGACATGTAGACAGGGGTGACCTTATCCAAATTGGTTGCTAGCCACTTAGCCTTGTATGCACCTCCCTTGTTTCAGCCATTCCCAGTTGATAAGGATCGAGGCTATGTGTTACCATTTTAGCACATATTCACTTAGAATGCTTATCGTCCTCCTGACGATGTTCTGAAAGCATTCGTCCATACAAGTCCATTCCGGGTCCGAGCGGAACCGAAGGCACTACTCCACCTACATCCATTTTGGAATCACCCTTAGGATTTGTAGCGATTAGCCCTTGCACTTCACTGCTCCATCTTTGACTCACAGCTCTTGTCTTTCTCACAAAAACGTTCAAACCGGATCGAAGTGGTTTTTGAGAAATTAATCACGATCCTGGTCTCTTCGAAACGATCAGCGCATTGGCTAATATTGATAGTCGGTTATTTAATTATCTAATAGCACCCACAAACAACCATCTGATTTAAATAATTTTCCAAATTATTTATTGACCAAAATATCTTCGTAAGATATCTTTTTCACTTCTATATTTTGAAATCAGTTTCAAATCTCTTTCACACGCGGAATAAATTCCCAACATTGTTTATTTCCCACTGAAAATTTCCACGCCCAAATACTTTAGATTTTAAAATAATTTAAATCACTTTATTCTAAAATATACTTTAAAACATTTAAATTAAAATTAATTAAATACTTTATTCAAAATATATACTTTAAAACTATTTTATAAAATATAAAAAAAATTAAATAAAAGTTAAAGCCAAACTAAATTTTAAAATAAGAGCTATGAAATTCTATACAAGTTTTCAAATAAATCTTTAACCAAACTATCTTTTAAATAAAAATATTTATAAAATATAAATATTAATAATTATCTTTAAAATCATAATACTAGTCAAACCTTTCAATTAATTACTACTATAATTAATCTAAATAAATATTTACTTTAAAATTTAAATAACTTAAATAATAATTTCTTTAAAACATTACTTTAAACAAACTTAAAACTTTTAACTTATACTAAAAATCTGCTTTGAAATATGTACTCGGCTTTTCAGGGAAATACATTTCTCTTCCATACCTTTTAAAAATAAATCACTATTTATTTTTAAAATAAATTACCCATTCCTTTATAAATTCCCATCTTGAATTTATATTTCCAAATTATCTTCTGATAAATATTCACTCTTTTTATAATCCCTGTTTATAAACTCCATAATCTTATTCTCTCTTTTGAATCGCCGTTTCAATCACTTAATCGATTTTAGAAAAATTGATTTTCTAAATTTAATTTCCCATAAAATTTATTTCTTGATTTATTCAAAGCTTATTTTTAGAAATCTATTAATTCCAGATTTACTTCCTAATTATGATTTAAAAATCTTATTTAAAAATGAAATTATAAATTTTCGTACTTTATTTCAAAAATTCCCTTTTATTTCTTCCCAAACCATTTGAAATCCTGAATTTTTAAAATAAAACTTTTATTTCTCTAGATAATATCACTTTAGTTAAAAACAATCATTTATTTCCATTTATTCAAAATCTCCTTTACCATACTCGGTATTTATTACTAGAATTTAAAAAAAATCAACCTTTATCCTTTTCCAATTCATTATTTAATTTATCCAAATTCTTCATAGTTACTTACTTAAATACTCCTTTTAATTTCCTCAAAAATCCCATCTTTATATTCTGATATCTCAATATACCCAAATATATTCAATTTAATCCATAGCATCCAAAATTTTCCATTTCCAATATATTCTATCATAGATTATCAAATATAACATATCACGGAGTATTAAACAAATCTAAATATTTTGAGGAATCAAGTTGGATCCCTCCAACCTGTTTTCCTCGCATCCACAGATGTTGGCACAGTATAATAATACCAATTCCACTTCAAGGTGGAATATGGCGGTATATGGGTTTATATCATCTCATCCGCTATTATGCGGTGCATAGGGTCCCATCCGCTATATAATGCGGGAAATCAATCACTCCAATATATATATACTATTATATAATACAATATAATATACCACATCCAATCAATTCAATTATTCAACCGAAAATTTAAATTTAATTATTTAAATTTAAATAACAATTCAGATGAGTGAGATTAACCCACCTTTTATTTTTGTTCGCAATCCATCTTGACCATTTCTTCACGGTTATAGACCTTGAATGACATTACATAATTTAATAATATTTGAATTGATCGAACAATTAATTATTTATTTAACTTAAATAACACTTTGGTTTAAATAATAATTTGGTTTTAAACTAATTCCCTTTTAAAAATCTTTTAGTAACTAAAAAAATTAAATAAGTTAATTAAATAAATTAATCATCATAACCATTATTTTAAAATAAACTAGTAAATTTAAAATGCATATATTTATATTTATTTTTCCTTCTGTTGTTTATCTATATTTCCTTATTTATATACCATTTATTACCTTTAAATTAAAACAGAAATTCCATAACTTAAATCAATACAATGTTATATATTATTTTTCTCTGTGTATATACATTTATACATTAGTTGATATCAAATTGAAAATATAAAATAAAATGAATCGTACCTCATTGTTCCCAGTCCATCGCGCATAAATCGAGGACATTGCGACTACGTCTCCATCTAGAAACGCTGCCACCGTCGAGCCTGACATTGCCTTTCACCATTTCGCGCATCCCCCACGGCCAATCAACATCGTGGCCACTCCCACGATCGCCTTCCACCCCTTTGGCCGTGACAAGGACCGTGTCGCGCCTTAATGTGCGATTTCCCTCTTCTTCCACTTCCGATGACCCACGACTGGATCTGAAAGCAATGAAAGGGTCTCGATTTTTAATAGGCGCGCTCATTCTCTTTTTTTAATATATACAAATGAACGATTTCGTTCGATTAGAAAGTTTAAAAAGAGGAAGAGATAGGTTTTGTTTTTGAGATGCTCAGTAAAAAAATTTCTACCGATTTGAAATAAATTAAAGGAGAAAGTGTTTCGTTCTGCCATTTCTTTTTCATCGTTCTCTTTTTATTATTTTTTATTAAATTATATTTCCAAAATGAAGAAGCGTGTTTATCCGGGTGAACACGTGCAATGAATCCCTAACGTGTCTGCTTGCTGAAGATTCCAATAATAATATTATTAATTGATTTTTTTCCTTTAAATTTAAATTCAAATTTAAATCGTCTCGATTTACACAACTCACAATCTCGACCTCCTATCGAGGTGTGCCGCTAGGCATTTAAAACCCATATTTCGAACGCAATGGAAAAGGTTTCGAGTCCTAATTTGATCGTATGGAGAAGATAGCTTTTTGGATCCAGTTATAATATTAAATTTTCGATATATATTTCAACACGTTTATCTGCCATACGTCTAAACGATCGCTCCAAACACTACGAAAATTGAAAGCCAATAATAGTACACTATTATGGAACCAATGGAACTAGTTTCGTCGAATTCTGAGTCTGTGCCTCGGAATGCTATTTTTTAAATATCTTTTTAAACGATATATTTTCAAAAATTAACAAAACACTTTCAATTTCAAGTTTAACATTCCTACTATCTCCAGTATAATCAATATTAATGTTATATGCCATTTAAATATTTTTAACAGCTTAAAACTCAAGATTTAATATTTTACTCAATCTCTAATTATTAAATTCAATAAATTTAATTGTCAAATAATAATGATATTTGAAATTCAAGTTAAACGAACTTCCAAATATTTAAAAGCAATTAAATATTCCAATTTTAAATATCTAAAAAATTTGAGTTGTCATAGCTTAGATTACCATGAGCGGCTTATCGAAATTAACCCCTTGCATTCATCATGTTTCCGAAGTGTGGTATTTGTGATAAGTACAAGCCAACTTACTTTCAATAAAATGTGTCACCATTTTATTGCAACTGCTTAATTCATTTGGCTACTTAATAGCATGGACAAGAGATCCTTTGGTTTTAAAACAAATTATTTGAACATGAAAATTGGTTAAAAATAAATAATCGATAGTGTTTTTAAAAAAACTTCAAAATAAATAAACTTTAATTAAATCATAAGTTTAGAACTTAATTAAACCTTAATTAATCTTAACTAAATCAAATTTAAATCATTAATAATCCAAATTTTATTTATAATTAAACCTTAATCACATTTTAACTAATTAACATTTATTTGAGAAATTAGACCATAATTAAATTGGTAATTAACTTTTTATTTAATAATAATTAATTAATTAACTCTAATTACATAATTAATTAAAGAAAATGAACTTGATTAAGTAAAACTTAATTTTCTTTTATCTTGATTAATCATTGTTTAAAACTTACTCAATTAAAAATAATTTACTTAGTTAATATTTTCTTATACTCTAATTACTTAACCTAATTAATTAATTAATTAGTAATTACCCTGATTAATAAAATAAATAAATAAATTATTAAATAATTGAAACTTAGAATTTTGACTTACTTAATTGATTTGAAATGATTTTTCAAAAACAATCCAAAAGAAATCACCTTAAAACTTGAAATCGTGAAATTTTTCGAACTGCATCCATAGCGACTATCGCTATAAGCGCAGTTCGCTAGAATTGACTTTTAGGCGAAAACTTCACTTTAACTCTAGCTATAATATACATGAAAATATAATTGTAAGATTTTTGAAAACTTAAAAAGATGGTAGAAACTTGGAAAACAATTTCAAAAATCCAAAGATAGAAAAGGAGCTTCGTTTCAAATCGGATATCAAGTCCTTCGCGCTTTTTAAGGCACTATTTTTCACAATCATTTCAGAACATACTTGGATTTGTTTCACAAATAGTACCACCATCATATCATAAACTAATCTGACATATCCATATCCATATACATATCCAAACATATCAACATATTATCCAATTCACAAATCTATACAAAACAACCAACTTGCAATCATATATCATCCAAAGAAATTTCAACACGACAAACACTATAATTTCACAATATATAGACCATTCAACTTTTTGGCGGAACTTGAAAAAACTTAAGAACCTTGTGGAACATCCCCCTACTTGGAGGCCCAAAACTAACGGCTACGAATGCTGCAGTCATACATAGCTATTAATCCTCGGCGACCAAATACAGTGGTGTTAGATTCATAGATACACAAAAACACATGAATATGGAAAAAAAATTAAACTTCAAACTAAATCATATTCCATTTCAAAATATTTTCAGTTTATTACATAATCCCACAATCGCAAATCACGTTCAGAGAAAATATATTTATTACAACATACGCCAAGAGCGACATATGAAGATGGCCCCCTTGGACCATCAAAGTATATACAGGCAATATAACAACTTTGCCATTACAAACAACCCAGCGGAATCAAATAAAAGAGAACTCTATATAGCTATCATGCCTCTTGTACGTCTCCGGAAGCTTTATTCATCTAATGAGATAGCTGAAAACCTAAACTCTCAAACTACTCAAAATCAATTGAGTACCCGAGAGTTTAAGGGGAAAACGTAAACATCGAGTAAGACATAAAGCCCGGTATGAATCATAATCTACCATCTCAAATCATTTAGATATCTAGTGAGACCATGCCGCTTAAATGAACGAGTTTTCCCTTTACTAGCATCCTAAAACCTTTATAAAACCATATACCGTGCTCCTGCATCCACAATGGTTAAAACAACGATGTGCAAACATGTTAAAACATACTAGGTTTCCCATCCTCTATTTAATTGATTCCCTGTCATATTTATAGTTTCTAGGGTCACTATTAACCGATTAGTTTTCATGGCCTTACTAATAACCTATTTATAATATATGGACCCCTTGTCCTATTTCATAGTTTTCATGGGTGCACTATGAAACTATTGGCTTCTGCCAATTAACTTATTAATTCATGGGTTCCCTTAAACCTATTGGTGACTCCAATAACTTCTCTCTTATCCTAGTTTTCATGGGTTAAATAGGAGCCTGTCCCCCCCCCCCCCCCCCCCCGCTAATATCTTTTCTTCTTATCCTAGTTTTCATGGGTTAAATAGGAGCCTGTCCCCCACCCCGCTAATATCTTTTCTTCTTATCCTAGTTTTCATGGGCAGATTTGGAACCTATTAACATCTGTCAATAACTTAATCCGAATATAGTTTTCGTGGGATCACCATGAACCAATTGGCCCCTGCCAACCACTCTTTGTAATATAATTTTCATGGGATCACTATGAACCTATTGGTAAATCCAATAACTTCCTAATCATAGTTTTCATGGGATTACTATGAACATGTCTCCCTGACAACTTCCATATTTAAGCATCCTATATTCTGGTCTCCCTGACCTCTTGGATGCAATTCTACTCATCCATGACTTTAATCAGTTTATATTCACTGCTGAGTTAACCAAACTGGTTCTTCTACCCTTTATCCACAAAATATAGTTGTAGGTCCATTATAATGTGAATATATTCATATTTGAAGAAGCAAACATAATTATAAAACAATATAACTCGTGGGGGTTTAATGTCCTTGAAACACTTTTCATATAAAACATGCTTAATCCCTTTAACTTATAATTTTATCAAGGAAAGTGTGACGACCCGACTTTCTCACCACAGAAAATCGCATCATCTTGAAGAAAGAAAGGGATAGAAAAGAGAAAAGAAAGAGAAGAAAGAAGAAACAACATCAAAATCTCAACAGCGGAACGAATAAATTATATTAATAACATAAATATTACATAGTATACAACACTAATTAGAGTTACACAGAATATACATCTCATACTAAACAGTTATAAACACCTGTCTAGTTATAAGAACTCAATACAACTCAAACAAGAGATACCAACACAGAGAACACACAGCGGAACTATATATCTATATCGCAGAAGCCTCCTGCTCCATTTGCTCCTCCATAATTCGTCAAAAGCTAACCTGAATCCCTTGGCTACTCGTAAAAATTTGAGTACCCAAGAGTTTAAGAAAACATAAGATAAACTTTGGGTCAGACATGGGTCTGGTGTGAGTAACAGGTTAAAGTTGCTTAACTTTGAAAAACTTTGGAAAGAAAGGTATCACGTAAGACTTCTCACACATAAACATGGAAAAGTTTTTACCTTACGCAAACCAAAACATTTGATAGGAAATCCAGTGATATTATAATAGGTTTAGGGTTTTCAAGTAAATATATAATAGCCGAAATTGTTACATGATTAAATTCCAGCTACTAGCCACAAAAGTGGGTAATACAATCAAAACCGTTGGCACTTATTGGATTTTGGATTCCACCAATGGCAGGGCTACTGGGGTACCGTCCGTCACAGTACGTGGCCTAGATCAACGTACCGAGGAGTACGCCCGCTCCCCTGACACACAAGACCGGAACCATCCCTTACTGAATAGTCCCGAACAAGATAACCCTGCAGTTGGCGAACGTTCCAACCGCCCACTAAGCCGAATAAAAAGGGACCTCTAGACAGGGGAAAATCTCGTCCTACTTGGGCATGACCCACTTAGCCTTGCTGCACCTCCCCTGTTTTAGCCATTCCCGGTTGATGAGGCTTGAGGCTACGATTACCTTTAGAGAACACATCTTTTAGAATGCTCATCGTCCACCTGACGATGTTCTGAAAGCATTCAATCCATACAAGTTCGTTCCGGGTTCGAACGAAACCGAAGGCATTATCTCGTTACACTCATTTTGGAATCACCCTCAGAGTTAACGACGATAACCCTTGCACTCTGAATCTTTATCTCGAATCTGAAAGTACTATTTTGTCAAACTCATCTCGAAATCACCTCCAGAGTTATACTGACGAATAGTCCTTACACCTCGAGTCTTCACTCTTCACATAAGATTCACGACCTATCGTTAATTTGGATCGATGTGGTTTTCGGATATCCAAATATGGAAACCCGATCCCGGTCTCATCGTAATCCAAAGCGTGTCTTTTAAGGCCAAGTTGTTTTAAAGGTTTAAAACAATTCAATTATCTATATACACAAACAGATAAATCACAGATTCACAATAGATAATCAACATTATCATCACAACAGATAATCCATATTATCATTATCAAAAGGTAATCCAAATCATCATCACAATGCAACCAATGCATCCATATCACTCAACATTACTTATCTCATATCTGAGATTCAAACCATTCAAGGCAACAACATCATCCATCCATATAAGCAATGATTAATAATCACACCAAATATAATTAATTTAAAATGAATTAAATTAATTACACCATCTCTAATTAATTTAAAATAAATTAAATTAATTACTTCACCAACATAAATCTTGCTTACATCACTATTAATTAATTACCAATCAATTAATTAATTATCAATCAATTTTTCATTTTAATTAATCATTCCTGATTAATTAACCTTTAATTACATTCAAGTAATTATCCACTAACTAATTTCTCAAATTAATTATACTTAACCAAATACAGTAATTATTCTTTAATTACTTTCTTAATTAATTCACTATAATTAATTACGTTAATTCTTAATCAATTACATTAATTAATCCCTACATTGATTAATTATTTCTAAATAAATCCATTCTTAATTACTTCATTAATTATAATAATTAATGATTTCTAATTATATTTTCTTTTTAAATTAATTACTTTAAGTAATTAATTCCTCATTTAAACTATAATTGTTAATCACCCTTGGTTAAACCCATTCAGTAATTAACTACCCTTAATTAGTTCACCAAATAAATAAATTACTCATTAATTAATTATCTCAAATTAATCCCTTGATTAATTTACAAAGTAATTATACTCAAATTACTTTCATCAACAAATCATCTTCAATTAATTACATACAGTAATTACCCATTAATTACTTCCTTAAGTAATTCCTCTTTATTTAATTACATTAAGTAATTATACCTCACAAATCATCAAATGATTATTTTAAATTAATTAAACTGAATTAATTAACTTAATCTAATCAAATTAAACTCAATTAATTACAATTAGTAATTAATTCCTTAATTACGTCCATAAGTAATTATACTTAACAATTTACTCAAATGATTATCTTTAAATTAATTAATCTAATTAATAATTAAAATTAATCACATTAATTAATTATTAAATAATCCTTAGTTAATAACCTTCATTAACTATTAACAATTCATTAATTATTTTTCTAAAATAATTAACTTATTTTAATCATTATTAATTACAAATTAATTAATCATTAATAACCCATTAATTAACCCTTGATTATTTAATTAATTAAGTGTTAACTATTACTTAATTAATTCTTTAATCACTCGATTAATTAATTACTAATCATTAATTAAAAATCAAATTTTATTTAATTAATTATTCTTAATTACAAGTTAATTATTCTAAGAATAATTAATCTTAAACTTTTAAGATTAAACCCTTACTTACTTTAAGTAATTAACTATTTTATTAATTAAATTAATTATCCATTTAATTACCCTAATAATCAAATGCATAACAAATTATTAAATTATAATTTAACTTCAACAAGTTTTAAAATCAATTTAAAACCTTTAAATGATAAATAATACTTTTCCTATATAAGGAATTTTACAAAAGTTTAAATCAAAATCCTTTTTTTAAATTCAAAACATTTAAATTTTTCTTTATCATTCAAATTTGTTAAACACTTAAATTTATAAAACTTAAATCTATTTTGAAACAAAGATTCAAATCCAAATTTGAATCAAATTTAAACTTTGTTTAAAACATTACTTTATATTTCAATTTCCAAATTTAAATTCAAATTTCTTTAAAAACATTTTTAAACTATAAACTCCTTTAAAGTTATTTTAAAGCAAATTTGAATTTAAAAACTTAGTCATTTCCATCTTAATATTCAAATTAAACTTGAATCCATAGTTTAAAATTAGATTTAAAACATATTTTAAATCTTCGCTTGATATTTTAATTTTAGTTTAAATTTGAAAACATAACAGGATCTTTAACCTGTACAAAACCTACTCTAACTACACCAAACCACTTGAGCCTAATGCTAATTCTAGCCCGAGCAATACAGTATACAACTCGAGTAACTCGAGTTAACAATTCCATTTGAATTCATTAAAACCAAATACTGACAGTTAATACAAAACCCTGTATCAACCAAACACCCGAGTTCAGTCAACAACAACTTCGAGTCCGCCATCCAAGTGCTTCAAGCAGAAACAAGAAATGACCCGAACAAAACACGAGAACCCAATATCCCAAAACAACAGCTGACACAACCAAGATCGCCGTGCACCTGCACCGTCACGCCATCAACTCCGACTCCTTCGCGACCACATGTGCAAGTCAACGGCCATCTACCAACACGATTCCGACCATCCAATCCACTGCAGAACCCCTAAATCAAAATTTAGCATTCGAGCTCAAAACCAGAAAACAATATCGAAATGGAAACGCCCCAAACTCAACATTCTGATCATCAGAGAAGTACCTGTTAAATATGCGCTTATATGATTTTTGTTTGATGATAATAAACATATATACATTCATTTAAATGTATTTGTTAATATACTATTCTATTTTAATTTTCACAGAATAAATAAATATTTGCTGAATAAAAATAAATAACACAGTTTTTGAATTCAAATGAATATTTTATTCAAATAAATATTTATTACAATTTTGAATAGTATACAAATTCAAGCTCTCACTATTCACTATACAACTTTGATACAATTTCAATTACATCACTATTTTACATCAGCACCTCACTACATATCACTCACACTCATATTTTGTCTTCAACTTCAAATCCAGTTTTTGAATCCAGCATCTGAGCAAATCTGCAAAAATATACACTAACGCAGTAAAATTGAAAAAGAAATATTTTTGCAATTCAAAAATAAAAGATGATTTTAAAAATATGATTTGCCTTAGTTATTTGGGTTGTTCGTCATAATTTAAATTTGAATTCATCATACACGAACAACTTGTGACATACAGTGTATTACTGTATATGCCACATGTCCGTGTACACCGATATATATACACTTGATTGATTTACAGGGACAGGTAAGCACAGGTCAAACCCAAATGCAAAGCGGGTTCAACTCACGTGCAATATATTTAAAATCACGACACGAGCACAAGGTCAAACCCGAGCTGTAAAACTGGGTTCAACACAAGGCAGTCATGAAGTATGCAAAGAGCTTGAGCATGAGATATTGCAACTACAGTAATGCATCAGTGACCAAACACTACAAACTGCAACATGGCGAAGACTACAAGCAACTGACACAAACAACTCAAATGCACACATGAAGTATGCAAAGAGCTCGAGCACAAGATCATGACAGCAAACAGAAGTGCACAGCAACAGGAAGTGCAATTCCAAGTGAAGAACCAGACTCAAGTTAGTGCACAGTGCATATATGATGCATACAAGTACAGGCCACAACATGTCAATGCAAGCACAGCCACAAACATGCCACAAGACTATAAGCAGTGCCACAAAACCAGGCAACATGTACACAAGTTCAGCTACAACAAGCAGTGCAGACCAACCCAATTGCAACAAACAAATGCATCAATATTTGTAAGTGATACAGCAAACATGAAAGCTACAAGATACACAAGTTTACATCAATGCATGTATCTCAATAGCACACTCAAGACCAGACCAGACAAGTCAAATGATGTAAACAGTGAAGAACATGGATGCAGAGATTCAAGCCAGCAAATACAAAGACCACATGCCACAATATCGAGTACATGAAGATGGCATCCAACAATATTCAAACAACAGCAGTATGCAAATGCATACATAATAGAGGCAGCAAAGAACAAAGTACATGATCAAGTGGAGCATCTTGTAAACTGAACAACTATGGACAGAGCTCGAGCACAGTTGAAGCTCAAAACATGCAGTGAATCAAGTCAGTAAGGAAAATGCACCAATGGAAGTCACTCAAGCAACATGACCAAGTGTACGACTAAACTAAACATGAATACAACTGTGAAGCTACTGAAGGCACTAGTGATAAACCAAAATGCCATCGGTCAGAGAAGATGACCAGAAGCGAAAGTCACAGTGATAAACGAAAATCAACATCATGTTCGAATGCAGTATCAACCAAAATCAATTCGAAGCCGTGACTCAAAACAAGAAATTCACGGAGCAGTAAATACAAAGCCGTGAATGCCAAGAAATCAAATATATTCGAATTGAACAAGTCAGAAATCATCATGAACATACAAGCGAAAATCAATGGCCAAAATAATCAGTTGACAAATTCAAAAATAATTATACGAACGCAAATCTAGGGTTACGAACCCTATATAAGAAAATCATCATCGGCAAATTTTATCATCGAGTTCAAGCACGAAAAATCAGAAGAAGCAAAAGGCACAAATTACATACCGGAGGAATCGAACTCGATCATCAAAGAGTCGTGAGCAAACCAGAGAAGCAAGAGATTGACGAAGCAAACAAATTGATAAATCTTCCTTTCGATCTAGCAATCAAAGCCGGCTTCTTTGAAATCACGAAAACCCTAAATTGGATCAGGGACGAAGCCAAAATTGTAAGAGGAACGGCCGCCATTACAAAGGAAGCAAATAAAAGAGAACGGGTGGAATTAAAATGGGGCCGGCCTGTTTCTTTCTTTACAAAGGGGTTTTTTAAATTTATAAACTAGTGTTATTTTATTGTTTTTAATTTGTATTTACTTTTAAACCGTTTTAATTTTCTAGTCGTGTGACTAGGGTGCAAACTACGGTGTGTAGTTTGAGAATTCGCAACTCGGTGGTTGAGTTGTGGCAGGGTTTTGAGCGTAGAGTTAGATTAGTCAATAGCGGGTATAGCGAGTTTACGTGTGTAAGCGAGGGACTATCTAATTTCTAGTAGAAACCTTGGGGGCAGCACGTAGGCAGGGTTTTGCCGAAGCTGGGTAAATTCAGTGTTGTTCTGTTCTGCATTTTATTATTCTGCTATTTATTTCTGTGCTGGTAGTATTCTGTGATCTGTGTTAATATTAGTTTATAAGCTTCCGCAATTAATTTTTATAATTAACACTATCACCCTATTCACCCCCCTCTAGGGTGAAATCGATCCTACAAGTGGTATCAGAGCTAGGAACAAAAGCCATTTTTGTTTTAAAATTTTGAGTTTACAAAAACCAATTTTTGTTTTAAAAATTCGTGTTTCAAAAATCAATTTTTGTTTTAAAAATTCGTGTTTCAAAAATCGGTTTTTGTTTTAAAATTTTGAATTTTTAAAATGGCTTCTTTTAATAACGCTTTTGCAGAGGGTCAGTCGATAGTTAGACCACCAATGTTCAATGGTGAATATGCTTACTGGAAAAATAGGATGGAAATTTTTCTGAAAACCATTGACGCATGGAATATTGTTGAGACAGGTTATAGAATACCAACTATAACTGTAGATAATCAGGAAATAGAGAAACCAAAGGATCAATGGACAGAACTAGAAAATAGATTACAAAATACCAATGCTAGAGCTATGAATTCTATTATCTGTTCATTAGATCAATTTGAATTTAATCGTGTCTCACATTGTCTAACTGCGCAGGAAATATGGCACACACTAGAAGTGACTCACGAAGGAACATCTCAAGTCAAAGAATCTCGCCTTGCAATGCTAAGCAGCAAATACGAGAACTTCAAAATGGCGAAGGAAGAAAATGTCAAAGAGATGTACGGACGACTTTCCAATATCGTATACAAATCAAAAGCTCTCGGAAAAACATACACCGAATTGGAAATAGTCCGAAAAATCCTCAGAGTCCTTCCACGAAGCTTTGAAGCAAAAGTAACTGCCATACAAGAATCGAAAGATTTAAAACAACTCAAAGTTGAAGAACTCATCGGAAATCTCACCACATATGAGCTAGAGATAAAATTCAAAGAAGAGCGTGAAGAAGGAGATACTCGAAAGAAATCGATAGCTCTCAAAGGAACAACTAAAAGTGATGACGATGACGATGATGATGGTGCAGAAGAACTAGAGTTGTTAATAAAGAAATTCAAAAAATGGCATCGCAAACACGGAAATCCAGCTCAAAATCAGGAATTGAAAAACAGAATATGCAAAGCATTTGACCACTCAGAAGAACAGAAGTTCATTTGTTATAATTGCAACAAACCTGGACATATCAAGCCAAATTGCCCGTAGAATCAATTCAGCCATAGAAAGAAACAGAAAAAGAAAAGTTTTGCAGCCACTTGGGATGAAACAGACGAGAATGATCAAAGCACTGGCAGTGAAAGCGAAAAGGCAGAATTGTGTCTTCAAGGTGATACAACTGACAGTGACGATGACGAGCCAAGTGAGGTATCAAAACTTACCCATTCTGAGTTGCTTATATATTTTCATGTAGTAAACGGTTGTTATGAAAGACTTAGGAAAAAATATGCTAAACTTGAATCACAAAAAGATACTTTGATAGAATGTAATGAACAACTTGACCAATTAGTTAAAACCTATCAGAGTAGGATCCCTAAGTGTGATAAGTGTCCAACATTCGAGGAGGAAATTAAAAAATCAGAAACTAATATAAAATCACTTGAAAATGAAATTCTGATTTTAAAAGAGAATGAAAATATTAGGAGAGAGAATTCTATTAAAAAATGCACACAATTGTTAAAGGAAAATGAATCTCTCAAAACACAAGTCCAACAATTGTCAACGACTTTAGATAAATTTTCAAAAAGTGAAAAATCGTTGAATATGCTATTAGGAAAGCAAACTGGTAATACGGATAGACAAGGACTTGGATATAATAAATCGAAAATTGTTGAAAGCAATATTAATCAAGTCAATTCTATGTGCACAATTTGTAGAAAATATGGACACAATCAAAATAATTGTTGGTATAGACCCAAACACGTGAAAACAATTCCAATTTGGGTTCCAAAAGGCACAAATATAAAATCTCTTAAAGTTAAACGAATTTGGGTGCCGAAGGGAACAATTATAAATAGTTTTGGGTCTCCACAAAATTATTCTTATAATTATTCTGCCACTAACAATCATGGACCTATAAAAACAAATAGGTCACATAAATCTTCTCCCGTGTAGGTGTGGTGGCAGGCTAAGGAACAACAATAGCGTTCTCTGGATTTTGGCTGTTCCAGAAACACAATGGGCGACAAAGCAAAGTTCCTTAGCCTAGTATAAGGGTGACAGAATCACAATGGACAACGACGAGAAATATCGTAAAGGTAAAGACAGGTAAAGGTATATTTATTTGTACGATATATTAAATGTGATAATCTGTACCATTTTCTGAATAAAATCAGCCAATTATGTGATGATGATATGATG
This sequence comes from Allium cepa, assembly GCA_030765085.1. Taxonomy (NCBI): domain Eukaryota; kingdom Viridiplantae; phylum Streptophyta; class Magnoliopsida; order Asparagales; family Amaryllidaceae; genus Allium; species Allium cepa. The sequence goes on along the minus strand of CM060932.1, from coordinate 314,242,413 downwards.
ATGATTTAATGATGATTTTGATTCTGACTTTATTCAAAATTGTTAGCCATTTATATTCTTATGCCAAAAACACTATAAAATTCTCTAGAATTACTTGATATATAAGTTTGAGAGAAAAATAGTGTTTTGATTGGATAATAATATTGTTGGCTAAATCTATATTCATGTTTTGACACGGCCTCAATTTAAAATCCTAATGAATTCTTTTTTAAAAAATTGTAAAAAGGATTTTAATTTTTTTTTGAAATTGTTGAAACTTTTAAGAAATTGCTTTGAAATAAAAATAATGTTTGATGGCTTCTAAAATTGACACTTTAATATATGTTTGATTGTTGACACGGTTTTCATTTCAAATCCAAGAGAATTTCATTTAAAATTTGTTGATAATAATCATGAGAAAATTTGTTGAAATTTCTTAATCTGGTCTTGACATTCAACGAGTGAATTTTGAGTGAAATTTAAATTCAGATGCAGATTACACTGGTAATATGGTTGATAGAAAAATTACTAGTGGAACGTGATTAATTTTTGACACATTCATTTGCTGCATCGTTTTTCAAAGAAAATGTCTGCATATTTTTCATTTGAAATTATTTTTTTATAGCAGAAAATTTTCTTATGAAACCCTTTCTAGAAAATTAGTTTTGACCTTGTATCAGATTAGTTATTTAAGAAAACTTGATTTTATAACTATTTTTGAAATTGATTTCAAATAACTATATTAACTAATCTGACCCCCTAATAATTATCGAAAAGATATATAGTGATTGAAAATAAGATGAGTGTTGATATTGATCAAATATTATAACTCGAGATGGTATAATTAGTAAATTTCTTTAGAAATTTAAACGAGAGTTATAAAAAATTTTGTTGGTAAAAATTCCCTGACCATCTCTATATCTATCATATTTCTAACGACCATCACTCATCAAAATTCTATATAGTTTGTCAATATGTGGTACTTTAAACAGGAATCGTTCGTTTTTTCGTTTTTCACATTTTTTAAAAAAAAAGTAATAATAATAATAATAAATACCAAAGTATTCACTCTCATTTAAAAGTCCTCACGGTTATGCATGGGTGAATTACTTGGAATTTGTTATGTGCTTCCATGCTCATTTAAAAGTCCTCACGGTTATGCATGTATGGAACGCATATCAAAAGTTGATTTTTAAAATAAACAAGTTGATTCTAATCCCATTTAAAAGTCCTCACGGTTATGCGTGGTTAGAAGATACTTGAATTCATTTTTTTAAAAATAAAATTGGAATACTACTAATCTCATTTAAAAGTCCTAACGGTTATGCATGGTTAGTAGATATTCAAATTCCTGATATAAGTATACCACAAATAGACATAATTGTATGGTTTTATATGATGACATCATTTCCATCATTCTAAAAGTGGAATATGCGCCTAATAAAATATTTATGATTTTTGTTTGATTTTTTATTGAAATTTAATATTTATATTCAATTGGGTTTTAATGTTGGATTAATATCGATCACTTTATCTCTATTTTCTCTAACACTATTATTCTTTTGCTGATAACAAAAGGGGGAGAGAAAAGTTAAGATTTTGTAAAGAAAAGGAGAGAAAAGGTCAAACAATTTTTCAATATACACCTAGGCTCATTTGCACATTTTATTTGTATGCATATATGTAGGGGGAGTCATATATGTAGGGGGAGTATCATATAGAGAGGAAGTATTCAAATAGGGGGAGCAATTGAAATTATCAAATACATTTAATATATTCAAAATCTTAAATATATGTTTGTTATCATCAAAAGGGGGAGATTGTTAAATATGCGCTTATATGATTTTTGTTTGATGATAATAAACATATATACATTCATTTAAATGTATTTGTTAATATACTATTCTATTTTAATTTTCATAGAATAAATAAATATTTGCTGAATAAAAATAAATAACACAGTTTTTGAATTCAAATGAATATTTTATTCAAATAAATATTTATTACAATTTTGAATAGTATACAAATTCAAGCTCTCACTATTCACTATACAACTTTGATACAATTTCAATTACATCACTATTTTACATCAGCACCTCACTACATATCACTCACACTCATATTTTGTCTTCAACTTCAAATCCAGTTTTTGAATCCAGCATCTGAGCAAATCTGCAAAAATATACACTAACGCAGTAAAATTGAAAAAGAAATATTTTTGCAATTCAAAAATAAAAGATGATTTTAAAAATATGATTTGCCTCAGTTATTTGGGTTGTTCGTCATAATTTAAATTTGAATTCATCATACACGAACAACTTGTGACATACAGTGTATTACTGTATATGCCACAAGGCCGTGTACACCGATATATATACACTTGATTGATTTACAGGGACAGGTAAGCACAGGTCAAACCCAAATGCAAAGCGGGTTCAACTCACGTGCAATATATTTAAAATCACGACATGAGCACAAGGTCAAACCCGAGCTGTAAAACTGGGTTCAACACAAGGCAGTCATGAAGTATGCAAAGAGCTTGAGCATGAGATATTGCAACTACAGTAATGCATCAGTGACCAAACACTACAAACTGCAACATGGCGAAGACTACAAGCAACTGACACAAACAACTCAAATGCACACATGAAGTATGCAAAGAGCTCGAGCACAAGATCATGACAGCAAACAGAAGTGCACAGCAACAGGAAGTGCAATTCCAAGTGAAGAACCAGACTCAAGTTAGTGCACAGTGCATATATGATGCATACAAGTACAGGCCACAACATGTCAATGCAAGCACAGCCACAAACATGCCACAAGACTATAAGCAGTGCCACAAAACCAGGCAACATGTACACAAGTTCAGCTACAACAAGCAGTGCAGACCAACCCAATTGCAACAAACAAATGCATCAATATTTGTAAGTGATACAGCAAACATGAAAGCTACAAGATACACAAGTTTACATCAATGCATGTATCTCAATAGCACACTCAAGACCAGACCAGACAAGTCAAATGATGTAAACAGTGAAGAACATGGATGCAGAGATTCAAGCCAGCAAATACAAAGACCACATGCCACAATATCGAGTACATGAAGATGGCATCCAACAATATTCAAACAACAGCAGTATGCAAATGCATACATAATAGAGGCAGCAAAGAACAAAGTACATGATCAAGTGGAGCATCTTGTAAACTGAACAACTATGGACAGAGCTCGAGCACAGTTGAAGCTCAAAACATGCAGTGAATCAAGTCAGTAAGGAAAATGCACCAATGGAAGTCACTCAAGCAACATGACCAAGTGTACGACTAAACTAAACATGAATACAACTGTGAAGCTACTGAAGGCACTAGTGATAAACCAAAATGCCATCGGTCAGAGAAGATGACCAGAAGCGAAAGTCACAGTGATAAACGAAAATCAACATCATGTTCGAATGCAGTATCAACCAAAATCAATTCGAAGCCGTGACTCAAAACAAGAAATTCACGGAGCAGTAAATACAAAGCCGTGAATGCCAAGAAATCAAATATATTCGAATTGAACAAATCAGAAATCATCATGAACATACAAGCGAAAATCAATGGCCAAAATAATCAGTTGACAAATTCAAAAATAATTATACGAATGCAAATCTAGGGTTACGAACCCTATATAAGAAAATCATCATCGACAAATTTTATCATCGAGTTCAAGCACGAAAAATCAGAAGAAGCAAAAGGCACAAATTACATACCGGAGGAATCGAACTCGATCATCAAAGAGCCGTGAGCAAACCAGAGAAGCAAGAGATTGACGAAGCAAACAAATTGATAAATCTTCCTTTCGATCTAGCAATCAAAGCCGGCTTCTTTGAAATCACGAAAACCCTAAATTGGATCAGGGACGAAGCCAAAATTGTAAGAGGAACGGCCGCCATTACAAAGGAAGCAAACAAAAGAGAACGGGTGGAATTAAAATGGGGTCGGCCTGTTTCTTTCTTTACAAAGGGGTTTTTTAAATTTATAAACTAGTGTTATTTTATTGTTTTTAATTTGTATTTACTTTTAAACCGTTTTAATTTTCTAGTCGTGTGACTAGGGTGCAAACTACGGTGTGTAGTTTGAGAATTCACAACTCGGTGGTTGAGTTGTGGCAGGGTTTTGAGCGTAGAGTTAGATTAGTCAATAGCGGGTATAGCGAGTTTACGTGTGTAAGCGAGGGACTATCTAATTTCTAGTAGAAACCTTGGGGGCAGCACGTAGGCAGGGTTTTGCCGAAGCTGGGTAAATTCTGTGTTGTTCTGTTCTGCATTTTATTATTCTGCTATTTATTTCTGTGCTGGTAGTATTCTGTGATCTGTGTTAATATTAGTTTATAAGCTTCCGCAATTAATTTTTATAATTAACACTATCACCCTATTCACCCCCCCTCTAGGGTGAAATCGATCCTACAGTACCACCTCCTGCCACGAACTCCTCCACACCCCATCCATCATCCACTCGAATCTGGAAACACTCGATCACCTATAGGGGTTGCGGTGATCATTTTTTTTCCAGATGAACAAAACTAGGGTTTAAAATTTTGATTCAAAATCACAACTGCCTAAATGCATTAATCCACTTAACAATAATTTTCCCTAAAACTTTTTTCACCAATCCATCACCAGAAACAATTCTGGCCAATCCAGCCTTCTAGATCGACAGTTCTAATCCCAAATGTGATTTCTGGTTAAACCAGAAATACACAATCATATTCAAACTAAAAATTCAAATTTTAGTTTTAAAATTCATGTCTTTGTTAAGGTAATCAGTTGATAATATTAAATCAACAAATCTGGATCATTAAATTTCCTACTTCTAAAAGATTGCTCTGTTGTACTTATGTTTTCCAGAGACACTACAGGTTTTCCTTTTATATTTTTTCATACTAAATAAATTAGAACTTTAACTTATATTACATACATACTTTGTTTAAATTTTAAACTTTAACATGGTTTTTGAATATGAAATCATGAAATTTGATCAGGATTAAAACCTGTAATGCTAGAACAGGCAAGAACATATTTTCAACCACAAGCATATATTCATACATCTATTAGTTATGAACTTGTAAATTTGCATGCAACACACTTATTTCTAGAGTAAACAAGCAACTAATTGATACTCAAGTTTATTAAATATAAAATGTTACTCACAGTAATTTTGAGCAGAGCATTCCGAAAGCTTCAGGTTGCTTCTCTTATTTTTGCTTATGAATTTGAACTTCAATTTGCTTCTTGTTGCTTTTTAAACTTAAATCTTATTTTACTTGCAAATGCTAGCTTCCTGATGCATGCTTCCAGATTTACAATTGAATGTTTCCCAGAGAAAGCAGAGAAAGGAAAATGCAGGCTTTGATTAAACTTTGTTGTTGCATGAAGGTTTTTGGATGTTGATTTCAAAACAGAAAAGGACTGCAGGCTTGTGAATTTGCAGAGTGATTTCAGGTTTATGAATTGAAGGGCTACAGGTAATTTGCATTTCAATTTTGAAAATGGTTTCAGATGGTTTTGGTTTTGAGGGGAAAACAGATTTTGGGTTTGAAGATTACTTAAGTTTTGAAGAAGAATAGGAAAAAGAGAATGAGGTTAAGAAGAAATGTTTACATAAGCAAATATTTGATTTAATTAAAAATAAAAGAAAAATAAAAGTTTAAGAGGACACTTGTTCAAATTTAAACATTTGTCACTTAATTTAGTTTAGGCCTTAACACATGTCATTTGGTTGTTTTTAAGAGATTACACATGTCTTAAGAGCATTTTAATTTTAATTTAAAATTGTTTATAAACTTTTAAATCTTAATTTACTATTTCTTATGTATATATAAATGAATTTATTTCTTTTTAAATTAAAAAGAAATGAAACGGCAAATTTAAAATATAATCTTATTCAAAAATATTTAAGTATTTATTCTATTAAATTTCAAAACATTAAATCCAAATTTTAAATTTAAATTAATTTATCAAATCCAATTTTAAAAATCAAGTCATATATAGATGCATATATAAGTCTTTTAAATTTAAAAATAACAAATCCTAATTTTTTTTAAATCTATTTATGTTTATAAGAACTAAGTATTATCATTATTATTTAAAAATAACAAATTAAACAATATTAAATAATTTATAAAAGAGATTGTAATTTACTTCTATTACTCAATAAATTAATATCATTTGTAAATTGTATTTTAAACTCTTATATATATATATATTCAAGCAATATTTAAAAATAAAATAAAACAAAGTTTTTATGCTAATCAAATTTAAATTCACATTTGAGCTAATTAAAAATATAAATTTAAACAAATAAGATTTACTCTAATTATAAACCATATAATTATTTATTAAATTGTGTTGAAAAGTTAAATGTTAAATTTAAATTAAATTTCTAGTTTTCCAAATATAAATTAAAACTAGAAAATTGATTCATTTACTAATCTCCAAATCAAAGTTTATCAATTTACAATATATACAATTATATATATTATAAATAGAAAACAATTTATTTGTTTTAAAAAGATAAAATTTTCCAATTTAAATATTTATTAAAAGATGATTATTAGATCAATTCAAAATTTATTATCAAAATTTATCAAATCAATTCAATTTTAAACACAGATTATTAAATTTATATTGCCAAATTTTCGGGATATCACAGAAAGCTTCTTCTTAAAGTCATTTCAAAACTTTTTTTATTTAGCCATGGGTTTTCCTTTAAAAATTGGGCTTGGGTTATAAAACCTTTTAAAACCATCAAAACCTTGCTTTTGACTTTATAGGATGGCCTCCTTCAAAAGCATTAAAATCTGATTCAAAACATTGGGCTCCTGCCTTTCTATTACTTTAAAACAATCCTTTCGACACATTTCGATTGTATTAAAGTATTAACTTAGAAGCATAGCTTAAAAACCAATTGAAAGCACCCCTTTCGAAACCATTATGTGACGACCCCACTTTCAACCTTCAAAAATCGGCATCCAATACATCACCCGCATTAAAATGCCGAAGATTCAAACGTTGGAGTCTGGTTCGCTGGAGTCATGACACATTAGATGATGATAACACAATGGAAACAAAATAACTTTCATCCACACACTTCATGGATTACAGCAAGTGACCAACATCATCAGAGCCTATATATACTACACAACAGCAGAATACAACATAACAGCGGAAAAATAACATCAACATGGTCTTCCAAGAGAGTTCAACATATTGCATCATCATTTCCAAAGCTCCAAAGTCCAAACCAAAAAGCTTAAAACCAAAAGCTTCAAAGACTTCCAAATCTACATCTACTTTCCAACTTAGCCCCAGAACCTACTGAAGACCTCACTCTAGCCTGCCCGTGCGGAAAATTAGGGGCACCCAGAGTTTAGCAAAGGGAACAATAAACTTCGAGTCAGTAATGGGACTGGTGTGAGAAACATAAACATAGTTATTTGTACAAAAAGAAATCCGTTCATGCTTTTGAAAAATGAAACCACCATAAGTTCTCTCGGCTCACACTCAAATGCAATTGTACACATGGTAAAGGTTTCTCCTTATAGTAGTCAAACATGCTTGGTATGCGAAAATCCTTTGATTCTATTTTTAGTGCATAGTGTGGAAAAATATTTTGCAAGTATAATATTAATCTTAGCTAGCATACCTATCATTATAGTATGCCTACTATAGCTACCATATTAAATGGCAGGTTCTACAACTGAAATCGTAAAGGGCTCATATTGTTTCGTTTGGATTTCCAACAAATTTCCAAGGCTAAGAAACTTCCTTTATCCGAATGGGTATGCCTTTGGTGGGACGTCCCGAGAACCTAACCGGATCTTTGCTAACACAGTGTCGGGTTACCTCTGTAATTAGGTAACTAACTATCACGAGTATGCCATCCCTCGGTCATAACCGACTTTTATCGAGGCGCCTCAAATTCCAATAACCACATAAGTAAAATATTTGGGCTCCATACCATAATACCATTTTTTATTCAGAAGGAAATGTACATACCTTTAGGGTCGCGAACCCCATAACCTTGCTACATCCTTCCTGTTTCGACCATTTCCCGGGGTGTGAGGTTCGATGAAGTCATCCCACAAAGCTACGCTTTACACAAAAGCCATGCTTCGATCAACCAATGCTCAACACTTAGCATGCCACATTACCAAATTAGGAATATATCACTAATAACTATCAACTACATAACCTATGAGCTTGTACGTCTCAGAGAAGGGTGTTAAGCTAAGGGAATAAATTCTCCGCCACAAATAGAAATGTATTTGATATAAACCAGCTTTATATCTCAAAGTGTAATGTCAGACATACATCCATACAAGTCCATCCTGGGTCTGAATGGAACCGAAGGCACTTCGTCCAATTAAGGAAAGAAGTCCTTGCAAATCTAGATATCCCCAATCTCGTCCCGACTCCCCATCACATAGGGTAATCTCTATACCGGAGCAACTCGGTGTAGAGACAATCAATAGGCAATCCTTTCGTTTTCGAAAATATCTGATCTTCAACCACCGTCTTCAAATGCCCGTCGTATCATTATTCGAAATGGCTTTTCGACTTAATGCCCTTCCTCAGTCTTTACGAATACTGAGCGCTTATTTAAAACATATGGATCTTACTTAAGTCACAACTTTTTAGTCCTTATTTCCCAAAGCCTTTCCTTTCGAATGGTTTAAATAAATTTTATTTTTAATCTTTTAAACAAAAGATCCACCTTTATAATTCAATGCAGAACATTATATTTACACAGTAATTCATCACAGATAAATGACTTACATTTATCACAGCTCAATCCAAAGCAATTCATATCACAGAATATTATAGATTAACATACTAGAGATATTAATCAATCCAAAAATTTGGTATAATTGATCATCAATAAACAAGATTAATTAATCTCATAATTTATACTTAATTTAATTTAAACAAAATAAATTAACTACTTATGAATTACTAACCCTACTTAATTAACATTAATTAATTACAACCATTTGTTATTATTTTAATTAATTAATGAAATTAATTAATCATCCTTAATTACTTAAATTAATTAATTACCCTATAATTACTGATTAATTACTCTTTAATTATTAATAAATTATCCTTTAATCATTAATTAATTAACCTTTAATTAATTAAAGACAAATCATTTATCCTAATTAATTACTTAATTATCATTAAAAATCTTTATTTAATAAACCTTGGAATTAATTATCATTAACATATATATTAACTTAAGATCTTTAAATTAATTAATGATTAAAAACATTTTACCTTATTTAATTAACTCCTTAATTACATTATTATTTATTTAAATAAACTTAAGTATTAACTACAAATAAAAGACATTCAATAAAATATCTTAAACTTAATTAATATAAAATAATTTATTTTAAAACCTTTAACTAATTTCAAACTTAAATAAAAACAATTAATTTTTTAAAAGAATTAGTAAAGAAATTGTTTAAACTTGTTTTTGTTTAAACCTTTAACTTTTGTTTTAAAACTTGTTGATACTCTAATGCTTTGACCCGAATCGAACACAATGCCAATCCCGAGCCCAACCCGAGAAATCCTCTTCTTTTTTTAAAAAAAACTTTGTTATGTTTAAATTTTTAAAACTGTTACAAAATGTAACACTCACGTATACTAGGTACAACCCCGAGTACCCTCCCGAGACAAACCTTCTTTTCCCTGAGATCCACCCGAGTCAACTCCTTCTCCTCAAACTCTCTGAAACACAGATACCTGTGCACGTGCGTGATCGAACGGCATCCCTCCGACCAACTTTGCTACTACCAGCAAGTCATCATCGACCAACTCAACCCAAGCAACCACCCAGAACCCACAACGACCATCAGAATCAAAATCGAGAAAACGAAACCCACTGGGACAAAACCGATTACCTTAAAACTTCATCATCCCGCCACCTTCGATTGCTAGAAACCCCGTCCACTCAACCAGAGCTGCGTCACGATGTTTTGATCCCACCACCTCCGATCGATTCCGATTCACCCACGACGCCGCACGAGCTCCAGAAACAATGTCGACCAAACTGGTCGATAAACCCTAAATGGCCCTCGACCAACCACCACAACGAACGATAAATGCTTCGATCATTTTTCCCTCTATTCCCATCCTTCACACTACCTCCAGCATTAAGCACGACATACAACTCTTCGCTGATTGTCAGAAATCGATAAAAGACTAAATACCGATCAACTGGAGAAATCTCAACATTTACAAACCTAAAAATAATGATATGATTATCAAAAATACCATTTTCTAGTACGAATCTGTTTTTATAATCAGAATATGAAATTAAGAGGATTGATTTTCTGACTATCTTTGATCATTATTATAATTTCTCATTTTTGAAATAAATATTCAATATATATATATATACTTGAAATTATTTCTAAAAATAATATTACCTCCATACAAACACTTTTCCTTTAATGATCATAGCCAGAAAAAGATTAGAGAAAGAGAATTCGATTTTTTTTAAATGTTTACTCACATATTTTAGTAAATAGAGAACAAGTTTTTTTTTGATCTGGAACTGCCTTGATTTTGAACTTGAATCTACTTGTGTTGAGATGAATTTGAACTGAAGCTTGATTTCTGTTGAGTTGATCTTTTAATTTTCTCAGGTTGAAACTTGAAGTTGCTATTGTTTTAGTTTGATTTCCTTTTTAGTTTTAGGGAGAAGAAGAGATTAAGAAATAAATATGTAAAACTTTGATCTGTCTACAGCCTCTTCTCTAACATTTATTTATATGTCAAATGAAAGAAAACAATGCCACTTGTTATTGCATGTTATACCCAAGCTACAAATGTCAAAACCAATATTATATATATATATATATATATATTCTATTTATTTTTATATTTATATATGTTTTATGTTTTTATATTTAACTTTCCTTTTATTGAAATTTATATAACTTTAAAGAAAATGATTTAAAATCTAATTATACATTAATAAATAATCATATATATATATATATATATCCTGGTTTTTAAAGTATAGAGTTTTTAAATCAAATTTATTTTTAAGATATTTTTGAATTTCAAATCAAAATTCTATCTACAATCTATTTATATATAGACATAAACAAACACATATTTTATTTGTTTTGGAAAAATTTAAATTAGTTCACAAATAAATTCTAAAAATTATATTAATTACTAAATTAAATTTGTCTTAAAAATGAGATCGTTACACATTGGAAGTAACCCTTTCGAAATCATTGAAAGTCCCCATTTCGAATGCATTGGGTTTATACTTAAAAATATTATTTGGGTCAAAGTGAATATAGGCGAAAACACCTCTTTCGAAACCATCCTTTATAACATAAAAATATTGGGGAAAATATGATGGCGTTGGGACCATCTCTTTCGAAAGCTTTAAACCATTTAAACAAAACATCGAAGGATAGCGTCGACACCTCTTTCGAAGCCATTGCCTTCGTTGGACACTTTCCAAAACCTTTAGGAAGTGACTTAAAACATCTTTAAAATAAACAATACCTTTCGAAAGCATTGATGACTTTAATACCTTCAAAAGGCTAAAGAACGACAGCAGGGCTTCGACTAAGTCGAAACCCCTTCTTTCAAATAATTCTTTCCATAAGTAAAGGAACCCATTTGGAAGCAAACTTATGTTAATGGTAACCATTTCGAAACCTTTCAAAATCCCCTTTCGAAAACATATGCTTTGCCTCCTTCGAAGGCTTAATTAAAACAAAGGCAGGCGCTTCTCTTTTAAAAAAAACCAATGTATCGACCCCTTCGTAAGCCATGCTTTCGACACCTAACCTTTCGCCTTTCTCCAATCCACTGCGTACCATCTTTGTGATACCTTATGTTTTGGTTTTGGCTTAGTAGGTTTCGAATGGGTTGAAGGCCAAAGCTTTGTGTCGAAAGGTACATCTAAAGAAGGCGGAACCAACTTTTCTGAGTAAACCTGGTTTAATACAACCTAAAGCAAATCTTTTTCTAACTAACCTGCCATGTGTCAACACCAGATTGGTTGCCTTAAATTTCTCAAATTCTTTACTAAAATAACTACCACTAATTTCAAATCTAAACCATGGTTAATTAGCCAAATAAGCCCTTCCGTTAAGCAAAACCGATATTGCAAAGAAGTCCCTTTTCTAGAATAATTTAATTTGCATAGCAAATCACTTTGGAAAAATTCCATAAATTCACTTTAACAATGTTATCTGACATATCAAAATTCCAAACCCAAATCCTTAATATATATTTCAAAATAAATTTATAAACCCAAATAACCATATTTTCCTTTGGAAATTCATAACAATCTTTCCATAATTTGGAAAACTATCAAAATTAAAATCCAACTCCAAATTATGTTTTCTACAACAAAATTTTTTTCCATGGCATTTAAACATCACTATAAGCTGGCTTTACCCTAAAACCATGTATAATCCCATTTAAACAATCTTGTTTAAATTAAACAAATCAATATTCTAGCATATCATCATCCAATTTACAATAAAATTGAATTTACCCTTAGATTCAAAAACATATGATTCAAAACAAAATAGAGATGGAATTATTATTCACTCTGATTTAGATAAGGAGATTGAATTGAGATTAATTTCCCCTAAGCTTGATTCTTTAGCTTTTTATTGAATTTTTCTTTCTTAATAACCGGCCCTTCATTAAGCTTTTCATTTGCATTTTTCAAAATGATGAGTATTGGAAGTAAAATGGTAGGAACGAAAATATATAAGGGTAAGGATTATGTGATGCAAATACCCAATATACCTTTATGTAATTAATTACCTAGAACCATTCTTAAGCCCATTTATTTATTTATTTATTTATTAAGCATGGCCTTGGTTAGATTTGTTCAAATCTCAACCACCTTATCACTTAACATTTACATTATTCTATTTAATTTATCTAATTAAATCTCCTGAATAATGTTATCCAAAATTAGGGGTGTTACACGCACCTCTCTTTAAAGAATTTCGTCCTCGAAATTCAGTAAGGACTAAATACTAAACATAGCAATCATCTGTAACAACTCCCAACAACCATACTAGTCTACCAGACTAGGAATTATCTATGTAAATCTAATATAGACATAGCCTCAAAGCATATTAGGATAAGTATCTCGAATCATGTCCTCTGTCTCCTAAGTACAGTCTTTCTTATTGTCGCTCCACTAAACTTTCACCAACTTGACTGTTTTGTTCCTCAGTCTCTTCTCATCTCTCGCAACAAACCGAACTGGTTGTCTAAAAAAGTCAAAAAAGGCTCGATTACTAGATCTCCCAACCCTGTCGGAGGAATAGTGGCCTCTGAATCATGTAAATACTTGCGAAGATGAGACACATGAAATACATATGGACACCCACCATACTGCTCGGCAACTCTATTATGTATGCGAGCTTCCAATCCTCTCTATAATTTGGAATGGACCAACATATCTCGGTGCCAGTTTCCATGACTTCCCAAACCGTACCACACCATTCATCGGTGATATCTTAATGAAAACCATGTCTCCCACTGAGAACTCTAGGTCTTTACGCCTCTAATTTATGTAACTCTTTTGTCTGGATTGAGCTTCATTCATAGGTTCTCGGATAAACTCAATCTTTTTTTATGCCTACCTTACCAAATCTGGACCTAAGACCAATCTGTCTCCAGTCTCTAACCAACATGCTGGCGATTTTCATGGCCTTTCATACAAAGCTTCAAAAGGCTCCGTTCCTATACTAGTCTGATAACTATTATTATAGGAAAACTTAATCAAATGTAGGTGATCCTCCTAAGATCCACCAAAGTCCAACACGCAAGCTCTCAACAAATCCTAGAGAACCTTATTGACTCTCGTTGTCTGCCCATCCGTCTGTGGGTGATATGCGGTACTTATCTTGAGCTTAGTGCCTAACACATCCTACAGACTTTTCCAGAATTTGCTAGTAAATAAAGCATTGTGTCGTTCACTATGCTGCTTGGAACTTCATGAAGTCTAACTATGTTCTTCATGAACAACTTTGCTAAAACAGGTGTCATTCTTGTCGACTTTACTGGAATGAAATGGGAACTCTTGGTCAACCTGTCCACAGTGACCCATATACTCTCATTTCTTCTTCTTGACCTTGGCATCCGTCCTATAAAATCCATGGATATCGAATCCCATTTCCAAACTAGAATCTCTAGAGGCTGAAGTAACCCACTTCGCGTTTGATGTTCGGCCTTCACTTGTTGATAGTTTACACACTACCTAACACACAAGCCAACATCCCTCTTCATGCCTTCCCAATAGAAGCTTCTCTTCATATCTTGATACATATTGGTCCTTCCAGGATGAATCATGAACTTGGATCGATGACATTCCCCAAGAACATCTTTCCTTAAGTTCTCAACATATGGAACACATAATCGTCTTTTCTTTCTCAACCATCCTCTCTGGTCAAGACCAAAATATTTCAAATCATCGATCTCAATTCCACCCTCAAGCCTTGTAATCCTCTCGGCTAATAATGGATCCTCCTTCTGTTTAGAAGCAATTCTCTCGATCAACACTGGTCGAACTTTTAAACATGACAACATGATCGTACTTTATCTTGAACTAGCAGCAGATCTTAACTGCACATCACAGCTGGCCAAAGTTTATTGATCCTTCTCTGCCAACATAGCCAACATCACATTTTGATGTCTTCTAATGTATGCATCCACTACCTTATTTCCTTTCCTAGGAGTATACTCTATACCAAAATCATAAGCAGCCAAAATCTCTAGCCACCTCTGCTGTCTCATATTCAACTCCTTCTAAGAGAATAAATATCTTAAAGACTTATGATTGGTATGCAACTCAAATCTCTCCCCGAAGAGATAATGCCTCCAAATCTTCAACGAAAATATCACCATAGCCAACTCCAAATCATGAGTAGTATATCTCACCTCATGCGGTCTAAGCTGCCTAGATGCATAGGCAATCACTTTACCCTTCTAAATCAACATGGCTCCCAATCCAGTTCCACATGTGTCAATGTACACTACCAACCCTTGGTTTCTGTCAGGAACTACCAACACTAGTGCATTAGTCAACAAATGCTTTAACTTAAGGAATGCTTCCTCACATGTCAGACCAAACAAACTTCACCTCCTTCTTGGTAAGCTTAGTCAAAGGTGCTGCTATCAGTGAGAAATCCCTGATGAATCTCTGGTAGTAGCCAGCAAAACCAAGAAAACTTCTAATCTCGGTCACCGTCTCTGATCTCTTCCAATTTTTCACAGCTTCGATCTTATTTGGATCGACTGACAATCCTTTCTATGAAACCACATGACCAAGAAACTTAACATCTTTCTTCCAAAAACGACACTTGAAAAATTTCGCCTTTAGCTGATTCTGCCTCGGCATTTCAAGCACAATTGTAAGATGATCTTCATGCTCTCTTTCATCTTTAGAGTATACCAAAATGTCATCTATAAACACCAACACAAATCTTTCCAAGTACTTTTGGAAGACTCGGTTCATCAAATCCACAAAGAAAGCAGGTGCAATCATCAACACGAACGGCATTACTAACCACTCATACAAACCATACCTAGTCTGAAATGCTGTCAAATGAATGTTATCCTCTGCCAACCTCAACTGATGGAACCCTATCGCCAAATCCGATTGGAAAAATAATCTGGCTTCACTCAACTGATCAAACATATCATCTATCCTTGGTAGAGGGTACTTATTCTTCATCGTCCTTTCGTTCAACTTACGATAGTCGATGCACATCCTTAACGATCCATCTGGTTTCTTCATGAATACTGTGACCACTACCCAAGACGAACTGCTCGGTCTAATAAAATTCCTTCCTTCTAGATCCACTAACCGCACCTTCAATTCCTTCATATCAATCTGTGTCATCCAGCTAGGTGGTCTACTTACAGGTTCAGCTCCTGGCATAAGATCTATTCGAAACTCAACAGCTCGTTTTGATGGTAGTCCTGTGACTGGCTCAAAGACATCTGCAAACTCTCTTGCTATTTGAACCTGACTTGGATCTTCTCCCGCTTCCATTGCACTTAACATAGCACAACTACTCTAGTCAGAATTCTATATTGAGAATATGATTCGGTTATGACTATAAGGGTGCATTAGTGATATCTCTCCATCTTGGAAAAATATCCTAGCCTCATACCTTCTCAACCAATACATACCCAAAATGATTCCGAAATCTATGAAATCGAGAACATAAAGACTGCTTTCAAACATATGACCTAACAAATCAAGTTCTAACTGGTCACATCTCGTCCCTAGAGCTGCATATCCTCCTATTGGATTCGCAACCCTTAAGGAAGTAACGAGGTATGTAGGTTCTTAGCATAACTTATCAACCAAATACCGAGATATATATGAATGTGATGCACCAGTATCAAATAGTATCCTAACTGGTATACTCTGAACCAAAAACGTACCTTCCATCACAGTCTTTCCCTTATCAGCTGCAGTAGGATTAGTTGATGATCAAACAGCAAAGACCTTCCCTTTGTCCGCCCTGAATGGCTCTGGACATTGGTTCTTATAATTCCCAACTTGATCACGGTTGAAGCACTTCACATTCTTCTTATTTGCAGCATTCTTCACCTTGCCTGACCGGCACTCATGAGCATAATGACCCTTCTTATCACACTTGAAGCATATTAAATCGACCTTTGCCTTCTTAGCAGCATCTCCTTTCTAGGCTCCCTTCTTCTTAAAGAATTTCCTCCTCTTTCCCTGAGTACCCTGAGATTCAACTGGCTTCTCTCTAGCATATACAGCCAGCATCTCTTTATGAAGAATTTCCATCTCCACCATCACATTACAAGTTTCTCGGATATGGTTCATGGTCATTCTAGCAAGCTTAGGTCTCAGTTCTTGAATGAACCTTTTGATGTCAATGTCAACCATAGCATATCCATATCGAGACAACTCATCAAACTTAGCAGCATACTTAATTACTGACATCTCTCCCTATACTAAATCCATGAATTTCCTCATCAATGTCGACTTATCAACCTCAGACAGAAACCTTTTCTCAAAACTCCTTCTGAAATCAGCCTATATTAGCTCTTTCTTCGAAACTCCGGCGGTCACACTATTCCACCAATGAAGCGCTGCCCCTTGCAACTACCTAGAGGTTAGCCTCCTCTTTTGCCCATCATCCAATACTAGATCATTAAAGATCCTCTCATAGTGCAATAGTCAATTCTCAATTTCTACAGCATCCTCCATTCCAACAAATGGCTTTCCATTCAAACTGGTGTAGTCTCTGCTCAACTTAGCATTGTTATTCCCAACAGAAGCCACAGGATGTGCTCCTCCAACATTACCAACAACCCCATCTTGCAAAAGATCGGCTAACAACTAATGCACTATGCCCGCATCTACTGGAAGATTTCTAGCACCTACATTGCTTTAACACTTGGGTTAGCATTAGCCTGTCGACCTTGGTTCCTCCTGGTATTAGGTCGAGCATTTCCATTGGTTGTGGTGCTTCCTCCACCTAGATTTTCTCTTCCGTTTCATGCTTTCATATCTTATTTCTCATAAATCTGCATGCGAACCTTAGTAAGATATAGAAGAACGGTCTAAGAGAGGGGGCAGGTACTTATATATATATATATATATATATATATATATATCAAATACAAGTATGTTACTATAGCGTTAACCCAAACCCCGATCATATTTCTGATTTATTGGGATTATGTTTTAAAATCTTTTATGTTTCTCTTTATTTTAAAGTTTCACAAACCTATGCTCTGATACCAACTTGTTACACCCCCCTACTTGGAGGCCCAAAACTAACGGCTATGGATGCTGCAGTCATCCACGGTTTTCAATCCACGGCAACCAAATACAGTAGTGTTAGATTCATTGATACACAAAAACACATGAATATGGAAAAAAAATTAAACTTCAAACTAAATCACATTCCATTTCAAAATATTTCAAATTCTTTACATAATCCCACAATCGCAAATCACGTTCAAAGAGTACGCCAAGAGAGACATTTGAAGATGCCCGCTTGGATGATCAAAGTATATACAGGCAATATACCAACTTTTCCATTATAAACAACCCAATGGAATCAAATAAAAGAGAACTCTATACAATTATCATGCCTCCTTCACATCTCCGGAAACTTTATTCGTCTAATGAGTTACCTGAAAAACTCAAATCTCAAACTCAAAATCAATTGAGTATCCGAGAGTTTATGGGAAAAACATAAACTTCGAGTCAGAAATAAAGCCTGGTATGAATAATAATCTATCATCTCAAATCATTTTGATATCTAGTAAGACCACGCCGCTTAAGGTAACGGGTTTCCCCTCACTAATATCCTAAAATCTTTGTAAAAACATATACTGTGCTCCTGCATCCACAATGGTTAAAGCATGGTCATTTCAAAATATTATGATGATATGCAAACATGTTAAAACATATTAGAATTCCCATCCTCTGTTTAGTTGACTCCCTGTCATATTTATAGTTTTTAGGCTCACCGTTAACCTATTAGTTTTCATGGGCTTACTAATAATCTATTTATAATATATGGACTCCTTGTCCTATTTCATAGTTTTCATGGGTGCACTATAAATCTATTGGCCCTGCCATTAACTTAATTAATTCATGGGTTAACTAGGAACTTATTGGACCCTGCTAATATCTTTTCTTCTTATCTTAGTTTTCATGTTTTGACTAGGAACCTATTAACATCTGTTAATAGCTTAATCCAGGTATAGTTTTCATGGGATCACTATGAACCAATTGGCTCCTGCCAACCACTCTTTATAACATAGTTTTCATGGGATCATTATGAACCTATTGGTAATTCCAATAACTTCCTAATTATAGTTTTCATGGGGTCACTATGAACCTGTCTCCCCGATAACTTCCATAATTAGGCATCCTATATTCTAGTCTCCCTGACCTCTTGGATGCAATTCTACTCATCCATGAGTTTAAACATTATATATTCACTACTGGGTTAACCTAACTGGTCCTTCTACCTTTTATCCCCATAATACAGTTATGGGTCCATTATAATGTGAATATATTCATATTTGAAGAAGCAAACTTAATTACAAAACAAACCACTCCTGTGGGTTTAATGTCCTTGAAACACATTTTTTATAAAACATGGTTAATCCCTTTAACCTATAATTTTATCAAGGAAAGCTTCTTCTAAAAGTCATTTCAAAACTATTTTAATTTAGCCATGGGTTTTCCTTAAAAATTTAGTTTGGGTTACAAAGCCTTTCGAAACCTTGCTTTCAACTTCACAGGATGACCTCCTTCGAAAGCATTAAAATATATCTTCAAAACATTAGGCTCCTGCCTTTCCAATACTTCAAAACCTTCCTTCTGAAATCTTTCAATTGTATTAAAGTATTAACTTAGAAGCAAAGCTTCAAAACCAATTGAAAGTACACCTTACGAAACCATCGGAAGTAAGCCATACGAAATCATTGAAAGTCCCCCTGTTGAATGCATTGGGTTTATACTTAAAAATATTATTTAAGTCAAAGTGAATATTATTGTAACGACCCAGAATTTTTATTAATTTAAAAATTGTATATTTAATTAATTTTAAATATTAATAAGTGAAATTTATAGGTCGAATAAATTTTATTTCGAATAATTGGATTTAATTGGATAATTAAATCGATAATTTAATAGTTGAAAATACAGAAATAATTGAAAATTGGGTTTAATATGATTAAAATTGATTTGTAAAATTTTATTTTATCATATTGGAGTTAGAACGATATTTTAGAACTTTTAAAATTGAATTAAGAGTTAATTGTGAAAATTGAATATTTTAATATTTAATCGACTAGTGAAAATAGCCAATTTTCAAATAGTCTTAGAATTGGACGAAACTAATTCTGTTGGATCCGTAATAGTTTGTTATTATCGGATTTCAATTTTCGTAGCAATCGGAGTTGTCGTTTGACCGTGGCAGCTTGAAACGCATCGAAATTGTTTTAATATTAATTTGGCGAGTTAAAATAGCCATTTTTCAAAAAGTCTCGGATTTCGACGAAACTAGTTTCATCGGATCCGTAATGTGATATTATTGTAAGGTTTCAAATTTCGTGTCAATCGGATTTACCGTTTGTCCGGTGCAAGCTAAAACGCCTAGAAAATCGTTTAATCGATTTAATTTTAAATCGAACGTTTATTGCCATAACTTGCACAGATGACCGAATTAGCTTCCGAAACCCATTCCATTGCGTCCGGAACGCGAGGTAAACCCTAGAAACGCTGGTCACTGTGCGTAAATCGGAGTTTGAAAATCCAAAATGAATAGTGTTCATTTTATTTTCTATAAATAGCCCCCCTTAACCATAAAATAAAAAAAAATTTAGCTAGGGTTTTAATCAATGCCAGCCGCCACCCCTGAAACCGAAGGCCAGAAAACTTCTAAATTCTTCCTCCAATATCTTCCAATCCGTGAATCAATTCAACAAACTTCCAACTACAAAATTGAAGAGCACTCCAAGATCTCCAGATTCAACGGTTATGATCGCAAATAGTGGAGTAAATCGATGGCAAATAGGTCGCGTTCCCCATGCGTTTGGGCGTGAAAACCGAGGCGTAGGGGGGGTCGTTCGCGTGCGGTCGGCCGGCGGTGGTAGGTGGAGGTGGGAGCTTCGACGTGAGGTTCGCTGATCATCTTCAGGTGCATCGAGTTGGCCGCGATTTGAAGCCCAAAGTAGGTGGCTTCATGGGTTCTTGTACGCAAGCTTACTGGAGATGATACACACGTGAAGGAGAAGGGTTGTTGCGTGAAACGGCCTGGATGCGGAGGGACGAAATCCAACGGCTTAGGTTGTAAAAATAAAATTTAAATTGAAATTGAATTATATAATTATTCGTATAACTTTGTAAAGCTATATCTCGGTCATACGAGGTCGGAATTCGACGAAACAGGAAGCGTTGGAATCATATTCGTGAATGCTACGCAATGCAATTGGTTTGGAAGCGATTGGAGTCAGCGAAAATTTTGGGTAAAATTAAACGTCTGCTTAATTTTATTCGAAATAAATCGCTAAAACGAAATTGAATCAAGGTGAGAACTTCTCACTCAATCGAATCGGTTTCGATTTTAATTTTAAATAGTTAGATTTAAAATTCTTGAATGTATGTTTGAATGATGATTGTTATCTATTGATTGTTAAAATAGACATTATGCGCCGTTAGTAAGCGGATGTTATTTATTAAAAACATATACCGCGAATATTTCATAAACAGTGAAATTGGTATTATATATTATAGCAATATATATATTGGCATATGTATATATTGCAGTTGTTGATTTCCCGCATTTTATAGCGGACGAGACCCTATTGCGCCGTCTATTAAATGGATAATATTTTATAAATCCCATATACCGCGATAGTTCCGTACTGGAGCGGAATTGGTATTGTGCTAATGTTTTTGGATGCAGGAAAACAGGTTGGAGGGATCCAACTGGATTCCTCAACTGTATTGATTTATTTACAGATATTTTGATATTTGTTGATTATCATATCGATATATGATATTTGGATGTCGTGATTGACTATTTGGTGATGTTGCATCATCGGATCCATTTCTGAAGTTTTAAAAAAATGATTTTTGGTTTTTAAAGGAATTTTTAAAGTGATTTTTCAAAGTATATGTTTTTATAAAATTTTGAATTGATTCATTTTAAATAATTAAAACGTTATAAATTTTTATGTTATAAAAAAATTACTGTTTTTGTAAAATATAACCAAATTGAGATTTTCGAAATAATTAGTGATTAATTTATAAAATGGTTTAATTTGTAATCTTGAATCATTACAAAAGATTTTTAAATTTATTTTTATAAGTTAAAAATATTGAAATTATAAAACGAGCTTTTATAAGTGTTAAAGGTGAAATAAAGATGGATTTCATAAGTGAACGGAATTTATAGATTTATAAATTGTGAAGTTATAAAAATAAATAGATTTTGTAAAATACAAGATTTATAAGTAATTATCTTATAAATCGGATTTTGGCATTTAAATGAGATATAAATGGAATTGGTTAAAAATGAGATTTATAAATCGAAGCTTATAAATAGAAATGTAATTTATAAACATTGTTTATAAATTCGAAATCAATTTAATTTGACAAATTGAATATTGAAGTTTATTAAAGGAAATATATTCACGATTTTGGACAGTGAATACATTATTGAATAAAATAGTCATGTTTGGCAAAATGAATATTATAGAATAAAGTTAATTATTTTAAAGATGTTTTAAAATGTATTATGAATCGAAACCATAGATTTCAACATTTATTGTTGAAATAGACGTTTTCGAGAAATAGAAGGAAATGATGGACTATAACACTGTTGTTATAGTAAATGGTTTCCGAAAGGAAATGTTTTGTATAGTATTGGGATTTATATATCTATTTAAACTTTGAATCCCTATACTAGTGATTTTGGGTCGTCGTAACGATGTTTTACACAACATTCGTTTTTGACCCAAATAAATGTGTTAAGAGAATGATTTCCTTAAGGAATGAAATATATACTAAATTTTGATTTAAGTATATCGAATATTTTCAAATGTTGAAAATAAATAGATTTGTGATGTACTTATTATTAAATAAGTATGGAAATATTTTCCAATGTGAAATGAACGTTTTAGAATTTATCCTTGTAAGATAAATTGAAAGTGAATATTGAAAATCGATTGAAAATCGTACATCATAGATATTTTGGGATTATAAATTCACTATGGAATTTATAAAAGAAAGGGGAATTTGTTTAAAAATAAACATTGATTTATTTTTAAAGTATGGGAATAAATTTACGGATTAGGAACGTAAATATAAAGTAAATCGGTAAGGGTTTACTTAATTGGTTTAAATGAACCATTTTGAAATGAAAGTATTTTCGAGTAAGGAAATGATTGAAATTTGTTTTCAAAAGTGATAAAGGTGAAAAGTGATTTGAAAATTTGTTTTCAAATGGTGGAAGTGTGGAAAATTATATATATCTAGTAAAGATATTTTGGGAAAGTAAATAATTTGGGAAATTATTTGGAATCTGGTGATGTTGAGCATGCCTATTGATAGTTAAATAATCCGACTATCAATATTTACCTTTAAATAGGTATTTGTTGTGATTTGCTTGAATTTGAATGCCACACTTATTTTTGAATAAGCGCTCACTATTCGGGTTATCCGGGAAAGGACCTTGGGGTCGTATAACACATTCCGAGTATGTGATACGTCGTTATGGATTGCATTTGATGACCGGTGTTGAAGACCGGATGTTTGTGAAAACGGAAGGATTACCGTCGAGTTACTCTACATCGGCTGATCTCCGATATAGAGGTTTTATCACCCTTAGTGACGGGAAGTCCGGTCGTGACTCGTGAATATCCGGATTGCAAGGACTTCTTTGGATGTGCCTTCGGTTCTGTTCGAGCCCGGAACAGACTTGTATGGATTGTATGTCTGACATTACAAATTGAGATATAAAGCTGATTTCTTTCAAATATATTTCTGTTGGTGGCGGAGAATTTATTCTCTTAGCTTAACACCCTTCTCTGAGACATACGAGCTCAGAGGTTATATAGTTGAAGGTTATTAGTGATATACTCCCAATTTGGTAGTCTGGCATGTTGAGTGTTGTTGTGAAATGATCATGGTTTGATCATTTGTGATATGATCATTTGTTTGATCATTTATCTTGGTGATCATTTTTATGATCATTTGATTGACCCAAAGCACGGCTTTTGTATAAAGTGTGGCTTTGTGGACGAGACTTCGTCGGACCTCACACCCCGGAAATGGTCAAAACAGGAAGGATGCAGCAAGGTTATTAGGGGGTAGCGCCCCTTTAGTGTATGTCATTCCTTATGGATAGAGGTGGTATCATGGTATGGAGCCCAGATATTTAACCTATGTTGTTGCTGCATATTTTGTGGTTGTTGGAAATCGAGGATCCTCGGATAGATCGATTATGATCGGGGGATGACATATTCGTGTCAGTAGTTACCCAGTTAGGGGTAACCCGGCCTTGTGTTGGCAGAGATCCGGTTTGGTTCTCGGGACGTCATTCCAGAGGCGTTTCCATGTGGCAATGGGAAGTTCCTTGGCCTGACCATTTGTTGGAAATCCAAAGAAACAATACGATCTTGTACGGTTTTAGTTGTAGAACTTATCATTCACTTATGGTGGCGCCCCACTGTTTGGATGGTAGCTATAGTAGGCATAAGTGCGAAATGCCTATGCTGGCTAAGATTTATATTCTACTTTCGAAATTGTTTTCTACACCATGCACTAGTAATAATATCAAATGTTTCTTTTTAATGCGTATCAAGCATCTTTGACTATCATAAGAAGAAATCTCTTCCGATTCTGCGTTTGCATTGTGTGTGTGTGCGGGAGGCCTAATGGTAGTCTCATTTTTTAAAAGCATTGCGAATTGACTTTAAAAATATTCCTCTATTTTGATTTTTAAAGAAAAAATAAACTGTTTTGAGTTCTCACACCAGTCACATGACTGACTCGGAGTTTATTGTTTTCCTTCCTAAACTCTGGGTGCCCACCAATTTCCACACTGGCAGTCAAGAGTAAGGTTTATCAGGATATTCTGGAATTCAGGAGTTGCTGGAGGCAAGCTGTATGGCATGGCGTATTCACTAGTATATAGTATTTCTTTTCCGCTGCTTGTTGTTTGTTGTTGTACACTCTGATGATGTAATGAAATGTAATGTAATGTAATAACTGATATAGTTCTTTGTTTAAAGATTATTCATTTGTTTATTATATGTTGTTCCGCTGCGAATTGTGAGATTCTGATGTTGTTCTGTTATTTCTTCTGTTCTGTTCTAACTTTTTCTATCTTGTTCTACCTTTTCTTTTTCTAAAACCCTAACGGTACGGTTTTTTCGGCTTTCGATTGCTCGGCAGTTGATACAGTGGACGTATTGATGTCGGTTTTCGTCAACGAAAAATCGCAAACTTTACAATATAGGCAGAAGCATCTCTTTTGAAACCATCCTTTATCATATAAAAATATTGGGAAAACATGATGGCATCGGCACCATCTCTTTCGAAAGCTTTAAACTAGCATTGAAACCCTTTTCAAAGCCACTGCCTTCGAAACTCTTGGACCCTTTCTAAAGCCTTTAGAAAGTGACTTAAAACATCTTTAAAACAAACACTACATTTTGAAAGCGTTGTGAATTTAATAGCTTCAAAAGGCTAAAGAACGGCAGCAGGGCTTCGACTAGGTCGGAACCCCTTCTTTTAAAATGTTCCTTTCATCAGTAAAGGAACTCATTCGAAAGAAAATGTAACGACCCGATTTTACGACTTTCGAAAGTCGACATTTATACGTCTACTGTATCGAATGTCGCGCATTCGAATGGCGGAAAACCGAACCATTAGGGTTTAAGAAGAAGAAGATAGAAGAGCAGAAACAATAACAGAACCTCGCATTTCGCAGCGGAACAACATATAATATATCAAGGAATAATCTTTAAAACAAAGAACCATATCTGTTTTTACATTACATCACATTACTTTATCAGAGTGTACAATAACAAACAGCGGAAAGAAAATATAACATATACTAGTAATACGCTTCGCCATCCAGTTTGCTCCTGATCTCCACAGCAACTCCTTCTGACTTTGCTGCCGAATAACTGAAACCTGACTCTAGGCTGCCCATGTGGAAAATTATGGGAACCCAGAGTTTAGAAAGGGAACAATAAACTCCAGGTCAGTCATGGGACTGGTGTAAGATCTTAAAAACAGTTATTCTTTTACAAAAGAAAATAAAGGAATTTACAAAAAAATCCGCAATGCTTTTTGGAAAATGAAACTACCATAAGGCCACCCGCCATACACACAATGCAAACGCAGAATTGGGGGTGATTTCTCCTTATGATAGTCAAATATGCTTGATACGCAAAATCTTTTGATTTTATTATTATTAGTGCATAGTGGAAAACATTTCGAAAGTATAATATTAATCTTAGCCAGCATAGGTACCATTATATTATGCCCGCTATAGCTACCTCCTGAGGAGGCAGGTTATACAATTGCAATCGTAAAAGGCTCATATTGTTTCTTTGGATTTCCAACAAATGGTCAGGCCAAGGAACTTCCCATTGCCACATGGGTACGCCTCTGGATAGACGCCCCGAGAACCTAACCGGATCTCTGCCAACATAAGGTCGGGTTACCTCTACAAACATAGGTAACTACTACACTAGTATGTCATCCCCCGGTTGTAAACAACCTTTATCCGAGGATCCTCAGCATCAACAATCACAAAGTAATATATTTTTGCGATATTCATATATGTTAAGTATCTGGGCTCCATACCATGATACCACTTCTATCCAGAAGGAAATGTACATACCCTAAGGGGCGCTACTCCCTATAACCTTGCGACATTCTTCCTGTTTTGACCATTCCGGGGTGTGAGGTCCGACGAAGTCTCGTCCACAAAGCTACGCTCTGCACAAAAGTCGTGCTTCGATCAACAAATAATCAGCAGCACTTCGTATGCCACATTACCAATTTGGGAATGTATCACTAGTAACCATCAACTACATAACCTCTAAGCTCATACGTTTCAGAGAAGGGTGTTAAGCTAAGAGAATAAATTCTCCGCCACCAACAGAAATGTATTTGATAGAAACCAGCTTTACATCTCAAAGTGTAACGTCAGACACACATCCATACAAGTCCGTTCCGGGATTGAACGGAACCGAAGGCACTTCAAAAAGAAGCCCTTGCAATCCGGATATTTACTAATCACGTCCGGAATCCCCATCACAAAGGGTGATAAAATCTTTATATCGGAGCAACTCGGTGCAGAGACATTCGACAGGTATCCCTTTCGCTTTCGAAAATACCGGGTCTTCAACACCATCTTCAAATGCAATCCCATTTCGTCGTATCGTTATTCGGAATGGGTTTTATGACTCAAGGTCCTCTCCCGGCTAATCCGAATAACAAGCGCTTGTTTTAAAAATAAGTGTTCATTCAGATTCAAATAAATCACAACAATTTCATTTTGATCTTTTAAACAAAAGATCAATCACAATCACAAAGGTTCGATGTGGGTTTCGAATATTCATTTTGAAATTCGACTACCGGTCGCATCGAAATTCAAATGCCATTTAAAAAGGCTAATATTGATAGTTGGTTATTTAACTATCAATCATCATTCACAACAGTCGTTGGATTTCAAATAATTTTCCCCCAATTATTTTTTTCAATATAGCTTCACAAGGTAAAACTTCACACTTCAATCCTTTGAAAATAAATTTCAAATCTTTTCCCAAACATTTATTCATTTCCGCTGAAAATCTGCCGATTTCAAATATTTTAAAATAATATAAAATTACTTATTCAAAATATATTTGGAAACATTTAAAATAAATTATTTTAGAATATTTGCTTTAAATATTAGTTGTGAAAAATATTATACTAATACCTCATATAAAAATTCAAGCCCAAAACTAATTTTAAAATAATAATTTGTAAATAGAGAATGAATATTAAAGTAACTATTTCCTAAATCAAATATCAATTTAAATCTTTAAAATAATCCCTTATAAAATTAATTAATTAAATTTTTACTTTAAACAATTTCCAAAACTAATTTCTCCAACAATATTATTTTTAGAACCAAATCTAAAACTTTTAATTTTCTATTCAAAAGCCATTTAAAAATATACTCGGCTTTCCAGGGAATAATTATTTTCCCAATATAAATTAGTCCATTCAAACAAATTAATAAATCTTCTCGATTTATTTTAATTTACATTTCAAATATCAACTGTTATATGAATTTAAATCGATTCCCAAATATCATTTTCACACCCAATCGAATTCCAAATTGATTTCCAGTTTATCTCAAATACAAAATCAACTTCCAATTTGATTTCTCCAAATTAATTTTCCAATATCAAATCAAATCAATTTCAAATTGATTTCCCAAAATTATTTCCAACACACCAAACCAAATTTCCAAATCGATTCCTAAGGTTTATTTTACTCCAAATTAATTCCTGAATCGATTTCTAAAATTAATTTCAACTCTAAGTTTAATTCCAAAATTTAATTTCTAAATTTATTTCCTTTTGAAATAAATTTCTTTATCTCTTTTAACTATTTAAAATCTGTATCTTAAATAAATTCTTCAACTATTTAACAACCTTACTCGAAATTCCTTTATAAAAAATATTTTCCCATATTTTTGGAGTTAATTCGATAAGTTTTCAAAGATAAAACTTTATCTATTTAAATTTCCTTCCTTTAAAATTCACCCAATTCCTTTGAGTGAATTCATTATAAATTTTCTATCCAAATTTGAAAATCAATTAACTATTTATTTCTGGTATCCTACGATACCAAAAATATATTTGGCTGAATTACAGCCCTTACGGTTTCAATCACAAATAGTCACACGAATTAAAAATAATCAACACACAACATAGCAACAAGTTAAACATTGAGGAATCCAGTTGGATCCCTCCAACCTGTTTCCCTGCCTCCAGAGATGTTAGCACAATAATTAAATACCCATTCCACTTCGAGGTGGAATATTGCGGTATATGGGATTTATAAAATATTATCCGCTATTATGCGACGCAATAGGGTCTCATCCGCTATATAATGCGGAAAATCAACAATTCCAAATACATATATAATACCAATTCCACTTCAAGGTGGAATATCGTGGTATATGGGTTTAATATAATAACCTCCGCTATTATGTGGCGCATAGGGTCTAAACTAATATAACTAATAATAAATAAATTATCCAAACACACAATCAATAAAATTTTAATTTAACTATCACAGCTCCACAACCAATCAATAACTGGAATTTCAATTAAAATTTTGAGTGAGAAGATCTCACCTTTACTTATGCAGGCCATCCATTTCCATCTTGACTCGATTTTCTCGATTTAAGACCTTGCACAACAATTATATAATTTTATTAATATTCAAACAAATTTTAACACTTAATTTCTTTTATTAAATTTATTTAACGAATTATTAAATTTCGTTTTAAATAAATTAATTATCAAAAACTATATTTTAAACTAATAATCTTGGTTTAAACTAAATAATATTTTTTTATAGATTAACAAAACAAATAATTCACTATGTAAATTAATAAAAAGAAGATTGTCCATACATATATTGATTTTAAAACTTAACAGTGCTTTTTTTTAAAAATATGTATCTGTATATTTTATTTTTATTCTTTGAAAACAATCTATCGGCATTTTATAATTTTAATTAGCTAAGAATTTTGTTTTAAACTCATTCCCCTTTAATAAATTTAATCAACTAACAAATTTTGATTTTAAACTAATACTTTTAATTTTAAACAAATCCCTTTTTAAATAAATTTATTTAGCTAAAAAAATCAGATTTAAACTAAATTTATTTTAATAAAGTATTTTTAAAATAACTAGTGGATTTTAACTTTATTTATATGAGATATTTTTCTGTTTTCCAGTAATTTACTTTACTGTAAAAAATAAAACCTTGTTCAAATTGTTTCCTAGCTTGAAATATGTTTTCCGTAAATCTATAAATCTACACTTTAATTCTTTACTGCAATTAATAATAATTTTTTTTTTCAAATCAAGTTTGAATCGAAAAAATAAAAAAAATATGAATACCTTACTGCGGACCAAACTCGAACGAGCCCTAGCCCGAATCTCTAGAAATCGCGATCGTCGCTGGTACCTACGGCTAAACCCTAATCGCATGCGAACCATCAAGACTCGATCCATTTCAAACGCGAGGAGCTGTAATCATCTTCAGGGAAGGGCTACTCGATCGACTTCGTTCAAACGCGATGATTTGATTGGCGAATTTCAGTCGCCATCTTTTAGATTTCGGTCAGATGTGCCAAACTCTGCCATGAACTCAACTACAACCTCCAATCCCTCGTGCGCGAGCATGAAGCTGCACGCTCCTCCAAATCGAACGAATTGAAGATGCGCTGCGATCTTGAAACTGGAACGAGGCGACTATGAATTTTTTATTTTGATTTGAAGAAACGATTCTGCCATTTTTTTTATTCGATTTTGAATAGTTGATTTTGAGAAGGGAGAGAGCTCAGCTATTAATTTGAGTTTGAACAATTACATTTCGCTAGAGAATTAGTTTTGAACGAGATATTCAATCCTTTTTTTTCTCGAAACAAAGACGCGTGCAATTTGAATGACACGTGCTCTACGCCCCAACACGTGTTGCAAAGGCTTGCACAGAAATTATTTTATTTATATTCAAATTTGAATCGTCTCGAAATTGCAACTCAAAATTTTGAACTCCAATTGAGACGTGTCGTCCGGCGTTCATAATGTTATACGCCTATTCCGAATGCAATGGAAAAGGTTTCGAGTCCAAATTCGATCGTATGGAGAAGATAGCTTTTTGAACGAGTTATTAAATTAAATTTCGATATAAATTTCAACGCGTTTGCCTATCGTACGGTCAAACAACAACTCCAAATTCGACGAGATTTGTAATCCGATAATAGTACACTATTACGGATCCAATGGAACAAGTTTCGTCGAATTCCGAGACTATGCCTCGGAAGGCTATTTTTAAATATCAATTTAAACGATATATTTTCAAAACTTAACAAAACACTTCCAAATCAATTCTAGAGCTCTCATTATCTTCAGTATTATTAATATAAATTTTATAAGCCTTTGAAATATTTTTAACAAGCATAAAACCGAAGATTCAATATTTTACCCAACTTCCAATAATTAAATTCAATAATTTAATTGTCAAATAAATAATGATATTTGAAATTCGAGTTTAAAATGACTTCCAATATTTAAAATCAAGTAAATATTTTATTTCAAAAATTCAAAATTTCTGGGTCGTCGCATCTTTCCTCCCTTAAAAGAATTTCGTCCCGAAATTACAAGTTAAGAAGAATGGACCTTAACCCGTTCAATATTTTCTAACCCAAACAGTTTTATCAATTTATCAACCCAAATCTTTTTATTAAAGATTCATTTCAACTAACTTTCCAAGTTCAATTATAAGTTCCAAACAATATTGTTTACTTCTCAATTCAAATTTAGATTTGAATTCAAATTTAAAACTTTCAAAATTTTCTCAAAAATTTTCTAACACCCTAAATTTTCGAAAAATTTCGCCAGCGTCTCCTTTGTGCGGCTAGCTCGGTACTACTACAAAATGGCACCACAGGCCCTTAAATCCCAAAAGAAAACAAAACGCCAAGTGGCTAGACAAGAAAATTACCAAATTTCATACTGAAATTGAAATACATACCTTTTTGTCGAGCCATTCAATTTTTATCTTTAAAATCAAAATCCCAATTCCATTTCCTTTAATACACCTGTATATCCTGAATCCATAATATCCATTTACATTTAATCATGCATTTTCAATTTTTATTTGAATTCAATCTATACTACAATTTTATTTGAATTCAATTTATCTTCTACTATGAATATTAAATTTTATCTTTCAATTATAACTGATTCATATCATTATTTTAATTTAGTTTCATTCACTAATTTACTTCAATTTCAATTTGAAATCGTTTGTCGCTAACAATTTTTTTCAAAAATTTTCTAACTCCCAATATTTTCGGAAAATTTTGGCAGAGTCTCCTTTGTACGGAGGAGCTTTTGCAATTTGACAAAAGATATAAATATATGTACATCGACCCACCCGGTCGGAAAAGCAAAACGGTTCATATTTCCTATTTTTTATTGCGTAGGCGCACCTTATTAGCATTTTTAAGCAAAGCGGTTTATTATTAGCATTTTAGCACGACCAAATCCAGCCGAACGGCCCTTCTGTACCTGTATTCACTCAATTTAAACACATAAGTGACATATATAAGAAATTTATTCACATTTCACTTATTTCCAATAGTAAACACATAGTTTTCACAAGTAATACATTCAAAATAGTTCCCATAAGCAGTTTATATGGTTCCGACACAATTTTAATTTCTTATAATCAATTCACATACCATTTCTATTCAATTCAAGTGATTTATAACTCACTTTCTTTCATTCAATTTATTTTCTAAGTGAAATGAATTCATATCTATTCCAATTGATTCAATAGAATTTTATACATACTCGTTTGCGTCAAACAACAACCATTTCTATGCAAATTTCAATGATATTCACTTAATAGAATATCCAATCTAGTTTATAACTAATTTAAATTGATACAAACTCAATTTACTCTTTATTCTATTTCATTTCCAATTGATTCTATTCAATTCATTTTGCATTCCATATTCACATTTATTTTAATTAAAACCAATTCACGATTTCCAGTTTATCCTCCATTTAATAATTTAGAATATTTCCCAACTCTAAATTTTACTTAAGAATTTTACCATTTATTTCTTAAGTTCAAGATAATTATTCTATATACTTCTTATATTTAAACTGGATTCCAAATTCCATATGAATTCATTTTACCTTTTATTTATAAATATTGAATTCAATTCATTTTGAACCATATTAAATTTGCCATTCTTCTAATTAGTTTCACTAACTAATTTTAATTCCTTTATTACATTTAGCTCCATTTGATCCAATATTTACTTAAGTTATTTCAATTCAAAATTCAAAAAATTTCCTTGTAACACTTCCCAATTTAAATCCTTGATTTATATTTTCATTTATCAATTCCATTCCATCTACTAATTTAAGTAGATTAGTTTTATCCTCTTATCCATTTAAATTTCAACTTTTCATTCTCAATTCATCTCGGATTTATTTTATCAATAACCAGGAAATTTTCAATTTATTTCTATTTATTTGAATTTTTCTGCAAATTCAAACCATCTTTTATTTAACTCACAATTCAAGTTTTGATTTAACGAATTCAACTTTCATATTTCATGAATTGATTAATTATCATATTATTTACCTGAATTCAATCCATTTTATTTCTTTTTCCCCAAGTTTGGATTTTTATTCAACTTGATCCATTTAAATTTCATTTCAATTCATAAAACCCATTTATACATTCATATTACCAATTTCATTCCATTAATGAATTTTATTCCGAATTATAAATTACATTTAATTTAAATTTACAAATCTCATTTGTATTTTTATTTTCTTAACTTTTGGTTTTGATTTCAATTTCTCATACAACGATGATAATATTCTAATATTATCGCTTCCTAACAACCAAGCTACCATATATTGTAATAATTCACAGAAAATTTATTTCTATTTATATAGGAAAATAGTTTTGGGTAAAATTATTTCATTTACCCTATTTTAAAACAATACTTTGTCGGTTTATCTTATTTAAAAGTTTAGAAACCCCTATCGAAACAGATGGCCAGACTGCACCGACCAGAATCTATAAACATTCAACCGATAAGTCAACACAATACAAAACAATTTTATATTCACTAACAAATATGCGCTCATATCTATTATTACACTCACACTCATTCTAGAGTACTACTGACTCTATCTCTAATGAGTAACACGCAACAGAGCCAAGGTTGTCTCTTAACCAATTGCTCTGATACCACTTTGTAACGACCCGATTTTACGACTTTCGAAAGTCGACATTTATACGTCCACCATATCAAATGCCGCGCATTCGAATGCTAGAAAATTGAACCATTAGGGTTTAAGAAGAAGAAGATAGAAGAACAGAAACAATAACAGAATCTCACATTTCGCAGCGGAACAACATATAATATATCAAGGAATAATCTTTAAAACGAAGAACCATATCTGTTATTACATTACATCACATTACATTATCAGAGTGTACAACAACAAACAACGGAAAGAAAATATAACATATACTAGTAATACGCTTCGCCATCCAGCTTGCTCCTGATCTCCAATGCAACTCCTTCTGACTTTGCTCCCGAATAACTGAAACCTGACTCTAGGCTACCCGTGTGGAAAATTATGGGCACCCAGAGTTTAGAAAGGGAACAATAAACTCCAGGTCAGTCATGGGACTGGTGTGAGATTTTAAAAACAGTTATTCTTTTACAAAAGAAAATAAAGGAATTTAAAAAAAATCCGCAATGCTTTTTGGAAAATGAAACTACCATAAGGCCTCCCGCCACACACGCAATGCAAACACAGAATTGTGGGAGATTTCTCCTTATGATAGTCAAATATGCTTGATACGCAAAATCTTTTGTTATTATTATTATTAGTGCATAGTTGAAAACATTTCGAAAGTATAATATTAATCTTAGCCAGCATAGGTACCATTATATTATGCCCGCTATAGCTACCTTCTGAGGAGGCAGGTTATACAATTGCAATCGTAAAAGGCTCGTATTGTTTCTTTGGATTTCCAACAAATGGTCAGGCCAAGGAACTTCCCATTGCCACATGGGTATGCCTCTGGATAGACGCCCCGAGAACCTAACCGGATCTCTTCCAACACAAGGCCGGGTTACCTCTGCAAAAATAGGTAACTTCTACACGAGTATGCCATCCCCCGGTTGTAAACAACCTTTATCCGAGGATCCTCAACATCAACAATCACAAAGTAATATATTTTTGCGATATTCACATAAGTTAAGTATCTGGGCTCCATACCATGATACCACTTCTATCTAGAAGGAAATGTACATACCCTAAAGGGCGGTACTCCCTATAACCTTGCTGCATTCTTCCTGTTTTGACCATTCCGGGGTGTGAGATCCGACGAAGTCTCGTCCACAAAGCTACGCTTTTCAAAAAAGTCGTGCTTCAATCAACAAATAATCGGCAGCACTTCGTATGCCACATCACCAATTTGGGAATGTATCACTAGTAACCATCAACTACATAACCTCTGAGATCGTACGTTTCATAGAAGGGTGTTAAGCTAAGAGAATAAATTCTCCGCCACCAACAGAAATGTATTTGATAGAAACCAGCTTTACATCTCAAAGTGTAACGTCAGACACACATCCATACAAGTCCGTTTTGGGATTGAACGGAACCGAAGGCACTTCAAAAAGAAGCCCTTGCAATCCGGATATTTACTAATCACATCCGGAATCCCCATCACAAAGGGTGATAAAATCTCTATACCGGAGCAACTCGGTGCAGAGACATTCGACAGGTATCCCTTTCGCTTTCGAAAATACCGGGTCTTCAACACCATCTTAAAATGCAATCCTATTTCGTCGTATCGTTATTCAGAATGGGTTTTATGACACAAGGTCCTCTCTCGGCTAATCCGAATAACGAGCGCTTGTTATAAAAATAAATGTTCATTCAGATTCAAATAAATCACAACAATTTCATTTTGATCTTTTAAACAAAAGATCAATCACAATCACAAAGGTTCGATGTGGGTTTCGAATATTCATTTTGAAATTCGACTCCCGACCGCATCGAAATTCAAATGCCATTTAAAAAGGCTAATTTTGATAGTTGGTTATTTAACTGTCAATCATCATTCACAACAGTCACTGGATTTCAAATAATTTTCCCCCAATTATGTTTTTCAATATAGCTTCACAAGGTTAAACTTCACACTTCAATCCTTTGAAAATAAATTTCAAATCTATTCCCAAACATTTATTCATTTCCGCTGAAAATCTGCTGATTTCAAATATTTTAAAATAATATAAAAATACTTATTCAAAATATATTTGGTAACATTTAAAATAAATTATTTTGGAATATTTGCTTTAAATATTAGTTATGAAAAATATTATACTAATACCTCATATAAAAATTCAAGCCCTAAACTAATTTTAAAATAAAAATTTGTAAATAGGGAATGAATATTAAAGTAACTATTTCCTAAATCAAATATCAATTTAAATCTTTAAAATAATCCCTTATAAAATTAATTAAATAAATTTTTACTTTAAACAATTTCCAAAACTAATTTCTCCAACAATATTATTTTTAGAACCAAATCTAAAACTTTTAATTTTCTATTCAAAAGCCATTTAGAAATATACTCAGCTTTCCAGGGAATAATTCTTTTCCCAATATAAATTGGTCCATTCAAATAAATTAATAAATCTTCTCGATTTATTTTAATTTACATTTCAAATATCAACTGATATATGAATTTAAATTGATTCCCAAATATCATTTTCACACCCAATCGAATTCCAAATTGATTTCCAGTTTATCTCAAATACAAAATCAACTTCCAATTTGATTTCTCCAAATTAATTTTCCAATATCAAATCAAATAAATTTCAAATTGATTTCCCAAAATTATTTCCAACACACCAAATCAAATTTCCAAATCAATTCCTAAGGTTTATTTTACTCCAAATTAATTCCTGAATCGATTTCTAAAATTAGTTTCAAATCTAAATTTAATTCCAAAATTTAATTTTTAAATTTATTTCCTTTTGAAATAAATTTCTTTATCTCTTTTAATTATTTAAAATCCGTATCTTAAATAACTTCTTCAACTATTTAACAACCTTACTCGAAATTCCTTTATAAAAAATATTTTTCCATATTTTTGGAGTTAATTCGATAAGTTTTCAAAGATAAAACTTTATTTATTTAAATTTCCTTCCTTTAAAATTCACCCAATTCCTTTGAGTGAATTCATTATAAAATTTCTATCCAAATTTCAAAATCAATTAACTATTATTTCTGGTATCCTACGATACCAAAAATATATTTGGCTGAATTATAGCCTTTACGGTTTCAATCACAAATAGTCACACGAATTCAAAATAATAAACACACAACATAGCAACAAGTTAAACATTGAGGAATCCAGTTGGATCCCTCCAACCTGTTTCCCTGCATCCACAGATGTTAACACAATAATTAAATACCCATTCCACTTCGAGGTGGAATATCGCGGTATATGGGATTTATAAAATATTATCCACTATTATGCGGCGCAATAGGGTCACTTCCGCTATATAATGCGGAAAATCAACAATTCCAAATACATATATAATACCAATTCCACTTCAAGGTGGAATATCGCGGTATATGGGTTTAATATAATAACCTCCGTTATTATGCAGCGCATAAGGTCTAAACTAATATAACTAATAATAAATAAATTATCCAAAAACACAATCAATCAAATTTTAATTTAACTATCACAATTCCACAACCAATCAATAAGTGGAATTTCAATTAAAATTTTAAGTGAGAAGATCTCACCTTTACTTATGCTGGCAATCCATTTCCATCTTGACTCGATTTTCTCGATTTAAGACCTTGCAAAACAATTATATAATTTTATTAATATTCAAACAAATTTGAACACTTAATTTCTTTTATTAAATTTATTTAACAAATTATTAAATTTCGTTTTAACTAAATTAATTAATCAAAAACTATATTTTAAACTAATAATCTTGGTTTAAACTAAATAATAAAAAAAATTATAGATTAACAAAACAAATAATTCACTATTTAAATTAACAAAAAAGAGATTGTCCATACATATATTGATTTTAAAACTTAACAGCGCTTTTTAAAAAAAATATGTATCTATATATTTTATTTTTATCTTTGAAAACAATCTATCCGCATTTTATAATTTTAATTAACTAAGAATTTTGTTTTAAACTCATTCCCCTTTAATAAATTTAATCAACTAACAAATTTTGATTTTAAACTAATACTTTTAATTTTAAACAAATCCTTTTTTAAATAAATTTATTTAGCTAAAAAAATCAGATTTAAACTAAATTTATTTTAATAAAATATTTTCAAAATAACTAGTGAATTTTAACTTTATTTATATGAGATATTTTTCTGTTTTCCACTAATTTACTTTCCTGTAAAAAATAAAACCTTGTTCAAATTGTTTCCTAGCTTGAAGTATGTTTTCTGTAAATCTATAAATCTACACTTAAATTCTTTACTGCATTTAAAAATAATTTTTTTTAAATCAAGTTTAAATTGAAAAAATAAAAATAATATGAATACCTTACTACAGACCAAACTCGAACGAGCCCTAGCCCGAAGCTCTAGAAATCGCGATCGTCGCTGCTACCTACGGCTAAACCCTAATCGCGTGCGAACCATCAAGACTCGATCCATTTCAAACGAGAGGAGCAGTAGTCATCTTTAGGGAAGGGCTACTCGATCGACTTCGTTCGAACGCAACGATTTGATTGGCGAATTTCAGTCGCCATCTTTTAGATTTCGGTCAGATGTGCCAAACTCTGCCATGAACTCAACTACGACCTTCAATCCCTCGTGCGCGAGCATGAAGCTGCACGCTCCTCCAAATCGAACGAATTGAAGATGCGCTGCGATGTTGAAACTAGAACGAGGCGACCGTGAATTTTTTTATTTTGATTTGAAGAAACGATTCTGCCATTTTTTTATATTCGATTTCGAATAGTTGATTTTGAGAAGGGAGAGAGCTTGGCTATTAATTTGAGTTTGAACAATTACATTTCGCCGGAGAATTGATTTTGAACGAGATATTCAATCCTTTTTTTTCTCGAAACAAAGACGCGTGCAATTTGAATGACACGTGCTCTACGCCCCAACACGTGTTGCAAAGGCTTGCACAGAAATTATTTTATTTATATTCAAATTTGAATCGTCTCGAAATTGCAACTCAAAATTTTAAACTCCAATTGAGACGTGCCGTCAGGCGTTCGTAATGTTATACGCCTATTCCGAATGCAATGGAAAAGGTTTCGAGTCCAAATTCGATCATATGGAGAAGATAGCTTTTTGAACGAGTTATTAAATTAAATTTCGATATAAATTTCAACGCGTTTGCCTATCGTATGGTCAAACAACAACTCCAAATTCCACGAGATTTGAAATCCAATAATAGTATACTATTACGGATCCAATGGAACAAGTTTCGTCGAATTCCGAGACTATGCCTCGGAAGGCTATTTTTAAATATCGATTTAAACGATATATTTTCAAAACTTAACAAAACACTTCCAAAATCAATTCTAGTGCTCTCATTATCTTCAGTACTATTAAAATAAATTTTATAAGCCTTTGAAATATATTTAACAAGCATAAAACTGAAGATTCAATATTTTACCCAACTTCCAATAATTAAATTCAATAATTTAATTGTCAAATAAATAATGATATTTGAAATTCAAGTTTAAAATGACTTCCAATATTTAAAATCAAGTAAATATTTTATTTCAAAAGTTCAAAATTTCTGGGTCGTCACAGAAAATTTATGTTAATGGCAACCCTTTTGAAACCTTTCAAAATCCTTTTTCGAAAACATATGCTTCGAACACTTCGAAGGCTTAATTAAAACAAAGGCAGGAGCTTCTCTTTTTAAAAACAAACCAAGTTATCGACCTCTTCGAATGCTTTAGGCACCTAACCTTTCTCCTTGCTCCAATCCAGTGCGTACCATCTTTGTGATACCTTGTGCATTGGTTTCGGCTTAGTAGGTTTCGACTGGGTTGAAAGAGAGATCTCTATGTCGAAAGGTACTTTTAAAGAAGGTGGAACCAACTTTTCTGAGTAACCTGGTTTCATACTACTTAAAGCAGATCTTTTTCTAACTAACCTGCCACGTGTTAACACTAGATTGGTTGCTTTAACATTTTCATATTCTTTACTAAAATAACTGCTATTAATTTCAGATCTAAACCATGGTTAAGTTAAACAAATAAGCCCTACCATTAAGAAAAACTAATATTGCAAAGAGGTCCCTCTTCTAAAATAATTTAATTTGCATAGAAAATCACTTTGGAAAAATCCCCAAAAATTGCAGAAATTCATTTTAATCATGTTATCAACATATTAGAATTCCAGACCGAAATTCTTAATATGTATTTCGAAATATATTTATATACACAAATAACCATATTTTACTTTGGAAATTCATAAAATTCTTTCCATAACTTGAAAATTATCAAAATTGAAACCCAACTCCAAAATCACGTTTTCCATAACATAAAATTTATCCATGGCATTTAAACATCACTATAAACTGTTTTTATCCTGAACCCGTGTATAATCCCATTTAAACATTCTTCTTTAAATTAAACAAATCAATATTCTGGCATATCATCGTCCAATTCACCATAAAAAGGAATTTACCCTTAAATTCGAAAACATATGATTCATAACAAAATAGAGATGGAATTATTATTCTCCTTGACTTAGATAAGGAGATTGAATTGAGATTGATTTCCACTAAGCGTGATTCTCTAGCTTTCAATTGAATTCTTTTTCCTTAACGACCGGCCCTTCCTTAAGCTTTTGGTTTGCATTTTTCAAAATGATGTGAATGGGAAGTAAAATGGTAGGAACGAAAATATATAAGGGTAAGGCTTATGTGCGGCAAATCCCTAATGTACCCTTATGTAATTAATTAATCTAAAACCATTCTTAAAGCCCATTTATTTATTTATTTATTAAGCACGACCTTAATTAGATCTGTTCAAATCTTAACCCCCTTATCACTTAACATTTACATTATTCTATTTAATTTTCTAATTAAATCACTTGAATAATGTTATCAAAAATTAGGGGTGTCACACTTTGCAAAAATTGAACTTTGGATGCTTGGACACTTGAATTAGGCTCGACCAAGTGGGTTTGGGCTCGATTGGGTAAGGCCATCATGGGTTTTGGCTCGGCCATGGTGTGTTTTGGTGGATTGAGTGTTGTAATTAGGAAGATAAAGTGTTGTAGGAGATGTAGAAATGATGTTGTGAATAAAAGAAGTGATTTTTGGTGAAAGAAGTGTTATTTCTTGTTTTATAATTTATGAAGAGGAGGCATGGCTACTTTTCTTAAGCTCTTACGATTTTCAAAGTGGAAGAAGAAATTGTAAAATGAAAAGAATGAAAGTTAGGGGTTATACATAGGTTTAGGAAACTATTAAAATATATATATAAGTGCTTATATTCAATTTTACATATGCATGCATAGCCATACCTTACCTTTCCCCTCAAATCCATTCAGACTACCCCTTTTGTTTTCACTATTCACGCCGTATCTCTAGTGTAATTGTGTTGAAAAGGTGTATTTTTATATGTGTATATATATTTATATGTGTGTGTATGTGTATATATATATTGATTTTATTAAATAAGATCTTATATGTTAATATGTTTAAGTGTGCAAATGTGTACATGTACACTTGTTAAAGCAGTTTGTTTTGTGTGCATATGTGTTCAACATAATGTTATAACCTTTTGAATAACTTTTAACCAATGAAAAATCAATATTTCAAAAAATAGTCTCTAGTTATATTTTCTATTTCTCTATAAACTATATATTTTGGTAAACAAATTTTGAAAATGATTTTATTATCATTAATTATTATTTAAAATAGTTTTATTTGTTAATAAAAATCCATTTATTAATTATTTAAAATATAATTAAATATTCATTTAAATAGCGAGTAAATTCTGGGTCGTTACATATATATATAAATCCATACATACATGCATACATATCTATATAATTAAACTTTGATATGGAGAAAAAATGTGCAATTATATGTGCTTTCCTGTGGTATGAATTGATCGATGCACGATGAATTGCATTTTTGCAAATGGATGCTAAAATTAACTAAAAGCTTAAAGATCATGAGTAAATATTTTTATACAAGCAAGTATATGTTATCGTTAAATCAAAATTATATATTTGTATTAAATCAGTTAAAAGAGGTTTTTCATTATTTATTTTGTGTATACCGGTCAATTGAATGTTTTATGAATTCCAATCAATGCATTTGATCAACATTATTAGCAGGTATTTCTAAACATTTGAACGAGGACATAATTTCAAAATGTTATAGTTATATATTAATATGAAAAGGGTAAATTATTTTGAGAAGTTAAAAAAAAATATAATGTTAGAAAATAAAATAAAATTATTTTGTAAAATGGTATATATTTTTAAAAGGATATAGAACAATAGAAATTTATTTTTCTTAGTTAAAATACTTTCTAAAAAATGATTGTAGCCCTTGAAAATTTTTGTAGAATTATGGTCGATGGCAAGACAATGTCATTACATTTTTCGGTTTAATTGACATTGCCGCCAAAACTAGCGAAACGAATCGCACAAATTCATAGCAAGGCAATGTTGTTATACATTTTTATAAATATGCATAAACTTGGCGAGTTATAGTGTATGTTATGATTTATAAATATAAGAGTGTGAAACTTATTTTGATAAGAATAATGTGTTGTATGTTGTTCGTTTTATTGTGGTTTGAATTCAAACATAAAAAAGCATATATGGGTTTTCCAAATTGAAATGATTTGAATGATGGAGATTATAGTATATCATTAATTGTGATAATATCGAGTACGTAAAGAATGAATTTATTATTTAAACATAATGGGAAATAATTATTGAGAAAACCATTAATTAAAATGAATTTATTTATGGAATGTGGATTTTGGGAAAAAAGGATTAAAGGAAATAAGACTAATTTGAATCCATAAACTATTTTGGAACACAAAAATTACAAGTGGAAATAAATGATATGCATATAATATTCTGATATAACTAATTTTGAAGAAAAAATAAATGAACGATGTTTGGTGGATTTTGAATAATACTTTTTAAGGCGAGCTTTTAAAAGGAAGAGATATTGTTTCGTTTTAGAAAAAAAATTATATGATGGAATTGTGGAAAAGTGAATTGCTAATCAGATGAAAAATACATTAATAAGAAAAAGTTTTGTGATA
This sequence comes from Allium cepa, assembly GCA_030765085.1. Taxonomy (NCBI): domain Eukaryota; kingdom Viridiplantae; phylum Streptophyta; class Magnoliopsida; order Asparagales; family Amaryllidaceae; genus Allium; species Allium cepa. The sequence continues at coordinate 314,199,692 of CM060932.1, read as the reverse complement.
AAATTCAAATATTGAGTTTTGTGATTAAAAAAAATGGATGGAAATAAATTTGAATTTTAAACATGATGCAATGAACCATCTTTTCGACCTTCGAAAGTCAATACTTAATAAATCCACGGTATTCAAATGCTAAGCATCCAAGTATCGGAAAGGTAGATTGTTAATGTGAAAATAAAAGGAATAGAGGAAAATAGAACCTCACAGCGGATTGACAACATATAATATAACAAAGACAACAAAAGTATTCACTTTAACATACATAGTATATCAGAGTTAAAAACAAACTTCATCTGCTTGGACAGTCATAACTTCCTAACCTTATGATTGCTAAAGGGCATACATAATAATACAACATAAAATAAAAATACTACGACAGGTGAACATCAAGCTCTACTCCATGAGCTTCATTTCCCACCAATGATAACTTAGAAAAAACTTAGTCTGACACGAGCATTATAATAAAACAACATCCGGATCAGTCTACAAAACTAGCGTGAGAAACCACAAGAAATATGATAGGAATATAATAATCTATGAGACCATGCCGCTAACACCGAATAAGTTTTACCTCACAAGAATAACTTCCATACATGAAAGAATGGATAACAAATCAAAACAAAAATCTGAACTTGAATGAATAGGCGTAAACAAGATCATAATCCAAACATAAAGAATGGGCATAAATAATTAAACATTAAAGAGCTCCGGGCACTTCTCGATGCTATTATGAAAGAAATTCAAAGATTTGAATCAAATAAAGAAAGGGTACTTTTCCAACAATGATCAGGAGAGTGCGCCCTTACCTAAATATACCTCTAGGTAATATACGTGAGAGGGTCATACACTCTACGACTTACTCTAAAAACGCACATGCTGGACCCCATCAACCTTACCAAGTATCCAAGTATTTCACATCTCCATGTGCATACAACCAAATCCAATCTAGAGTAAATGTAAAGATACCCTAATGGGAGCAATCCCATATAGCTTGATGTCCACTCACTTTCTAGTTTTAGTCATTTCTAACAAAGGATATCAATGCTCAAACGAGTAACAAATCGTCTTAGTTTGACGAAACACAAAGAAGTTAGCAGAATCGATGGTCAATAAATCAACTATCAGGAAAAATAAAATGATTGTATATGAAAATTAAATATCTTAATCCTATCACAACTTGTAACGACCCGTAAATTTATCAATTTGATCAATCATATTTATTTTTAAAATATTCAAATATAAGATTTTTTAAACATGGATTATGATGTTTTAAAACAATAAGTAACAATTGTATGAGTATTTACAAAAATATACTTTGAAAAAATAGTGATAAAATAACCGAAAACCATTTTATCGATAAATAGCTCTATACTTGTAAAACGCAGCGCATAGAGCTGGGTACATAAACTTATTTTTATAATTGAACAAGAATATGAAATAAAATAATTTATTTTACTTTTTGAAATTAAATGAATATATAATGATGCCTTATATTTAGTTTAAATTGAGATTTAATTATTTAATAATTGTTATAATTATTCAACTAATTATTATTTTTAGTGATAGTAATTCATTTTAAATAACTATAAAGTGATAATAAATGATTTATAATAGTGTTATAAAGATATTTGAGCAATTTGAAATTATGAAGAAAATCAATATCGGTTTATCGGTATAAATGCACTTTTTGCAAGTAATTGCTAATATTGATTTATATGATTTTATAATTCAAATGTGATCACTTTTATTTATCAAAAATGATTAGGAATTTATTTTCAAACTTTGTTTACAAATACACGTATATAAATAAAAAGTGAAAATATGACCGGGAATTAGCTTCCCGATTTTCAACGTTCAACGAATGGAAGTTGTTCGAAAGTTGTTGCAACCTTGTTTATATGTCATGTGCACATATATTACATACAAATGCATCCACTAACATATAAATGAACACATATATAATTAAATATAACATATATACATTTATGTATACATATATTAAAAATATCTAAGATATTTTAGGAAAACTTTACCCTTAAGCTTTCATAAAGTCAACAATTAGGACATGAAATGATTTGAGGTGATGGATGATAATCAAGAGAGGTGATGGATGAGTGAAATGACGGAGGTGAAAGGAGGTACATGGGTGATGTAATGTAGGATATTTTGTAAAATTTTGGCTATAAATAGAAGCACTCCTTTCATTCATTCATTCACACATCCTACCATCTTCTTCTTCCTCTTTTCCTAAACTTTTCCTTAGCTTCTTCTTTAGGAAACTTATGAAGATATTTTAATAGAAAATAAAATAAAATTATATACCTACATATACAAATTATAATCACCTCAAATCACTAGCCAATCACCCCCTTCACCCCTCCATAGCTCAGGGCCTCCTCCCATACCCTCAAAGTCGAAAGCACCACCCACTCAAAGGCATGGCCGAGCCTACTGTAGCATAGGCCAAGCCTTATTGGAAGAAAAGAGATTTAATATGGAATATATAGGTTTAAATATTTGAAAATGGTTTATAAATGTTTTACAAACATTAAAATTCAATTTTGAGAAGTTTTAACAAACAATGAATTTGGAGTCAAAAATAGGCACATAACTGTAGTTCACGATTTCATGCCATAAAAGTCAAACAAGTGTATAGAATGGAATATAGCTCATAATTCTTCAAGACAAGAATTTTATAAACTATTATATCCATAGTTTTCAAACAAAGAAAGAAAATTGAAATTTCGATAAGTAGATTTTGAAATATGAGCAAATCAAGTTTTCGATAAAAACACGCTTTGGCATGTAATGACCCTATTTTTAACTATTTTAAATTATAAAATTTGATTTAATTACTGAATAATAATGGTTAGAAATAAAAACTTTTAATGTTTACTTATGTAATTATTAAATTTTAATTTGGATAAAATTTTGAAATAACTAATTTCAAAGATTTTGGCGATAACGAGAATTGAAATAAAATTCTATGTATTTAATGTGTTTATAATCAATAGCAAGAATTGAATAATAAATATAATGTGACGACCCATAATTTTGGAAATTAAAAATATTTAATATAATAAGATGTTTGTGTTAATATTGGAAGAAATTAAAATTTATGATTTATTAATGAGAAATAATTGAAATATGATTTAATATTGTTGTTTGGATGTTATTGACAATTATTTTAATGTAATTTCGATCAATTGAGGTAATTGTAAAGTTAATTTGGTTATAAGTTGTAAATAAGTAAATAAACCAAATGTTGTGTATAAATGGTAAAGTTTTACGTAATTAATTGAAATTGGTTAATATTTAATAATCAATCAATATTTGAATTTATTAGCTTTTGTTTATAAACAATAAACTTGGAAATGTGTTTGTATTATTAATAATAATTGGTTTAATTACCATTCTGCTATTAATCCGATAAATTAATTTTGAAATCGATAAAATTCAATATAATTAAAATATTGCAATTAATATGGTAAAAGATGATAATTGTAGATTATTGATATAATAAAATGTAAACCAATGTTAATTTTGTCCATAAGATGATTGTTGATTGAATAATATGATGTAAATCGAAATAAATTAATTTATTGGGATTTTAAATTATAGTTAATGAATTTACTGAAACTGAACTTGAACATCGTAGTAGTGCAATATTTAACATTGGTTTTGACTTGGAAATTTACTTTAAAAGATTATAAATTACTAGGTAATTAAGAATGATAAAAATTATTGGTTATTAAATTTGAATTTAAAAGTGATTTAACCAATTTAATAATAATTTATTTAGTGGACGTGGAAATAGCCATTTTTTCACTGTCTCGAATTTCGACGAAACCAGTTTCATCAGATCTGTAACAGCAAGTTATTGTAGGGTTTCAAGTTTCGTAATGATCAGACTTGTCGTTTGGCAGTGCGAGCTTGAAACGCGTAGAAATTAATTTAAGAAATTTAACCAAAATAATTAGATTTGAAATACTATCTTCCGAATACGATCGAATAAGGACTCGGACTAGTTCCATTGTGTTCGGAATGGGGGTAAAACAGTAGGAATACCAGACGATATGCCTTGATTGGAGATCGGACAATTTTGGACCTCACGCTATAAATAGGCGTGCAAAACGAGAATAATAATATTTTAATATGCTGAAACCCTACCCGCCACTGTCTTTAATTTCAATGGTCAAAACCTATCCATCTTCTCGCCTCGATTTCTTCCAATATTTGCATCGAAATCGAAAACTTCCAAAAGGAAAATTGTAGAGCTCGGCAAGCTCTACACATCCAATGGTTGGTTCATGCTATAACTTCTCGACTTCGCCAGAATTTGGATTTGAATGTTGCGCATTTTTCGAGGTTTTTGTGGCAAAAGACGGTGGTAGGAAGCGCGACTCCTGGCATGGGTGGGGAAAAGGGCGGCGCTACCAGTGGCGGCTCTCGATCAGGTTCCATGCAAGCATCTTGGCGTGTGTGTGTTTTTAATAAAGACGTGTTGGGTTCAAATAGTGATACGGCTATTGCGTTGAGAAGAAGGTAAGCGTGTTTCTTTATATATTTTATTATTTTATTTATTTATAATATATAATCGTGTAACTTCTAATCTCTATAACCTTTACATACGGGGTCAGATTTTCACCTGGTTCGTTCCGGTACGATCGTATCAAACTTTCGGACATTTTGGAACTTGTTTGAACGAATTCTGAAATAGTTGAATTTTGATCCTTATTTTGGATTTAAAGTCGATTTGAAATCCAAGGTGAGTGTTTTAACCCACTCACAACTACTAAATTGTCTTATGTTTATTAAATTGAACTTATGAGGTGATTAGTAGTTGATTTATTGTCGTTTGGTACATTTAAATCGTCATTCCAATTAAATCTGACTTTTATTGAATTTATTTGTCATTTAATTTAATATTAATTTTAAGTTTCCAGTTTATATCTGTTAATGATAATCAATTAACTATTGATGTTTATTGGTTGATTTGGATGATGATTGTGATGAATGTTTGTTTATTGATGTTGGATGACTGGATGTTATATTTATAGATTGTTATAACTGTGACGACCCATAATTTTCAGTAATAAAAAAATTGAATTTAATAAGATTTTGTAATTTAATATTGGAAGAAATTAAAATTTGTGGTTTCTTAATATGAAATGACTAGAATGTAATGTTAAAAATGTTAATTCAAGATAGTTAATATCTACTGTAATGTATGTCCAATAAAATTGAAATGGTTGTAAAGTTAAAATTGGTTATAGATTGTAAATAAAGAATAGGGTTTAATATTGTAAATCTAATATAATAAATGGCTAATTGATTGAATCTCAAATAATTGTAATAAATTGTACAGTTACATTGGTTAGAAATTGTAAATAAGAAGATAAAATCAATATGAAGTTATTTGTTTTTTTGTTAACAATAAACTTGGAAATGTGTCTGAATTGGCAAGTTATAACAATGGTTAATTAATTCATTGAAATTTAATTTGTTATAAATCATAAATAGCGGAATAAAAATTAAATGTTATAATTAATTGGTGAAATAATATGCAATTCATGGTAATTGGGAAATCAGTGCGGTGTAAGTAGTTATTACATTTACTTGAAGATAATAGACTTATAAGTGTGATTAAAGTAAGAAGAGGTGACAATTGTTATGTGTTACCTATTTATTAAATCTGTTGAATTTAATTAGAAATAAATTGCAGTAAATGTAATTAAATATTACGTTAATGTAAATGTAGACGTTAGTTGTAGAGTAAGTGTAATAAGATGTAACCCAATGTTAATTTTATTAATAATATGACAATTGATTGAATAAAAAGATTGAAATCAAATTTTATCAATTTATTGAAATTAAATTATAATTAATTGGCTTTAATTACAATTGAAATTGAACGCTGCAATTAGTGTAATATTTGATAGTGGATTGATATGTAAAAAAAAATTAAATTATTGTAAATGTCTAAATAATCAAAAATGATAAAATTTAGTCATTAAAAGTGGAATTAAAAAGTGATTTAATTAATTTAATAATAATTTATTTAATTAATGTGAAAATAGCCATTTTGATCACTATCTCGAATTTTGACGACACTAGTTTCATCGGATTCGCACCGGGGAATTATTGTAAGGTTTCAAGTTTCCTAGCGATCGAACTTGTCATTTGATCGTACGGGCTTGAAATGCGTAGAATCAATTTAATTAAATTCAATTGAAATCAATTCGTAATAAGCTGATTTTAAGCTAACTTCTTCATACAATGGAATTAGGACTTGAAACCTATTCCATTGAGTTTAAAAATATCGAAAACATCTATTTTGATATATGGGATGATCCACTTTCATTTTGAAGGCAGAATGGGTTTTGGATCGCTATTCATCGTTCGTACAGACTCGATGTGTGTTTATTTCTTATCGGGCTTTGTTAATATAAATAATCTTGTTTTCCCAAACTCTAGCGGTCATTTTTTTCTTATTCTATACGTACATCAAGTTCTGTCTATCTCTTTGTTTTCAATGGCAGAAACAAATTCAATCTCAAAACCCTATTTCAATTTCAAATTCAAATTCAAATCCAAAAATCAAACTTTCCAAAACTATATCATATTATATATCGTTGAAAGCACTCGACGAGCACAATCTTCTGCTACTATTCGTTTTTCAATTTGAATCATGGTTTGGCCAGAAATTGGCGATCTTTCTCAGAAGTCTGTTTCTAGGGTTTTGTGATCCAACGGTGGATTGTCGACCATTCGACGATCGGGGAGTGGCGTTTGGAAGAGGGTGTTGAGGATCGTTCATCCATATGGTCACTTTAGTCTAGAGGCGATTGCTTTCTCTAGAAATTGATGGTTATTAGCTGTAGGTGGCTCACGGCGACGGTGCCTCAAAGCATGATTGGAGGCAGCATCTTTTTAGGCGTAGGGGCGGTGAACAAGGGGGAGTCAAAGGTGGTGGCCGATCAGGGCGAAGCTGCCTAAGGTGTCGGTGTTTGGCTCATAAAGACAGTGGCTGTTTGGGTGTATTGCTCGATTTGGTTACTGTAGCAAGTTAGGGCCTTTGGAGGTGACGTTGGTGCATTCTTAACCATTGTTTTAATTATTTAATTCAAATCTAAAATCCAATCGTTCTAACACACATAACTTTTACGTACGAAGTCAGATTTATGCACGGTTTGCTTGGCTGCGATCGTATCGAAATTCCTGACATTCTGAAACTTGTTTGGATGAATTCCAAGACTGTTGAGTTTTAGGTCTTATTTTGGATTTCAAATCGATTTGAAATCAAAGGTGAGTGTTTTAACCCACTCACAATTACTAAATTATCTTATGTTAATCAAATTGAATGTATGGTGTAATTTAAAAATTAATTGATTGATGTTTGGTGTGTTTAAATTGTCATTCTAGTTAAATCGGACTTTTATTGCATTTAATTGTCATTTAATTTAATATTTAATTGCAAATTTAATACCTGTTATTGATCCTTAGATCTAATGATGTATATTGATTTATTTGGATGATGATTGTGATGGATGTTTGATTGTTAATATTGGATGACTGGATGTTATATTTTATATTGTTATAACACTACAAGTTTCCTATGGGTTGAAATGATACATACTCGAACGATCATATAGAATAGGGAAAAATCATTATGGGTTGAACCAAGCTATTTTCATTGAAATAAATTTGGGATTATGGGTTGAAATGACATAAACCCGTAAATTTAAATATTTGCAGATTGAAATGATAAATAGTCGTATCACTTGACCATAGGTTAGAAAATTATATGCGGACATTAGATGAGTTAAATTTAATGATTGTAAATCTTTAAACTTTGAATCCAGTTAAACGAAATCTGAAATGGAATTTGACTGATATAAATTGATTTGTTTTAAGTAATTATTTAAAGGATTTAAATTGAAATTTTAAAGTTGAATTTTAAATATAAAGGACATTCATCAAAATTGAGTTATTGAAATGTTGGAAACTGTAACTTTGAAACTCTATTAAAATTGGAATAGTGAAATCTGATATTTCAAGATTTGAAATTGAGTTTTGATTTGAAATCTGGATATGGTCTAGATTTGTTGAAATGAAGGAAAAGGTTAAATTTGATGTTGATTTCAAAAATTTATTATCTCAATATAAACTGTAAATGTTCTTTTAAATTCTACTTTTAAGATTTTCAACTATTTAAATAAGTTAATCTATTTTAAACCAACTTAATCAATTTACACTGTTTAATTTATTTAAATCTATTTAACCTATCTTAATTTATTTTAATTTGTTTAATTTATTTTAATATATTTTTCCTATTTTAAATCATTTAAACTTTTTAAACTATTTTAATCTATTTAAAACTATTTTAATTTATTTTAAACCATTTAATCTATTTTAATTCTATTTAATCTATTTTAAATCTATTTAATCTATTTTAATTCTATTTAATCTATTTATTTTAAAGTATTTTAAACCATTTAAATTGTATTTTCAAACAATACTAAACTATTTATAACTATCTAAACTATTCTTTAAATTTCAGAGTAAGTAAAGTAGAAGTGGTTATATTTAAAGCCTAGATTTAAAAACAAATATGGTTGAATGAACTGTCATAACTTACGTTGGAAATTGAGATGATTTTTTCTAGCGAAAGGTATATCCAAGTAAATATGACAATTTAGAAATGAGAATTTAACTTATTGATGAATATGATTCATAAGTGATATGGTTTGAATTGAATATGATATTTTGATATCAATTGTGAATTCACTTTTGAAATGTAAAAGAACCATCCGGTGTGAAATAAGCATTTGGTTGTTAAAGATTTCAGGATCGGATACTCTCTACCACTACTGAAAATCCCTTTAACAACTGTGTACGTGGTGGAGATTCTAGAAATGAAGTAGGATGTTTGGCAAATGATTCTGGATGAGGTATTCACGTGACCCTGAATCCCGTGAGTCAGCTTTGATGTGACCAAAACAAGAGCTATACCGAGCCAAGTGAGGTCATTCCTCCTATCGAGCACATTTCTTCGATACTATATCTTGACTTTATGATTGATTTGGAGGCCACCCTCGATTTGATTATGGGAGTGTGTCCGAGGTGGGCGGTAGTAGCTGTTATGCATTACCACCTGTCTGGGAGTGCAATTGGTATATCTACCTAGCATTGCCTCGAGTGCTGTGTTCACATGCCCTATCGCGCCTTCTACGAGTCTGTTTTGTACCTTACCTATAGAGTGCCCTCTGGGTAAACCTCACGGAGGAGCGTCGGTACTGTATAGACTATGAGAATATATAAAATGTGTTAAGGGGGATATGGGTAACTCCTTAACGCTATTTTAATAATTTACTTTACGGTAGACACTATTATAATAGTGTATCGTACTACATAGTAGATAGTTTAACGGATCCTTAGGAGATGGAAATCTCGAACATCTCTTAAGTTATTGCACTCACGTCAGTCAATGGATGGAAGATGTCAAACCCCGTAAACATCTCTGACGCCATTACACTCATATTTATTTATTGTTGATTTAACTTACATGAGATCTTTCGGTTCCGACTCGAGTGTTTTTTCTTTTCAATTCGCTCGGGTCAGCCTGAGCTTTTCAGTTTATCGAAGACTACTTTGGATGTAGACGAAGATTTTGTACTATTATTATTTATTATATTTATTTCACTGCATCATGTTGTTCCGCTGCATTTATTTATCATTTATTCTTGTTGTATATAACTCTGATCTGTATTATAAAGTTTAATCAATGTTATTTGTAAACAGCTTCATGAATTGTTTATTTGATTAATGTATTCTGTCATTCCGCTGTGGGATTCTGTATTTGTTTTCTTTCTTTCTTTGTTTTTCTTATTTACCCCATAACAATCTGCCCTTCTGAATGGTTTGAGTCTGGCCTGTGTGGTTAATCATCGATTTAAACCATCCAAAAAGGCTGGTCGTTACAATAACACTGCAAGTTCCTTAGTTTATTGCTAGAAAAATCTCTATGGGTTGAAATGATACATACTCGAATGATATGATAGACTAGGGAGAAATTATTATGCGTTGAAATGATAGACTCAACCGATTTTATGGATTTGAAGTAAATTTGGGATTACGGGTTGAAATGATATATACCCGTAAATGTAAAATATTTGCGGATTGAGATGATAAATATCTGTATCGCCTAACCATAGGGTAGAAAACTTTATGCAGACACCGGATTGGTTAAATTAAATGATTTTTAAATCCTTAAATTTTTGAATTCAGTTAAATGATATTTTGGGGGAAAATTTGGATTTATATAAATTGGACTATTTTGAAAATCCAAGCTTTAAATGTTGAAATTGGAAATGGGTCTTAATAAATTGTTTAAAGGATTTAAATTGAAATTTCAGAGTAGAATTGTCAAATATAAATGAATTTTATCGAAATTGAGTTATTGAAATGTTTGAATAGAATTTTGAAATCTATTTAATTTGAAGTGGTTTAAATTGATTATTCAAACATGGATATGAAATCGATATTGATTAAATGGTTTTAAATGAGAATATGAATTGAAAGACCAATTTTAGTTAGTTGACTTGAAAGCTGGACATGGCCCAGATTTGTCGAAATGAAAAAAAGGCTTAACTTTGATATCAATTTTAAATAAATTATTTTAATATAAACTGTTTAAAAATTTATTTTTTTAGAAATCCTGATTATGAAGATTTACAAACTATTAAACTAATTTAATCTATTTTAAATAATTCTAATCGATTTAAACTATATTAACTTATTTTAATCTATTGTAATCTTTTTAATCCAATTTAATCTGTTTTAACCTATTTTAAACTAATTAACCCGTTTTTATCCGTTTTAAATCTATTTAATCTATTTTAAATCTATTTAAACTATTTTTAATCTATTTAAACTATTTTTAATCCGTTTTTAAACTTTTTTAACTATTTTAAACTATTTATGACTATTTAAACTATATTTCTAAATTTCTAACTATGCAAGGTTGAATTGTTTATATTTAAACCCTTAATTTAAAATAAAATATGGTTGAACGATGTTACAACCTATGTTGGGATTTGAAATGATATTTCTAGTGAAATGACATATTTGAGTAAATATGATAATTTTGAAATAAGGATTTAACCTATTTTGTCCATATGATTTCGAAAGTGATATGATTTCGAAAGTGAATATGATTTCGAAAGTGATATGTTATTGAGAATATGACATTTCGATATCAACTATGAATTTATTTTGGAAATGTAAAAGAACCATCCGGTGTGAAATAAGCATTTGGTTGTTAAAGAGACTGAGATCAGATATTGTCATACTCTCTGCCAATACCCAAAACCACTTTAACAACTTTGTACGTGGTGGAGATTCTAGAATGAAGTAGAATGGTTTAGCAAATGATTCTGTATAAGGTATTTACATAGCCCTGACTCCCGTGAGTCAGCTTGATGTAGATAAAACAGGAGCCATACCGGGCCATGTGAGGTCGCACCTCCGGTAGGGCACATTTCTTCGATACCATATTATGACTTTGTGATTGATTTGGTGGCCACCCCTTGATTTTGATTATGGGAGTGTGTTCCGAGGTGGGCGTTAGTAGCTGCTATGCGTTACCGCCAGTCCGAGAGTGCAAATGGTAAAATCCTACACCGGTATTGCCTCGCGTTTCGTGTCACATGTCATATCGTGCCTTCTACGAGTTTGGTTTGTACCGTACCTATGGGGTGCCCTTTGATAGCCCTCCAGCTTACGGAAGAATTATAGTACTGTATAGACTACGGGAATATATAAAATGTGTTAAGGGGGATATGGGTAACGCCTTAACGTTATTTTAATACTTTACTTTATTATTGACACTATTATAATAGCGTATTGTACTATGTATGTATATAGTTTAATGGATCCTTAAGAGATGGAAATCTCGAACATCTCTTAAGTTATTACACTCATGTTAGACACTGGATAGGAGATGTCAAATCCCCTAAACATCTCTGACGCCGTTACACTCATATTTATTTATCATTGATTTGACTTACATAAGAAATTTTAGTTCTGACTCGAGTGTTTTGTCTATTCAATTCGCTTGGGTCAGTCTGAGATTTTAAGTAAATCGAAGATTTCTTTTCTAGAGGATGAAGACAGAGATTTGTATACTATTATATTTATTTTATTTATTCTGCTACATCATGTTGTTCCGCTACATTTATTCATTTAATCATGCTGTATGTAACTCTGATATGTATTGTAAAAGTGTAATCAAATGTTATTTGCAAAATAGCTTCATGAACTGTTTATTTGATTAATATATTTTGTCATTCCGCTGTGAGATTCTATGTTTATTTTATTTATTTCTCTTTCTTGTCTACCCCATAACAAGCCTACCTTCTGAATGGTTTGAGTTTGACGTGTGTGGTTTGTTGTTGATTTAAACTGTCCAAAAAATGAATCGTTACATTTGATATCGGAGTGAGATTTAGCGCTTAGCTTTGTGGGGTCCAACTCATTAGATATAGGGTAATAATACCCTGGAATGAGTTTTCAGAGTGTGTGTATATATGAGAGAGCGTACTAGTTAGTGTTATAAAATGTTTTTATATCGTATTAATTTGTTATGTTTAGTATTTATAAATTATAATCGATACAAGGGATGTTATGGCATTAGTAGAGATTTCTAAACACGTAATAGGGTAGACCGACACAATATTGGTTTTGAAATATAGGTAAATGAAATAATTTTACCAAGTATTATACTATATATATATATATAAGAATAGTTTTGTAAATGATATAGTTGGATGTAATATGTTTTTTATTAGGTAGTGAAATTTTATAACTATTGAATTGTAAAATAGGGTTTACAAATAAAATGAATATAAATAGGAAATTTGAGATTAAGTTCTGGAAATCTTGATATTGGTTTTCAAAAGATTTTGGAATATAATATTAGTATTATTTGGAGGTATTTTTGGATAGAAATTTTTTCAATGTGACTTGTAAGATAGTTTTTTAAAATGATTTTAAAGGAAATAAATTTTGTACTCCCCTCTCAGTCGTTGGAAAATAATTTCGGTGATGAGTGCATGCATCATCGACGTTCATTTTCGAGTTTTAAAGTGGGAAGACCACTATAGTAGTTTTACTGCACAATTGTTTTGATAAACAAATCTTAATTTTAATTTCTAAAAATTTATTTAATATATATAAAGGATATGAGCATACATATATTTTAAAATAACTTGAAATGGAACCCGGTATTTTGTTCTGAAGTTTTTCTAAAATAGTAGTTTCAATTATTGTAATGAATGAAATCTTAACCTTTTAATAATGCGAAACTTCTACAAATGAAAAGAAGAAATCAGAAATTTGTAACTTGTAAACTTAAGAATATTGAAAATAAGAAGATGTAAACATTGAACATTTTGTTAACTAAAAGGAACATAATAAACTTGTGTAACATTCATTTACATTATTAAAACATATGTATATATATAGCTTACCAAAAGTTAAAAGTTGAAATGTTAATAGAAATATGTAATGGAATATTATACAAGTAAAACTTAAAGTAAGAAAAGTGTTCAAATGGAATTATTTCTACAAATAAGAACTTTGATGTTACAAAAATGTTATAAACTTAAGTTAATAATTTGAAATATTACTGATTGAATTTATAGAAAGAGTGGATACTATAAGTAAATGATTATAAACTTAAGTTAATGTTGCAGCTACTTATGATTAAAGTGAATAGTAAAATTGAATACTATATATATGAAAGTAATAAATGTGAAAAGAAAAAACAATAATAACTTAAGTATAAGTCAAATGAATATTGATGTTAAAAAGGAAATAACTTATGTAAGTAAATAATAACTATAAATAAAAAAATTCAAAGATACTTACACAATATTTTATGAATTGATTATGGATGATCTTAATAATTGAATGGAAATAACTTATGTAAGTAATCAGATGCAAAGAAATGAAAAATGGCATTGTATGAATAAATGAGAAATGAATTCTTGTAAGTAATGAATGTAAATTAAAGAAGATAATCATTGTATGAAAAAGGAAAAAATGAACAGTAAATGATGTGAAAAGAAATTAATAAGAATAAACTTAAATGATATTTGGAATTCTTGGTTGTTTCGGCTTATGAGATGTTTGGAAAAGGATAATTCTAAGTGTATAAAGATGTATAAATAATCTATTAAGTTTTATCTAAAACCGTTGAGTGTATGGTATACTTAGTAGTCATTTATCATTTTATACGATTAAAGTTTCTAAACCCGAACAAACCATTTGTTTTAATTGTTATGGATGGATGGCTAATTATTTTGATTTCATGTGATGATGGTATAGCTTTGTTGCAAGTGACTATTATTATGTTGTGTTGAATTTTTTGTTACTAATTGAAATAACTTAAATTTCTCTTTTATATATGTATTAACTTCTTTGGGTTAAATAAGTGAAATACAGGTTATAGAAGCAATAGCTGCTGCTTTTGGTTTCATAAATAAAGCGTTGTTTGCCCGATAAATAGCTACGTTTTCGGATTACGGTTTTACATCGAAATTATGTTGTTCCCGTGGTTTGGGATATTTATTTTGAAATATGATATATATGGTTATTATTGATATTATTCTTTCTTCTTGACCTCTCCGTACAAAGGAGAATTTGTCGAAATTTTTCATGAACTTTGGACTTAGAAATTTTTGTGAAAATGGAAATGTTTTTCAAATGTTTATTTGAATTTGAATTTGAATATGAAAGGATTTAACGGTTTATAAATTGATATATTTTATTTAAATTATTTAATTATGTAAATTAATTGTTTATAAATTTAATACTCTAAATAAAATATATTAATTCTTTAATTCCTTTTTTCCCCTTTCGAGGACGAAAGTTTTGAGTGGGGGAGGGTGTAATGACTGGTAATTTTCTATAATAAAAAATATTTAATATAATAAAATGTTGGTGTTAATATTGGAAGAAATTAAAATTTATGATTTATTAATGAGAAATAATTGAAATATGATATAATAAAGTTGTTTGAAAGTTATTGACAATTATTTTAATGTAATTTCGATCAATTGAGGTAATTGTAAAGTTACATTTGTTATAAATTGTAAATAGGTAAATAAACCAAATGTTGTATGTAAATAGTGAAGTTTTACGTAATTAATTGAAATCGGTTAATATAGAATAATCAATCAATATTTGAATTTATTAGCTTTTGTTTGTAAACAATAAACTTGAAAATATGTTTGGATTATTAATAATAATTGCTTTAATTATCATTATGTTATTAATCCGGTAAATTAATTTGGAAATCGATAAAAATTCAATATAATAGAAATATTTCAATTAATATGGTAAAAGATGATAATTGTAGATTATTGATATAATTAAACGTAAACTAATGTTAATTATATCCATAAGATGATTGTTGATTGAATAATATGATGTAAATCGAAATAAATTAATTTATTGGGATTTTAAATTATAATTAATGAATTTACTGAATTTGAACACCGTAGTAGTGCAATATTTAACATAGGTTTTGACTTGGAAATTTACTTTAAAAGATTATAAATTACTAGGTAATCAAGAATGATAATTATTAAATTTGAATTTAAAAGTGATTTAATCAATTTAATAATAATTTATTTAGTGGATATGAAAATAGTCATTTTTCCACTGTCTCGGATTTCGATGAAACCAGTTTCATCGGATCAATAACAGTATGTTATTGTAGGATTTCAAGTTTCGTAGCGATCAGACATTACGTTTGGCTATGCAAGCTTGAAATGCGTTTAATTTAAGAAATTTAACTAAAATGGTTAGATTTGAATTGCTATCTTCCAAGTACAATCGATTGGAGATCAGACTGTTCTGGACCTCATGCTATAAATAGGCACGCGAAATGAGAATAATAATATTTAATATGCTGAAACCCTGGCCGCCACTGTCTTCAATTTCAATGGCCGAAACCTGTCCATCTTTTCACCTTGATTTCTTCCGATCCGTGCATCGAAATCGAAAACTTCCAAAAGCAAAGTTATAGAGCTCGGCGAGCTCTACACATGCAACGGTTGATTCGTGCTATAACTTCGCATATTCTCCAGAATTTGGATTTGAATGTTGTGCAGTTTTTGGGGTTTTCGTGACAAACGGGGATGGCGGGGGGCGCGACACCTAGCGTGGGTGGAGCAAAGGGCGCGCTGCCAATGGAGGCTTTCGATTAGGTTCCAGGCGAGCATCTTGGCATGCATGTGCTTTTGATAAAGATGTGTTGCGTTCAAATTGCGATACGACTATTGCATTGAGTAGAAGGTGAGTGTGTTTCTTTATTTTTATTATTTTATTTATTAATAATTTATAATCGTATAACTTCTGATGTCTATAACTTTAACGTACGACGTCAGATTTACGTAGGGTTTTTTCTACTGCGATCGTATCGAAATTTCGGACATTGTGGAACTTATTTGGACGAATTCTAAGATAGTTGATGTTGGAGCCTTATTTTGGATTTTAAATCAATTTGAAATCAAATGTGAGTGATTTAACCCACTCACAACTACTAAATTGTCTTATGTTAGTTAAATTTAATTTATGAGGTGATTGGAAGTTTGATTTATTGTTGTTCGATATATATAAATCGTCATTCCAGCTAAATCTGACTTTTATTGAATTTAATATTAAATTTTAATTTGCCAGCCTGTTAATGATAATCAGTTATCTATTGATGTTTATTGGTTGATTTGAATGATGATTGTGATGAATCTTTGATTGTTTATATTGGATGACTAGATTTATTTATTGTTATAACACTGCAAGTTCCCTTAGTTTATTGGTAGAAAAATCCCTATGGGTTGAAATGATACATACCCGAATGATCTGATAAATAGGGGAGAAATTATTATGGGTCAAAATGATAGACTCGAGCGATTTCATGGATTTGAAGTTAAAATTAGGATTGCGGGTTGAAATGATATATATATCCGTAAATGCAAAATATTTACGGATTGAAATGATAAATATCCGTATCACTTGACCGTAAGGTAGAAAATTATATACGGACGTCCGATTGGTTAAATTAAATGATTTTAAATCCTTAAATTTTTGAATTAAGTTAAATGATATTTTGGATAAATATTGGATTTATATAAACTGGACTATTTTCGGAAATCCAAGCTTTAAATGTTGAAATTGGAAATGGGTCTTAATAAATTATTTAAAGGGTTTAAATTGAAGTTTCAGAGTTGAATTGTCAAATATAAATAAGTTTTATCGTAATTGAGCTATTGAAATGTTTGAATATAAATTTGAAAAGCTATTTAAATTGAAGTGGTTTAAATTGACAACTGAAACATGGATTTGAAATCGATTGATTAAATGGTTTTAAATGAGAATCTGAATTGAAAGACTACTTTTAGTTAGCTGATTTGAAAGCTGGACATGGTCCAGATTTGATGAAATGAAAAAATAGCTTAACTTTGATGTCAATTTTAAATTAATTATTTTAATATAACTGTTTAAAAATTTATTATTTTAAAAATCCGGATTATGAAGATTTTCAAACTATTAAACTAATTTAATCTAATTTATACTATTTTAAACTATTCCAATCAATTTAAACTATATTAACTTATTTTAATCTATTATAATCTGTTTAATCCAGTTTAACCTATTTTAAACTAATTAACCCGTTTTTATCCATTTTAAATCTGTTTAATCTATTTCAAATCTATTTAATCTATTTCTAATCTATTTTTAGTCTATTTAAACTACTTTAAATCCATTTAAACTATTTTTAAACTATTTTAGAGTATTTTAACTATTTAAAAATTTATTTTAAACTATTTTAAAGTATTTTAACTATTTAAATATTTAATTTAAACTATTTTAACTATTTTAAACTATTTATGACTATTTAAACTATACGTCTAAATTTCTAAAAGTGCATGGTTGAATTGTTTATATTTAAATCCTATTTAAAAGCAAATATGGTTGAATGATGTTATAAACTAAGTTGGGATTTGTAACGACCCGTAAATTTTGATAAATAAATTGGTTGAATTAATAAGATTTTGTAATTAAATTTAGAAAGAAATAAAAAAAATTATAATTTATAATGAAGTAACGGTTAAAAATAAAATGCAACCATGGAAATTAAAGCTAAGTATTAACAATTGAAATGAAAATGTCGAGTAAATGAAGTAATGTAAATTGAATACTAGGCTAAGAATTGAATATAAGGAAACAAAAGCAAATAGTGAATTAATAAATGTAATTATTGAATTAATGGGTGAAATAGTGTAATAGGGTGTAATAAGTTGGGAAGAATGAACATACAAGTAATTAAGGTTACTTTAATGATGATTAATATAATAACGGAAAGGTGAATGTAAATTGATTAGAAACGGAAGTTTATTTATAAGGCGGTAATTGATGAATCAAAAAGTTTGAAACCTAGTAGATAAATTTATTGAGAACATTTAATAGTAATTAATGTATATATTTGGCAATTGACAATATATGAATTTGTTAAGATTGTAAAATTATAGTCTAATATTACGTAATGTTAATTAAGGTAACTTAACTAAGGTAACTATTAATAAATTGAACGAAATGCAAATCAATGGAATTAATGTAGATGTATACTTAGCTACAAATTGAATATATGAAAACAAAATGTAAGCATTGGATTAAATTAAGGAAATTAAATTATAATAAATGGTCATTTAATAAAACCAATGCTCTGGGAGTAATTATAATAGTTGTTTGAAATATGTATAAACTTTGATTTGGAAATCAATTGGATTTAAAATGAAATTTGGTATTACATTGATGAGTTTAAATGTTATTTTATTTTGTAAAGTAATAAATGATGTAATAAAAGAATGCATCAAGATATAACCAGTGCTAATTAAGATTAATACTTAATGGATTGAATGAAGTGACAATTAATGAAGATATGTTATACTTGACTATAAATGGCATAAACGAATAAATGGAGTATTAGATGAAATTTGTACTATGGAAATAAATGGTAACATTTATTTGTAAGTAATAAAAGCTTATTAATGCGACTAGAGTTTAGCGTAACGATTATTGTATGTTACCTATTTATTTAGATTGTTAATTGAAAGTGGAAATAAATTTTATAAATGTAAATAAATGTTACATTAATGGGAAATGTAATCCAATGTTTAGGAGTGTTAAATTGGGTATATCAAGGTAACAAAATTTATAGAGAGTAATGAATTTAATAAAAAGATTTAATTGAAACAAATCAATCCAGTGAAATCCAATTTATAATAAGTGAAATTATTGGGGCAATTTGCAATTAAATGTTATGCAATTGAAATAAAGATAAAATGGGAATCAGGATTTATTTATTTATTGGAAATATAAGTTAAATAACTGGATTTATTGCAAATAATTAGAATTTAACATTTAAATTTTATGCTAATTGAAATAAAGATGGAATGTGAGAATAATTAATGTAATAGATTTTGAATCCAATATTTATTTCATCCGTGACAATGATGAATTGAATGGTAGAATGAAAAATAAATTTAATAGAATTTTTGGAAATTAAATTTATAATTTCTGAATTTAATGAAATTATGGTTAATACTGAAATTGATAAATTAATCATCTCTAAATTAACATTTAAATTTGTTTAAAACCATTGTAAATGATTGAGAAATCAAAAATGATAAGAATTGTCAATTTTAAAATTTAAATTGAAAATTTGATTTAATTAATCAATTATTTATTTATTTAATTAATGTAAAAATAGCCATTTTGGCCACTGATTCGGATTTCGACGAAACTAGTTTCATCGGATCCGTAACGGTGAATTATTATAGGATTTCATGTTTTATAGCGATCGGACTTGTCGTTTGATCGCACGAACTCGAAACGCCTTGAAATCAATGAAATTGAAACCAATTGAAATCAATTTGAAAAATATTGATTTGAGCATAACTTCTTCATACGATGGAATTTGGACTTGAAACTTGTTCCATCGCGTTTAAAATATTTTAAAACATCTATTTGGATAGGTGGGTTGGCCCAATTTCGTTCCAGAGTCGAAACGGGCTTTTCGGGCCATATATCGTTCAGCGCGTTTATAAATCGGGTCCATCTATTCTATTTCAGTTGTCTATAAATACCCTGTTATAAACCCTAGCAGGCTCTATTCCTCATTTCTATACGTACAGAAACTTTTGTGCTCATTTTCCTCAATGGTTGTAAACCCTAATTTATCCAATTCAAATTTCAATTCAAAAATCAACTTCAAAAATTCAAACTCCTCGAAAAAATTTGGAAAAAAATATATATCGAAGATCTCAATGATACGAACCTACATTTGCTGTTCGTTTTTCGAGACTGTGACCGGATCGATCAGAAATCGCATTAAAGTCAATTTGGGCATTTTTGATTTCGTCGCCAATCGACGAAATTGAAATATGGGTATCGAAGAGCTCGACAAGGGAAGGCGTTTGGTGGCAGCCACTTGGCCAATATCGAGGTGTGGTGGCCGAAAATCACGATTAGGGTTTTGAAACCCTAGAAACAATGGCGGTGACGCACGAAATTCGCGGCGACGGAGGGTGTGTGTTGGCCATGGGGAGGTGCGGCTCGGCTTGGGCTCGAGGATGGTAGTGGTTGGAGGTGGCCATGTGGTCGGAGTTGATCGAAATAGATGGTCAAAGTTCGGCCGTGGATGGGTTCTTTACGGTGACGTGCGTACTGAAGAAGAAGGGGCGGTATAGGGTAGTGAAATGGCATGCGTTGTGTGGTTTGTTTTTTTATTTTAATTTTGATTTCAATCGTTCTGAATCGCATAACTTTTACATGCGAACTCCAATTCACGCGAGGTTTTCTCTGCTAGGTTCGTATTGGAATTCTGAACATTTTGACGCTAGTTTGGATGGATTCTGAGACTGTGCAAATTTTGGGTTTAGATTGGATTTAAATTCAATTTAAATTTAAAAGGTGGGTGTTTTAACCCGCTCACAACTTCTTAAATTTCTTATGTTTGGTAAATTAATTTATGTTGTCATTATGCATTTATTTATGGCTGTTTCGTATATTTTTGATCATCATATCAGTTAATTGCATTTATTGAAATTAAATCGTTATTTAATTTATTATTGAATATAACTGCCAGTTAATTACCTGTTATATATTATCAGTTATATATTGATATTGATTGATTGATTTGTATGATGATTGTGATGGATGTATGATTTTATGATGGATGAATGGATGTTTTATTTATATCATCATAATCTGCAAGTTGTTATGCGTTTATTTTGATTCGGGATTGCGGTTTGAAATGATATACAACCGCATTTTTTTAAATTGCGGATTGAAATGATAAATATCTGTATCACTTGACCATAGGATAGAAAATTATATACAGGCACCGCGGTATATATATATATATATATATATATATATATATATATATATAATTATTTTCGAAATAATTTTTACGGTTTTGTAATGAAATATATGGGCTATACAAATATTGATTTTAGATGTTATATAAATGCAACTTTATTATTGATTTAGCTATGTATAAATTTGTTTTGAATTATAAAATAAGCTAAATAATAAAGTTTGATTTCTTTTATATAATATGGTTAAGTATCTATTTAAATTCAATTGTATATAGAGTTTATAATGACTCAAATAAAATTAAGATTGGAAGATTTATGATTTTAATTTAAGATTTAAGGATTATCCTCAAAAAGTTGGATTTGAAATATAAATAAATTGAGATTTAAAAAAAGTATGATGTTATAACTTGATTTTTGTTTAGAGGATTTAAATGAATGTCAAATTTGTTTAAATGAATATTATCAAGTTAATGTAATTGGAAGAATATCCAGTTATTTGAAGTCTAAAGGTTTTACTAGAATGATATTTGATTTATTAAGCAAACATTTCAAATCTAAACAATAGTAGTTGAAATTGATATACATGAAATTATCAAAGAATAAGTTTTGAAATGGTGGAATAATTAAAGCTTTAGAATATATGGAAATTATATTGGTTTATTTGGGAATTTAAAATCCATATTGGGATTTATTTGTGAAGGTGAAGAAGCTATTTTACTATATAAAGTAATTAAATATTTAAACCATTTAAGTGGTGTAGTATGTTTCAAAGTTATGAAATTCAAAGTTTTATGTTTTGAAAGGCTATATTTCAAGTTTTAGTTTGGAAATATTATAACTTTGAAATGTTATGGTTTTAGAAAGGATATAATTGAAAATGATATCAAATTTGACTTGGTTTTTAAAAGAGGAAATGATATCATATTTATATGGATTTGAAATGGGTACTATATTCTGGTTTTAAAAGTATAAATTATTTCAAAAGGACCGCGATGTTATAATAATGTTTGGTTGTTGAAGAGACCGGGATCGGAAGTTGTCATACTCTCTACCAACTCCGAAAACCACTTTAACAACCGTGTACGCGGTGGAGATTCCAGAATGAAGTAGGATGGTGGCGGCGTCTCCTTTGAGGTAAATACGTGGACCCAACTCCCGTGAGTTGGCATAAGGTGACTAAAACAGGAGCGATTGACGGGCTAATGAGGTAGCACCTTTGATCGGACACATCCCTTCGATATTATACTTTTAAAATTTGGATTGATTCGGTGACCAGTTTTAATTTTTTATTTGGGGGTGTGGCTCGAGGTGAGCGGTAGCTGCGCGCTACGCGTTACCACCGGCCCGGAAGCGTAATTGGTATATCTACCCTGACATTGCCTAGTTGTGCCGTGTCACCTACCCTATCGCGCCTTTTACGAGTTTCTATTTGTGTCGTACCTATGGAGTATCCTCTGGTAGCCTCCCGATCAGGAGGTATTACGGTACTGTATAGACTATTGGCATTATTACGTGTTAAGGTGGAAAATGTAAAGCCTTAACGCTTATTAAAAATAAGTTTATTTTGCAATAGACATTATTATAATAGCGAAATATTAATACATAGTAAATAGTTTAACGGATCCTAAGGAGATGTGAATCCCGAGCATCTCTTAAGTTACTGCACTCATATTTATTCCTGTTGATTTAACTTACATAAGATCTTTCAGTTCTGACTCGAGTGTTTTGTTTTGCAATTCGCTCGAGTCAGTCCGAGCATTTCAGGATCGAAGGCTTTATTTCTAGAGGACGAAGACGAAGATTTCATTATTATTATTATTATTATTATTATTATTATTATTATTATTATTATTATTATATTGTTCCAGTACACACTGTGTTCCGCTGCATCGATTATTATTCGTTGGTATGTGCAACTCAGATATGTATTGTATAAATATAATCAAATGTTTATAAAACAGCTTCATGAACAGTACATTCGATTATTATATTTTATCATTCCGCTGTAAGATTCTATTTGGTTTTTCTTTCCCTGCTTTTTCTTATTTACCCCATAACAATCCGCCCTTCTGTATGGTTTAAGTCTGACGTGTGTGGTGTGTCGTCGATTTAAACCATGCAGAAAGGCGGGCGTTACATCTGGTATTAGAGCTTTGGTTTAGCGATAAACCTTAACTTTGAGGGGTCTGACTCTTTATTAATAGGGTAGTAATACCCTATGATGAGTCGCTGATTGCATATATGAGAGAGCGTATTTGTTAGTGTTATAAAAAGGTTTTAATATTGTGTTAATTTGTTCCATTTTGTATTTATAAATTCTGGTTGATGCATGGGACGCTATGACATCAATAGGGGTTTCTAAACACTTAATAGGACAGACCGACATAATATTTGGTTTTAATATAGGTGAATGAAATAATTTTGCCTATTATATTTTCTATATAAAATAATTTATAAAGGTTATACTTGGTTGCAATATATTGGTTGTTAGGTAATGAAATTTATAAATAATAGTCGAAATAAGATTGAAAATGAAATAAATGAAATTTGAAATTTAGAACTTAAAGTTCCGAGCTTTTGAAAATTTCTTTCGAATAATTTTGGAATATAATAATATTGTTTATAAGTATTTTCTGATATAAATATTTCAATATAATTTGGAAGAATTGTTTTAAAGAATATTTTGGAAAAATAAGTTTTGTACTTCCCTCTCTGTCGCTGGAAAATAGTTTCGGTGATGGCGGCCGCATCATCAACATTCATTTCGAGTTTCGAAGTGGGATGGCCACTGTAGTAGTTTTACTGCGGATTTATTTTGATAAACAAATATAAATTTTAAATTGTTTTAAGTGTAATTGGATATATAAGTTCTAAGTATATATTTATCTATTATTTTTAAATGATTTAAAATAAAAACCGGTATTTGGTTCTTAAGTTCCAATTAATTAATAGTTCAATTAAGTGTAGTAAATTGAAATATGACTAATTAATAATTGAAACCTTTAATTAAAGTAAGAAATTTAATGCTAAGTTATGAATGAAATTAAAGGAAATTGAATAAACTTGTATAACTTTTAATTACATCCTTAAAAGCATATATATATATAACTTACCCAACAATAAAAGTTGCAATGTTTAATAAGAAATTGTAATAGAATATTATGCAAGTAAAAAATTTGAAATAATGAAGGTATTCAATGAAATTCTTTAATAAATAAGAAATTGATGTTGTAGTTGTAGAAGCTTAAGCATAATTGAAAGGCTACTAAAGTATGTAATGGAGTGTTCAATAAATTGCTTTTATTAATAAGAATTGAGGTTATAATTGTTATATACTTAAGTAAGTAATCATAGACTTAAGTAAATGTTGAAGTTATTTATAATAAAAATAAATAGGAAGATGAATACTGTGAATAAATGAGATTAAATAATGAATAAATGAATGTAATGTAAATAAAAGAAATTTGCAGTATATGGATAAAAGAAATGAGAGTTGTAAGAAATAAATAAAAGTAAATGAAACTGTAAGAAAAATGTAAGTTGAAAGGATAAATTATTACATGAAAAAAGGGAATCAAACAACAAATGTATGAAAATGAGTTTAATAAATAAGAAATGAGTTTAATGTTTGTTTGGTTTATGGTTGTTTGGGCAAGGATGCTTTAAAAATTGTTTAGATGGATGAATAATCTATTTCGCTTCATCTAAGACTGTTGAGTAAATGGTGCACTAAGTAGTTTATTTTCCCGTCTATGCAATTTAAAGTTGAACCCGAACAACTATTTGTTTAGTTTGATATGAATGAATGATTTATTTGTATTGATTCTATGTGATGGTTATATGCCTTGTTGCAAGTGATGGTTGTTTGTATTGATTGTTTGTTGTAGTTGAAACAACTTTAAACATTTCATTTTATATAATTATCAACTCTTTTGGATTATATAAGTGAAATGCATGTTATGGAAGCAATTGCTACTACTTTTGGTTTCATAATTTAAACGTTGTTTGCCCGACAAATAGGTACGTTTTCGGATTACGGTGTTATAGAGCTATTATTTTGTTTTCCAGTGTTGGGATATATATTATTTTGGAAAATATATGCTGTATATTGTTATATTTGATATTATATTTTCTCCCGAGCCTCTCCGTACAGGGGAGACTCTGCCGAAATTTTTCGTAAATTTTGGACTTAGAAAATATTTTGAAAAGGTTTTCCCAACTGTATTAATTTAAGTATAAAAATATTTAATGGTTATAAATTGGTATATTTATTTAAATTGGTTAATTTTGTAAATTTATTTTTTTATAAATTTAATATTTTAAGCGGGATATATTGATTTCTAATTCTTCTTTTCCCTTCTTTTTCCTTTTCGAGGACGAAAAGTTTTGAGTGGGGGAGAGTGTAATGACCCATAAATTTTGATAAATAAATTGGTTGAATTAATAAGATTTTGTAATTAAATTTAGAAAGAAATAAAAAAAATTATAATTTATAATGAAGTAAATGTTAAAAATAAAATGCAACCATGGAAATTAAAGCTAAGTATTAGCAAATGAAATGAAAATGTCGAGTAAATGAAGTAATGTAAATTGTATACTAGGCTAAGAATTGAATATAAGGAAACAAAGGCAAATAGTGAATTAATAAATGTAATTATTGAATTAATGGGTGAAATAGTGTAATATGGTGTAATAAGTTGGGAAGAATGGACATACAAGTAATTAAGGTTACTTTAATGATGATTAATATAATAACGGAAAGGTGAATGTAAATTGATTAGAAACGGAAGTTTATTTATAAGGCAGTAATTGATGAATAAAAAAGTTTGAAACCAAGTAGATAAATTTATTGAGAACATTTAATAGTAATTAATGTATAAATTTGGCAAATGACAATATATATGAATTTGTTAAGATTGTAAAATTATAATCTAATATTACGTAATGTTAACTAAGGTAACTTAACTAAGGTAACTATTAATAAATTGAACGAAATGCAAATCAATGGAATTAATGTGGACGTATACTTAGCTACAAATTGAATATATGAAAACAAAATGTAAGCATTGGATTAAATTAAGGAAATTAAATTATAATAAATGGTCATTTAATAAAACCAATGCTCTGGGAGTAATTATAATAGTTGTTTGAAATATGTATAAACTTTGATTTGGAAATCAATTGGATTTAAAATGAAATTTGGTATTACATTGATGAGTTTAAATGTTATTTTATTTTGTAAAGTAATAAATGATGTAATAAAAGAATGCATCAAGATATAACCAGTGCTAATTAAGATTAATACTTAATGGACTGAATGAAATGACAATTAATGAAGATATGTTATACTTGACTATAAATGGCATAAGCGAATAAATGGAATATTAGATGAAATTTTTACTATGAAAATAAATGGTAACATTTATTTGTAAGTAATAAAAGCTTATTAATGCGACTAGAGTTTAGCGTGACGATTATTTTATGTTACCTATTTATTTAGATTGTTAATTAAATGTGAAAACAAATTTTATAAATGTAAATATATGTTACATTAATGGGAAATGTAATCCAATGTTTAGGGGTGTTAAATTGGGTATATCAAGGTTACAAAATTTATAGAGAGTAATGAATTTAATAAAAAGATTTAATTGAAACAAATCAATCCAGTAAAATCCAATTTATAATAAGTGAAATTATTGGGGCAATTTGCAATTAAATGTTATGCAATTGAAATAAAGATAAAATGGGAATCAGGATTTATTTATTTATTGGAAATATAAGTTAAATAATTGGATTTATTGCAAATAAGTAGAATTTAACATTTAAATTTTACGCTAATTGAAATAAAGATGGAATGTGAGAATAATTAATGTAATAAATTTTGAATCCAATATTTATTTCATCCATTGACAATAATGAATTAATAGTAGAATGAAAAATAAATTTAATAGAATTTTTGGAAATTAAATTTAGAATTTCTGAATTTAATGAAATTATGGTTAATACTGAAATTAATAAATTAATCATCTCTAAATTGACATTTAAATTCGTTTAAAACCATTGAAAATGATTGAGAAATCAAAAATGATAAGAATTGTCAATTTTAGAATTTAAATTGAAAATTTGATTTAATTAATCAATTATCAATTTATTTAATTAATGTAAAATTAGCCATTTTGTCCACTAACTCGGATTTCGACGAAACTAGTTTCATCGGATCCGTAACGGTGAATTATTGTAGGATTTCAAGTTTTGTAGCGATCGGACTTGTCGTTTGATCGTACGAACTCGAAATGCCTGGAAATCAATGAAATTGAAATCAATTTGAAAAATATTGATTTGAGCAGAACTTCTTCATACGATGGAATTTGGACTTGAAACTTGTTCCATCGCGTTTAAAATATTTTAAAACATCTATTTGGATAGGTGGGTTGACCCAATTTCGTTCCGAAGTCGAAACGGGCTTTTTGGGCCATATATCGTTCAACGCGTTTATAAATCGGGTCCATCTATTCTATTTCAGTTGTCTATAAATACCCTGTTATAAACCCTAGCAGCCTCTATTCCTCATTTCTATACGTACAGAAACTTCTGTGCTCCTTTTCCTCAATGGCTGTAAACCCTAATTTATCCAATTCAAATTTCAATTCAAAAATCAACTTCCAAAATTCAAACTCCTCAGAAAAATTTGGAAAAAATATATATTAAAGATCTCAATGAGATGAACCTACTCTGTTGTTCTTTTTTCGAGACAGTGACCGGATCGATCAGAAATCGCGGTCAAAGTCAATTTGGGCATTTTTGATTTCGTCGCCAATTGACGAAATTGAAATATGGGTATCGAAGAGCTCGACAAGGGGAGGCGTTTAGTGGTAGCCACCTGGCCAATATCGAGGTGTGGTGGTTGGAAATCGTGATTAGGGTTTCGAAACTCTAGAAACAAAGGCTGCGGCGCACGAAATTTGCGGCGACGGAGGGTGTGTCGTGGCCATGGGGAGGTGCGGCTCGGCTTGGGCTCGAGGATGGTAGTGGTTGGAGGTGGCCAGGTGGTCGGAGTTGATCGAAATTGATGGTCAAAGTTCAGCCGTGGATGGGTTCTTTACGGTGACGTGCGCACTGGAGAAGAAGGGGCGGTACAGGGTAATGACGTGGCATGCGTTGTGTGGTTTGTTTTTTTTTTTAATTTTGATTTCAATCGTTCTGAATCGCATAACTTTTACATATGAATTCCAATTCACGCGCGGTTTTCTCCGCTAGGTTTGTGACGCCCCACCTCTATACCCACGCTAGCCAAGAACACTACGGTGTAGTGCTGTCGACTAGCACGGAGAATAAGGCTGTTGAGGAGCGACCATCCGTGTAATTGCTTTGGGCGAGCACCGATATGCCAGATAGTAAAATCGTGCATTTCATTTCAGGAGGAAATCCGACATGCCGATGCAAACTCAAAGCGACTACGCAGTGGCTATAATAGTCTAGGACAAAATATAAAATAATAACACAGATAATATAAATGCGGAACACAGATGAAACAGAAAGTCTCATATATATATATATAATAACTGATGCCAGTTACGATACATTTGACACGGTACATGTGATACAACTACAACAGTCGACTCAGGAAGTTACATATATACAAGTACATTATCGACTAATATACATGAATACATATCAACCTATACTATGACACGACAACTCCAAAAGATATGAAAAGTCTTCAAAGCTCAAGCAGCAACCTGAAGCTAAAAATCTACAACCTGTAAATACTCGGTCTGACCCGAGTATTAAATTCAAAAGAAAATAATACTCAGGTCAGTCTAATTCAAACTCAATTATTAGTGCACAGAAGCAATAATAATTAAATAATGAATAGACGACAGTCACAGAAATAAATTTAGCTATACGATTCTTAAATAAGAAATCGGATAACGGTAAATATAACGCGAACCAATTCAAAACAATTGGAACATCAATTAAAAGGTCAACACGAGTAGGGCTGCAGTATACGCACGCGTATACTGCCTCGCCACTACTACATATGGAATACGAAATAGATCCATAAATCAAAAGCAAAAGAAATAACAATGATAGCAGTACCGTGTGGCTGCAGTTCACGCTCGTGTGCACTGCCTTGCCACTACAGTGATGACGTGCCCAATGAATACCGTGTGGCTGCAGTTCACGCTTGCGTGCACTGCCTTGCCACAACAGTAATGATATACCCAATGAAAATTCACAAGCAAACACAAGATCAAACCCGAGTCACCGGATTCAACTCAAGTGTAATTCAAAAATCAATCCAAATGCCATCAAGTGGTACAAGGCCACATATATAAATATGTAGAAAATGACAATAACTAATTCAGAAATGCAGTACAGTGTACCACAAAGTAAACCCATATGACATGCATACGGGGATTTCAAGTGAACTCAACAAGATTGTTGAATCCAAATGAACAAAATAATGCAAACCAACATCAGTGACACAGGTGCAAATATTGACCAGAAATGCAACTGCAAATTACATGGGGGATGACACTGTAAAATGAACCAAAGTTCGACTGAGAAATGAATAAGGCAAGCCGACATCAGTGACACAGCATCAAAGTGAAATGGTTATAAATAACCATATATGCACACTGCAGCAAAGTCAAGTCAAGCCGTGGGTTATCAACCAAATGACACAAATGCATCAGCAAACACTAAAAGAAATTGGACAGTAACACAAGGTGCATGAACAAAGCATGCAACAGCCGAAACAACAATGAAGACTAGAAAACAAAAAAATGCTCAATGCACAGCACAACAGGCTCAAGAAAGAATGGACCTGGGCCTATCAAGTGCAACTTCAAGTGACACAAGTGATACAAGACAGAAACTACAAACTGCACGTGAATTACATGAAGGCAATAGGATGGAGGTGAGGGCACCAAAATTATGGCACCACAGCACACAACCAATTAAATACAATGGGCCAAATGCAAATGAATACAAGGCATTAATGCAATGTATCAAACTCGAGCACTAACAAAGGCGATATAATTCCAACTACGCAAACTGGCAACTATCAAATGGTTTT
The DNA here is from genome assembly GCA_030765085.1 of Allium cepa. Taxonomy (NCBI): domain Eukaryota; kingdom Viridiplantae; phylum Streptophyta; class Magnoliopsida; order Asparagales; family Amaryllidaceae; genus Allium; species Allium cepa. The sequence continues at coordinate 314,169,161 of CM060932.1, read as the reverse complement.
AACTGGGCCTTAAATGAAGTTATGACCAAAACAGTAGCTACTCATAAATACAGCAAATTCAATGTGCACAGAGAAATGTACACAGGGGTGTACATCAATCAACTACTCTGTTCTAAACTCAATACAGAAACTATGTGATGAATGGGTAGGCAAGTGAATGCATTTTGAACCAAATGAGGCACCAGTAATCAAATACAGGAAACTGGATAATCAAGCATCACAACCAAAAACAAAGCACATTGCCGAAGCAACAACAAAGGCCAGCAACTAACAGAGCACGAGGCGATAACAACATAAAATGAGGACCAGGCTACAATATACTCAAGTGAAGTCAACAGCATCTGGGTGAATGTAAGTCAATGATCGAACAAATCGAACCAGTTATACTCATGAATGAACACTGGTGGTAAACGAGGTAAAGACAGACAGAATTCAAAACAAAGTTCAGTGCTATGCAAGTGCAAACCCGAAATAACAAGATATCGAACCAAACCAGATCAAAGAGTCGAACAAGTCAAGCCAAAATCAAAAGCAGACCCAAAATCAACTCAAGGCAGAAAAGCATCAACACGAACAAATATCAAATCGAAGTCGAAACAACCACGAAAACAAATTAAACATACAAAGTCAATCAGTTTCGAATTAGAAGTGAGTAATGTAAATTACTCACCTTTGCTATGAAAGTGAAGACGGCTCGACCAATTTTGAAGTTGCCGTTCGAATTGGGGGATCGATTGCCGAAGCCCTAGCTGCTGAAGACGTGCGAAGGCTCCATGCTCCATCGAAGATGAACTCGATTGAATTGAAGACGACGCCCCTGACTTTGAAACGCCCTAATTATCGAAGAGAACGAAAGGAACGACCGCCATTATTTTCGTGATTTGGTTAGGGTTGGTGAACGAATGAAAAATGGATAAAGGGGGATCGGGTTTTTTGCTTTGAGAATTAACACGGCCCAATATAAAAACATGGACCACTATTTAATTTCAAAGCCCAGAATTTCTTTTAACAATTTATAAAAGAATTTTAGTTCAAATTTAAAAACCCCAAATGGAATCTTGCAACAATATTTATCGTCTAAATGTCGATTATTAATTGATGCAATTACCGGGTAGTTACAAGGTTCGTATTGGAATTCCGGATATTTTAACGTGGGTTTGGTTAGATTCTGAGACTCTGCACATTTTGGGTTTAGATTGGACCTAAATTCAATTTAAATTCAAAAGGTGAGTGTTTTAACCCACTCACAACTTCTAAAATTTCTTATGTTTGGTAAATTAATTTATGATGTGATTATGCATTTATTTATGGATGTTTCGTATATTTTTAATCATCATATCAGTTAATTGCATTTATTGAAATTAAATCGTTATTTAATTTATTATTGAATATAACTGCCAGTTAATTACCTGTTATATATTATCAGTTATATATTGATATTGATTGATTGATTTGTATGATGATTGTGATGGATGTATGATTTTATGATGGATAAATGGATGTTTTATTTATATCATCATAATCTGCAAGTTGTTATGCATTTATTTTGATTCGGGATTGCGGTTTGAAATGATATACAACCGCATTTTTTTTATTTTTAAATTGCGGATTGAAATGATAAATATCCGTATCACTTGACCATAGGATAGAAAATTATATACAGGCACCGCGGTATATATATATAATTATTTTTGAAATAATTTTTACGGTTTTGTAAAGAAATATATGGGCTATACAAATATTGATTTTAGATGTTATATAAATGCTACTTTATTATTGATTTAGCTATGTATAAATTTGTTTTGAATTATAAAATAAGCTAAATAATAAAGTTTGATTTCTTTTATATAATATGGTTAAGTATCTATTTAAATTCTATTGTATATAGAGTTTATAATGACTCAAATAAAATTAAGGTTGGCAGATTTATGATTTGAATTTAAGATTTAAGGATTATCCTCGAAAAAGTGGATTTGAAATATAAATAAATTGAGATTTAAAAAAAGTATGATGTTATAACTTGATTTTTGTTTAGAGGATTTAAATGAATATCAAATTTGTTTAAATGAATATTATCAAGTTAATGTAATTGGAAGAATATCCAGTTATTTGAAGTCTAAAGGTTTTACTAGAATGATATTTGATTTATTAAGTAAACATTTCAAATCTAAATAATAGTAGTTGAAATTGATATATATATATATATATATATGAAATTATCAAAGAATAAGTTTTGAAATGGTGGAATAATTAAAGCTTTAGAATATATGGAAATTATATTGGTTTATTTGGGAATTTAAAATCCATGTTGGGATTGATTTGTGAAGGTGAAGAAGCTATTTTACTATATAAAGTAATTAAATATTTAAACCATTTAAGTGGTGTAGTATGTTTCAAAGTTATGAAATTCAAACTTTTTTGTTTTGAAAGACTATATTTCAAGTTTTGGTTTCGAAATATTATAACTTTGAAATGTTATGGTTTCAGAAAGGATATATTTGAAAATGATATCAAATTTGATTTGATTTTTAAAAACAGGAAATGATGTCGTATTTATATGGATTTGGAATGGATATTATATTATGGTTTTAAATGTATAAACTATTTCAAAAAGACCGCGGTGTTATAATAACGTTTGGTTGTTGAAGAGACCGAGATCGGAAGTTGTCATACTCTCTGCCAACTCCGAAAACCAGTTTAACAACCGTGTAAGCGGCGGAGATTCCAGAATGAAGAAGGATGGCGGCAGCGTTTCCTTTGAGGTAAATACGTAGACCCAACTCCTGTGAGTTGGCATAAGATGGCTAAAACAGGAGCGATTGACGGGCTAATGAGGTAGCACCTTTGATTGGACACATCCCTTTGATATTATACTTTGACTTTTGGATTGATTCGGTGACCACTTTTGATTTTTTATTTGGGGGTGTGGCTCAAGGTGGGCGGTAGCTGCGCGCTACGTGTTACCACCGGCCCGAAAGCGTAATTGGTATATCTACCCTGGCATTGCCGAATTGTGCCGTGTCACCTACCCTATCGTTCCTTGTACGAGTTTCTATTTGTGTCGTACCTATGAAGTATCCTCTGGTAGCCTCCCGATTAGAAGGTATTACGGTACTGTATAGACTATTGGCATTATTACGTGTTAAGGTGGAAAATGTAAAGTCTTAACACTATTTAAAAGTAAGTTTATTTTACAATAGACATTATTATAATAGAGAAATATTACTACATAGTAAATAGTTTAACGGATCCTTAGGAGATGTGAATACCGAGCATCTCTTAAGTTACTGCACTCATATTTATTCCTGTTGATTTAACTTACATAAGATCTTTTAGTTCTGACTCGAGTGTTTTGTTTTTCAATTCGCTCGGGTTAGTCCGAGCATTTCAGGATCGAAGGCCTTATTTCTGGAGGACGAAGACGAAGATTTCATTATTATTATTAATATATATTATATTGTTCCACTATACATTGTATTCCGCTGCATCGATTACTATTCGTTGGTATGTGCAACTCTGATATGTATTATATAAATATAATCAAATGTTTATAAAACAGCATCATGAACTGTATATTTGATTATTATATTTTATCGTTCTGCTGTAAGATTCTATTTTGTTTTTCTTTCCCTGCTTTTTCTTATTTACCCCATAATAATCCTCCCTTCTGTATGGTTTAAGTCTGACGTATGTGGTTTATCGTCGATTTAAACCGTGCAGAAAGGTGGGGCGTTACAGGATTTGAAGTGATATTTCTAGTGAAGTGACATATTTGAGTAAATATGATATTTTGGAAACGAGGATTCAACCTATTTTGTCGATATGATTTCGAAAGTGACATGATTTCAGAAGTGACATGATTTCGAAAGTGATATGATTTCGAAAGTGAATATGATTTCGAAAGTTATATGTTATTGAGAAAATGATATTTCGATATCAACTATGAAACGGTTTTGGAAATTTAAAAGAACCATCCGGTATGAAATAAGCATTTGGTTGTTAAAGAGACTGGGATCATATATTATCATACTCTCTGCCAATACCGAAAACTAGTTTAATACTGTGTACGTAGTGAGGATTGCAGAATGAAGTAGGATGATTGACGAACAATTCTATATGAGGTATTTACATAGCCCTGACTCCCGTGAGAGATGTGGCTAAAACATCAGCTATACCGGGCCAAGTGAGGTCGCGCCTCTGATCGGGCACATTTATTTGATACCATATTATGACGTTGTGATTGGTTTGGTGGCCACCCCTCGATTTTGATTATGGGAGTGTGTTCCAGGTTGAGCGGTAATAGTTGCTATGCATTACCACCAGTCCGAGAGTGCAAATGGTAGAATCCTACGCTAGCATTGCCTCATGTGCCGTGTCACATGCCTTATCGCGCCTTCTACGAGTTTGGTTTGTACTATATCTTTGGAGTGCCCTCTGATAGCCCTCCACTTTACGGAGGAATTACGGTAATGTATAGAACACGAGAACATATAAAATGTGTTAAGGTTGATATGGGTAATGAATTAGCGCTATTTTAATACTTTACTTTACTGTGGACACTATTATAATAGTGTATTGTACTATGTATGTAGATAGTTTAACGGATCCTTAAGAGATGGCAATTTTGAACATTTCTTAAGTTATTATACTCACGTTAGACACTGGATAGGAGATGTCAAACCCAGTAAACATATCTGACGCCGTTACACTCATATATATTTGCTGTTGATTTCATTTACATAAGATCTTTTATTTCTGACTCAAGTGTTTTGTCTTTTCAATTCGCTCGGGTCAGTTTGAGCTTTTTAGTATATCGAAGATCGCTTTTCTAGAGGACAAAGACGGAGATTTGTATACTATTATTATTTATTTTATTTATGTTGCTGCATCATGTTGTTCAGTTGTATTTATTCATTTAATCCTATTGTATGTAACTCCGATAAGTGTAATCAAATGTTATTTGCAAAACAGCTTCATGAACTATTTACTTGATTATTATATTTTGTCATTACGCTATGAGATTCTGTGCTTGTTTTATTTCTTTCTCTTTCTTATTTACCCTATAACAATCCTACCTTTTGAATTTTTTGAGTTTGACATGTGTGGTTTATCGTTGATTTAAACCGTCCAAAAAGATGTGTCATTACATATCGAATTACTGTAAAATGGAAGTAGTTGTTTTATTATTTCAGTTTGTTTTAAAATTAGTTTTTTTAAGTTAAATAAATTATATTTCAAAATATAGTGATTTATTGAATTGTTTAGATTTAATATTGGAATTATTTTAATAATTGAATTTTTATTTAATATATATGAAAATGATTTTAAAAGTTGGTTTAAATTTTATTTTAACAAGAATGAAGTGTATTAACTTTTAAATTGAATTTAAAATGAATAATTTGATTTTGGAAAATAGTTCGTTTTAACTAACGAGTAAAAATAGCCATTTGGCCACTATCTTGGATTTCGATGATCATCGGATCCGCAATAATGAATCATTAAAGGATTTGAAGTTAAGTAGCGATCAGACTTGTCGTTTGGCCGTGCGAGCTTAAAACACGTAGAATTTAATTTTCGAATTTAATTAAAATAAATTGATTTTGAAATGCTATCTTCTCAATACGATCGAGTTAGTCCTCGAAACTAGTTTCATTATGTTTGGAATGATAGTAAAACAATATGAACACTAGGCGGCATGAGTCATTTGGAGTTCGAAATTTTCGTGGGCTATTGGTTAGATATTTTACAATACAATATGATATATTTATTTTTTTCCGTCACATCTCGTACACATCCGCATAAAATTTGTCTCCCGTACCTTTTACCCTTTCTTTTCTTTCTTTCTCTCATTTTAATCGAGATACTATTTGAATAAAAAAGGTGAGAAAAGGCAAGCGATGTGACGATCGGAGGCATGCTGGCGCGAGCATATGCGAGCCAAGAGGCGACTAGTGGCGCTCAAAGTCAGGTCGGTTGTCGATTAGGGTAGTGTAACGACCTTGAATTTCCGATCCAATTTAAAATTTTGAATCCATTATTTTAATATAAAATTTGAAATTTATATACGTTCTCAGTTAACATCCAAACTTCGTATTTAAGATGCGTCTAGTTAGTTATGTGTTTAACGGTGGAATTTCTATTGAGTTAGAAAACCGTCGAAAATTTAGAAATAAAAATAACCGCAAGCGCACGGCGTGCTATTGAAGTACTCGGCGAGTATGGGTCGATCCACAGGGAATTATGATTTTAAAAATCTATTCAATCAAATTAAACCAAAGTTGAAGAGTATGATTAGCTAGAAGATGAGAAAAATGTCAAAAAGAAAGGGATAAAATAGGAGAGTTAAATGACAATTTAGAGATAATTCCGCTCTCTAGATCATATTGTTCGACAAATTATGAAATATGATCTCTTTTCTTGGTCATAAGTGAATTTAAATGATGTGTTTATCATAAGTATGGCTCATTTGTGCTATTAACTAGCTCAACATAAGCCATCAAACTATAACACAACATTTATACCACTTACTAACTCTAATGAAAATGACAACAAAGTTGAAAATGAAATCTATTTTAAGTATGGTCTATTAACTATTAATTAGAAATATAGACCATTAAATTTGAATTTCAAATCACTTTCTTATGCCATAATCATATTTTGGTGAAGAGGCATTTGTGTTAGTGATTGTTTAAGTATAGCCTATTTGATGTCAACAATATAGGCTATCAAATTCAAAACAAAAACAACAAATTAAACCACTTCAAGCATTTTCATTAAGCATAAAAAGAGAGTTATAATTATCAAAATATTGAAGCTACATGATTAGAGGCTTCATTACCCCTAAATTGAAGGGATTAGCCTCTCATATTTGTTATCAAAACAACAAATATAGCTTGCAACATGAAAGGAAAAGAAAAGGAAAAAGAGAGCAAAGCAAAGAAACAAAACTAATCTACTTGCATGAAATAAGAGAGATCTACACTACTTGCACAAAAGGAAATGAACATGTAATTAAAAAGAAACAATAATTAACGTTGCATAAAATGAAAAGAAAATTACATAAAATAAAAATGGCTAAGTAGCAATGAAAAGAGAAAGAGAGCTTTCTTTTATTTTGAGCCTAAACTAATGAAGAGGAAGAGAGACTAAGTAAGAGAGGGGCTACATGAAACATAAGGAGTTATTTATACAAGCATGAAACCCTAATCCATAATTTGGGGAATGCCCAAAATACCCTTGAGAAAGTGTGGAGGACAAGTAATCATTAGCTTTTACTAATCATCATTTAAGTGTACATGAAGTCATAAACTCCATAAACGTGTGCACTAGCCTCTAATTTGTACATTAAGGTGGTGGGTAGGTGGGGTCCTCCATGATCTTCACTTTGAATTATTTCCATTTTTATTCCTTTATATTTATGTTGTGCATGCATGTATCTTCATGAAACCACTCATATTTGAGATTAAATTCCTATAAAAATATATATAAATTTCCAAGTAATTTTTCTCAAATAAATATATGCACATAAATGATCGTTTAGCCCCTATATGAAGATGGATATGCGACAATTTGGAATTAATATGGATTTTGGTTAAAACATGTTAAAATACCCAATATGATCATTTATTTAATTTAAATAGAATAAATATGGTGGTAAAAATATGCACATTTACGTGCACATCATTATGGATATTGGAAAAGTTTCGTCGTAAAATATCGTAGTAAAATTCGTTCACATTTTATTGTATATCAGTTCATTTTGAAGTGCTTAAATTTTCATCTTCTGAATCTAACTATTTTACACGGTAATGTTGTAAAAAAATATCTGATCGAGACGTCGCATTCCGTTTCGTCTAATTTCATCATCGTCCGCTTCATTTAAATTGTTCTGCCAAAGAACAATTTAATCGGCGTAAAATTTTGAGTTTTGATAGAACTGTCGTATAGTCAATATCTGTGTACTGTTGTAAGCACCTCGTCACGCTGATCAGAATTGTGTATTCATTTGTACAAATTAGAGTTTGGCATGAACCGTCGTACTAATTTAATCGTTCCAAACGGACTGGTTAAATGAATATTCAACCCAAAATTTGACAGCCCATTTGCATTCAAAATTTTGAAAAAGAAAATCTTGGCTGAAGTGAATTTATTTGGGTGGTTAACAACTGGTTGATAGCATAGAAAATATGTAAAATATCTCATAACTCACAAAATTTATATTCCCTGTGCTCCTGACTATTGGTATACTCTGTTGACTATAAAAAAAACTTCGTTGTTCACTAGCCACGTTCGTCCATCTACTACAGGTACAAACAATACCACTCTCTTTCTCTCCTCTTTTATATTATTCCCTCTGTCAAATTTTTGCAAAGAAAAAAAATGAAACAAAAGCACTTTCCCCCGCTCCACCCGCAACCATCACGCGCCACCCCTAACCGCGCTGTCGCCCACTCCAGATCCGCTCCCACCCACTGCACGCACCACCTCCTCCTACCGCACCGCCTGCGCCACCCAACATGTGCCACTTTTCACCATGTTGTCGCCCTTCCTCTCGCCTGCATTGCCCACTCCACCACGCGCACCACCTTCCTCCGAAAGTGTCGCCACCTTTTCACATCGCCCTCACCCATATCCAAACCCACGCCATCGCACCCCCTCCTGACCGAACCACCACCACCGAAGCTCCAGGCCGCGCAGCCCCATACCCAGCTGAGCCCGATACTGCGACTGGCCACGACACCCCCTGTTGTCCTATAGACGCCATCAAACTCCACGACCCAGTGCTGCTACACTCGGACCTACGTCTCGTTCCATGCCGAGACTATTTTCATAATGCATGCATATTTTAAAAAAAACAGTTCTCTACTTTAAAAAAAAGAAACAAGAAAATGTTTACTATTGCATTCATAAAACCAATATCTCGGCTGATTGCATACATATACAGTTGTGTATATATGCTTGAAGTATGTGAAAGGTGGTAACAGATTTTCTTCTCTGTTGTCGTACATCAACTACCTGAAGTTATTCACCTTGCAGCAGTTTCCTCTTAGCTCTCTTTTTCCTCTTTCTTTGTTGATTGGTAAGTGGGTATATATATGATTATATTCACATATATATATATATATATATGAATGTTATATTGGAAGTTGACGCTGTATTATTTTATATCAATGGTTGCAGCTTGTTCGATTGTTCGTGTTTGTGTTGTGTTCGAGTCAAGTCTATTCGTGCCTCTTCGTGCTTCGTCGTTCATTCTCTCTAACCACTAAAGGTGAATAAATTTCATAAATTATATTATTATACAACAATAATCAAGTTTGGTTGATAATATGGATGATTTTTTTTTATATTAATATTGAATGTTAAATTGTTAACACGTGAAGTGATAGATAATATACACTTGAATTAGATGTATCGTAGTTAACACTTTGAATTTGAAATATGTACTTGAAATTGAAAAAAAAAATCTGTATAATATAAGCTTTGAAATGTCTAATTAGTTGACACATAGAAATATAGTTAGCGACACTTGAAACAATGTAGACAAATTTCATATCATGTAAATTTGATGAAGTATGGACTTGAATAAAGTAGATAACAAGTGTAAAATCGCATGAAATAATAGCATAATAATCTTTAATCTACATGAAATAATAGTGCAGATTCTAGAAATAATTGTATTAATTTACATGAAATTATAATGTAAAATTAATATGATTATTTCAGGATTATTTAAATTAATTATTGTGTTGTTGTTGATTGTTGTTATTGCTTATTTATTTACTTTGACACCATCACAATGATCACACCGCAAGTTCCCTTTACTATGCTTCTGATTTGAATTGAAATGGAATTGGGTTGAAATGATAAATACCTAAATAAAACACTTGATCTAGGATAGAGAATTAAATAAGAAACCCGATTGGTCAAACGATTTGATTTGATTTGAAAAATAAAGATTTGAATTAAAAATAAAATGAAGGGGTTTGATTAAACGTGAAATTTTAATTCTAGTAAAATTTAAAAGGTTAAATATTTGATAAATCAAAACAAAATTTAACAAATGTTTAATGAAAATTTTGTTGTTTGATTTTAATAAATTGTTGAATTAAGTTTGTAAATTTATTTAATAACTAAACAAATTTGAACTTGTTCACTTAAGAAATTTATTTTGTGGCTATTTAATTGGATAAATTAAATAAATGAAATCGAATTTCTCTAATAAGAAATAAAAAATGTGATTTATTTAAATGAATTGAATATAACTTGTAATTCAAAGAATTTAATTTGGCGAATTCAATTAAATTAAATTTGTAAGTTTGGAGATAATTTAGGTCAACTTTAGTGAATGATTTAATCAATTAGAAATTAAATCGAAATTGATTTGAATGTTAAATTAACTTAATTTAAATGATTATTGAATGGAATCCATATTTGAATTTAAATCAATATCTGAATTGTTTTAAATTTAATTTAAATTGAATTGTGAAACCAAATAGAAATTTGAAATTGGAAATTTGAAACTTTTGAAACTTAAATTTTGAAATTGATATAGAAAGTCAAATGGAATGTTGGCTTTCGAATTCTAAGTGAAATTGATTTTGGTCTTCGAAGTTATTAAATGACCAATCGGTGTAATAACTACGCAGTTGTTAAAGAGTCTGGGATCGGTTAGGGAGATACTCTCTGTCTAAACCAAATACCACTTTAATAACTATTATACGCGGAGTGTGACCCAGAATGAAGTAGTTGGAATGGTGTACGTTGATGATTGAAGAAAGAGAACGATAGTGGTTGACTTTGGCACTTGTGTCAAATTGGAAATGACTTAAACAGGAGCCGTGCCGGGCCAACGAGGCTAGCTACCTCTAGCGAACACACTTCTTCGTAAACTACTCATTACTTTTTTTTGATTGGTGTGCACCCTTGAATTTAGAGTGTTGTATCGCGGTGTTGTGATCGTTGCTGCGATGCGTTCTCACCAGTCCGGATCAGGCAAACGGTAGTTTCACTACCTTGGGTATTGCCTCATGTGCCTTGTCATACTTGTATCTCAGGTACGCGACCACTACGATTTGTTTTGTATTATTCCTATGGAGTACTCCCTGATAGCCCACTAGTTTATGGTGGAATTTACAGTGCTGTATAGACTATGATGCTATATAAATGTGTTAAGGGGAATAAAGGTGACGCCTTAACACTATTTTGATACTTTATATTACTGTTAGACATTATCTACTTAGCGTACACTACTATATATAGATAGTTTAATGGATCTTGAAAGATGTTCATTCCATTCATCTTTGAGTTGTTATTATTTCAAAATTTGAACCATATTATCTTGTATAAGAATATATGTCCTGACTCGAGTGTTTGTTTGTGCTTATGCTCGGGTCAGTCTGAGGATTTCTGTTGCCGTGCTGCTTGGACACTGAAGACTTTGAAGACTATAATTTATCTTTATCAGTATTGCTCTAGTTTATTATGATACTTGTATCGGACATCTATGTATTTCTATTTCACCATTTGCTTAAGACATTGTTGTATTTACTTAGTAGCTTCATGAACTACTATTATGACATTGTTGTAATTCCGTTGCGTTATTTTGTTGTATTGTATTTGTCTGTGATTCTGTTATGATTCTCATTTATATGCATGTACTCCATCAATGATACGTGTTTTGTACTATTTAAGTTGACATGTGTGGATTATTGTCAATTTAAATAGTCCAAATATACGGGTTTTTACAGTTGGTATCAGAGCTTTGGTTCCTGAAAACCTTAGCCTGTGGAGTTGTAAGCTAATTAGAGATTGGGTAATAATACCAAAGAATGAGGAGAATCATTTCTGAATCTATATCCTTTGATTCCATCCTCCTTATTGAATTCATTTGATTAGAATTTCCTTAAGTTCTATGAATTTCTGTCTTTGATTCTGAATCGCTTTTGGTATAACAGGATGAGTACCAGAATGAACGCAAGTGGTGGGGGTAGGGGAAATGCTCCCACACCACGTGCCCCTGCTCCCGCAGTCAAGTTCTCTACTCTTAGCAAAGAATACACCCAGCTTAGCAGCGTCAAATTCTCTGGTTCCTAGAGCATCATTGGAGCACAACAGTGGCTGAAGAGCCTGGAAAGGATCTTCAATGGTCTTGAGATTACTAATGCGCAGAAGCGTCAATTGGCCGCTTGGCAGCTTCAAGATGCAGCACAAGATTGGTGGGAGTTAGTAACCTCCCGTACTGACGAAGAAACTATCGCCTGGGCCCATTTTAGGTAAAATCTAACTGAAATTACATCCAAATAATTCTTTCTACCTCTTCGAATCTTGACTCATCTTTGTCTCGCTTGCGAATAGGGATTCTTTTTCAGCTCAGTGGAAGCCAACAGCTGGAAAGGCTCAGCTTTATTGATCATTTATGAACCTCAAACAGGGTAACATGACTTTCTTCGAGTATGAAAGGAAGTTTAACGAACTCTCCAAGTTCGCACCTTGCTTGATGATACACCACTTCTGAAGAACGAGAAATTTATCAATGGACCACATCCAGAGTATTACGATCTCCTCACAGCTCATGTCCATGGAACTTTCACCGAGCTATTGGATTATGCCCTTAGGTATGAGGGAAAGCCGAGGGGCGCATCGGTCACCAAGACTCCAGTGGCTCAACCATCCTCTAGTCAGACTGGGGAGAGGAAGCCGAATTTTGAGCAACAAAGGAAGAACTGGCAGAAGACAACCGGGCTTGGCTATTCTCAGAAGAAGCCCATTGACATATCCTCTATCACCTGCTTCAATTGCAATCAGAAGGGTCATTATGCCAACAGTTGCCCATCCCCAAAGGGAGCAGCTATTCCGCCACTAGCTCAGATGGCCAAGTGAGATGTATGTCACATTTGCTTACGGCCAGGACATTTTAAGAAAGATTGCCCTACCCAGAAGAAGGGAACTCCATCTGGAGTTTTTGCTATTACCACTCCTACCCTTTAAGTTCAAGATGACCAAGGTACATTACAGAGTACTTTTATGTTGCATACTTTACCTGTTAAAGTTCTATTTGATACTGGAGCAACACATAGTTTCATATCTATTGATTTGTGTAATAAACTTGAATTGGAACTCATTCTTGCCTCAACTTTCTTATGTGTATCAAATCCCATTGGAGGACCCGCTAACCTCAAAAGGGTATGCAAATATGTCGCGCTTATGTATGGTATGCATCGTTTCACTTGGGATTTCTATGTCTTTGGATTCGAGGCATTCGATATCCTATTAGGTGTTGATTGGCTACAAAAGTTCGAAGCCATTATCTCTTGCAAAGCTCGAATCGTCTCTCTAATTGACGACAAGATTAAACCTTTAGTTATTGAAGGTAAATCGCCTCAAGAGTGTGCTGGAAGTTTTATATTCTCTCTTGACTCTCATCCGAATGATCTAAGATCTATCCCGATTGTTCTGCTTTTTCCTGATGTGTTCGGAGAAGTCAATTCTCTACCACCTCTGAGGGAAATCGAATTCCACATTGATCTTATTCTAGGGGCTCGAATAGTAGTTCTCACTTACAAGAGAATGGCTCCTAAAGAGAAGGCAGAATTGAATGAAGATTTATTTGCTAAAGCTTGATTTGGCGAAGTCATTCAGAATGGGGAGCTGCAATTGTATTCGTCATAAAGTCAAATGGTTCTCCCAGAATGTGTGTAGACTATATAGAGCTAAACAAGCTCATACACAAGAACAGATATCCAATGCCCAGCATTAATGATTTATTCGACTAGCTCCATGGAGCTAAAGTTTTCTCTCCACTCGATCTGGCTACTGGCTTCCACCAACTCAGAATTGCTGAGGAGAGTATTCCTAAAACAGCATTCCGTACTGATAATGGTTTCTTTGAATGGTTGGTTATGTCGTTCGGTCCAACTAATGCTCTAGTTTATTTCGTCGATTTGATGAATAGAGTTGTCCGTGATGTTCTTAACAAGTTTGTTCTTGTTTTCATCGATGATATTCTCGTCTTCTTTAAAGATGAGAAAGAGCATAAGTCGCATTTGGCTTTTGTCCTCGATACTCTTCGTAGTCACCGGCTTAAAGCCAAGTTCTCGAAATGCCACTTTTGGAGAGATGAAGTTCGATTTCTTGTCCATATTGTTTCGAAGAATGGGATTTCGGTCGATCCAGCTAAGATTGCCGTAATCAATGTAAGTCCTATCCTTATTTGTCATTCCTATCCGAACATCTTATCTTTTTCTAAAATCGAATCCCTTGAATTTGCAGGATTGGGAGTCTCCCAAATCTCCTACAGATATTCGTAGCTTCTTGGGCTTGGTCGGCTATTATCATAGATTTATAGAAAATTTTGCTCGGATTGCCGCAGCGCTCACCGCATTGACCAGAAAGGATGTCAGGTTTAATTGGAATGAAAAGCGCAAATCAGCTTTCAATGAGATGAAGCGAAAGTTGACCTATGCCCCAGTTCTTATAGTTATTGACGGAAGCAAAGGTTTGACCGTCTATACTGATGCCTACCGTGATGGATTAGGAGCAGTTTTAATGCAGAATGGAATGGTCATTGCTTATGCTGGTCGCCTGTTAAAGACCCATGAAGCAATTTATGCAACTCACGATTTAGAGCTTCTTGCGGTTGTATTTGCTCTGAAGCTATGGAGGCATTATCTTTTAGGGACCGAATTCGAATTATTTACAGACCATAAGTCATTGAGATATATTTTCTTACAGAAGAATTTGAATCAGAGACAAGTCCGATGGCTCGAATTCTTAGCTGCATATGATCTCGATATTAACTACACCCTAGTCGTAGCCGACGCTTTGAGCAGAAACAAAGCAATAATATGTTGTAATCTTGTGGAAGGAATGTTATTTCAGCTCGTTGTCTCCCCAGCTCTTATGGATCACATTATAGCTAAGCAATACGAGGATACTTTGCTCTATCGTATCAAGTACCTAGTTCTCGGTAGAGTTGGGAATGTTAACAGTAAAATGGGTGCACAAGTAGACAATAATGGAGTTTTGAGGATCGAAAACCGAATCTGTGTTCCAAATGTTGATGGTTTAAGACTGGAAATGCTGAGAGAAAACCATCAATCCTCACTTTCATTTCATCTAGGAGTCACAAAGATGTATCAGAATATGAAGAATTTATATCGATGGAGTGGGATGAAACGCGATATCTCTACCTACGTTAGTAGATGCACAACCTGTCAACAAGTTAAGGCCGATCATAGGAAGACGGCAGGGTCACTTCAACCTCTAGAGATTCCAAGTTTGGAGTGGGAGCAGATTTCCATGGACTTTGTTGATGGGCTACTAAGGACCAGAAAGAGTAACGAGAGCATTTGGGTGATTGTCGATAGGCTGACAAAATCCGCTCATTTTATTCTAGTCAAGACCAATCGTACTGCTTCGAGTTTGGTCGAGATATATATGAGGGAAGTTGTTAAACTTCATGGTGTACCATCTAGTATCACATGCGATAGAGATCTTATTTTCACTAGTAAATTCTAGAAGGCATTTCAAGATACTTTGGGCACTAAACTAAACTTGAGCACAGCTTATCATCCTCAAACAGATGGTCAAACTGAGAGGGTGAATCAGATTTTGGAAGATCTTCTCCGAGCTTGTATTATAGACGTTGGTGGATCCTGGGATGACCATTGAGCGGAAGCCACTTCGGATAGTCGACCGTGAGATGAAGCAACTTGGAAGGAAGTCGGTCAATCTCGTCAAAATTCAGTGGAGCTCAGATGACCAAGATTGCACATGGGAAATTGAGGATAGTATTCGGGATTCAAACCCCGAATTACTGATTTCAGGTATAATTCATTTTTCTCAAATCTATCTTGATTTTTGCTTATTCTTTTCTACTTCTACCGCTATGTTCCTTTTCGAGGACGAAAAGTTTTGAGTCGGGGAGATTGTAACGACCCTGAATTTCCGACTTAATTTAAAATTTTGAATCGATTATTTTAACATAAAATTTGAAATTTATATACGCTCTCAATTAACATCCAAACTTCGTATATAAGATGCATCTAGTTAGTTATGGATATTGAAAAAGTTTCATCGTAAAATATCGTAGTAAAATTCATTCACATTTTATTGTATATCAGTTCATTTTAAAGTGCGTAAATTTTCATCTTCCGAATCTAAATATTTTACACGGTAATGTTGTAAAAAAATATCTGATTGAGACGTCGCATTCCATTTTGTCTAATTTCGTCGTCGTCCGCTTCATTTAAATTGTTCTGCCAAATGAACAATTCAATCGGTGTAAAATTTTGAGTTTTGATAGAACTATCGTATAGTTAATATCTATGTACCGTTGTAAGCACCTCGTCGCGTTGATCAGAATGGTATATTCATTTATACAAATCGGAGTTCGACGTGTAACGTCGTTCTAATTTAATCGTTCCAAACGACTAGTTAAATGAATATTCAGCCCAAAATTTGACAGCTCATTTGCATTCAAAATTTTGAAAAAGAAAATCTTAACTGAAGAGAATTTATTTGGGTGGTTAGCAGCTGGTTCATGGCATAAAAAATATATAAAATATTTTCTAACTCACAAAATTTATATTCCCTGTGCTCCTAACCAGTGGTATACTCTATTGAATATATAAAAAAACTTTGTTGTTCACTAGCCACATTCATCCATCTGCTACAGGTACAAACAATACCACTCTCTTTCTCTCCTCTTTTATATTATTCCCTCTGTCAAATTTTTGCAAATAAAAAAAATAAAACCGAGCACTTTCCCTTGCGCCACCCGCAACCATCACGTGCCACCCCTAACTGCGCAGTCGCCCACTCCAGATCTGCTCCCACCCACCGCACGCACCACCTCCTCCAACCAAACCGCCTGCGCCACCCAGCACGCGCCACTTTTCACCGTGTCGTCGCCCTTCCTCTCGACTGCGTCGTCCACTCCACTGCGTGCACCAACTTCCTCCGACCGCATCACCACCTTTTCACCTTGCCCACATCCAAATCCAAATTCGCACCGTCGCACCCCCTCCTGACCGGACCACCGCCACCGAAGCTCCAGGCCGTGCAGCCCCATTCCTACCCGAGCCCGATACTGCGACTGGCCGCGACACCCCCTACTATCCTGTAGGCGCCATCAAACTCCGCAACCCAGTGCTGCTACACTCGAGCCTATGTCTCGTTCCATGCTGAGACTATTTGCATAATGCATGCATATATTAACTTTAAAAAAAATTGTTTACTGTTGCTTTCATAAAACCCGTATCTCAACTGATTGCATATATATATATACAGTTGTGTATATATGTTTGAAGTATGTGAAAGGTAGTAACAGATTTTCTTCTCTGTTGTTGTACAGCAACTACCTGAAGTTATTCACCTTGCAGTAGTTTACTCTCAGCTCTCTTTTTCCTCTTTCTTTGTTGATTGGTAAGTGGGTGTGTGTGTGTCTATATATATATATATATATATATATATATATATATATATATATATATATATATATATATATATTCGCGTGTGTGTGTGTGTATATATATGAATGTTATATTGGAAGTTGACATGGTATTATTTTATATCAATGGTTGCAGCTTGTTCGATTGTTCGTGTTTGCGTTGCGTTCGAGTCAAGTCTATTCATGCCTCTTCATGCTTCGTCGTTCATTCTCTCTAACCACTAAAGGTGAATAAATTTCACGACTTATATTATTATACAATAATAATCAAGTTTGGTTAATAATATGGATGATTTTTTTTATGTTAATATTGAATGTTAAATTGTTAATACATGAAATGATAGATAATATACACTTGAATTAGACGTATGGTGGTTAACACTTTGAATTTGACATATGTACTTGAAATTGAAATAAAAATCTGTATAATATAACCTTTGAAATGTCTAATTAGTTGACACATAGAAATATAGTTAGCGACACTTGAAACAGTGTAGAAAAATTTCATATTATGTAAATTTGATGAAGTATGGACTTGAATAAAGTAGATAACAAGTGTAAAATCGCATGAAATAATAGCGTAATATTCATTAATCCACACGAAATAATAGTGCAGATTCCAGAAATAATTGTATTAATTAACATGAAATTATAATGTAAAATTAATATGATTATTTTGGGATTATTTAAATTAATTATTGTGTTGTTGTTGATTGTTGTTATTGCTTGTTTATTTACTTTTACACCATCCCAGTTATCACACTGCAAGTTCCCTTTACTATGCCTCTGATTTGAATTGAAATAGAATCGAGTTGAAATGATAAATACCCAAATAAAACACTTGACCTAGGATAGAGAATTAAATAAGAAACTTGATTGGTTAAATGATTTGACTTGATTTGAAAAATAAAGATTTGAACTAAAAAGAAAATGAAGGGGTTTGATTACACTTGAAATTTTAATTCTAGTAAAATTTAAAAGGTTAAATATTTGATAAATCGAAACAAATGTTTAATGAAAATTTTATTGTTTGATTTTAATAAATTGTTGAATTAAGTTTGTAAATTTATTTAACAAATAAACAAATTTGAGACTTGTTCACTTAAGAAATTTATTTTGTGACTATTTAATAGGAAAAGTAAAAAAGTGAAACTGAATTTCTCTAATAAGAAATAAAAATGTGATTTATTTAAATGAATTGAATATAACTTGTAATTCAAAGAATTTAATTTGGAGAATTCAATTAAATTAAATTTGTAAGTTTGGAGATAATTTATATCAACTTTAGTGAATGATTCTATCAATTAGAAATTAAATCGAAATTGATTTGAATGTCAAATTAACTTGATTTAAATGATTATTGAATGGAATCCATATTTGAATTTAAATCAACATCTGAATTGTTTTAAATTTAATTTAAATTGAATTGTGAAACCAAATAGAAATTTGAAATTGGAAATTTGAAACTTTTGAAACTTAAATTTTGGAAATTGATATAGAAAGTCAAATGGAGTGTTATCTTTCGAATTTCCAAATGACCAATCGATGTAGTAACTACGCAGTTATTAAAGAGTCTGGGATCGGTTAGGTACATACTCTCTGTCTAAACCGAATGCCACTTTAATAACTATTATACGCGGAGTGTGATCCAGAATGAAGTAATTGGAATGGTGCACGTTGATGATTGAAGAAAGAGAATGATAATGGATGACCTTGACACTTGTGTCAAATTGGAAATGACTTAAACATGAGCCGTACCGGGCCAACGAGGCTAGCTACCACTAGCGTACACATTCTTCGTAAACTACTCATTACTTGTTTTTGATTTGTGCGCGCCCTTGAATTTGGAGTGTTGTATCGCGGTGTAGCGATCATTGCGGCGATGCGTTCTCACCAGTCCGGATCAGGCAAACGGTAGTTTCACTACCTTGGGTATTGCCTCATGTGCCTTGTCATACTTGTATCCCTATACGCGACCACTACGATTTGTTTTGTATTATACCTATGGAGTACTCCCTGATAGCCCATTAGTTTACGATGGAGTTTACAGTTCTGTATAGACTATGATGCTATATAAATGTGTTAAGGGGAATAATGTGGACGCCTTAACACTATTTTAATAATTTATATTACTGTTAGACATTATCTACTTAGCGTACACTACTATATATAGATAGTTTAACGGATCCTGAAAGATGTTCATTCCATTCATCTTTGAGTTATTATTATTTCAAAATTTGAACCATATTATCTTATATAAGAATATATGTCCTGACTCGAGTGTTTATTTATGCTTATGCTCGGGTCAGTCTGAGGATTTCTGTTATCGTGCTGCTTGGAAGCTGAAGACTTTGAAGACTATCATTTATCTTTATCAGTATTGCTCTAGTTTAATATTTGTATCGGACATCTATGTATTTCTATTTCACCATTTGCTTGAGACATTGTTGTATTTACTTAGTAGCTTCACAAACTACTATTATGACATTTTTGTAATTCCGCTGCGTTATTCTGTTGTATTGTATCTGCCTGTAATCCTGTTATGATTCTCATTTATATGCATGTACTCCATTAATGATACGTGTTTTGTACTATTTAAGTTGACATGTGTGGATTATTTTTAATTTAAATGGTCCAAATATACGGGTTGTTATAGGTAGTGTTACAGGTAGGGCGCTATTAGGGATCCCGTTCACGCGTTGCAATAGAGGGGGCGACTCCTAGCACTCCAGTTGGAGGGAAGCGACATGTTTTTGGGGCTGGCGATCGTTTGTTATATAAAAAAGAAAAAAAGAGAAATAGAAACGATGGTAGCAGGTTGCGATTCGCAGCAGGGAAGAAGGGCGCGTTTTTGTAGTTGAACGAGAGAGATTAGGGTTAAGTTTTTAATTATATTATTTTAAGTTTATGTTAATTATAATTTTATTCTTATCGAATGCTAATTATTGCGTAACTTCTCCGTATGAGATCCGATTCGGGTGAAACGAGTTGTTGTGGATTCGTATCGAAGTCGTTTATTGTATGAAATCAAAGTGGTATTTATTCAAAGTTGAAATATTTTCAGTTTCAAATAAAAGGTGAGTGTCTTATAATGCTTATGAAGTATTAAAATATCCCTAATGTTCGTTAAATTGATATTATGAAGTCATTAAATTTTATTGACCGTTATTTGGTAACATATGAATCGAGTTGTTAAAAAATTAAAATTGAGGGTTAAAGTGAAATTGGAATTAGATTGCCAGTTAAAAATCTAATATTTTATAAATAGTAAATTGTCATGATATTTTGACTGATTTAGTTGTTAGTCGATATTTTAGATGATTTGGATGTTTATTTATTTTGATATATGATGTTGTCATCCTGTATTTATAGTATGTAAAACTATAAATCAAATTATTTCGAATAAATTAAGAAATTGGTCGAAATGACTATGACATTTATTTTGGATTGAAATAATATATATTCATCCCTAAAATTAAATTGAAATAACTATTCACTTGGTCATAGGACAGAAAATTATATATGAACGTCGGGTTGGTTAAATTAAATGATTTTAAAATTTTGGTTTGAACTTATTTAAATGATTTTGATTTAAAGCAGTAAAAATCGAACTATTTTCGAAATTGAGCTCAAAATGTAGGAACCAGGATTTGTTAAACGAAATATTTTAAAAAATGAAATTTGAGATTTTGAAGTTAAAATCGAAATATGATTTAAATTCCGAAAATTGATTTGTTTTAAAAAGATTTGAACTTTCTTTCGAACTTTGAATTATTGCTAAGTAAAAGTAATATAATTGGATATATAAATTAGGATTCGGGAATGGAATTTATTTTAGGATTTGAATCTAAATTCGAAGATTGAAGTTTAATTTGAATTCAATGATTTAAATCGATATTCTGAAGTCGAACTCGGATTTAGATAAGTTGAAATGGTTTGAAACTGAGAATTGAATTGAAACTTATTCAAGTTGGAATTGAAATTGTAGTCAATTGGAATGGAAAGCGAAGTTGAATTAATTTGAGATCGAAATCGAATTTATTTTGGATTAGAATTGGAATCGAAGTAAAATTCGAATAGAAATTGGAATTGAATCGATTAAATTGAAATGGAAATTGAAATTGATTTGAATTGGAAAAATTTGGAATTGAATCAGTTTGAATTTGAAGCTATTTTCAAATAAATTATATTAATATAAACTGTTTAAAATCTATCTTTTTAAATATTCAAATTATTTTGGTTTTCCAAACTATTTAATTTATAAAACATTTTAGAAACTTGAATCGTTTTATATCCAACTATTTAAACTATTTTTAGAAAATTAATTTTAAAAAAACTATTTTCAAAAATTAAAACTGGTCAAAGGCTAGAATGTTTATATTTAAATCGTTGATTTAAAAATAATTTGGGTTAAAATGAAGTTATAAACTGAAATTCGAAACAATTTTGGAATCAATATCGAGATATTAAGGCAAAAATGATTTTGAAGTGAAATAGTATATTTTGAGTAAATATGATGATTTCGAAATGAATTTGATTTTGAAGCGAATATGATATTTTGATATCAAGTACGAATGGTTTTCGAAATATAAAAGTACCTCCAGTATGTAAAATGACGTTTGGTTATTAAAGAGACCGGGGCCTCTTATTGACATACTCTCCGTCGGTATTGGAACCACTTTAACAACTATGTACGTGGAGGATGCTCCAAAATGAAGTGGTTGGATTTGGCGTCGTTTGCTAGACTTGAAGAAAGATAATGATGATGGATAGACCCGACACTTGTGCCAATTAGAAATGACTGAAACATAACGGCTTGACAGGGCCAAGCGGGCTTGCTACCCCTGGTGGACATCCATTCTTCGATTTTATTGGACATGGTCCATATTATTACTCTTGTTGTTGGTTTTGATTGGCGCACCTTGATTTGGGATAGCCTCCATTTGACTCAATATGGGATGGATGGATGCGGTGGACGGTCGTGGCAACATGCGTTACCACTGGCCCTGCGACCCAAACTGGTAGTATCCTACCTTAGGCATTGCCTTACATGTCTTGTAATACTTTTATCCCTATATGAGATCCCTACAATTTTAGTTTAGTGTTGTCATATCATGGAACATCCCTATCCCTCGACGTTCTACTGGGGCGTTATATGCAAACTATACGACAATGCTTAAAAACACGTTAAGGGGGATTATGTAAAGCTGTAACGACCCAGAATTTTAGGCATCTGAAATTGGAATATTTAATTTATTTTAAATATTAAAATTTTATTTTTAACTTGAATTTCAAGTGTAACTATTTATTTGATAATTTAATTATTGAATTAAATAATTGGAAATTGGAAAAAATATGAAATCTGGAGTTTTAAGCTTGTTAAAAATAATTTAAAGGTTTATAAAATTTATATTGATAATAATTTAGATAATAAAACTTTTAAAATGGAATTTAAAAGTGATTTGTTCGGTTTTAAAAATATATCATTTAAATTGACACATAAAAATAGCCTTCCGGGCACAGTCTCGGATTTCAACGAAAGTAGTTCCACTGGATCCGTAATAGTGTATTTTTATTATATTTCAAATTTCGTAGTGTTTGGAGTTATCGTTTGATCGTATGTAATATAAATGCACTGAAATTTGTATCGAAAATTCAATATAATAGTTGGGTCCAAAAATCTATCTTCTCTATACAATTGAATTAGGACTTGAAACCTTTTGCATTACGTTCGGAATAGGGGTATAACATTAGAAACTCCTAACGGCATGCCTTGATAGGAGTTCGAGAATTTAAGCTACGAAAACAAGACGCTGTGAATTTAAATTAATATATTTATTTATATAATTAGATTTCTGGTCAAACTTGTCTCATCTCCACAACCTAGGATCTGACTTTTTCCTGTTGAAACACATAAAACATTTGAAACACACGATTGTTCACCAACATGCTACTTTTATTTAAAAACCCCTCCTCTAAATTTGCACGAAATAGTTCACAGTTCAAAGCAAAGAAAAAATGGAAACTTCAGATGTAACAACCCGAAATTTCCGAACCCGAAAATTCCAGATAGTTATGAAAAAGAAGAAAGAGGTAGAAGAAGAAGAACAGAAACACCAAAACATCTCACAATCGCAGCGGATAAAATATGATAATAAATAATAATAATTTACAGAAGAATGCTATATCTATCGATTTACATTTAATATACATCAGAGTTTCACATATATACAGTCATTGAATATATATACAATTATCAGGTCTCAGATTAACAATAATATATGTACAGCGGATCTACTCTATACGATATAGCCATCCAGCTCGCCTCCTGAGCTCCAGAACGTACCTACCTGAAAATCTGTAATACTCGGTCTGACCCGAGCATTACACCAAAGTAACACCCGGGTCAGGC
This sequence comes from Allium cepa, assembly GCA_030765085.1. NCBI lineage: Eukaryota > Viridiplantae > Streptophyta > Magnoliopsida > Asparagales > Amaryllidaceae > Allium > Allium cepa. The sequence continues at coordinate 314,145,297 of CM060932.1, read as the reverse complement.
TGGAAACCAGCGTGAGTAAACCCAACTAACATGGAATTCCAAAGAAAACAACTATATAAACCCGGGGTAACTTATATAAATTTAACCAATTCACAATTTGCTAATCAACACTTATTTCACATATCCATTTCTAAGTACCAAACTCAGATAAAATAAATCCAGTTTGCTTAAATCATTTCATTCCAGCCATTTGATTTCACAAATCAATTTACTAAATCACATTTTGTCATGGTCATAACTTATTTCAAAATAAGTATTCTATGTGCCAAAATTTTGATTAAATAATCTGATTCATTTAAATCCATTCATCCCAACCCATCCATTTCTTATATCAATTTATAAGAAATTCGAAGTGGTTTCGGGTATCTTCCCAATATCCGATCCCAGCCTCCTCAACATCATCCTATCCCAAATTATCCTTATGAAATACACAACATTCATATTAGAGATATCAGCACAATCAAAACATCCAATATCATTCAATCATCCATAAACAAAGCCCTATCACATGCAAATCAATTCAATTGATTCAAATTGAATTTCAAAACTCAAACACTTAGATTCTTTCATTTAACGTTAATTAACTCCAATTCAATTAGTTGGTCAACCCATCATTCTTCCTCTTAATTTATCACCCAGGATTAATTATCTTTCTATTGCACTCAAGTAGTTATCTTTAATTAACTGCACGATATTAATTATTCTTAACCACAATCAATAAGTAATCTTAATTACTTCATGAATTAATTAACTATTTTAATTACATTAATCCTTAATTACTTATATTAATTAACTTCATAAGTCACTTATTATAGAATAGTCAAACTTAATTAATAAATCTTGATTATCCCATTAATTATATTAATTATATAAATTAAGGATATCCAATTATATTTTAACTTGTCCTATCTAAATTAATCTTTCCTCGAATTATCTCAACCTATAATTTGCTATCCATTTATTTACTTCATCATTCAATAAATCAATTTCCCTTTAATTAATCATCTTAATAAATTTCTTGATTAATTACACAAGTAATCATCTTTTATTAATTTCATTAAGTAATTGCTTATCAAACCATCCATTGATTGTTCTACATTAATTAAACTTAATAGATTAACTTAAACTTTAATTAATTAATTAATTAATTCAAATCTTTAATTTCTAAATTAATCGCTCCAAATCATTAATTGACTGAATAAATCAATTATCCATTTAATTTACCCTACTGATTTAATGAATCATAAATCATTAAATCCTTATTAACATTAAAATGGAAACAATTCACTTTTATGATTTAAGTTTTAAATAACTTAACTCCAATATTTCGAGTCAAACTATAATTAACTCGAGGATCATCCAAAAATCACAATCACCAGATCATCAATTCACAATGCATGTCAATTAATTCAATTATTCAACCAAATATATTTAAATTTAACCATTTAAATTTAAATAGGAATCTAACAGAGTGAGATTTACTCACCTTTGATTTTGCAACCCAAATCCAATCTCGACTTGGTTCCCTTCCGATGTTGACCTTGAATAATAATTTATACGATTTATTAACATTTGAAATAAATCGAAAATCAATTATTATTTATTACTTAAATTTTAAATTTAACAATTTGGTTTTAAATCGAATAAATTCTAACTTCACCCAATTTCCTCAAATAATTTATTTCAACAAGATAATCTCTAAAATTTCCAATACCCAAACTCCCATGTATACCCTTTTCCTCTTCCCAAAATCTTACTTATAAAATAATATATAGATTTAAAAATCCAATTTTCATATAAATTTCTAACATTTTGATTTTCATATAAACTTCTAACATTCTTAAATTTTATTTCCAGAACGGGTATTGATAATAATTTATAACAGAGTTCTATCTCAAGTTTTTTTTTTTCAACAATCTGTAAGTTCTGAATATATATAAAATTTAAAAATCAAAAACTATTTACCTTACTGCTGAAAGCCTCCACCCCACCATCTTTGCTTGCCCTCAAACTCGCGAAGCTCCTCGCGACTCGAAATCGCGTCCAACATCTCCAGCCAACCCCTGAATCTCGAACTCACCCGCGAAAGAACTTGCTGTGCCGCGCATGATTCGACAATCCCACTCAACGAAGACACCACTCGATTACATCGCCTCCTCGCCGCTAGACACCGCTGCTTCGACGCGTCTTGGTCGCAAACCACAACCCTAACGTTCGAGAGCCCCTACGGTTTGCCGATGGACCTCGCTCGATTGAGCCTTATGCCGTCGCGATTCGCCATGGTTAATGGAATGAAGTAGTCGACTTTATTTTCAGATTTGAATTCGTGAACAAGATTGAATTTGAAAGGGGGAGAATAGGCTTCGGCTATTATTTTCGTTTCCTTTGGTTTTGAAAAATGAAGGGAAGAGCTCTGTTCCTTCTAGATATAAGAGAACCGAAACAAAATATCTACCCTAAATCTATTTTATTAACGGGGAAGCGTAATATGGAAGCCAAAGGAACGTATTATTTAGAGTGGCTTCTTAAGTACGATTGTTTATTTTTAATATTATTGTATTATCGTTTTTTTTCTTTTTTTTTCTCCAATGCATTTCTCATCCGTATAAGCAAACAGTAAATTCAAACGTTATGAAAATTGAAATCCGATAATAACTAACTATTACGGATCCAATGTAATTGGTTTCGTCGAATTCCGAGATTGTGCTATTTTTTAAATTCCAATTTAAACGATATATTTTTAAAATTGAACAAATTACATTTTAATTGAATTTCAACCATTCTATTATCTTTCGTATTATCATTATAAATTTTATAAGCCTTCAAATTATTTTAACAGGCTTAGAAATTTCAGATTCAACTATTTACCCTATTTCAAACTATATAATCCAATAATTTAATTATTAAGTAAATATTTATGTTTGAAATTCAAGTTTAAAATTAACCTTTAAATGTTTTTAGAATCAACTAATTATTCCAATTTAATTCGTTAAAATTCCGAGTCGTCACATTCCTCCCCCCTTAAAAGAATTTCGTCCTCGAAATTTCTAGTTAGGAAGAATGGACCAATACCCGTTTACCTTTTCCCAAAACTCACAATTCATCTTCTTACCAACTATCTTTGATTAAAGTCCCACTATCCCCTCAATCAACTTTCCAAAACCTTCTATAGTTCCAATCAATACTCTTCTGCTTAATCATCTAAATTTCAATGTAAAACCAAATTTTGAATTTATCAAAATTTTCTCAAAATTTTTCTAACTCTCTAAATTCCCGAAAAAATTTGCCAGCGTCTCCTTTGCGCGGCTAGCTCGGTACTACTACAAAAGGCCTCTAGGGGCTCCCAAATTCCAAAAAGAAAACAAAAGCCAAGTGGCTACATCAAAAACTCAGTCCAATATCATACAGAACCACAATACGTACCTTTCAGTCGGGCAATTCAAATTTATCTTTTAGAACCAAATCCAATTTCCTTTTTCCTTTATAACACCTGCATATTCTATTTAACAACAATACCCAATTGAAATCTTTCAAATCATTGTATACATTTTCTTACAGAACCCTTCACATTACTGCTATTCAACTTAGTTTCCACCGTTTCATATGAATTCAATTTATTTTCAATTTCTAATATGGAGTTATATCTTTCATTTAAACTGATTCATATTAGTTTCATTTACTAGTTTATTTTAAGTTTCCCATTTGAAATTGTTTTGTCGTTAACCAAAATTTTCCAAAAAATTTCTAACTCCCAAAATTTGCATAAAATTTTGGCAGAGTTTCCTTTGTACGGAGGAGCTTTTGCAATTTGACAATAGATATAAATATATATACATCGACCCACCCGGTCGGAAAAAGCAGAAACAGTTCATATTTCCTATTTTTATTGCGTAGGCGTACCTTATTTAGTAATTTAAGCATGCCGCTTATTTATTTTAGCAAATAGATCAATCCAAATCCAGCCAAACGGCTTCCCAGTACCTGTACTTACTCAATTTAAACATATAAGCACTATATAAATGAAGTTTATAACATTTCTCTTACATAAACAACTGTAACACTTCAATTTTAAAAGAAATGCATTCAAAATAACTTCTACAAGCAATTTATATGTTTTCAAAACTAATTCCATTGCTTACAACCAATTTACATACCATTTCATTCAATTTCAATGGTTTGGAACTCAATTTATTACATTCCATTGATTTTTTTTTTAATCCAAACAAGCTCATATTCACTTCCAATGATTCAGAATCAATTTTATTTAATCTCTATCAACTCATAGTATTTTAATTACTTTTATTTACGCCAAACAACAATTATTGTTAGATTATAACTATTTTAAATTAGTTTCAACTCATTCTGCATTTAACTCCATTTCTTTTCTAAATTATTTACGAACCATTCATTGCATTTCATTTCATTTCCGCAATTGTTTTATTCAAAACAATTTATTAAACTTGGCACATCCAATACTTATAAGTTCATAACCATTTCCCAAATTAATTCAATCTAAGTTTTTATTGAATAGGCTTCCACCCATATTCGAAACCAAGCTTCCATAAAATTTTAAACTTAAGTTAATTTACTTTAATTTATTCCAACATCAAACTTAAGTCTACTTCTATTTGATTCTCATTTAATCAAATTCCATTGAATTTAGCCTGATAATCCAATTCCAATCACATCTTTGATTTAGTTTTTTTTTTCAATCAGGCTTCATCTATTAATTATTTAACTCAATTAACCAAATTTTTAATTTTTAATTTGCTTACTCAATTTGTTATCGAATTTATTTTATTAATACAAAGCCGTTCTCAATTTATTTCTATTTACTTGAGTTTTGTTTGTAACTCAAATCAGTCTATTATAATTCACTGCATTTCATTCTACAACATTTCCATCATATCAAATTTACTTGCAAATTTCATTAAATATTATTCAAATCACACTTGGATTTTATTTATAATTCAAACCATCACATTTTCCAATCCAACTCTATTTCATTTTTTTATTTTACAATATCTTCTCTTATTTAATTCATTATCAAACCCAAGTCGAATTCTATTTATAACTCGAATTCATTTCCAAACTTCATTATCTACTTACAATCCATTTTAGTTATCTAGGTTAAATTTTATTAACATTCTCTATTAAATAATTTATTTAGATAATTATCTTACTTCCACTTTTAATTCAACATTGGATTTTTAATTACAAAGAGTCACTTCATTAAAATTTTCCCGAGTTTCAATTTTATTTTACATTTTCAGTTTGAACTTCCCTTGATTTTCCAAAATTTCATCTCCTTTATTTTAAAATTTTTTTAGAAATGCCTATAAAATCTCATAATAATATTAAAATAGCTTTTATAAAATATTTCTTATAACTCGATGTCTCAACCAGTCCATCCTTGTTCTCACAGAAATTCAGTCATACGTTGATCAGGCGTAGGACCGAAAATCTATAAGTACTTGGTAAACCCGTTTTCAACATCCAGTAAAAATATTTGGAAAATAATTTTATTGAAAATATTGAAAACATTTTGAAATAGAGGAAATATCTTTGGTGACAATGCTCTGAAAATCATCACCCCCATCCATGGTCACAGTTACATACCAGGGTTACGTTGCAGTCACAACAAAAGTCCATGTAACTGCAGGCTCTCCGCGGCCTCTCGATTACGCCATGGATCCTACACAACAGATCACAGTTACATCCAGGGTTACGTTGCCGTCGCAGCAAAAGTCCATGTAACTGCAGGCTCTCAGCGGCCTCTGATTTTCGCTGATGAAATGAAACTTCTCCACTCCTACATAAGTCGCAGTCTACCGAGATAAACTCAACCGCAGACTGTTGGCTCTCAGCGGCACACACGACTTTAGCAATGTTACCATAGGTCGCAGTTACATCCTGGGTTACGTTGCAGTCACAACAAAAGTCCATGTAACTGCTGGCTCTCCGCGGCACACACGACTTACGCTATGGTAAGCTCAACTCATAATCCTCAGGAACTAGTTTTGTCCGGACTCCTCACAGGATCAACTTTAGAACCCCCTCGGGCTCAAGGCAGCACCACCCAGTGGCACTCCTGAGAAGTTCATTTCAAGGGAGCGCCTTTTTCCCCAGAGTCATCATCAAAACATTTTATGCTATACATATATAGTATCTTCAAATCATACACCTAGCATGATATTATACAAAGTTCCTTTACACAAAATCGATTATCCCAAAATCGATAATTCTCCAAATAGGCTTTCCAAAACTCAATATTGATTTTTTTTTTCAAAAATCAAATGCCTTTCTCAAAATCCTCATAAGATCCTTTATATATATTCAGATATATATATATATATATATATATATATAAATTTTTAAAACTTTGGATCCTTACTTTCTTGTATAAAACCCTTTTATACTCCAAACACTCTCAAAAACCATAGAAATATCCAATTTCCATCTTTATTTATTTCATATTTCTCAAAATATTCTTTCAGTTCAAAAGAACCATTTCACATTCCTTATTCACCTTTACATTAATCCCCATTTGGATTATTACTTCAATCCTTATCTCAGTTCGGTACTTAATCAATGACAGTTTGGACTCCGACCAGTTTAGAAAAATAGCTTGAAAATTTTAAAAATAGGTAAGTTGTTGAAAAATAATTATTAGTTGCAAAATAATTGTAAAATAGTTAATTAATTGTAAAATAGTCGAAAAATAGTTGAATAGTTCCAGAGATTTTTAGACAATTGAAAGATAGTAATTTATTCGTAAAGTAGTGGAAAAATAGTAAATAGTTTAGGAAACAATTGAAAAATATTTAAATAGCTCCAAAAATAATGGTAAAACAAATATCTAATAAATTAGCTTTAAAAAGAAAGGCTGTATATATTTAATAGCTTAGAAAATAAGTTTATATCAAACAATTTATATTGAAAATAGTCAAGAGCCAACTGTTCACCTCCCTAACAATGCGATTTAAATTTCCATTTAAATCGACCCAATTTCAATACTAATAACTCCAAATTCCATTAGACTTGATTAATTTCCAATTCAAGTTGAATCAATCTTGATTCCTTCCCAAATTTAAATCAAATTCTAATTGATTTTAATCCTGTTCAATTTTTACTATAATTTCATATTATTCCAATCAATTTGAATTATTATCAATTTAATTTCAGAATCCAAATCACTTCAATTTAATCCATTCCAATTTCCCATTTAAAATTTTTAAACTTATATATTTTCAATCACCAATCCAATTACTTCAAACCACATTAAATTTTGAACAATTCAATTTCAATCTTGAATTTTAAACTACCTCAAATTTTATAAATTCGAGTTAAACTCTCAAAGGTTGATTTAACCCTTTAAACCAAATTAACTTTTATTTAAAGTTTTTAAACAAGCTCAAATTTCTGAGTCTAATTCTACATTTCAACTTATCCCTACTTATATTTTTTTTTATTATTCCATAAACATTTTATCAAGATTCCAGAATTTCAAATCCAAACTCAGTTCACAAACAATTCCAATTAAAAACATTTTGGTAGCAATTTCTCCTTTAGAAACTCGAAAATAAACATCGATGATGCTGCAGTCATCACCGACGTTATTTTCCAATGACCGAAAGAGTTCAATGCTTTTACTTCTTTAAAAACATTTCCAAATTTATTTCTTTTTTTAATTTCAAATCTTCCAGATTTCCAATTCAACACCAAAAATATTTACGAAATAATACTATTATTTCTCCAAAACCTTTGGAAACCACTTCCAAATCCAAAGGAATTCTAAATTTTTCCCAAAAAATCCAAATTCCCCATCCATCCAATTCATATTTAAACATTACTCTGGGATTTCATCTCACTTTATTTTCAAATATTCTCCGGAATTCTATTTCAACTTATAATCTCATTTATTTATGACGTTTATTTCAATTTATAAATTACATTTACAATCTATATTTCAAATTCCTTTTTGATTTTAAACCAATTCCAATTAAATTAAAATTCCAAAATTATTCCAATTACTTTGGACTAATATCCGTTCAATTGAACCCACTTCAATTTCAATCATTTCAATTCAACCCAATTCAAATCTTCCATTTAAATTTTTGAACTTATACATCTTCAATCCCAAATCCAATTAATTCAAATCAGATTCAATTTGAATGAGTTCAATTCCAACTTCAAATTTAAATCATCTCGAATAACATAATTCGAGCTAAATTCTCAAAGATTGGTTTAACCTTTTTAAACCAAATTTAACTTTGTTCACTTAAAGTTTCAAACAATCCTAATTTCTGAGTTCTAATTCCAGAATATCATTTTTAATTAATTTAATTTTAATTTGGTTGTATTATATTCCTACTTAACTTAATTCCAATAATTTAACACCCAATCACCTTAATATTTATTAGAAGGAAATATTGTTTTATATATATCAAAATATACCTTTATATAAAACCATTTAAAACCTTTATATAAGAAAATAACAAGTACGCGCTCATATATATACACTCAACTCATTCTAGAGTACTACAGACTCTGTTTAATGAGTAATCCCCACCAGAACCAAGGTTCTCGCTTAACCTTCAGCTCTGATACCAAATGTAACAACCCGAAATTTCCGAACCCGAAAATTCCAGATAGTTATGAAAAAGAAGAAAGAGGTAGAAGAAGAAGAACAGAAACACCAAAACATCTCACAATCGCAGCGGATAAAATATGATAATAAATAATAATAATTTACAGAAGAATGCTATATCTATCGATTTACATTTAATATACATCAGAGTTTCACATATATACAGTCATTGAATATATATACAATTATCAGGTCTCAGATTAACAATAATATATGTACAGCGGATCTACTCTATACGATATAGCCATCCAGCTCGCCTCCTGAGCTCCAGAACGTACCTACCTGAAAATCTGTAATACTCGGTCTGACCCGAGCATTACACCAAAGTAACACCCGGGTCAGGCTGGAAACCAGCGTGAGTAAACCCAACTAACATGGAATTCCAAAGAAAACAACTATATAAACCCGGGGTAACTTATATAAATTTAACCAATTCACAATTTGCTAATCAACACTTATTTCACATATCCATTTCTAAGTACCAAACTCAGATAAAATAAATCCAGTTTGCTTAAATCATTTCATTCCAGCCATTTGATTTCACAAATCAATTTACTAAATCACATTTTGTCATGGTCATAACTTATTTCAAAATAAGTATTCTATGTGCCAAAATTTTGATTAAATAATCTGATTCATTTAAATCCATTCATCCCAACCCATCCATTTCTTATATCAATTTATAAGAAATTCGAAGTGGTTTCGGGTATCTTCCCAATATCCGATCCCAGCCTCCTCAACATCATCCTATCCCAAATTATCCTTATGAAATACACAACATTCATATTAGAGATATCAGCACAATCAAAACATCCAATATCATTCAATCATCCATAAACAAAGCCCTATCACATGCAAATCAATTCAATTGATTCAAATTGAATTTCAAAACTCAAACACTTAGATTCTTTCATTTAACGTTAATTAACTCCAATTCAATTAGTTGGTCAACCCATCATTCTTCCTCTTAATTTATCACCCAGGATTAATTATCTTTCTATTGCACTCAAGTAGTTATCTTTAATTAACTGTACGATATTAATTATTCTTAACCACAATCAATAAGTAATCTTAATTACTTCATGAATTAATTAACTATTTTAATTACATTAATCCTTAATTACTTATATTAATTAACTTCATAAGTCACTTATTATAGAATAGTCAAACTTAATTAATAAATCTTGATTATCCCATTAATTATATTAATTATATAAATTAAGGATATCTAATTATATTTTAACTTGTCCTATCTAAATTAATCTTTCCTCGAATTATCTCAACCTATAATTTGCTATCCATTTATTTACTTCATCATTCAATAAATCAATTTCCCTTTAATTAATCATCTTAGTAAATTTCTTGATTAATTACACAAGTAATCATCTTTTATTAATTTCATTAAGTAATTGCTTATCAAACCATCCATTGATTGTTCTACATTAATTAAACTTAATAGATTAACTTAAACTTTAATTAATTAATTAATTAATTCAAATCTTTAATTTCTAAATTAATCGCTCCAAATCATTAATTGACTGAATAAATCAATTATCCATTTAATTTACCCTACTGATTTAATGAATCATAAATCATTAAATCCTTATTAACATTAAAATGGAAACAATTCACTTTTATGATTTAAGTTTTAAATAACTTAACTCCAATATTTCGAGTCAAACTATAATTAACTCGAGGATCATCCAAAAATCACAATCACCAGATCATCAATTCACAATGCATGTCAATTAATTCAATTATTCAACCAAATATATTTAAATTTAACCATTTAAATTTAAATAGGAATCTAACAGAGTGAGATTTACTCACCTTTGATTTTGCAACCCAAATCCAATCTCGACTTGGTTCCCTTCCGATGTTGACCTTGAATAATAATTTATACGATTTATTAACATTTGAAATAAATCGAAAATCAATTATTATTTATTACTTAAATTTTAAATTTAACAATTTGGTTTTAAATCGAATAAATTCTAACTTCACCCAATTTCCTCAAATAATTTATTTCAACAAGATAATCTCTAAAATTTCCAATACCCAAACTCCCATGTATACCCTTTTCCTCTTCCCAAAATCTTACTTATAAAATAATATATAGATTTAAAAATCCAATTTTCATATAAATTTCTAACATTTTGATTTTCATATAAACTTCTAACATTCTTAAATTTTATTTCCAGAACGGGTATTGATAATAATTTATAACAGAGTTCTATCTCAAGTTTTTTTTTTTCAACAATCTGTAAGTTCTGAATATATATAAAATTTAAAAATCAAAAACTATTTACCTTACTGCTGAAAGCCTCCACCCCACCATCTTTGCTTGCCCTCAAACTCGCGAAGCTCCTCGCGACTCGAAATCGCGTCCAACATCTCCAGCCAACCCCTGAATCTCGAACTCACCCGCGAAAGAACTTGCTGTGCCGCGCATGATTCGACAATCCCACTCAACGAAGACACCACTCGATTACATCGCCTCCTCGCCGCTAGACACCGCTGCTTCGACGCGTCTTGGTCGCAAACCACAACCCTAACGTTCGAGAGCCCCTACGGTTTGCCGATGGACCTCGCTCGATTGAGCCTTATGCCGTCGCGATTCGCCATGGTTAATGGAATGAAGTAGTCGACTTTATTTTCAGATTTGAATTCGTGAACAGGATTGAATTTGAAAGGGGGAGAATAGGCTTCGGCTATTATTTTCGTTTCCTTTGGTTTTGAAAAATGAAGGGAAGAGCTCTGTTCCTTCTAGATATAAGCGAACCGAAACAAAATATCTACCCTAAATCTATTTTATTAACGGGGAAGCGTAATATGGAAGCCAAAGGAACGTATTATTTAGAGTGGCTTCTTAAGTACGATTGTTTATTTTTAATATTATTGTATTATCGTTTTTTTTTCTTTTTTTTTCTCCAATGCATTTCTCATCCGTATAAGCAAACAGTAAATTCAAACGTTATGAAAATTGAAATCCGATAATAACTAACTATTACGGATCCAATGTAATTGGTTTCGTCGAATTCCGAGACTGTGCTATTTTTTAAATTCCAATTTAAACGATATATTTTTAAAATTGAACAAATTACATTTAAATTGAATTTCAACCATTCTATTATCTTTCGTATTATCATTATAAATTTTATAAGCCTTCAAATTATTTTAACAGGCTTAGAAATTTCAGATTCAACTATTTACCCTATTTCAAACTATATAATCCAATAATTTAATTATTAAGTAAATATTTATGTTTGAAATTCAAGTTTAAAATTAACCTTGAAATGTTTTTAGAATCAACTAGTTATTCCAATTTAATTCGTTAAAATTCCGAGTCGTCACATCAGAGAGAGAAAATTCAATACTCATTTAAAAATCAAGACAAGCTCGTTCGAGGTCTCGGGGCACGACATTCAATTAAGTTTGGGTTTGGAGTGTTCCAGCTTGGTTTTAAGTTGGGCTGTGATCGACAAGGGGAGCGTAGGTTGGGGTCACATGCAAGGGTGGTGCGACGTGAGGGGTAAGGCGATGTCGTGGAGGAAGGTGGCGTCGTGTGTAGGAGGTCGAACGACGACTAGGGTTTGGTCGATGGTGGCGAAATCAAGCAACTCAAATTTGAGCAGAAGGGAGGAGAAGAGGATAGGTGAGACTCGCAAGCGACTGCTGCATAGGGTTTTAGTATGGGTGATCTAGAGCGCGGCAGCGCTGAGCTCGCATTGAAGGGGGACTGCGAGTAGTGTCAGGTCGTGATTCAAAAAAAACGATGGTGGTGGCGAGCCGTGATGACGAGCAGCAGCATAGTGGAGTTGCTAGAGGAGTTGTAGTCTATGGTGTCGATAGAGGTTGTTATCATCGATGGGGCGGTTTGAGGAGGAAGTGCGGCATTTGTAGGTCGTGCTCGAGCATGTGAGGTAATTAAGCTGTGAAATTCAAAATATATATGGAAATTTATTTTAAGTAATTAATTAAATTAATTTTAGTTGTAAATTAATACTGAGGATTAAATAACCTTGTTATTCAAGGTCCAGATCACAAAATCAATCATAATGGATTTGCGGTGACAAAAGGAAAAAAAAAGAACAACCACACAATGGATTTAATTGGAGTTGATTGGATAGCGAAAAATTTAAGTTAAATCGATGGTGTCCGATTTAATTAAATTGGATCGTTGGCAAATCAAAAAATTAATGTGAGTTAATCTACTCAATTTTGGATTACCGTAATTAATTTTAAACAGTTAAAATTAAATATTGATTAATTGGTTGAATCGATATATTTTTATCAGTTGGATGTGATACTATATATAGTAGTGTATATATTGAGTGATTTGTATTCCCGCATATATATAGCGGATATGACCCTATGCACCCTACACAATAGTAGATGATCCTATATACTGCGATATCCCCATCAAATTAGGATTGGTATTTTTATATTGTACTAACATCTGTGGACGCAGGGAAACGGGTTGGAGGGATCCAACTGGATTCCTCAAAAATGTTGAAATTATTTCGTATTCGGTAGTATGATTTGTTTGAATTATCTATGATAGATTGTGGTGGAATTTGGATGTATTGGATGCTATGGTATTACTGGTTAGATTTTGGTATTTTTAAATACCAATGATAAATGTTTAAAATTGGGAAAGAAATTTGAAAGGAGAATTTGGAGTAAAAATATTTAGAGTGAAATTTGGATTAATTTTAAAAAATGAATTTAGGAAAAATAAATAGTTTGATTTCAAAATTCTATTTAATAATTCTAGAATATGAGAAAATAGAGATTTTTGAATAAATGTGAATAAAAGGGTTTTTAAATAATAGAACTTAAGCAATACTGTTTAAGTATAAAAGGATTTATTTTTAAATCGAGATTTAAATACTTAGAAGAATGAAAAGGGGATTTTGAAAATAAAATATGGGATTGTCGTACTAGATCTTAAATAAGATTTTAAATTATAAAAAGAGAAGTATAATCGGTATATAGTTGGTTTGGGAATACAGTTGAGTTATTTTGGAGGAATTGATTAAAAATGAAGTTTAAATTAGAAATTGATTTAAAATCGATTAGGTATTGTGAAACTGTTAGAAATGGGGAACGAGACTATGAAGTTTGTAAACGAAGTTTATTGAATAAAGTAAAGTGATTATCAGTGGATAGATTAAAGTATAAATTCATGGTAAGGATTTATGATGGGAGAATCGGTTTAGAAATAAATGATAGATTTATTTTTTAGAAATGTGGATAGGGAATTTATGGAATTGAGACATAAATCCAATTTGGAATAAATTGAGAGGAATTTTTAAATGTTAACTAGCTATAGTAAAATTGGAATTGAAAGCTATACTTTATTGAGAAGTTAAGTGGGTTTTAAAAAAGAAGGATTTTTAATTATTAACTGGGTAATTTTAAAAAGTGTTTAAAGAATATTTCTATAAAAAATCAATTATTAGTTGTTTAAAAATTGTTTAAAGTATATTTAAATATTAGTTCAACTAGTTTACAGCAGGTCAATTTTTATTTGAAATTAATCAGTATTTTTATTTTAAAGGGATAAACTATTAAATATTAATATTTTATACAATAACTTTTATTTAAAAGTAGTTTGCCTCAAGTTTGACTTGGAAAATTATTATAAAAATTTCATAAGTATTATTTTGAAAATTTGCAAATAAAGTTTTCGGGAAGTATTGGTATACTCTCATGGCAAAATCGGAGGCAGTGAGTGCCTGCAGTTAAGTTTTGGATTTCTTTGGGATAGAGATGTAAACATCGAGCTTTGAAACCATGGTTTGATACCGCAGTCGTACTTTCCATTTATTTTGAAAAAGGTTTTCAAATATTTTGGAAAGATAGTTTGTGAATTTACTAAATTCGATAAGATAAGTACATACTTTTGGATAAAAAGATTTAGTTTATATAAAATTAAATAAAAACGAGACTTGGTGTTTTCAGGGGAAAAATGAACTATTTGGTTGGATGATTCTTATTTGATAGTTAAATAACCGACTATCAAATCTGGACCAAAAATATAACTTTGGGAATATCTAGGAGAAATACGAGGACTATATGGTGCACTTACATTTCGAGGTGTTATACTATATGTATAAAATCATTTTGTTCTTCTAGGACGATGATAAGGAAATTCGTCCACTAACGGTTAGGAGGTGATCTTCGATCTTATTTCATCTGTTTATTTTCTAAAGAACCGGGTTGAGTTTACAGAAAATATCGAATGTTGTGTAACGACCCGTAAAATTTTAACGGGTTTATTTACGTAATCAATTGAAATTTTGTGAAATTTTGAATGATAGAATTTTAAAATAAAATTTTGATATTTAGAATACGCATATTTAAACATAGAAAATGGTAAATTTTCATCTAAAAAAATGAAAGTTTATTTTTGTCTAACTTTATTTCAGTTTAAATCGGTTACTATTTGCTAATAATAAAATATTTTCCAAACTTGAATATTTTTATACAATAAATTTGTAAGTCATTCTGAGTGAGACGTCATATTTCATTTCGTCAAATTTGGACTGATATTGCTCTGTTTATCTTATTTTCAGCGTTTTAGCAGTATTTTCAGTACCGATTATCGACTTTTGATAGGATGATCGAATCGCTGATATATGTATATCGTTTTGATCGTCTCGTCGTGCTGATCTCCGCAGTATATTCATTTCTGTATTTTGAGGTCTGGTATGCAATGGTAACGCTGAAACAATTCACCGTAGCAGTACCACATTTTGACTTTACACTTTCCCTTGATTTTCATATCTATAGCGTGCAGCCCAAACAAGCAATTTATTACTTCAATAATTTTCATGAAATCAAGGGACTTGAGCGTTACAATTTCTTTTATTCATATGTCCATTCAAAGTTTCCACCGATTGGAAATCAAACGATCATCAGCTTTAACAGTTGTCTAGGATTCAAACGTACTGGCTTTTCAATCCTCGGTATAATATATATTTTGGTTCGTATTTTCATTTCACTTTCTCTTCGCCCTTTGTCTGTTCATTTTGAGAAAGAGGATACAAAAATAAAATATTGGTTCATATCAGAAAAAGGTTGTTTTTTTTTCATTACAGCCTGCTCATTTTACCTACAGCACACATCCTCTTCCTCACCAGCTATGGCTGCCTTCACCTAGCACCCCGTGCCACACTTCCACTGTCACCTTCACCCCGTGTCTTCCCATGCAAATGCACCCACCACCAAAGCCAACGACCGCCTTGTATTTTTCTCCACTTAGGACCAACCACCTCCTTGCATAAAAATCCCAAGCCGAAGCTTTTCCCCTCCGCCTCCATCAAATGTTGGCCACCCAATCTCCCACGCCCGGCCACATCCACCATCTCAACAGCAGCCGCAAGCTCAAACTCCTCCTTGCCTCGGCCGGCCCGTTTCCCACTGCCTCCACACCTATGGTCGAACCCCAAAACCTCATCCACTACATTCACGACTAGCCGAGATCCCTAAAACCGTTGTTCCACCTGAAACTCAACTCACACAGTCACTGCGAGCCGCTACCCTCCCAGTTGTCATTTTCCTCCTCCTCTCTGTCCTGATAGCAGCCTACATATATGCGCAGGTGTGGATATGTACATATATATTTATATACTTAGGTTTGTTTATTTACGTTTTAAAATATCATATTATATATATTTTCTTGCTGATGTGTTTAAGTATAAAATATATATATGCAAGTTATATATATATATATATATATATGTTTGTAAAGTATTTTATAACTATACATTGTATTATGAAGTTCGGCCCCTTACTATATAATATGTTTTTAAAGTTCGGTACATATATGGTGCATGTATGTGACTGCTGCTTTAAAATTATATATATATATATATATATATATATAAATCTATGTTTTGTTTTAAAGTGTCTATTTAGGCGAAAAGAGAAAAATATATGTATATAATGTAATAGGCTAGTTATATATATATTTGCAGACTAGTTGTATATATATATTGTATACAATAAGTTATATATTAGCGTTGTGTTAGTTTTATAAAGTGTATACAGTTTATACAAATCAAGCTTTTATATATTATAAAGTATGCAAGTTATCTATTTTATAATCTGTTATACAAGTTATATTATTTTATAATAAGTTTTGATTTTGTAATGGGTGCTACAAGAAGTGTATGTATATATATATATATATATATAATTGCTGTGTGTTTGAATAAGTTTATGGTTATATCAATTTTATTATATATGTTTGTTGTTTAATGATTTTATACATATCTCAGCTTGTTGGTTTATTTGTATAAGTTGTATGAATTTATGTAATTAATCTGTTGGTTTTAGAGAAGTTAAATTACAATATCACAGACAAGTTGGTTTACCTGTATTAGTTAATATATATTTTGGTAATATATATTATATACTATGTTTGTGTATGCATATATAAGTTGTTAGGTTATATAATTGTATATATTATTGTATGTTAAGGTGTATTTGATTTTTTTAAAATGTAATATGTAAATATGTCATTTTAAAAATGTATTTAAATTGAGCACTTGTTTTAAGGAAATTATTAGTATAATATGAATATCATTTCAATTTTATCAACTGATTCGAATATCGTTCTCATCAATTCCCATTTATCAGCTTTGTCTGTCAAATTTCATGCCCATCTCACTTTGCTTTGGAATTCGTAGCTTGCTTTGTTGTCAAACTGCCTAGCCTCAAAAGGTGAGCAATCACTCACGATTAACGTTCTTATATTTATTAAATTTGATTTCAATTGAAATGACAATTGAAATATGATGCTGTTAGTTATAAGTTAGTTTTGAAATTATATTTTTAAAAGAGGGAATTAGCCATAAGGACAAACTTTGAAAAAAAAATAGGCTGAAGGACACGAAGTTTCATTTTTGGGCTGAAGGACAAACTTTGAAAGAAAATTAGGCTAAAGGACAATGCTAAATACAACTAGCATTTTGTGCAATGTAAAACTGGATGTAATGCTAGTTATAATTAGCATTTTGTATAGTGTTTATACTGTACAAATGCTAGTTGTATTTAGCATTGTCCTTCAGCCTGATTTTCTTTCAAAGTTTGTCCTTCAGCCCAAAAATGAAACTACGTGTCCTTCAGCCTAAATTTTTTTCAAAGTTTGTCCTTATGGCTAATTCCCTCTTTTTAAAATAGATTTTAGATAAATTGAAGAAAATATTTAGTTTATTTGAAATATGGATTTTATTTAAATGATACTGGATTTATTAAGTGAATATTTCAAAACTAAATAAAAATGAAGTTAAATTAAGCTGTATATAAAGTTATCAAAAATTTAGTTTTGAAATGTTGAATATTTAAACCTTTGAAATATATTGAAATCGAAATGGTTTATTTTGTGTTCAAATCTGTATTTGAAATCGATATAATTTGAAATGATTTATTGAGAAACTGAATTGAATCGAAGTTGAAGAATTGAGATTGAATTAAATTGGAATTTTGGAATTCGAGTTGATTTGAATCAATTTGTGAAATTTGAGGAAACTGTTTTATTATATAAAGTATTTTTAAATTATATTTACTTTATGAATTATTTTGATATAACTTATTTTAATATAAACCAATTTTATTATAAACTATTTTTATATAAACTATTTATTATATATTATTATTAATATCTAAACTATAAGTGGTGGAAGTTATGATTTCAAAGTTATGGTTTTCCAACGTATTATGATTTCCAAAGTGTTATAATTTCAAGTTTTTTGGTTTTGAAAGTGTTATAACTTTGAACGTGATATGATTTTTGGAAATGGATATATTTGAATAGGAAATTATATCGTACTGATATTGTTCTAGTTTTGAAGTATAAATTGTTTTGAAATGACCACGGTGTTATAATAACATTTGGTTGTTAAAGAGACCGGGATCGAATATTTCCATACTCTCTGCCAATACTGAAAACCACTTTGACAACTATGTACGTGGTGGAGATTCCAGAATGAAGTAGGATGGTTTGGTGACGGTTCTATATGGTATTTATGTGACCTTGACTCCTGTGAGTCTGCTTGATGTGGCTAAAACAGGAGCCACGCCGGGCCAAGTGAGGTCATTCCTCCGATCTGACACATTTCTTCGATACAATTCTATTGCTTTTGTGATTTGTTTGGATACACCCTTTGTTTTGGGAGTGTGTCACGAGGTGGACGGTAGAAGCTGCTATACGTTACCACCAGTCCGGATCCGCAAACGGTATATCTACCCTGGCATTGCCTCGAGTGCCTTATCGCATGCCCTATCGCGCCTTCTACGAGTTTGGTTTGTACCATACCTATGGAGGGCCCTATGATAGCCCTCCAGTTTACGGATGAATTACAGTACTATATAGACTATAGGAATATATAAAAATGTGTTAAGGGGGATATGGGCAACACCTTAATGCTATTTTAATAGTTTACTTTACTATAGACATATTATAATAGCGTATGTTACTACACAGTAGATAGTTCCACGGATCCTTAGAGTATGGTTATCCCAACATCGTTTAAGTTACTTGTATTTTAGTTCATATTTCACTTGAGTTGGATTCATTGATGTAAGAATGTTAATCCTGACTCGAGTGTTTTGTGTTTTGCTTTACGCTCGGGTCAGATTGAGCGACACAGCATTTGAGACTCACCTTTGGAATTGGAGCTTCACTTGGAGATCCATCTATATCTATTCAGCTTTCAGCTATCTAGTTGTTGGTAGAGACTTGTCATTTGTTTGAATTCGAGGCTGCATTGTATCTGAGATATTATGTTGTATTTTATTCCAACTCTGTTACTTATCTATTCCATTGCATATTATTGTTATATTACACTGTATCTGTGATTCTGTGATTAGTTTATTTACTATATATGCTGATTTTTGCCAAATATAAATATACAATTTGATATGTTGAGGAATTCAAGTTTGACATGTGCGGATGCGAATGGAACGAAATAGTGGGCCGTTACACATTATTTCGAAGAGACCGGGATCAGATAAGCTATCTAAAAACCAGAGCATGGAGTCGAACTTGAATGTGTATATTCAGCTTTTGTGAGGACAAGTTATTGTAACTGTCTGGTGTTGTGGTATTGATGTGTAACACTCTGATGAAGTAATGTATAAAAATAGTTATAGTTCATTTTGTATAAAGACTGGTTGTTATCTATTATATATTGTTCCGCTGCGATTGTGAGATTCTGCGTTGTTATTTCTCTTTTTTTCTTCTACCTCTTTCTTCTTTTCCCTTACGATCTGGTATTTCCAGCATTCGATTGCTCAGCATGTAATTAAGTGGACGTATTGATGTCGATTTTCGACCGTTGAAAATCCGCTTCATCTCACTTGGTATCTGAGCTGAAGGTTAAGCAAGAACCTTGGCTCTGGTGAGGATTACTCAGTAGAGATAGGGTCAATAGCACCCTAGAATGAGTTTGAGAGTATTAATAGGTATGAGAGCGTATTTGGTAGTGAATATAAAATTGTTTTATATTGTGTAGTTGAGTGGCTTATGGATTCTGGTCAATATGAGTAATTAACGTTATTGATAGGGATCTCTAAACACTTGAACAGAACAGTTCGACTCGGTATTGTTTTAAAACGGGGTAAATGAAATAAATTTACCCAAATTATTTTTATACATTAAATAAATAATTTTTGAGAAACTATTATATTATGTATGGTGTGCTTGGTTGTTAGGAAATGATAATATTACACCACTATCATTTGTTGTTATGGTGATTGAATAAAATTTGATATTATAACCAAAAGTTAAGAGAAATAATTCATATGAAAAACGAAATTTGTAAATATGGGTTTAAATGTGATTTATATATTGAAATGGAATAAAATTCCAGAGGAATATTTAAAGATGATAAGGGTTATAAAAACGATTTATAAAGGAATTAAAAGATGAAAATTTAGAAGTTTGGGAATTTAATTCCCTTTGATTCTGAAATGTTTTTCAGAGTCTTGGAAAAAATAAAAGTGATATTATTTGGAGGAAATATTTTAAAATTGAAAATATTTAAAAGTTGTTTTTAAAGGAATAAAAGCACTAAACTCACTTCGATCGCTAGAAAATAATTTCGGTGATGGCTGCAGCATCATCGACTTTCAAAATTAAAGTTTCCAAGGGAGAATTGCTACCTTAATGATTGGAACTAGAGTTTGTTTGCAAAACCGATTTGATTTGGAATTCAAAGAAAGGATTTGATATGCCAAGGGATTTTGGGTATATATGATTTCAAAAATGATTTTGAAATACTTAAGTAATTGTTTAGAACTCTGGAGCTTGATCTAAAATGTTTTATGGAATATAAATAAGTTTGAAAACTTGTTACAATTTGAAATTTGATATTTTTGGAGTAAAATTTAACTTAAATTAAGTTAAATGACAGTGAAGTTTGAAAAAAAAATTATCCTAAGTAGGCTAAATGAAATAAGTTCTGAAGATGAAATTTGTTGAGATAAAAATAAAATTAGTGGATGAACTAATCGATTAAATTAGTAAGTTAATCGGAATTGAAATTGAATTTGATTGGAATAAATTGGTGGATAGGACTAATTACAATAAGCAGTTAATTAAATATGTGTTGAGATGTAGTTGATAAAATTCAATATTTAAAGTTTGGGGATAAATTGAGTTAAATTTGGAATTGAAAATTGAATTTGAATAGAAATGGACATAAACCAAAGTGCTAAAGTGGAAATAAATCTAAGAACATTGTATAAAATGTTTACAACGGACTTAAGAAATTGATGGCAAAATTCTTATGTAAAAATTAGTAATGGTAAAATATGCTAAGTAAATAAGTGATTGTGTATGATAATTGTGAATAAGTGAATGGAAATTAAAATAAATATGAGTGATAATTATTTGAATAAGTAAATATAAATAAGATGAGTATGAAAAAGAACATACTAAGTAAGTATTTGAATGAAGATTAAATATAAGGTGTGTAAAAGGATAATTGTAAATAATTAATGGTAAATGAATTAAGTGAGAATAAACGGAATTGATATAGCTAATAATCAATTGGAAATAAGTACGTAAGTCGTGCGTTATTATTTTATTCGCATAACGATTTGATCCAGATTCGAGCATGGAATTTTGAAATAATTTATATCGATCCGAGTTGGGATTTTTCACTTGATTTTTGATGGGGAACCTTGGATGTGGATTTTAATTGATTCTGAAATTCTCTATCACAGTATAACGCTATGCAAGGAGAATGACGGTTTCTAATCAAGGAACCAGATCTAAGTCTGCACTAGAGAATCGTGTGAATGATACTAGATCGGAAGTGGAATTATGTGATCGAGTGAGCGATCAGATTTTATATTGCGTACGGATGATACATGTACATCATACGGGCTTAAGTAAAGCAAATATTGAAAGTTTTGAAAAGGAATAAATAAAATGATTTTGAATTATATGATTGGAAACTATCGGAAAGTCAGATGCACGTATTTTGAAAGCAAAAAAGATAAATTGATCTCTTCGATTTTAGAAGTAAAATTTGATTGCCCGATAAAAGGTATGTGTTTAAATTATTAAATGAAATTTATGGTTTTCTGATTGAGCCACTTGGTTTTTATTTTCTTTGACAATTTGGGCCCGTAGAGGCGTTTTGTAGTTGTTCCGATCTAGCCGCGCAAAGGAGATGCTACAAAAAATTTCGAAAATTTAAGGAGTTCGAAAAATTTTGAAGAAAATTTTGATAATTTATAATTTGGTTTTAAATTATAATTTTAATTATTGAGGGGATAATATTAGTGTAATCTATGGATTAATTTGGAAAATCAGTAGGAGTGATAATCTAGTTTAAATAAAAGAAAATTGCTTTCGGAGAGTTGTTTGAAACTGTGTGGTTTTGGGAAACATAGTTAAGGGGTTTGGACCAGTCTTCTTACCTAGCAATTTCGAGGATGAAATTCTTATAAGGGGAGGAATGTAACGACCCAGAATTCTAGATACTTCAAATTGGAATATTTAGTTGACTTTATATATTTAAAAGTTTTTTTTAACTTGAATTTTTAATATAAATATTTATTGGATAATTAAATTATTTAATTAAATAATTGGAAATTACAAAAAATATGGAATCTGGTGTTTTAAGCTTGTTAAAAATAATTTAAAGGTTTATAAAATTTATATTGATAGTAATGAAGATAATAAAACTTTTAAAATGGAATTTAAAAGTGATTTGTTTAGTTTTAAAAATATATCGTTTAAATTGACATTTAAAAATAACCTTTCAGGGCACAGTCTCGGATTTCGATGAAACTAGTTCCATTGGATCTGTATTAGAGTATTATTATCGGATTTCAAATTTCGTAGTATATGGACTTATCTTTTGATCATACATAATATAAATGCGCTGAAATTTATATCGAAAATTCAATATAATAGCTTGGTCCAAAAAGTTATCTTCTCCATACGATCGAAATAAGAATTAAAACCTTTTCCATTGCATTCAGAATAGGGGTATAACATTATAAACGCCTAGCGGCATGTATCGACAGGATTTCAAGGTTTTAGTCTACGAAAACGAGACGTTATGAATTTAAATTAATATATATTTATTTATATAATTAGATTTCTGGTCAAACCTGTCTCATCTCCATAACCTAGGATCTGACTTTTGCCTATTGAAACACGCAAAACATTTTAAACATGCAATTATTCACCAACATGCTACTTTTTTTTAAATCACGACCCCACCTTCAAATTTGCATGAAATAGTTCACAGTTCAAAGTAAAGCAAAAATGGAAACTTCAGAGAAAAAAATTCAATACTCAACTAAAAATCGAGACAAGCTCGTTTGAGATCTCGGGGCACAGCATTCAATCTAGTCTAGGTTTGCAGTTTTCCATCTTGGTTTTGAGTGGGGCTGCGATCGACGAGGGGTGCACAGGTTGGGGTGGCATACAAGAGGGTGCGATGGGAAGGGTAAGGAGATGTCGTGGAGGAAGGTGGTGTCGCGTGTGGGGAGGTCGAGCGACGACTAGGGTCTGGTCGATGGTGGCGAAGTCAGGCAACTCGAATTCGAGCAGAAAGAAGGAGAAGAGGATAGTTGAGAATCACAGGCGACTGCTGCATAGGGTTTGGGAGATCTCAAGCGCGACAGCGCTGTTCTCGCATTGAAAGGGGGCTGCGAGTAGTGTCAGGTCGCAATTCAAAAAAAACGATGGTGGTGGCGACTGTGATAACGAGCAGCTACACAGTGGAGTTGTAGGAGGCATTGTGGTCGATGGTGTCGATAGAGGTTACTGTCATCGATGGGGGGTTTGAGGAGGAAGTGTGGCATTTGTAGGTCGTGCTCGAGCATGTGAGGTATTTAAGCTGTGAAATTCAAAATATATATGGAAATTTGTTTCAAGCAATTAATTAAATTAATTTTAGTTGTAAATTGATAGCTTAAGATTAAATAACCTTGTTATTCAAGGTCCAGATCACAAAATCAATTATATTAGATTTGCGGCGACAAAAGGAAAAAAAGAATAACTACACGATGGATTTAATTGGAGTTGATTGGATAGTGAAAACTTTAAGTTAAATCGACGACGTTCGATTTAATTTAAATTGGATCGTTGGCTAATCAGAAAATCAATGTGAGTTAATCACACTCAATTTTGGATTACCGTAATTAATTTTAAGTAGTAAAATTAATTATTGATTGATTGGTACAATTGATATATTTTTATCAGTTGGATGTGATACTATATAGTAGTATATCTATTGGAGTGACTGATATTCCCGCATATATATAGCGGATTAGACCCTATGCACCCCGCATAATAGCAGATTGTTGAATATGCGCTTATATGTTTTTGTTTGATGATAATAAACATATATTCATTTAAATGTATTTGGTAATGTACTATTTTGTTTTTCATGAATTAAATAAATATTTGTTAAATAAAATAAATTACACAGAATTTGAATTTGAATTCAAACAGAACAAGTTACACAGATTTTGAATTCAAACAGAAATTTTATTCAAACAAATATTTATTACAATCTTGAATAGTACAAATTCATGCTCTCACTATACATATACATTTTTGATTACATCACGATTACATCATAAATATTTTTACATTGATAACCTCACTACATATCACTCACACTCGTATTTTGTCTTCAACTGCATTCCAGTTTGAATCCAGCATCTGAGCAATCTGCAAAAATATTCACTAACGCAGTAAAATTGAAAAAGAAATATTTTTGCAATATAAAATAAAATACGATTTTTGAAAATATGGTTTGCCTCAGTTATTTGGGTTGTTCGTCATAATTCACACTTGTTTTCATCACAAAGTTGTGCATATAGATATTACAGGGGCATGTAACCATAAGTGGCTGCAATACACACGTGTACATTCATACACGTGTGCACTGCCTCGCCAACTCGTGTGCGCAGCCAAAAATAGCAAGTGTGCAAGCACAACTTCAACAACCAAGGCAATGCACTATGCAATGTACAACAAGTCCTGCAGCCCAAATAAACAAGACTACAATATCAAGGGCAAGTGCACACATTACAACAGCAACAAGGCAGATCACAAAAAAAATGCATGCCACCAAGTAAACAAACTCAAGATTACAGAGTGCAGTGGATATACACATATATACATACAAGAATGTATGTATACAAATGAACAGCCATCAAAGTGCAGTGCAACTACAATGAACACCACTGACCAGAATACAAAGAACAGAGACCAAGCAAGGCATAGCAACTGCATAGCAACAGCAACATGATCAAGTGCAGACAAATGAAACAACAGGCAAATGCATATACAAACTATCATGAATGCAGTAACAACACCGCACCAGAATACATCAAAATCAAACCGATTACAAGCCATAACATGTCAATACAAGCACTGAAGTTCTGCATCAAAAATGAAGACCACAAGTGAAGTAAACAACAATGTCGAGCTCACTGCAACTCAAGGAGATAGTCAACCAACAGTGCAATAGATCAAATGGCACAGTGCACCACTGATTTGAAGAACATATGAATCAAAACCAGAAGTACAAGATCAGTTTGAATGGTTGGACAAATGCACAACTAAACCAAAGTGCAATAGAATGAGAAGACCATAACGCAACAGTGTAGCAGTGCAAATCATGATCAATAACCCAAATGAAGATCACAAGTATGAACAGTTAATGATTCAACTGGCCAGGTCATATATACAAATGTCAATGTCAATGCCAGAGACAAAGCATCACAAGCATATCAACTTGGTAACAGCTAGCCCAATGAATAAAGAACACAAGTACAAGAAAATAAGTGCAATTCGATCTAACATGAAGTACACCTAAGTGACACAGTGAACCAAACAACAAGTTCATGTTTGAACTAACTCGAGTGCAACAAAGAAGCTATGGTACTATGCAAATACATGGTAGTACCAAGTGATAGAGAAGATGGCCAGAGAACAAAGTTCAACAGTACAGAAAAATTCGCAAACTTGAAGTGCAGTATACATGGAATCACAAATTCAAGTTATTCAATCCAGAGCAGTTATGGTCACGGAATCAAAACAGCGAAGTGAAAGAAGCAAGTTACAGAAATGCATCAGATCAACTCAAATTTGTATTCTTTGAAAAAGTCAACGCGATTTAAAAAGGGAAAGTTTCTGCTTTTTTATACAAGAAGGATCGACCGCTCTCAATTCAAAACCGTGATTATCAAGTTAAAAAATATCAGGAAAGCCGTGTGTATCAAGGTGTCACAAAATCAGGAAAGACGTGCGCAACAGGCATTAGAAAATTAGGAAAGTGATGAAGTCGTGAATTCATATAAATTCAACCCGAAGGTATCATCATAAGTGCAAGTGCTTCAATTCACAATCGAACTATCAATCGCAATCCAAATTTACATCATCGGCTATCGAGTTAAAAATCGAGTTCAATCGAAGCAAGCAATCAAACGAGCAACAAAAGAAACTACATACCGAAATCATCAACAACTCGATCGAGCGAGCAACAAGCATAAATCATCAGAGAACGAGCGTGAGCAAGAGCAACGCAAGTCAGAGCACCGAACTTCAGAAAGCCCCAACTTTGAATCAAAGACAGAAGCCCTAAATTAGTGGCAAAGAGAATCGGCCGCATTTTTCTTCACTGAGCAAAAGAGTGGACCGGGTCAAAGAATAAGGGAAGATAGTGGATCGGGTTAAAGATAAAGGGGCCGACCTTGTTAATTATAAAGGGGCTTAAGTTATTTTTTAGGGTTTAATTATAAAGGGGTTTTTTAGTTTTTTATTTTGAGCAAAAATTACGCATTCAAGTTGTATTTTAATTTTTGCTCCGGTTTTAATTTTGAAGTTTTTTTTTCTTTTCGAGTCGAAGAATTTGTAAATCACCACCTAGGGATTAGGTAGTGTCAGATTGTCTATTTAGAATTAGTTCAGTGAGCAGGGTGTGCGAGTTTGCAAAGCTCTATAGGCGGGAGCAGTGTTTGCGAGTGAGCGAAACTCTATAGGCAGGAGCAGGGTGTGCGAGTCTAGTAGAGTGTTTGTGAGCGGGAGCAAAAGGGTCTGCGAGTCTAGTTGAGTGTTTGTAAGCGTGATACTATTTAATTCTAATAGAAATCTGGGAATGTAGCAGTAGGCAGGGGTTGCCGAAGCTGGGTAAATTTTGTGTGTGATTTACTTTTCAGCATATTTATTCCTGCAATTATATTTCTGTGTTTAATTCGAGAAAATTTGCTATAACCCTATTCACCCCCCCCCCCTCTAGGGTTGATCTAGATCCTACAAGTGGTATCAGAGCCTGGTATTTTTATTTAACTCTAGAGTCATGAATCCGTCAAATAATGCTTGTTCTGAGGGGCAATCTATCGTTAGGCCACCCATGTTTAACGGGAACGATTATGCTTATTGGAAAGTTAGGATGAGTATTTATCTTAGTTCCGTTGATTATGATGTTTGGGATATTATTGAAACTGGCTATAAACCTCCCACTATAATCGTTGGTGATACTGAGATTCCTGAACCTAAGGATAGGTGGGATGCTAACGATAAGAGATTGAAAACGACAAATGCTAAAGCCATGAATGCTTTGATATGTGCTCTTGATAAAAATGAATTTAATAGAATTTCTCGTTGTACAACAGCACAGGAAATTTGGCACACTTTGGAGGTGACACACGAAGGAACTTCTCAAGTCAAGGAGTCTCGTCTAGCCCTATTCAGCAATGAATACGAAAACTTTGTGATGGACAAAGGCGAGAGCATAAAGGACATGTTTGGACGCTTTTCAACTTTGGTGTACAACGCTAGAGCGCTTGGGAAGGTGTTCACTAAGGTAGAGCTTGTGTGGAAGATACTACGAGTCTTACCGATGAACTTTGAGGCAAAAGTCACGGCAATCCAAGAATCGAAAGATTTGAGTAAATTAAGCATGGAGGAGTTGATTGGTAACTTGATGACATACGAGCTTGAGCTAAAAGCAAAGGAAGAGCGTAACATCTCCGAACCAAAGAAGAAGACGATTGCCTTAAAAAGCAAAGAAGAAAGCGATGAAGAAGGAGAAGATCCAATTGAAGAGCTTGCAATGGCTGTCAATAATCTTAGAAAATGGTCGAGATTCAAGCCACGCAAGAAGAAAACAAATCGTAATAGGCCAAAAGATTCTGACAATTCCGATAATGAACCGACGTGCTTTAACTGCAAGAAGCCTGGACACTTCATACAAAAATGCCCACTTCTCAAAAACAACAAAGGAAAGAAAAAGACGAAGAAGGTATTTGCAGCGACTTGGGATGATGAAGAAGGAGAAGAAGTTTCGGATAGCAGCTCAGAGGAGGCTAACTTGTGTCTTATGGCGAAATCAGATTCAGATTCAAGCTCAGAGGAATCTAGTGAGGAAGGTGAGTATTCCTATAGAGATCTTGTTTTTATGTGTCCTGATCTCACTAAAGTAGTTGATGCTCTTGAATCTAAACTTGAAAAACTGAAATCTGATAGGAGAGAACTTGCTCGTGAAAATTTTAGGTTAAAAACTGAAATTGAAAATATTCAAAACCTAGAATGTGAAAAATGTAAAATTTTAGATTCAGAATTGACAAGACTTAAGAATAACTCTGAGAATCTTGAAAAAGAAAACTTGAATCTTAAGGAAACCATCGACACTAGGAAAAAGGATTTTATAAATCGATGCACCTCACTTGTCATTGAAAATACAACACTAAAAACCAAAGTCCAAAATCTTGAGAAATCTTTGAATAACTTTTCAAGAGGCGAAAAATCTTTCAACATGCTATTGGGAAATCAAATTTTTGCTAACAACAGAAAAGGACTAGGTTTTGGGAAAACACAAGTTGAGGATAATGCAAAAGGGAAGAGTGTCTTTGATAGATGTGAAATAATTGGACATCGTATTGAAAATTGTAGCCATAGGAACAAGAACACAAAATTTATACAAGTTTGGGTTCCTAAGAATTCTACAATCAAATTTCATGTCTACTGGAACAAGAATAAAAGGAATAAACAAGTTTGGGTTCCAAAGGGTTTGTTTATTCATAATGTTTCTGCCACTAACAATCATGGACCTAGAAATAGGTCACAAAAATCTTTCATCGTGTAGGTGTGGTGGCAGGCTAAGGAACAACAACGGTGTTCTCTGGATTTTGGCTGTTCCAGAAACACAACGGGCAACATAGCAAAGTTCCTTAGCCTAGTATAAAGGTGACAGAATCACAATGGGCAATCACGAGAAATTATCGTAAAGGTAAAACAGGTGAAGGTATATTAAATGTGATAATCTGCACCATATTCTGAATTAAATCAGCCAAAATTGCGATAATGATGTGATGTCTTTAATTCTGACTTATTGATATGATTTTTCCTTTGACTTGTTCTTACTTTGATTTGTGCTTAAAAGTAGACCAACCATCCTTTCATCATTGAACTTAATATGTTTGGTCAAATGATGGTATTTTATTGATCCTTGATTACTCATGCTACACTTAGATATATTTTGACATTTTGGTCACTGCTTGTAAATTTGCACGATTTCAAATTCATGTGAAAAAGGATTTTAAGAAATTGTTGAAACTTCAAGAAATTGTTTTTTGAAATAATTATGATGTTGATTGACTGTTGATTACTCATGAATATAATTGTTTATCCTATGGTTTTTGAAATTAACACCATGATATTTGTTTGAGTGTGAACATAGCTTCATTTCAAATTTCATTCTGAAATAGTTTGTTGAAATTTCACAATCTGGTCTTTGACATCCAACGAGTGAATATTGAGTGAAATTTAAAATTCAGATGCAGATTACACTGGTAATATAGTTGATAGAGAAATTACTAGTGTAACGTGATTAATTTTTGAAACATTCATTTGCTGCATCGTTTTCCAAAGAAAATATCTGCATATTTTTCACTTGAAATAATTTTTCATTTAGCAGAATTTTTTTTCATATACCCCCGTCGAGAAAATAATTGTTTGACCATATTTTCAGATTAGTCATTTGATTTTAAATAACAAATTTTGACTAATCTGACTCCCTACTAATTATCAAAAAGATAAATAGTGATTGAAAAGGTGATGAGTGTTGATATTTAACATACATTACTCAAGAGAGTATATTTGGAAAATTTCTTTAGGAATTAAAACAAGAATTATAAAACTTTTGTTGGGTAAAGATTCCATGACCATTTCTATATCTATCATTATTTCTATCGACCATGGTTTATCAAATATTCAATACAGTTTGTCGATATGTGGTACTATAATCAGGAATCATTTATTTTTCATATCACATTTTTTTAAAAAAAAAAATAATAAATAAATATCCAAAGTATTCACTCTCATTTAAAAGTCCTCACGGTTATGCATGGGTGAATTACTTGGATTTTTGATTATGTGCTTCCATGCTCATTTAAAAGTCCTTACGGTTATGCATGTATGGAACGCATATCAAAATTAATTGATTAAATAGACAAGTTGATTCTAATCCCATTTAAAAGTCCTCACGGTCATGCGTGGTTAGAAGATACTTGATTTCATTTTTAAAATTAAATTCGAATACTACTAATCTCATTTAAAAGTCCTAACGGTTATGCATGATTAGTAGATATTCAAATTCCTGATATAAATGTACCACAAGAAGATTCAACTGTATGATTTTATATGAACATCATATCCATCATTATCTAAAAGTGGAATATGCGCCTAACAAGGGTAATTATGGTTTTTGTTTGATTCTTATTGGAGTTTAATATTTATATTCAATTTGAGTTTAATGTTGGATTAATATTGATCACTTAATCTCTATTTTTCTCTAACACTATTATTCTTTTGCTGATAACAAAAGGGGGAGAGAAAAGTTAAGATTTTGTCAAATAGAATCAAGCAAAGGTCAAATAATTTTCCATTTGCATCTAGGCTTATTTGAATATTTCTATTCGTATGCATATATGTAGGGGGAGCATCATGTAGAGAGGATGCATTTAAATAGGGGGAGCAATTAGAGTATATAATTGGTCAAATACATTTAACACGGTCAAAATCTTAAATATATGTTTGTTATCATCAAAAGGGGGAGATTGTTGAATATGCGCTTATATGTTTTTGTTTGATGATAATAAACATATATATTCATTTAAATGTATTTGGTAATGTACTATTTTATTTTTCATAGATTAAATAAATATTTGTTGAATAAAATAAATTACACAGAATTTGAATTTGAATTCAAACAGAACAAGTTACACAGATTTTGAATTCAAACAGAAATTTTATTCAAACAGATATTTATTACAATCTTGAATAGTACAAATTCATGCTCTCACTATACATATACATTTTTGATTACATCACGATTACATCATAAATATTTTTACATTGATAACCTCACTACATATCACTCACACTCGTATTTTGTCTTCAACTGCATTCCAGTTTGAATCCAGCATCTGAGCAATCTGCAAAAATATTCACTAACGCAGTAAAATTGAAAAAGAAATATTTTTGCAATATAAAATAAAATACGATTTTTGAAAATATGGTTTGCCTCAGTTATTTGGGTTGTTCGTCATAATTCACACTTGTTTTCATCACAAAGTTGTGCATATAGATATTACAGGGACATGTAACCATAAGTGGCTGCAATACACACGTGTACATTCATACACGTGTGCACTGCCTCGCCAACTCGTGTGCGCAGCCAAAAATAGCAAGTGTGCAAGCACAACTTCAACAAACAAGGCAATGCACTATGCAATGTACAACAAGTCCAGCAGCCCAAATAAACAAGACTACAATATCAAGGGAAAGTGCACACATTACAACAGCAACAAGGCAGATCACAAAAAAAATGCATGCCACCAAGTAAACAAACTCAAGATTACAGAGTGCAGTGGCTATACACATATATACATACAAGAATGTATGTATACAAATGAACAGCCATCAAAGTGCAGTGCAACTACAATGAACACCACTAACCAGAATACAAAGAACAGAGACCAAGCAAGGCATAGCAACTGCATAGCAACAGCAACATGATCAAGTGCAGACAAATGAAACAAAAGGCAAATGCATATACAAACGATCATGAATGCAGTAACAACACCGCACCAGAATACATCAAAAGCAAACCGAGTACAAGCCATAACATGTCAATACAAGCACTGAAGTTCTACATCAAAAATGAAGACCACAAGTGAAGTAAACAACAATGTCGAGCTCACTGCAACTCAAGGAGATAGTCAACCAACAGTGCAACAGATCAAATGGCACAGTGCACCACTGATTTGAAGAACATATGAATC
Source organism: Allium cepa (assembly GCA_030765085.1). NCBI lineage: Eukaryota > Viridiplantae > Streptophyta > Magnoliopsida > Asparagales > Amaryllidaceae > Allium > Allium cepa. The sequence continues at coordinate 314,112,812 of CM060932.1, read as the reverse complement.
AAAACCAGAAGTACAAGATCAGTTTGAATGGTTGGACAAATGCACAACTAAACCAAAGTGCAATAGAATGAGAAGACCATAATGCAACAGTGTAGCAGTGCAAATCACGATCAATAACCCAAATGAAGATCACAAGTATGAACAGTTAATGATTCAACTGGCCAGGTCATATATACAAATGTCAATGTCAATGCCAGAGACAAAGCATCACAAGCATATCAACTTGGTAACAGCCAGCCCAATGAATAAAGAACACAAGTACAAGAAAATAAGTGCAATTCGATCTAACATGAAGTACACCTAAGTGACACAGTGAACCAAACAACAAGTTCATGTTTGAACTAACTCGAGTGCAACAAAGAAGCTATGGTACTATGCAAATACATGGCAGTACCAAGTGATAGAGAAGATGGCCAGAGAACAAAGTTCAACAGTACAGAAAAATTCGCAAACTTGAAGTGCAGTGATACATGGAATCACAAATTCAAGTTATTCAATCCAGAGCAGTTATGGTCACAGAATCAAAACAGCGAAGTGAAAGAAGCAAGTTACAGAAATGCATCAGATCAACTCAAATTTGTATTCTTTGAAAAAGTCAACGCAATTTAAAAAGGGAAAGTTTCTGCTATTTTATACAAGAAGGATCGAACGCTCTCAATTCAAAACCGTGATTATCAAGTTAAAAAATATCAGGAAAGCCGTGTGTATCAAGGTGTCACAAAATCAGGAAAGACGTGCGCAACAGGCATTAGAAAATTAGGAAAGTGATGAAGTCGTGAATTCATATAAATTCAACCCGAAGGTATCATCATAAGTGCAAGTGCTTCAATTCACAATCGAACTATCAATCGCAATCCAAATTTACATCATCGGCTATCGAGTTAAAAATCGAGTTCAATCGAAGCAAGCAATCAAACGAGCAACAAAAGAAACTACATACCGAAATCATCAACAACTCGATCGAGCGAGCAACAAGCATAAATCATCAGAGAACGAGCGTGAGCAAGAGCAACGCAAGTCAGAGCACCGAACTTCAGAAAGCCCCAACTTTGAATCAAAGACAGAAGCCCTAAATTAGTGGCAAAGAGAATCGGCCGCATTTTTCTTCACTGAGCAAAAGAGTGGACCGGGTCAAAGAATAAGGGAAGATAGTGGATCGGGTTAAAGATAAAGGGGCCGACCTTGTTAATTATAAAGGGGCTTAAGTTATTTTTTAGGGTTTAATTATAAAGGGGTTTTTTAGTTTTTTATTTTGAGCAAAAATTACGCATTCAAGTTGTATTTTAATTTTTGCTCCGGTTTTAATTTTGAAGTTTTTTTTTCTTTTCGAGTCGAAGAATTTGTAAATCACCACCTAGGGATTAGGTAATGTCAGATTGTCTATTTAGAATTAGTTCAGTGAGCAGGGTGTGCGAGTTTGCAAAGCTCTATAGGCGGGAGCAGTGTTTGCGAGTGAGCGAAACTCTATAGGCGGGAGCAGGGTGTGCGAGTCTAGTAGAGTGTTTGTGAGCGGGAGCAAAAGGGTCTGCGAGTCTAGTAGAGTGTTTGTAAGCGTGATACTGTTTAATTCTAATAGAAATCTGGGAATGCAGCAGTAGGCAGGGGTTGCCGAAGCTGGGTAAATTTTGTGTGTGATTTACTTTTCAGCATATTTATTTCTGCAATTATATTTCTGTGTTTAATTCGAGAAAATTTGCTATAACCCTATTCACCCCCCCTCTAGGGTTGATCTAGATCCTACAAGCGGATGACCCTATATACCGCGATATGCCCTCGAAGTGAGATTGGTATTTTTATATTGTGCTAACATCTGTGGATGTAGGGAAATGGGTTGGAGGGATCCGACTGGATTCCTCAAAAACGCTGAAATTATTTTCATATTCATTGTTATGATTTGTTTGAATAATCTATGATAGACTATGGTGGAATCTGGATGAATTGGATGTTATGGTGTTACTGGTAAGATTTTGGTATTTTTAAATCCCAGTGATAAATGTTTAAAATTGGGAAAGAAATTTAAATAGAGAATTTGGAGTAAAAATATTTAGAGTGAAATTTGGATTAATTTAAAAAAATTGAATTTGGGAAAAACAAATAGTTTGATTTTAAAATTCTATTTAATCATTCCGGAATATGGAAAAATAGAGATTTTTGAATAAATGTGAATAAAAGGGTTTTAAATAATAGAACATAGGCGATATTGTTTAAGTACAAAAGGAATTATTTTTAAATCGAGATTTAAATAGTTGGAAGAATGAAAAGGGATTTTGAAAATAAAATATGGGATTGATGTACTAGATCTTGAATAAGATTTCAAATTATAAAAAGAAGAGTAGAATCTGAATGTAGTTGGTTTTGGAATACAATTGAGTTATTTTGGAGGAATTGATTAAAAATGAAGTTTAAATTAGAAATTGATTTAAAATCGATTAAGTATTGTGAAATTGTTAGAAATGGGGAATGAGACAATGAAGTTTGTAAACGAAATTTATTGAATAAAGTAAAGTGATTATCAATGAGTAGATTAAAGTTATAAATTCACCGTGAGGATTTATAAGGAGACCAGTAAATTGGTTTAAAAATAAATGGTGGATTTATTTTTTAGAAATGTGGATAGGGAATTTACGGAATTGAGACGTAAATCAAATTTGGAATAAATAGAGAGGGATTTTTAAATGTTAACTGGCTATATTAAAATTGAAATTGAAAGGTATACTTTATTGAGAAGTTAAGTGGGTTTTAAAAATGTAGGATTTTTAATTATTAATTGTGTAATTTTAAAAAGTGTTTAAAGAATATTTCAGAAAAAATCAATTATTTAGTTGTTTAATAATTGTTTAAAGTATATTTAAACATTAGTTCAGCTAGTTTATAGTAAGTCAATTTTTATTTAAGAATTAATCGGTATTTTTATATTAAAGGGATAAACTATTAAATATTAATATTTTAATATTTTATATAATAAATTTTATTTAAAAGTAGTTTGCCTAAAGTTTAACCTTGGAAAATTGTTATAGAAATTTCATAAGTATTATTTTGAAAATTTTTAAATAAAGTTTTCGGGAAGTATTGGTATACTCGCATGGCGAAATTGGAGACAGTGAGTGCCTGCAGTTAAGTTTTGGATTTCTCTATGATAGAGATGTAACCATTGAGCTATGAATCCATGGTTTGATACCATAGTGTTACTTTCCATATTATTTTTGAAAAAGATTTTCAAATATTTTTGGAAAGATAGTATGTGAATTTACTAAATTCGATAAGACAAGTACATACTTTTGGATAAAGAGATTTAGTTTATATAAAAATAAATAAAAAGGAGACTTGGTGTTTTCAGGGTAAATTGAAGTATTTGGTTGAATGATTGTTATTTGATACTTAAATAACCGACTATCAAATCTGGACCAAAAATATAACATTTGGAATATCTAGGATAAATAGAAGGACTATATAGTGCAGTTACAGTTCGAGGTGCTATAATGTACGTATAAACTCATTTCGTTCTTCTAGGAGGATGATAAGGAAATCCATCCACTAATGGTTAGGAGGTGATCTGCGATCTTATTTCATCTATTTATTTCCTAAAGAAACGAGGTTGAGTTTACTGAAAATATCAAACGTTTTTTTCTAAGAGACCTGGATCGGATAAGCTATCTAAAAACCACTACGTTCCAACGAGTACGTTTCCGATATGAAAAGAAGAGCATGGAATCGAAGATGGAGCGGTGAAGTGCAAGGGCTAATCGCTATTAATCCTGAGGATTATTTTAAAATGGATGTAGAGGAGTAGTTCCTTCGGTTCCGTTCGGACCCAGAACAAACTTGTATGGATGAATGCTAACAGTACATTGTCATTGGAACACAATGAGAATTCTAAGTGAAATTGCTTAAAAAGGTAATCGTAGCCTCTAGCCTCGTCAATCAGGAATGACTGAAAAGCATGGGAGATGCAGTAAGGCTAAGTGGGTAGTGTAGGATGGATTTCACCCTAATGGGGGGTGAACAGGGTGATACTAATAACTATAAAAAATTTAATGCGGCAGTATATAAAATAATTGCAATACAGATATAGCAGAATTGTAGCAGCACGGATAATAGCAGAATATTAAAAGCAGAAAATAGAACACGCAGATTTACCAAGCTTCAGCAAAACTTTGCCTAAGTGTTGCCCCCAAGGTTTCTACTAGAAATTAAGTAGTCAGACGCTTGCACATGTAAACTCACGACACCCGCTATCGACTAACCTAACTCTACGCTCAAAACCCTGCCACAACTCAGCCACTGAGTTGCGAGTTCTCGAACTACACCACCGTAGTTCATCCCCTAGTCACACGACTAGAATTTTCAAACGTTTAAAAAAAAAATACAAATTAAAAGCAACTAAAAAACTAGAAACCCTAATTTAAAAAAGCCTTATAAACCCAAAGCAGATGAAAAAGACAGCCCAAAATAAGTAAAGTAATAAAAGTAAATCCCTTTCTTGTTTATTTCTTCGGCCCATCCTTGTTTCCTTTTCGTTAAAAAATATGGCTGCATTCTTCTGCTCATTTTTCCTCTTAATAAAATTAGGGCTATTCTAAATTAAAGAAACCGACTTTGTTGATCGATCAAGTGGGTGTTTTTGTGATTGCTTTGACGATCGATTTTTTCTTCACTTTGCACACGGCTGCTCCAATTTGATCAAGTTCGTCTAAAGTGGTATGTGATTTATTCTTCTTGCTTTACTAGTTAGCTTGCTTGAACTTGATGATTTTGTAGCCGATGCTGAGATGGGTTAAATAGGGTTCAAACCCCTTAATTTATGTTCGTATATATTTGTTTGAATTCGTCACTTGCTATGCTTTGGCCATTCAATTATGCTCGAACGCTGGCGATATTTTTTGACCTTTTCGATTCGTATAGTTTTGTTTGCTTGATTCTCACAGCTTGATTTCTCTGACGATGTTTTCTTGGCCATCGCGGCTTTGAAACTGCTGCTTTAATTTTGTAATAGCCTGCTATGTGAAATTTTTTTCTCCAGTGACTTTGTTTGAACTCTGCTTTGATGACCCGAAATTGACTTCGACATTTATGTTTGATGATGTTTAAAAAACGACTCTGTCTTTGTTCGAAACTCCTGCCTTGATTCTCTGACTTGCCTGCTGCATTACTTTATGTATGTGCACAGTGTTGGTGATACCTTGATTTAATCTTGAAACTGCTTTCATGCTCGAATGTAGTTTGTGTACATTGTTGTCATATTTGTGAGTGCACTTTGTTCCACTGCCTTTGATGTCTGATACATTTAAGTTGTTGTCTGCACTGCATATTGATCACTGTCGCTTGCTCTTTCTCTATTCACACTGTGTTGATATTGCATTTAAAGCTGTACATGTTGTTTACTGGTCTGTTCATTTTGTTCCATTGATCGTTCGTGCTTCTTTATTCAAGACTGTTTGCATACTCCAGTTTTGTTGCTCTTCGATGTTGATGGTCATCTCCTCTTGTATACATACATTCATGTATGTATATATATATGTGTGTGTGTGTGTGTGTGTGTGTTGTATTGAGTCTTGTTTCATTTTCTTGTGCCTGCGACCTCTGGTGCATCTAAGCCTATACTTAGGTTTGGTTGCCCTTGAGTTTTAGATTTGCATCAAGTATATGTCCATATGCCTGATATGCTAGGTCGAGTCTGGTACCTTTTGAAGCTTGATTCTTTGTATATTGGTTCTTGTGCACTTATGGTTGGTCTTCATGTAGTCTCTTATGTGTAGAGTTGCTGTCCTAGTGCACTTGCTCATTCAAGCTTATACATGTACTTGTATTTAGTGGTATTGTATCATGTGCTTTGAGTCACTGATCTTGTTTCACTGGTGCACTGACTTGAGTTTTATTCATGTGTACACAATTGAGTTTTTTATGGTCGAGGCTCATTCCAGTCATATATGATGTGCACTGACTTTGAGTTTTATTTATGTGTACACAATTGTGTTTTTGTATTGCACCTGAGTTGAACCTAGCCTTTTCTTGGGTTTGACCTTGTGCTCGTATTGTAACTTTATTTTTATTTCACTTGAGTTGAATCCATCTTTTGAATGGGTTTGACATTGTGCTCACCTGTCTCTGCAATTTTATCAAGTGTACATCGGGGTGCACAGCCATGTGGCATGTACGGTGATACATTGTGCATCTCACAAGCTGTTCGTGTTTGATGAATTCAAAAATGAATATGATGACGAACAACCCAAATAACTGAGGCAAATAATATTTTCAAAAATCGTTTTATTTTACACAGTAAAAAATCATTTCTTTTTCAATTTTACTACGTCAGTGTTTATTTTGCAGATAACTCAGATGCTGGACTCAATCTGGAATAGAGTTGAAGATAAATACGAGTGAATGAGTGATAGCTAGTACGGTGCAAATGTAAGTTGAAAGTTGTAATGTAATCGAATTTGTATTGTAATTGAAATTGTGTATATATAGTGAGAGCTCAACTTTGTACAATTCAAAATTGTAATAAAATATTTGTTTGAATAAAATATATGTTTGAATTTAAATTATGTGTCATTAATTTTATTCAGAAAATATTTATTTAATTATGTGAAAAATAAAATAGTACATTAACAAATATATTTATATTTAAATGAATATATATATATATATATATATATTATCATCAAACAAAAATCATATACTAACATATTCAACAATCTCCTCCTTTTCATGATAACAAACATATATTTAAGATTTTGAATTTGTTAAATATATTTGATCATTCGATTTGCTTCCCATATTTGAATGCTCCCTCTCCACACAAAGCTCCCCTTTATTTGACTTTTATTTGCCAAAATATTAACCTTTCTCTCCCCCTTTTGTTATTAGAAAAAGAGTAATGGTGCTAGAAAAGTAGAGACAAAGTGATAGACATTAATACAACATTATTTCCCAATCGAGTATAAATATTAAATTTCAATAAAAATCCAAACAAAAATCATAAATACTATGTTAGGCGCATATTCTACTTTTAGAATGATAGGAATGATGTCATCATATAAAACCATATAGTTGTGTCTATTTGTGGTATATTTATATCAGGAATTTGAATACCCACTAACCATGCATAACCGTTAGGACTTTTAAATGAGATTAGTAGCATTCCAAATTTTTATTAAAAAAATGAATTCAAGTATCTTCTAACCATGCATAACCGTGAAGACTTTTAAATGGGATTAGAATCAACTTGTCTGTTTAATTAGTCAATTTGATATGCGTTTCATACATGCATAACCGTGGGGACTTTTAAATGAGCATGAAAACACATAATAAAAAATTCCAAGTAATTCATCCATGCATAACCGTGAGGACATTTAAATGAGAGTGAATACTTTGGACGTTTTTATTTGCTAAAAATATAATAAAGTGAAAAAAATGATTTCTAGTTTAAAATACCACATATTGACATACTATATTGTATTTTTGATGAGTGATGGTCGTTAGAAATATGTTAGAAATAGAAATGGTCATGGAATTTTAACAAACATATTTTTTTATAACTCTTGTTTAAATTTCTAAAGTTTACTAAGTATACTACTCAAGTTATAATATATGATTAATATCAACACTCGTCACTTTTTCAATCACTATTTATCTTTTCGATAATCAATAGGGAGTCAGATTAGTTAATGCATTCATTTAAGCCCAAATTCAAAAATAATTATCAAATTTTCTAAAACTGATTAATCTGAAACAAGGTCAAAAATAATTTTCTAAAAGGGGTTTTATAAGAAAAATTTCTTCTATTTGAAAATTATTTGAAATGAAAAATATGCAGATATTTTCTTTGAAAAACGATGCAGCTACTGAATATCTCAACATAAATCACGTTTCATAAGTAATTTTTCCATCAACTAGATTACCAGTGTAATCTGCATCTTAATTTCTCTTAGACTTAAGAATATTATTAGTTGAATGTTATAGACCAGATCATGAAGTCGCAATAAATTCCTTAAAATCGTTTTTAACAGCTTTTAAATGAAATTCTCTTGAATTTGAATTAAAGCCGTGTAAATAAACAAACAGTGACCATAGTGTCAGATCCCGAAGCAATAAGATAAGCAAATATATCCACGTGTATCGTGGGTAAGCAGCAATCAATAAAGCATCATCATTAGTCCAAGCAAATCTATAGTTCAAAGATGATTGGTCAACATTTTGAATAAGTCAGAATCAAAATCATCATTCTTCTCTTTATAACATAACTAGCTGATTTAAATTCAAATTATGGTGCAGATTATCACATTTAATATATCATTCAAGATGATATACCATTACCTATTTTACCTTTACCAATGATATTTTGTTGTTGCCTATTGTGATTTTTCCACCTTTGTACTAGGCTAAGGAACTATGAATTATTGCCCGTTGTGTCCCTGGAACAGCCAGAATCCAAATAGCACTATTGTTGTTCCTTAGCCTTCCACCATACCTACACGAGAGAAGATTTTTGTGACCTATTTGTTTTTATAGGCCCACGTTTGTTAGTGGCAACAGATTTTGAAAAATAAGTTTGTGGTGACCCAAAACTATTTATATATGTTCCTTTCGGCACCCAGATTTGTTTAACTTGGAGGGATTTTATATTCATGCCTTTCGGAACCCAAATTGGAATAGTTTTCACGTGTTTGGGTCTATACCAACAATTATTTTGATTGCGGACAAATTTTCTACAAGTGTTGCACATGAAATTAACTTGTTTAATTACATTTCTAGCACGTTCAGATTGATTATACCCAAGTCCTTGTCTAACAGTATTAACAGTTTGTTTCCCTAATAGCATATTCAATGATTTTTCACATTTGGAAAATTTTCCTAAAATTGTAGACAATTGTTCGACTTGTGATTTGAGAGATCCATTTTCATTCAATGATCGAGTGCACTTTTTAATAGAATTTTCTCTTCTAGTGTTTTCACTCTCTTTCAAAATCAGAATTTCATTTTCAAGTGATTTAGTTTTAATTTTTGATTTTTTATTCTCTTCTTTAAGTGATGGACACTTATCGCACTTAGGGATCTTTTGATAGTTTTTAACCAATTGATTAAGCTGTTTATTTAAATCTATCAAAGTATCTCTTTGTGATTCAATTTTAGCGTATTTCTCCCTAAGTCTTTCAAAACAGCCATTTACTTCGTGGAAATATATAAGTAATTCTGAATGAGTAATTTTTGATACTTTTCTTGGCTCGTCATCATCGCTATCAGTTATATCACCTTGAAGGCACAGATCTACTCTTTCACTCCCACTGCTAGTGCTTTTATCAACATCACTTTTATTCCACGTGGCTGCAAAACTTCTCCTTTTTGAATTCTTTGCTTGGTCGAGTCGACTCTGAGGACAATTGGGCTTGATATGACCGGGTTTATTGCACTTGTGACAAATAATTTCCTGATCTTCTGAATTGTCTAATGCTTCAACTATTCTTCTTTCTATTTTTGATTTGGAACTGGATTTCCCTATTTATGGTTCCACTTTTTGAATCTCTTTATTAGTAGCACCAACTCAGCTGCTCTATCATCATCACTACTGCCTTTTGTCAATCCTGTTAAGCATGTTTTTGAGTCGATTATAGGGGATCTCTCACAGTTGTTGACTTTTGCACCATATATTGCATCAAAAGTATTCCAGATTTCCTGTGCATTTTCGCAATGAGAGATAAAGTTAAAATTATCTTGATTAATATCAGAATATAGTATACGCATAAAAAGAGCATTAATCAAAGTATTTTTCTCATCTGTTATATCATAACCGTTTTCAATAATATCCCAACATTTAAAATTAATAGATTCTAAATAATATTCCATTTTTAATTTCCAATTCAAAAAATATGTTCCATCAAAAACAGGAGGAATAATATTGGATCGACCCTCATTAAAAGTATTAATAAAAGAAACCATTTCAAAATTTTAAATTTTTTAAAACAAAATTTGGTTTTTGAAAAATCAATTTTTTAAAACAAAAATGGCTTTTGTTCCTAGCTCCGATACCACTTGTAGGATCGATTTCACCCTAGAGGGGGGTGAATAGGGTGATACTAATAATTATGCAAAAATTAAGGCAGAAGTATATAAAATAATTGCAACACAGATATAGAAGAATTATAGTAGCACAAATAATAGCAGAATATTAAAAGCAGAAAATAGAACACACAGATTTACCCAGCTTCGGCAAAACACTACCTACGTGCTGCCCCCGAGGTTTCTACTTGAAATTAAGTAGTCAGACGCTTACACACGTAAACTCATGACACCCGCTATCGACTAACCTAACTCTGCGCTCAAAAGCCTGCCACAACTCAGCCGCTGAGTTGCTAATTCTCGAACTACACCACCGTATTTTGTCCGCTAGTCACACGACTAGAATTTACAAACGTTTAAAAGAAAAATAAAAATTAAAAGCAACTAAAAAACAAGAAACCCTAAATTAAAAAAGCCTTATAAACCCAAAGCAGATGAAAAAGACGGCCTAAAATAAGTAAAGTAATAAAAGTAAATCCCTTTCTCGTTTATTTCTTTGGCTTGTCCTTGTTTCCTTTTCGTTAAAAAATATGGCTGCGTTCTTCTGCTCGTTTGTTCCTCTTGATAAAATTAGGGTTTTTCTAAATTGAAGAAATCGACTTTGTTGATCGATCAAGCGGGTGTTTTCGTGATTGCTTTGACGATTGATTCTTTCTTCACTTTGCACATGGTTGCTCCAATTTGGTCGAGTTCGTCTAAAGGGGTATGTGATTTATTCTTTTTGCTTTACCAGTTAGCTTTCTTGAACTCGATGAATTTTTAGCCGATGATGAGATGGTTAAATAGGGTTTGAACTACTTAATTGATGTTCGTATACATTTTTTTGAATTCGTCACTTGCTATGCTTTGGCCATTCGATTATGCTCGAACGCTGGTGATATTTTCTGACCTTTTCAATTCGTAAGTTTTGTTTGCTTGATTCTCACGGCTTGATTTCTATGACGATGTTTTCTTGGTCATCACGGCTTTGAAACTGCTGCTTTGATTTTGTAAAATCCTATAATGCGAAATTCTTTTTTCCTGTGACTTTGTTTGAACTCTACTTTGATATCCCAAAATTGACTTCGGCATTTATGTTTGATGATGTTAAAAAACACCTCTGTCATTGTTAGAAACTCCTGCCTTGATTCTCTGACTTGCTTGCTGCATTACTTTATGTATTTGTGCAGTGTTGGTGATACCTTGATTTAATCTTGAAACTGCTTTCATGCTCGAATGTAGTTTGTGTACATTGTTGTCATATTTGTGACTGCACTTTGTTCCATGTTGTTTGCACTACATATTGATCACTATCACTTGCTCTTGCTTTGTTCACATAGTGTTGATGTTGCATTTAAAACTGTACATGTTGTTTGTTGGTTTGTTCATTTTGTTCCATTGATCGTCCGTGCTTCTTTACTCAAGACTGTTTGCAAACTCCAGTTTTGTTGCTCTTTGATGTTGATGGTCATCTCCACTTGTATACATACATTCATGTATGTATATATGTGTGTGTGGTATTGAGTCTTGTTTCATTTTCTTGTGCCAACGACCTCCGGTGCCTTTGAGTTTCTGAATTTGCATCAAGTACATGTCCATATGCTTAATATGCTAGGTCGAGTCTGGTACCTTTTGAGGCTTGATTCTCTGTATATTGATTCTTGTGCACTTATGGTTGGTCTTCATGTAGTATCTTACGTGTAGAGCTGCTGTCCTGGTGCACTTGCTCATTCGAGCTTATACATGCACTTGTATTTAGTGGTATTGTATCATGTGCTTTGAGTCACTGATCTTGTTTCGCTGATGCACTAACTTGACTTTTATTCATGTGTACACAATTGTGTTTTTGGTCGAGGCTCGTTCCAGTCATTTATGATGTGCACTGACTTTGAGTTTTATTTATGTGTACACAATTGTGTCTTGGTATTGCACCTGAGTTGAACCTAGCTTTGGCTCAGGTTTGACCTTATGCTCGTATTGTAACTTTATTGTTATTCACTTGAGTTTAATCTAGCTTTTGATTGGGTTTGACCTTGTGTTCACTTGTCCCTGCAATTTTACCAAGTGTATATCGGTGTGCACGGCCTTGTGGCATGTATAATGAATGATACACTGTGCATGTCACAAGCTGTTTGTGTATGATGAATTCAAAAATGAATATGATGATGAACAACCCAAATAACTCAGGCAAATAATATATTCAAAAATCATTTTATTTTACACTGCAAAAAAAAATCATTTCTTTTTCAATTTTACTGCGTCAATGTTTATTTTGGAGATAACTCAGATGCTGGATTCAATCTGGAATAGAATTGATGATAAATACGAGTGAATGAGTGATATGTAGTGAGGTGAAAATGTAAGTTGAAAGTTGTAAATTTGTATTATAATTGAAATAGTATATATATAGCGAGAGCTAAACTTTGTACTATTCAAAATTGTAATAAAATATTTGTTTGAATAAAATATCTTTTTAAATTTAAATTCTGTGTCATTTATTTTATTCAGCAAATATTTATTTAATTATGTGAAAAATAAAATAGTACATTAACAAATACATTTAAATGAATATATATGTGTTTATTATCATCAAATAAAAATCATATACTAGAATATTCAACAGGTAGCACCTAATTAGGGTATGCATATCACCTTTCTAGATACCCTCAGATATTATTATTATAATACATGGAAGGAGCTCAAAAAGGGTGGGATACGAGGGGTGATAGCATATTTGGTCTATTTAGGTTAGGGGTAGACCGGTTTTGTGTTGCAGGGGTTCCCAGCATGGTCATCGGTACGCTGTTCTAGACGTGTACTGTAACAGGTAGTACCCCAGCGTCTGGTCATTCTTATGCTATCCATTCTCCAATAAGCGTCGTACGGTTTTGATTATGCCCAACTATGTTGAAACGTGAGATGCAAGCATTTCAGCTATTTGTAAGTATTTGTACTTTGAAACTATTATAATATCAGATGATTTTGATATCAAACGTTTTGGTTATCGTAAGGTAAAATCCCTTCGTGTTATTTGTGGCGTGGTCTTACAAGATACCTTTATTTTTTTAAATGATTTTTTAATAATTCAAATTGAGTGTGTTTTCTCATGCTGGTTTTCCAGACTGACTCGGGTGTTATTTTATTATAATGCACGGGTCAGACCGAGTATTACGGATATAGGAATGGATGCTATGGAGCTCAAGAGATGTGCTGGATGACGAAGACATATTGCACGTATCTGATTTATATTCCGCTGAGTATTTTAGGCTGTATATTCAGCTTTTGTAAGGACAAGTTATTATAATTGTCCGATGTTGTGTTATTGATGTGTTGTACCCTGATGATGTAGTGTATAAAAATAGTTATAGTTCTTTTTGTATAAAGACCAGTTGTTATCTATTATATATTGTTCCGCTGCGATTGTGAGATTCTACATTGCTATTTGTATTTTCTTCTTCTACCTCATTTTCTTTTCCCTATCGATCTGGTATTTTCGGCATTCGATTGATCGTCATGTAATACAGTGGACGTATTGATGTCGATTTTTGAGCGTCGAAAATCCGATTCGTCTCAAATGCCTTAACACTAAGAAAAATATTTATTTTACCGATTAGACATTATATATGTAGTGTATTCTACATATAAATATTTTGATGGATCCTTAAGAGATGGAAAATCACGTAACATCTCTTAAGTTATTGCACGCATGTATATACTGGATAGGAGATGTGAAATCCCGTAATTATCTCCAATGCTATTACACTCATGTTTGGTGATATCGATTTTACTCACGTAAGGATATTTTAGTCCTGATTCGAGTGTTTTGTTTTTCATTGGGCTCGTGTTTCATCCTGAGTTTTTCAATGCATTGAAGATTATTCTCTACAGGATGAAGGCGAAGATTTGGCATATTATTTCTTTTAATATTATTCCCTGCATCAAGTTATTCTACTGCATTATTATTTTGTTCAGTTGTGTGTGTGTGTGTGTATAACTCTGGTAAATGCTGTATAAATTATAATCAAATGTATAATATAAACAGCTTCATGAACCGGTTATTTGATTATTATATTTTGTCATTACACTACGTGTGTTTGTTTTCTTCTTCCTGTCTTATTTTTCTTAATTAACTCCATTGATTATCTATGTTTCGAATTTTTAAGTTGGACATATGTGGATTATTGTCAATCTAAACCATCCTAAATGTGGGTCGTCATAGTTGGTATCAGAGCTTTGGTTTAGCGATAACCTTAGCTTTGTGAGGTTTGACTCATTAAAGACAGGGAGTAATACCTAAGAATGAGTTGTTTGAGTACGAATATTGTGACGCCCCACCTTTATGCTCACAATAACAAAGAGTATTAAAAGAAATACTATCTTTTATTGCGAAGAATAAGGCTGGATAGGAGCGGCCATCCGTAGTTAGGCCTTACACAAGTACCGACTATCTCGATAGGAGTGGTATATATTTTTATTTTTCATATCCTATTTATTTACTCCCATCGACATACCCAATTCCAGTATAAAACGAACTACGATGGTTCATAATAGTTTAGGACAAGATATATAATAATAACACAGATCAGCTAAATGCGGAACACAAATAATAAAAGACTCATATATATATATATATATATATATATACACACACACACAGATATATAACTGATGTCAGTTACAATACATGTGATACCATACATATGATACGACTATAACTGTCGACTCATGAAGTTACATATACAAGTACAATATCGTGAATAATATACATGAATATATATCATCCCATACAAATACACTGACTACTATAAAATGACGACGACTACTCCAAAAGATATGAAAAGACTTCATAGCTCAAGCAGCAATCCAAAGCAAGATATCTACAACCTGTAATAACTCGGTGTGACCCGAGTATTAAATTCAAAAGAAAATAATACACGGGTCAGTCTAATTCAAACTCAGTTATTAACGCACGGAAGCAATAATAATCAAATAACTATTAGACGACAGTCAAATAAATTCACCTATCCAATCCTTAAATAAGGAAATCGGATAACGGTAAATATAACACGTAACAGTGTTAAACAACAAATCAGCAAATTCAATTTTTCAACAAAGATAAATGAAAAGATTGTCAATGAAGATAATTTAGAAAACATAAGAATTGCCTAAACAGCAATTAACGACAAAATCTAATTATTAAGTAAATAATTAGAAACTCATAATCTAATTATCAAAAAGATAATTAGATATCAACAAAATCATCAAATTAAACCAAATCAAAATACAATTCAAAATATTGAATTGGACACACGAAACAATTCAATTAATTGAAATATCAATTAAAACGTCAATTCGAGTAGGGCTGCAGTACACGCATACATGTACTGCCTCGCCACTACAGCATCTGAAATACGCAAAAGATCAATAAATCAAAAGCAAAAGAAATACCAATAAAATCAATATCGTGTGGCTGCAGTACACGCTCGCGTGCACTGCCTTGCCACTACGGTGCTAAATTACACAAAAGCCCAATGAAAGTTCACAAACGAGCACAAGGTCAAACCCAAAATACCGGATTCAACTCAAGTGCAATAAAATAATATCACAACTTTCATCACAAGGTCAAATCCGAGCTACAAGCTGGAGTCAATCAGGTGCAATTCAAAAATCAATCCAAATGCAATAAAATGGTCGGGAGCAACATATCATAGATAGTTCACATGCCTAGCCTTACGCCAACATGAAACAAACACAGTCCAACTAAAAATGAAAAGCCTCGACCAAAATCAAAATAAACCAAACTCAAAGAAACAAGACTGCACATTTAGGTCTAGTTCACAAAATCAAGTTAATGAATGCAACTCGAGCTTCAGTCAGTACACACTCGAATACACATAGCAACAACTTAAGACAGTGCACATCGACTGAAAACAAACACACATATATGGTCTGAAACTCCAAGACAGTTAGTCAATTACAAATGAACATACAGGATGATCACACATGAATACAACTCACATGCAAGCACAGCCTCAAACCAGCATCAAGTCAAGTCAATAACCAAAACATATGAAACAAAGAAACGCATCATGCAAGCTACAGGTCTGGCAAGAGATATGCAATATAAATCTGACTCGAAGCAGTGAGGTGATATGTACAGTGCACACCAGACACAACACTAATCAGAGCTAAGGCAAGAGAAACCAGTATGCAGTGATACACAAACAATGCACAGCAAGTATGCAACTGTGAAATTGGATTGAGCAGGTGCAAACACAAGTTGTACAAGATTGCCACCAACATAACAGCAACAATGAAGACCACAAGTGTGCAACTCGACTATCAAGACTCGGTGCAACAGGCAACATGAATGAACTAGCAAAGGCTAGCCAGCAACTACAAACTTCTCACAACAGACTCAAGTACGAGCTCCAGAAGAACAATGGCACTCCAAAGCAAAACAAATGACGCAATGTATGAAACTATGCATATACACAGTGAATTACATGATGAATATGTATGCAAACTGAATGACAGCAAGATTATGAATATCGAAAATGCTCAGGGATGAACACAAAGATGACCAGAGTCATCATGAACCAAGTCAGAGAAACAAGCTGAAGTCAAGATGATCAAAGATCGAAAAGTGCAGATTGCAGTAATACAAAAATCTCAATAGAGTCAAAGTCCAACATGCTACAGAGATGAAATATATTCATATCATTGCAGCAAAGTCTAGTAATAATAAAAATCAAGTTGAAGCCGTGAACATCTGATTTTAATCAATATGAACAAGTCAAATTCAAAATCATGGTGGCCAAGATAGTTGACTGAGTTAAACATCAAAGCCGTGGGAAGAAACATTAAAATATATGAATTTAAATAAGCCAGTGAAATCTCAATCATCCAAGTAACGTCAATCGGCCGAAACATAGTATTTCCAACCAAACAAAAGTCCACAAAATCAAGTGATCGAAGTCAACAAAATCAGCAAATTCAAAGCCGAAGGTATCACTTAATCAAACAGCGAAAATCACAATTTTAAACAAAACGAAATCATCAAAATTGAATTAGATGTGAGTGGCAAACCACTCACCTTAGCATCGAAGAGCACGGATCCAAAGATCGACAGATGCGAGGTACGAAATCATCCTTCGAGCTAGCTACACAAGTCGGCCTCTTCGATTTTGAAAAGCCCTAGTTTTGAAAGAGGAACGAACGAGAACGAAGCCGCCACCATTTTTTTTCTTTTCGTTTAGGGTTTTCGAATGAAAAGGGTAAAGGGGGACGGTTATTAGCCTTGATAACCATCACGGCATAAAGAAAATCATGGGCCAACATTCAATTTTTAAAGCCCACCAACACTTAACAAATTTCTAAAAGAATTTCAACTCGATTAAAATTCCAATAGCAATTTGTTAGCAATTTTTAATCGTCTAATAACAATAAATAATTGTTACAAAACCCCGGGTTGTTACAAACTCCCCTCCTTATAAAAATTGCGTCCCCGCAATTTTCATAATTAAGGTCGTCAATAACCATTATTTTTCTAACACAAACTGGTTAAGCCAGAAAAATAAAGGTTAAGAACACAAACGCCAAAGAAATCTTTTAATTTCATAAAAGAAATTCACAAATTCTCAACAAAATCTAATTATCAATAGATAATTCAGAAAAAAGCAAAACTGAATAAATACAATTATCAGCGATATTTAATTATCAATTAGATAATTAGAATACAGAAATCACAAAACAGCAATATCTAATTATCGATACAATAATTAGCAAACAGCAAAATCTAGTTATCAACAAAGATAATTAGAAAACACAAATCACAATTCGCAAAACTGCAATTTTCTAGTTACCAAAAACGATAATCAGAAATCTCAAATCAACAAATATCCAATTATCAAAAACGATAATCAGAAATCTCAAATCAACAACTATCCAATTATCAAAAACGATAATCAGAAATCTCAAATCAACAAATATCTAATTATCAAAAACGATAACCAGAAATCTCAAATCAACAAATATGCAATTATCAAAAACGATAATCAGAAATCTCAAATCAACAAATATGCAATTATCAAAAACGATAATCAGAAATCTCAAATCAACAAATATCCAATTATCAAAAACGATAATCAAAAATCTCAAATCAACAAATATCTAATTATCAAAAACGATAATCAAAAATTTCAAATCAACAAATATCCAATTATCAAAAACGATAATCAGAAATCTCAAATCAACAAATATCTAATTATCAAAACGATAATAAAAAACAACAAATATCCGATTATCAAAAACGATAGCCAGAAATCTCAAATCAACAAATATCCAATTATCAAAAACGATAATCAGAAATCTCAAATCAACAAATATCTAATTATCAAAAACGATAACCAGAAATCTCAAATCAATAAATATCCAATTATCAAAAACGAATAATCAGAAATCTCAAATCAACAAATATCTAATTATCAAACGATAATCAGAAACAACAAATATCCGAATATCAAAAACGGTAATCAGAAATCACAAATCAACAAATATCTAATTATCAAAAACAGAAATCTCAAATCAACAAATATCCAATTGTCAAAAACAATAATCAGAAATCTCAAATCAACAAATATCCAATTATCAAAAACAATAATCAAAAATCTCAAATCAACAAATATCCAATTATCAAAAACGATAATCAGAAATCTCAAATCAACAAATATCTAATTATCAAAATGATAATCAGAAACAACAAATATCCGATTATCAAAAACGATAACCAGAAATCTCAAATCAACAAATATCCAATTATCAAAAACGATAATCAGAAATCTCAAATCAACAAATATCTAATTATCAAAAACGATAACCAGAAATCTCAAATCAACAAATATCCAATTATCAAAAACGATAATTAGAAATCTCAAATCAACAAATATCTAATTATCAAACGATAATCAGAAACAACAAATATCCGATTATCAAAAACGATAACCAGAAATCTCAAATCAACAAATATCCAATTATCAAAACGATAATCAGAAAAAACAAATATCCAATTATCAAAAACGATAATCAGAAACAACAAATATCTAATTATCAACAAAGATAATTAGAACTCATATCAACAAATATCCAATTACCTGCAGATAATTGGAAACAACAAATATCTAGAAATCAGTTAAGATAATCTAGAAAATCAACATAAAAGGTTGGATCGATCCCATCAGATGACGAGTTTTTAAGCTACGCCGCACGTGCAACAACATATGGCCGAAGCCTACCAAGTACTATCAACATAATTTTGGCGCCCAACAGATGACCCGGAGGTCCAACAAATGACCTGAAGATCTAGTACCGGTATTGACCCGAAGGTCCAACATATGACCCAAACGTCCAACATAGTGGCTCGAAAGCACACGAAAATCATCAAAATCATAAAACAGCAAATATTTCAATTAACGAGTCCGGAATTAACCAAAATAGCAATCGCACATGTCCCATAACCATGAGTTTTACTAAATCGTTTAATTCTCTTCATCGTTTCCTTGAAAGTGCAAAATTGTGTATTTCAAAAATAACATTTCACATTCTCTAATGGACAAGTCCGGAATTAAGCGAATCAGTAAAAGAAAGGGGTCATAGTCCTCGATTTTGTTGAAACGTTTAAATTGCTTCCTCATTCTTTTGAAAGCCAAACTGCAAAACTTTTGAAAACAATTTCATTTATTTTATAAAAGTAATAATTTACATTCTCAAACGGACAAGTCCGGAATTAAGCGAATCAGTAAAAGAAAGGGGTCATAGTCCTCGATTTTGCTGAAACGTTTAAATCGCTTCCTCAAACTTTTGAAAGCGTTAACTGAAAAAAATTGAAAACAATTTCTATTTTGAAACAATTTTTAAAACACGTGATTAAAACAGCAACATCAGCAGCAACTTCGACAAGGAAATTGCACTTCTCAAAATACCGTAAAAATGGACAACAAAATCAGCATTTCGGGATAACCGCTTGAAAATCCACTTTAAAATTTGACGATTACTGAAGTCAAAGCGACAGTAATTTTAAACGTCAAAATCTCATCAAAATAATTTGCATCAAAATATAATACCAGTGAATTTTCATTCACTAAAAATGTCAACAAAACACCGTGCTTCAAAAACTTAGCACCAGTGTGAAAATCCTGTTATAAAAATAACGGCAACAAAATACGTTTAAAACCAAACACCGGTTCAACGTAAAATTAATGCAGTAACATGGAACATAAAATTTTGCACGTATACTACAAAATGAATAGAGAAATAATTCGAATATATCTTAAATGAAGATAATTCAAAACAGCAAAAAAAATCTCAACAAAATCATATATCTGCAATCGCTTCGGATCCTCAAATCGGATCCGAAATTTTCAAAGGAAACAAATTAAACACAGCTATGTAAACAACAAATGAAATTTATTTCAATTTCATATTTTTGATTTTTAAATCCAAAAGAGCTATCAGCTGTACTCAGCGAAGACAGTCTCACTGTTTCCGCTGCGCACTCTGATAAACAAAACACAAATTACTTAATCATCAAACACAGTTTCACTATTATTTTTAAATAAAGATATTTAAAAAATTTAACATAATTTCAAAACTTTAGTTTTGACTCATAGCACAACTAAAACATCGACAAATAGTTGTAACACATGTTCCATCTAAGTTATGTTTTATATTATGTCCATAAACCCCAAGCTCTGATACCAACTGTGACGCCCTACTTCTATGCTCACAATAACAAAGAGTACTAAAAGAAATATTGTCTGTTATTGCGAAGAATAAGGCTGGATAGGAGCGGCCATCCGTAGTTAGGCCTTACACTAGTACTGACTATCTCGATAGGAGTGGTATATATTTTTATTTTTCATCTGTTATTTATCTACTCCCATCGACATACCCAATTCTAGTATAAAACGAACTACGATGGTTCATAATAGTTTAGGACAAGATATATAATAATAACACAAATCAGCTAAATGCAGAACACAAATAATAAAAGTCTCATATATATATAACTGATGTCAGTTACAATACATGTGATACCATACATATGATACGACTATAACTGTCGACTCATGAAGTTACATATACAAGTACATTATCGTGAATAATATACATGAATATATATCATCCTATACAAATACACTGACTACTATAAATTGACGACGACTACTCCAAAAGATATGAAAAGACTTCATAGCTCAAGCAGCAATCCAAGCAAGATATCTACAACCTGTAATAACTCGGTCTGACCCGAGTATTAAATTCAAAAGAAAATAATACACGGGTCAGTCTAATTCAAACTCAGTTATTAATGCACGGAAGCAATAATAATCAAATAACTATTAGACGCAGTCAAATAAATTCACCTATCCAATCCTTAAATAAAGAAATCAGATAACGGTAAATATAACACGTAACAGTGTTAAACAACAAATCAGCAAATTCAATTTTTCAACAAAGATAAATGAAAAGATTATCAATGAAGATAATTTAGAAAACATAAGAATTTCCTAAATAGCAATTAACGACAAAATTTAATTATTAAGTAAATAATTAGAAACTCATAATCTAATTATCAAAAAGATAATTAGATATCAACAAAATTATCAAATTAAACCAAATCAAAATACAATTCAAAATATTGAATTGGACACACGAAACAATTCAAACAATTGAAATATCAATTAAAACGTCAATTCGAGTAGGGCTGCAGTACACGCACGCGTGTACTGCCTCGCCACTACAGCATCTGAAATACGCAAAAGATCAATAAATCAAAAGCAAAAGAAATACCAATAAAATCAATATCGTGTGGCTGCAGTACACGCTCGCGTGCACTGCCTTGCCACTACGGTGCTAAATTACACAAAAGCCTAATAAAAGTTCACAAACGAGCATAAGGTCAAACCCAAAATACCGGATTCAACTCAAGTGCAATAAAATAATATCACAACTTTCAACACAAGGTCAAATCCGAGCTACAAGCTGGAGTCAACTCAGGTGCAATTCAAAAATCAATCCATATGCAATAAAATGGTCGGGAGCAACATATCATAGATAGTTCACATGCCCAGCCTTACGCCAACATGAAACAAACACGGTCCAACTAAAAATGAAAAGCCTCGACCAAAATCGAAATAAACCAAACTCAAAGAAACAAGACTGCACATTCAGGTCTAGTCCACAAAATCAAGTTATTGAATGCAACTCGAGCTTCAGTCAGTACACACTCGAATACATATAGCAACAACTCAAGATAGTGCACATCGACTGAAAATAAACACACATATATGGTCTGAAACTCCAAGACAGTTAGTCAATTACGAATGAACATACAGGATGATCACACATGAATACAACTCACATGCAAGCACAGCCTCAAACCAGCATCAAGTCAAGTCAACAACCAAAACATATGAAACAAAGAAATGCATCATGCAAGCTACAGGTCTGGCAAGAGATATGCAATATAAATCTGACTCGAAGCAGTGAGGTGATATGCACAGTGCACACCAGACACAACACTAATCAGAGCTAAGGCAAGAGAAACCAGTATGCAGTGATACACAAACAACGCACAGCAAGTATACAACTGTGAAATTGGATTGAGCAGGTGCAAACACAAGTTGTATTGGATTGCCACCAACATAACAGCAACAATGAAGACCACAATTGTGCAACTCGACTATCAAGACTCGGTGCAACATGCAACATGAATGAACTATCAAAGGCTAGCCAGCAACTACAAACTGCTCACAACAGACTCAAGTACGAGCTCCAGAAGAACAATGGCACTCCAAAGCAAAACAAATGACGCAATGTATGAAACTGTGCATATACACAGTGAACTACATGATGAATATGTATGCAAACTGAATGACAGCAAGAATATGAATATCGAAAATGCTCAGGGATAAACACAAAGATGACCAGAGTCATCATGAACCTAGTCAGAGAAACAAGCCGAAGTCAAGAAGATCAAAGATCGAAAAGTGCAGATTGTAGTAATACAAAAATCTCAATAGAGTCAAAGTCCAACATGCTACAGAGATGAAATATATTCATATCGTTGCAGCAGAGTCTGGTAATAATAAAAATCAAGTTGAAGTCGTAAACATCTGATTTTAATCAATATGAACAAGTCAAATTCAAAATCATGGTGGCCAAGATAGTTGACTGAGTTAAACATCAAAGCCGTGGGAAGCAACATCAAAATATACGAATTTAAATAAGTCATTGAAATCTCAATCATCCAAGTAACATCAATCGGCCGAAACATAGTATTCCAACCAAACAAAAGTCCACAAAAGCAAGTGATCGAAGTCAACAAAATCAGCAAATTCAAAGCCAAGGGTATCACTTAATCAAACAGCGAAAATCACAATTTTAAACAAAACAAAAATCATCAAAATTGAATTAGATGTGAGTGGCAAACCACTCACCTTAGCATCGAAGAGCACGGATCCAAAGATCGATAGATGCGAGGTACAAAATCATCCTTCGAGCTAGCTACACAGGTCGGCCTCTTCGATTTTGAAAAGCCCTAGTTTTGAAAAGAGGAACGAACAAGAACGAAGCCGCCACCGTTTTTTTTTCTTTTCTTTTAAGGTTTTCGAATGAAAAGGGTAAAGGGGGATGGTTATTAGCCTTGATAACCATCACGGCACAAAGAAAATCATGGGCCAACATTCAATTTTTAAAGCCCACCAACAGTTAACAAATTTCTAAAAGAATTTCAACTCGATTAAAATTCCAATAGCAATTTGTTAGCAATTTTTAATCGTCTAATGACGATAACTAATTGTTACAAAACCCCGGGTTGTTACAAATATATAGGAGAGCGTGTATTTGTTAGTGTTATAAAATGTATTTTGTTGTGTTTAACTATCCCTTGAGTTGTTTGCAAATTCTTGTCATTATATAGGACGCCGTGCTATCGATAGGAGTTTCTAAACACTTAAACTAGACAAGTAGACATAATATTGTTTTAAAATAGGGTAAATGAAATAATTTTAGCTAAATTATATTATATATATATAATTATAACTTTCATAGGCTTATATAATTATTAATGAATGTTTTGAAAAGGTTTTTGAAAGGAATAAGCATTGAACTCGCTCTAGTTGCTGGAAATAATCCTGGGGATGACTACAGCATCACTAGTATTTATTTATCGAGTTTCTGAGTGAGAATTGCTACAAAAAGAAATTATTTTCGGTTAAAACAAGTTTTGACGGTGAAATATATTCTAATTATGACTTAATAAATATATGAAAATAGTTATGAATTAAAAAATTGAAAATAGTGTGTGTGTGTGTGTATATATATATAAGAAATCAGTTATAACTTATGAATTTGAACAGAAAAATTAAACCAAATTTTAAAAACGGTTGAACAATTTGATTAAGCAATAAAAGAAAATTTGAAATGAAATAAAAAAATTAACCTAAAAATGTGAATATATGGAGTTAGTGAAATAAAGTAAATAAAATGAGGTTTAACTCAAGAAGCTTAAATAAAAGTGAATTGCATTTGAAATGAATTAAATTAATTAACGAAATGAAATTTTGTGTGAATTGAGTTGTATAACTTACAGATTTGAGTAATATTAAGATAATAACAAATTTTAAATTTTTTTGAATGTGAATGATAAGAAAGGGAAAATTTAACTTAAATAAAGTTAAATAAACCGAGAAATGGATTAAAGGAAATAAAGTTTAATTTAATAAAGGTTAAATGAATGGAATTGGATTTAAATGGAACTAGATAAATTAGTAAAGTGAATTAATTCCACTTAAGATATAAAATTAATTAATAGAATGAATACGAACTTGAATTATAAAATGAAATGCAATTTGAATTGTTAAAGAAATTGAATAAAAATAAATGAGTGTAAGAAAAAAATTAATATGAGTAACTGAATTTAATTTAAGTTGAATATAAATAAATTAAATGGAATGGGTTTCAATAAAAATTGAATGTTAAATAATTAATATGGAATAAGTTAATAAAATGAATTATAAGATGAAGTTAACTCAAGAAAATTTGAAGAAATTGATTTTGATGAAAAGGAAATTTTATTAATATGATTTTGAATTACTGAAATGAACTAATGGAAGTGAAAAATGAATGTAACTATAAACGAATGTAAATTATTAGGAATTCACTAATGTTGATAAGTGCATGTCAATCAATTGAAAGTAAATAAACTTAATGAAAATCAACTGAATGTGAATTAAATTGAATGTAAGTTGGTTGAATACAAATAAATTGAAATGTGCCAATTAAATGATTTCGTCTATAAAAATAAGATTTAACTTAAACAAGGTTAAATGGAATAATTTTATAAAATGGTTCATAAATGAATTTATTTGAACATACGTTAAACAAAAGTGAAATAATTGGAATTTAACAAATTGAATGGAATAAATTGAATGTGAATGTAACAGATGTGAATAAATTTAAAGTAAACCGATTAAATGTTAACATAAATTGGATGTTAATAAGAAATGAAGTGTATAAATTGAATATTGACATTGAATAATCTAAATTAACATAGTTATGAGTTAATTGGTTTAATTGAATGAATATTGATGATTGAATGGTTTCTTTTGTTGTAAATCATTGTTTAATTATTTTGATTGCATATGATTATTATGGTTGTGTATTCATGCTCGTGTTTGTGGTTTTGGACTCAAAATTCATGTTATATGATCAAATTAAACTCATACATGTTCTATATCATATAAGTGACTAATATTCTAAATTCAGTTGAGATAGGTACATAAGAAGACGGTTTAGGCGTATATGCAGATTTTATTCACATTTACTTGCTTAATATGAGCAAACTCGCTCGTATTAATACTAAAAAGGTACACATCTTGGATTACATACCGCGCTTTTATATTTTTTTCCCCTACAGGATGCCTCTTTATTGAGATGACATGTATATTTGATATGTTTGGTGTATATTTGTGTTATACATCGTATTGTAAAAAAATTCTGATCGGGCCATGCAAAGGACACGCTGTCAAAATTTTCAGTAAATCCGGGCGTTAGAAAATTTTTAAGATTTTAAAATTTTAAAACGTATTTTATCA
This sequence comes from Allium cepa, assembly GCA_030765085.1. NCBI lineage: Eukaryota > Viridiplantae > Streptophyta > Magnoliopsida > Asparagales > Amaryllidaceae > Allium > Allium cepa. Next base: position 314,086,623 of record CM060932.1, on the reverse strand, counting down.
CTAAGTTGTAATTTCCATAAAGTGGATATCGGAGTGGCGTAGCGAGAGCATAGTAAATTATTTACAAAATAAGATTTTTAAAATTTATAAGTTGATAATTTTGAATATAATATATCAAATGTTAAATTTCTTACTTAACTACTTTTCGGGGACGAAAAGTTTTGAGTGGGGGAGAATGTAACAACTCGTGTTTTTAACTATTTTAAATTATAAAATTTGATATAATTATTGAATAATAATGGTTAGAAAGAAAAACTTTTAATGTTTATTTATGTAATTTATTGAATTCGGATAAAATTTTGAAATAACTAATTTCCAAGATTTTAGCGACAACAAGAATTGAAATGAAGTTTTTTGTATTTAATGTGTTTATAATCAATAGCAAGAATTGAATAATAAATATTGAATTGCTGTAAAATGGAAGTAGTTGTTTTATTATTTGAATTTGTTTTAAAATTAATTTTTTTAAGTTGAATAACTTATATTTCAAAATATGGTGATTTGTTGAATTGTTTAGATTAAATATTGGAATTATTTAAATAATTGAATTTTGGATTTAATAAAAACAAAAATTATTTTAAAAGTTGATTGATTTAAGTTTTATTTGAACAAGAATGAAGTTTTATTAACTTTTGAATTGAATTTTAAATGAATAATTTGATTTTGGAAAATAGCTCGCTTAAACTAACGAATAAAAATGACCGTTGGGCCTACTATCTCAGATTTCGACGAAACTAGTTTCATCAAATCCGCAATAATGAATTATTAGAGGATTTCAAGTTTCGTTGCAATCAAAATTGTTGTTTGGCCATGCGAGCTTGAAACGTGTAGAATTTTTTTTTTTTTTTGGCAAGGCCGACGGGGTTAAGTGGTCCCCGACCAATTTATTACTCACGAAAACATAAAGAACATTAAGGAAAACAAAGAATACAGAGAAACATTAAGGAACACTCACACAAGGAGTACATAAGAACACAAAGGCAGAGACACAAAAACACACACTAAGACAGAAAAGAAGACTGAGCACTAGAAATGCATGCACATCTCAATTCCAGGATCATGAAAAAACAGCATATCCAAGGAGCTCTTCACTTCATGCCTAATCCAATGATTGAATGATACAACAGACTTACTCTTGCTAGAATCAAATATTCTTATATTACGTTCATTCCAAACAGCATATATGAAGCTTTTTAAAGCCACAGTGAAAATGCGCTTACGCTGGTTCTTACCCTTTGTCTTGGTTTGAATTCTGTTCCACTCAACGTTGCTATCAGGAGAAGGAGTATCACCATCAATGCAAGCCATGATCTCATTCCAACTGTTCAGAACTATGTCACAATTAAAAAATAAGTGTTTTGCAGTCTCTTCATAGTTACCACAGAAGGGACACATCACAGCAATGCTCATACCCTTGCTAGCCAATTTATCCCTAGTTAATAAAGCATCCTTCAAAACCTTCCAAAGTATCATGTTATGTCTCATACTACTATCTTTACTCCATACAGTTTTCCACCAAGGCCAGATCAGAATGTCACTGTTACATTGGATCCTCTCATAAACTTCACCAACTTTAAACACATTATTCTTTTCACCCCAAACAATTCTATCAGAGGTAGGCCGCATAGGAGTAAAGTTTTTTATCTTGTCCCAGATATTTTGCACACGTTGATTGGAAGAATACCTTCCACCACCTTGAAAAATGTAAAGAACATCCATAACCTTAGCAGAGAGATGAATTCCAGATTGCATTATTTCATTGTAAGACAGATTTCTTTTTAAAATATACCCCTTGTCAAGCCAAGGGTCTTCCCAGAAGCTAGTCTTATAAATAGGATCAGTATTCATTTGTATTAGAGGGAGAATAGTGTCCTTTAGTTTGAAAATGCACTGCCAAGTCCAACTTAAGTTTTGTGGTTTGTTCATGCTCCATAAGTTTTTTCCTTTGATAACATTAATTTCAGACCATGTTGTCCACATGCTAGCAGTATTATTGAAATAAGTGTCTATATGCCTAGCAAAGGCAGTTTTGTTCCACTGCTTGAGATTGAAAAGACCAAGCCCACCCTTATTTAAAGGTGCCTCAAGAGAATTGAATTTAATAGGAGCAAGATATCTGCCCATAGTCTTGCCAGTCCAAAAGAATTTCATAATTGCACTTCTGATCATTTTAATAAGCTTGAAGGGAAGAACAAACATTCTGGCCCAGTACACTTGCATTGCAAAAATGATAGATTTGATTAGAGTAAGTCTTCCTGCTTGGCTAAGCTTTCTGGTGGTCCATAAATTCATTCTAGCAGTAATTCTTTGATATAAAGGAAGACACTGAGTAGTTGTAATCTTGGAAGAAGATAGAGGCAAACCAAGGTAAGAATCAGTGGACAAGCTCAGAGTTAATCCAGAGATACTGACTAATTGAGAAATTTGCTGCACACTCACACCAGCTACAGATATAGAAGATTTTTGAATGTTCACCTTAAGGCCAGTCATGGTGTAAAAATGATTGAGAGTATTCATAATTTCCTGCACAGTGTCAAGTTCAGGAGCACAGAACAAAACAAGATCATCAGCAAACATTAGTGTAGAAATCAGAGGTGCAGCACATTTAGGGTGAAGCTTAATTTTTTTAAGTTGAATGGCATCATTAATCATTCTAGTAAGTAGCTCCATAACTAGAATAAAAATAAATGCAGACAGAGGATCCCCTTGCCTTATTCCCTGTTTGCTTCCAAAAAATCCCTTCATCACACCATTGATGTTGATGGAGTAGGTTGGAGTAGACATACATTCATAAACCCAAGCAACAAAATGAGGAGGGAAATTCATAAATCCCATTATGCGTACAATGCTATCCCACTGCAGCATATCAAAGGCCTTCATGATATCAAGTTTCATCATAGCTTTTGGGGCAGAATTTTTATTATTGTAGCCTTTAAATAATTCATGAGCAAGAAGAATGTTATCAAGAATACTTCTGCCAGGCAGGAAGGCAGCTTGGTTGCTAGAAATAATAGTGGGAAGGACTAATCTTAGTCTAGAGGCTATAATTTTCGAGATACACTTATAAATAGTGTTACAACAGGATATAGGACGATAGTCTTTAACATGTATAGCATTCTTGATCTTGGGCACTAAGGCAATATTAGTATAGTTATAGGACCTATACAGTTTGGATTTGTTGAAGAAAAGACAAATGGCTTTACAAACATCATCAGCAACTATGGGCCAGCAGGCAGTGTAGAAGCAGGCATTCATTCCATCAGGACCACCACAAGAGTTAGTTTTTAAAGAGAACATAGCATCATGAATCTCAGCAGTGGTAACTTCAGAACAGAGATAATTATATTCATTCTGTTCAAGCTTAGGTAATACTTTAGAAGGAATGGATTCAATATCAGGCTTGAAATTATTAGAATTACCTAGCAGAGATTTGAAGTAGTTTTCAAAAGCTTGTTGCACTCCATCAGAAGAAGAATGATGAACTTCATCTTTATCAACAACAGTAATTAAGTTCTCTTTGCTCTGATTGTTTTTAAGGCAAGCATGAAAATAGGCACTGTTCCTGTCACCTTTATCCCACCATTTAATTCTAGACTTTTGCCGCATCATCTCTTTTTCTACAGTTAACGCTTCATAGTATTGCTTGGAGAGAGCAGCTTCTGCTTCAGAAAGTTAAGAGTTATTAACATCATTCATCATTGCTTTCTGAGCTTCACCAAGCTTCAACAGAATAGAGGCACTCAGACCATTCCCTTTACCATACTTGTTGTATGCCCATTGCTTCAAAACTGCCTTTAAGTCCTTTAGTTTTTCCTGCAAAACAAACATACTATTACCTCTTTTAGACTTGTTCCACACATTAGCAACAATTTGTTCAAAATCAGGTTCAAGAACCCAAGAGTTAAAAATTTTAAAATTTGATTTTCTTCTCATGTCCATTACTCTCAAGTGAATGATTTGAGGGGAGTGGTCAGAGAGGATAGGAGGGGGAAGGAAATTATACAGGAGAGGCCATTGGAGAAGGGCTTTATGATTGGAAAAGGAATGGTCAATTCGAGAAAATGTTCATCATTCCTGATTGGAAAAGGAAACGTGTAGAATTTAATTTCAGAGTTTAATTAAAATAAACTAATTTTGAAATGCTATCTTCTAAATACGATCGAATTAGACCTCAAAACTAATTCTATTATGTTCCGAACGAGGGTAAAACATTATGAATGCCAAGCAGCATGAGTCATTTGGAGTTCAGAATTTTCGTGTGCTATTGGTTAGATATTTTCTAATATAATATTATATATTTACCTTTCTCCATCACATCTCGTACACATCTGCATAAAATGTCTCCCGTGCCTTTCCCCCTTTTTTTCTTTCTTTCTCTCATTTCAATCAAACTTGTGTTCGAATGAAAAGAGAGAAAAGGCGAGCGATGTGGCGATCGAAGGCATGCTGGCGCGAGCGTGCGTGAGCCAAGGGGCAACTAGTGGCGCTTGAAGTCAAGTCGGTTGTCGATTAGGGTAGGGCGATGTTAGGGACCGCGTTCACACATTGCAATGGATGCAGCAGCTGCTGGCACTCCGGTTGGAGGGCAGCGACATGTTTTTGGGGGTGGCGATCGTTTGTTATATAAAAAAGAAAAAAAGAAATAGGAACGAAGGTAGCAGGTCGCGATGTCGCAGCAGGGAAGAAGGGCGCGTTTCTGTAGTTGAACAAGAGAGATTAGGGTTAAGTTTTTAATTATATTATTTTAAATTTATGTTAATTATAATTTTATTCTTATCTAATGCTGATTATTGCATAACTTCTCTGTATGAGGTTCGATTCGGGCGAGACAAGTTGCTATGGATTCGTATCGAAGTCGTGTACGGCATGGAATCGAAGTGTTATTTATTTGAAGCTGAAATATTTTTAGTTTCAAATAAAAAGATGAGTGTCTTATAACGCTAATGAGGTATTAAAATATTCCTAATCTCCGTTAAATTGATGTTATGAAGTAATTAATTTTATTGACCGTTGTTTGGTAATTTAATTGATTTTCGGATTGACATATGAATCGAGTTGTTAAAAAATTAAAATTGATGGAGTGAAATTGGAATTAGATTGCCAGTTAAAATCTAATATCTGATAACGAGTAAATTGTTATGATATTTTGATTGATTTGGATATTTATTGTGATGGATGTTATTGATTGACATTTTGAATGTTTATTTATTCTGAAATATCATGTTATCATCCTGTATATTATTTGTAGAAAATAAAACTGTAAATCGAATTAGTTCGAATAAATTAAGAAATAGGTTGAAATGATATATTCCAATGACATTTATTTTGGATTAAAATGATATATATCCATCCCTGAAATTAAACTGAAATAACTACTCACTTGGCCATAAGATAGAAAATTATATATGGACGCCGGGTTGGTTAAACTAAATGATTCTAAAATTTTGATTTGAAATTATTTAAATGATTTTGATTTAAATTGGTAATAATCGTATTTATGGAAAACAAATAATTTTCAAAATTGAGCTCAAAATGTGGGAACCGAAATTTGTTAAACGAAATTGTTTAAAAAATGAAATTTGAGATTTTGAAGTTAAAATCAAAATATGATTTTAATTCTGAAAATTGATTGGTTTTAAAAAGATTTGAACTTTCATTCAAACTTGGAATTATTGCTAAGTAAAAGTAATATAATTGGATATATAAATTTGGACTCGAGAATGGAATTTATTTTAAGATTTGAATCTAAATTCGAAGATTGCAATTTAATTTGAATTCGATAAATCAATATTTTGAAATCGAACTCGAATTTATATAAATTGAAATGGTTTGAAACAGAGAATTGAATTGAAATTTATTCAATTTGGAATTGAATTGAAGTCGATTGGAATGGAAAGCAAAATTGAAATTATTTGAGATCAAAATCATATTATTTGGATTGAAATTGGAATCGAAGTAAAATTCGAATCAAAATCGGAATTGAATCGATTAAATTGATATGGAAATTGAAATTCATTTGAATTGGAAAATTTTGGAATTGAATCAGTTTGACTTTTAAGCTATTTTCAAATAAATTATTTTAATATAAACTATTTAAAATCTATCTTTTCAAATATTCAAATTATTTTGATTTTCCAAACTATTTCATTTATAAAACATTTTAAAAACTTGAATCATTTTATATCCAACTATTTTGTAACGACCCGTAATTTTTAACGATTTTTATAATATAATTAACTGAAATTTTCATAAAAAAATAATAAAATTTTGAAATGAAAATTTAATATTTGGAATGCGTCTATTTAAACGTAGCAAATGTCAAGTTTTCATCAGAAAATATGAATGTTAGTTTTGTTGTGTAATTTTCAATTTTCAATTTAAAATCAGTTAAATTTGATGGAAATTAAATATTTCTGAAATCTGAATATTTTTACCTGATAAAGTTTTAAATCTTTTTTTGAGTGAGGCGTCATATTTTGTTTCGCCAAATTTGTACTGCTCTAGCTCCATTTATATTTTTTCGAGGAATTTGTAGCAGTTTAGCAGCGAAATATCGACTTTTAATAGGATGGTCTTATCGTTGATATCTATGTACAATTCTGTTCGTCTTGCCGTGCTGATCTCCGTGGTACACTCGTTCTGTATTTTTAAGTCTGATACACGGCAAAATTTGCAAAGTGAGTAACCATATCGGTACCCGTTTCGTGCCTTTTGAGTTTTGTGTCTATTCAATTTCCACTGTTTATAACTCAACAGCCATTAGCATTATATTTCCTAGAATTCAACTCCGGCTATAGCTACCCCCTATTCCAATTTATTATACTATGGTTCGTTATTGCTTTCGGTCCCTATAACAACCCTGGTTTAGAGATTACCTTTCAATATTGAATTATAATGATAATTATAATTTAATGTTGTGAATTAAGTGAAATTTGGAGAAACTAAATTGTTTATTTGGAATAAACAATGAACTTTTAAAATAAAATATGAAAATAAAGTTTGGAAACTTAATTTTATTTATTTGGGTTAATAATGAATGAAAAATGATTTTTATTTAAAGAAAATGCAATAATTTTATTAATTATTGCCAATTTTCTTTTAATAATTTTTAAAGGAATTATTTGATTTTTAATGATTGTTTAATCAAATAAAAAGGGAGAAAATGTGATTAAAAATAAGTTTTGAGTGTAAATAATATTTGTAAATCAAGTGGAACATTTTTACAAGTAATAAAATGTAATTTGTTGAATTTTAAAAGTAATAAACGTGGCATATTACAATTGAATGAACAAAAAGTACATTTTATTCAAAATAAAGGAAATTAACAATAAAAATGTTTATAATGAGTAAATTATCATTTTAAATGATAGAAAATGTTCTATTTTATACGTATACTGGTTTTCATGTTTTTATTATGTAAAACTTTAGAGAAAATGGAATTTTTTGTGTATAATGTAATGTGTGTACACATTTTAGTTAAGTATTGATTATTTAACAAATAGTCCATTTTATTTTATTTTTACTAATGGGTCCAAAGCCCAATAGTGCTTAACTATGTGAAATAATGAGAAATCTAATTGTCTGTACATTCCTTTTCACTATCTCATCTTCTTCTTCTACCTGAGAAACAAAATACAGTAAAAAGAAAAGGCAACCATTCCCTCAATTCAAGCTCAAATATTCAAGTTAATTCGACAAAATTAAATCTTTTTCAATCTAGAGTGATAATCTAAAGGTAATCAGTATCTAAACCTTATAATTTCATCAGATTCCTAATTTGAGAAAGAGGTTTATTATTTACTCTATTTTTTGTTTGCATGTACTGTAATTGTATTTATAGGTTCTTGAAGCCAAATTTTGCACAAAGCTTCTACCTTTCAGCGAAAATCCGGGTTTTGCGCTTCAAAAAAAAAGGTGAGTTAATAAACTCACAATCTCTAGCTGAAGCAAAGCTTCAAATGCAAAAAATATATGCTACATTTATCGACGTATTCGGTAGATAGTTAAGACAAGGCTATAGGTGGTCGCTCATATCTAGCTCTATTCTCCGTATTAGCAGACGGTATTACCTTGTAATACTCTTTGCTCATGTGGGTGTCGGAGTGGGGCGTTACAGTCCCTACCACATCCTTCTGTTTGTTTTGAGAAAATAATAAATATATAAAGTTTATATTATTTTCCGTGACCTTCTTCTTCTTTTCCTTTCATAGAACCTGCTCATCAACTTTCCAGATTTCCTTTGGCGCTGCCATTTTCTTCGCCTCAGATCCCAATGCCAGCATCCCACCATAGCCGATCAAAGCCCTCCACCCACTGCACCAGTTCTCCATGCCGAAGCCACCTGAGCCACGACAGCCACCGACCTGACAACCAACGCCCGCCACACCACCCATTAAGCCTACGCACGTCCATCACCATGTGCCTCTGACCTCGACAGCCTCCCTCTACCTCTATTTCACACAGCAGCCCTTCCACTCAGATCCTCCCATCACCTGCCCTCCACACCCATCTCAGTTCTCCCACTCGACCACCTCAAACCCTATACCAAAGTCCACCGAGCACCTCGCCTCGCCTCACATCAGTGCTATTCTTTCTCATCTAACGTCGTTTGCCCGCCACCCCTTCCGAAACCACTTCCCTAGCCTCGCAACCCACTGCAAATGACAGCCATGAACCTTGCTACCTTCTCCACCCTCTCCGCTTTCTCCTGTAAATTTTTTTTGTGTATATGTATATTGTATTTGAAACCCGGTTTGCCTCCTGCTTGCTTGCTCTGCTCATTTTCATGGTTTTTTCTTACAAACCCTTTGAACACTGAACTTAGTCAGACTTTGCTTGTAAGTTTCATATATAATCATATATATTGTAAAGTTATATGATTTTGTCTTGTTCTATACAATATTTAAATATTATGTATGTATTGTTTTAGCTTACAATTCTCTTCTCTATGTATATAAGTTTATTTTAATATATATACATATAGTTTTCCTGTATTGGTTTTTCCTAAAAAGCTTGGCCTTTACTGACGCAGCGGATTAATCACAAATCGATGTAAATCGATGAAAGTAGTACTTGGTGGATTGAAGATACCGAAATGCCCAAATCCGTTGATCCAAAGATACCGGATTCTAGCTATCTTCGTCTCGTTAATCGCGCACGATGCCGAGAAAGAAGATCTACGATTCTTCGTACGTTGATCTAGCGCACTAGATACCATGAATCGGCTTCAATAAACGTGGATTCGAGCGCACTCGAATGACGTAAGTGGAGATAGGAGATTACACTCAACTACCAATTGGAGAGGAAAGCACAAAGCAATCAATAAGAAATTTTATTCAAAATCAACCCTTTTACAATGACATTACATCCCTATTTATAGGGTTTATGACTCAACATAAAAGACTTAAGAAAATTACAATACAAACAGTACATGACTCAACTTGACTCGGGACTTAAAATAACTCAAAATTGACTTAATGTGACTCGGCCACGTTCAAGTGACTTGGTAACGACTCAGGCCTAGCTCGGCAACGGCTCAAGGAGATTTCAGCGACTCAAAGAAATTGCCGCGACTTACTGGAATCACTCGCGACTTAGAATTGGACCGGTCGCGACTTAAGGAAATATCATCAGCGACTTATGGGCGAGCTTCAACAACTCGGTGACGACTCATGGAGAGGAATGGATCGCGATCTAGGGAAGTAGGAATGGGTCGCGACTTAGGGTTTTGGGAAGGAGAAAGTTGTCTCGTGTCTCGGTAGGCTGTTGGTATTGGGAATGAACCGTGAGTCGCAGAGGATGAGAATGAGTCGTGGATGTTGATGACTCGTGAGTCGTTGGAGGGTTGAGTCGTGGGTCGGTGAAGATGGGGATGAGTAGCGGGTTGTGGAAGGACTGAGTCGTGGGCATGGTTTGTGTCGATGTGTCGGTTGCGACTTATCACTTTCCCTTGTAACTCCTTAGGTCGGAGACGACCTAAATCCGATGCTTTGTTAACTCGTAAGTCACTAGGTCGTATCTCGTTAGGTCGGAGCTCTCCTGTTTGACTCGTGAACGACTTAAGACTTAAACTTTCTGCACGACTTAACAACATAGCTTTATCCAAATGACTTAAAATTACTGAATCATTTGAAGTTGTTGATTCCATAGTTTGCGCTGCATCATCCTCCCCTGGTTGAGAAAAATTCGACCTCGAATTTGTAGATTCCTCTACACCAGATTGTTCATCTCCATAATATGGCATAAGGTGTTTAACATTGAACACGTCAGAAGTGTAAACATCCTCCGGTAGCTTCAACTTATAGGCATTTTCATTAATCCGTTTCACAACTTCGACAGGACCAATTTTTCTGGCTTTCAACTTGTTATAAGCACCCACCGGAAAACGATCCTTCGTCAATACAGCATAGACCAAATCACCTTCCTTAAATTCAACACTCCGTTGTTTCAAATCAGCAGCCCGCTTATACTTCTCATTTGACTTTTCCAATCGTTCTTGAACGATTTTATGACATTCCGTCAACCCATCAACAAAGTCTACAGCTCGTTTAACCGTTCCCTTCGGTTGTGGTACTACTGCTAAATCCAACGGTCCCCTGGGTAAATTTGAATATACAATCTGAAATGGACTGAATCCCGTGCTACGATTCACTGCATGATTATGAGCAAACTCTACTTGGCATAATTTCATGTCCCAACTTCTCAAATTATCCTGTACAAGACATCGCAACAAATTTCCCAATGACCTGTTTACAACTTCTGTCTGTCCATCAGTTTGCGGATGATAAGCACTACTAAATTTCAGCTTCGTTCCCACCATCTTCCACAAACTTAACCAAAAGTGACTCAAAAAACGAGTATCCCGATCAGAAACAATAGATTCTGGTAAACCATGCAATCGATACACCTCCTTAAAGAATAATTGTGCCACTCGAACTGCATCCGCTGTCTTCTTGCAGGCAATAAAATGTGCCATCTTCGAAAATCTGTCCACTACAACAAATATCGAATCATTTCCCCTTTGAGTTTTAGGCAAACCCAAAACGAAATCCATGCTGATATCAACCCATGGCTTAGACGGTACAGGTAATGGCATATACAACCCTGCATTCGTCGCTGTTCCCTTTGAAACCTGGCAAATATGGCATCTCTCCACAAATCTTTCAACTTCTTTTCTCATTGACGGCCAAAAATAAGATTGAGAAATCAACTTCAATGTACGATCTCTACGCACATGGCCTTCTTCATGCAACTCCTTGATAATTTTCATTCTCAAGCTGCCCTCTGGAATACATAACTGATTTACTTTAAACAAGAATCCATCAACCAACATAAATTCATCGGTACTCCCATCCTTCACTTTTTCAACATATTTCACAAAGTAAGGATCTTCTTCAATCATCTCTGGAAGTAATTCAAACCCCGTCACTTCAACTTTCAATGTTGTCAGCAAATGACACCGCCTACTCAAAGCATCAGCCACACGGTTCGTCACCCCTGATTTGTGCTTAACAACAAAGGTAAACTGCTGTAAATATGCAATCCACGATGCATGTCTTGCTGAAATCTTATCCTGCCCCTGTAAATGCTTCAAAGCTTCATGATCAGTATAAAGAACAAATTCCTTCTGAAACAGGTAGTGTCTCCAATGCTTAACAGCTTGCACAACAGCGTAAAATTCAACGTCATATGTATTGTATCTCATCTTTGCCCCTGATAACTTTTCACTGAAATATGCAATAGGTCTCCCCTGCTGACTCAACACTCCTCCAATCCCAACCTTTGATGCATCAGTGTGTAGCTCAAACAACAACTGAAAATTAGGTAAAACAAGAATTGGCGTTGTCGTCAACAGTTCTTTGATTCGTTCAAAAGCAACTCCCGCTTCCTCTCACCATACAAACTGCTTCCCCTTCATGCAATCAGTAATTGGAGCCATCACGCTACTGAAGTGTGGAATGAATCTCCGGTAGAATGACGCTAGCCCATGAAAACTTCTCACTTCCGTAATTGTCTTTGGCTGTGGCCAATTCCTGACTGCTTCAACTTTATTCTGATCAACTTGAATACCTTCTCCTGAAACAACATAACCCAGAAATAAAACACTTCTTGTCATAAACACACATTTCTTTGTAGCAGCATAAAATTGTTCTTCACGAAGAATAATCAACACTTCCCTCAAATGTAGAACATGCTCCTCCATACTCCTGCTATATATCAGAATATCATCGAAATAAACTATCACAAACTTCCCAATGAATGGTCTAAAGATTTGATTCATCACCCGCATGAATGTACTAGGTGCATTTGATAAACCAAATGGCATAACCAACCATTCGTATAACCCTTCTTTCGTCTTGAACGCTGTCTTCTACTCGTCTCCTGGTCTAATTCGAATCTGATGATAACCACTCTTCAAATCAATCTTCGAAAAGATAGTAGCCCCACTCAACTGATCTAGCAAGTCATCCAACCTCGGCATAGGAAATCTGTAGCGAACAGTAATCTTGTTCAAAGCTCTACTATTGGTACACATTCTCCATGTTCCATCCTTCTTCGGTACCAACAAAGCTGGTACTGCACAAGGACTCAAGCTTTCCTGAACTCGTCCCTGCTCAAGTAATTCTTCTACCTTCCTTCGTAACTCCTCATGTTCCTTCGGACTCATTCGATAATGTGGTCGGTGGGGTAAAACTGCTCCCGGAACAAGATCAATTTGATGTTGAATGTCTCTCAGTGGTGGTAACTCCTTAGGCAACTCCTCTGGAAATACATCTTCAAACTCTTTCAAAACTGGCTTTGCTTCTTCTGGAATTTCAACCTCTTCTCTGCTCTCTCGCCCAATCAACAAATAGACTTCAGGCTCCTCTTCAACTTCTTTAACAAACTCCTTCAAAGTCAACAGAGTTTTCAATTCCTCAATCTCCTCTAGCTTGCTCTCCTTCCGTTGTTGCTTTTTGGGAACCAAAGTGATTTTAGTACCCTCGAACATGAAACTACAGCTATTAGCACGACCATCATGTTGCACTGCTCTATCAAACTGCCATGGTCTGCCCAACAACAGATGACACACATCCATGTCTACAACGTCACACCAAATTTCATCTTTGTACTTCTTCCCAATAGAAAAATTAACACAAGCCCTTCGACACACCTTCACTTCACCACCTTTCCTTAACCATGCTAGCTTGTACGGTTTAGGATGTTTCTCAGTTTTCAAGTTCAACTTTTTCACAGCCTCGGTAGAAATAATATTATCGCAACTTCCAGCATCAATAACGAACTTGCAAACTTTTCCCAGAATAGTGCATGTCGACTGAAAAATATTGCTTCTCAACCAACTACAATCCTCCTCTTGCTTTGGTGTAAGACATGACCTCCTCATCATAAGATTACAACCTTCATCTCCAGACAATTCTTCTTCCTTCTCAACATAAGGTGTATTTGAACATTCTGCCTCCTCATCATCATCCTCAATCTCAGCAACCATTGCTCTCTTCTTCGGCTTCGGACATTCATTGCTTTTATGACCCAACTCCTGACAATTATAACATTTGAAACCACCGTTAACCTTCGCCTTCTCAGCCTCCTTCACCACTGGCTTATTGACAGGTTTAGGAACATTAGAACTTCCACTAACACCCCTCGCTTGATTATTGGAATTAGTAAACACACCACCTCCACGCCTTCCTTGCTTCTCCCAAGCCAACGCTTTCTGATGTGCCTCTGCCACTGATCTAGGATCAAACGTATTAACCATATCCTGGATCTGCATTCTCAATCCCCCAATGAATCGAGCAGTTAGCTGTTCTTCCGTTTCCATAATATCATTCCTGGCAATGAGTTGGTAAAATTCGTCAGCATAATCATTAACAGACTTCGTCCCTTGCCTTAGATTCTGCAATCTCTGGTACATAAGTGGTTGATAGTTGTATGGTAAAAACGTGCTCGCATCAATTTCTTCATCTTCTCCCAAGATTCTATCTTTGACTTCCCCATTCGTTCACGAGTAAGTTTAGTTTGCTGCCACCATGCCAAAGCTCTTCCCCTCAGTCTTGTAGCAACTAACTTCACCCTTCGATTCTCCGGAACCTCCTTGAAATCAAAGATTTCCTCCACATTAGATAACCAATCTAAGAACTCCTCAGCTACCATCCCACCTTTAAACTCTGGAATCTCCATCTTCATTCCCGATTCCCAACGTCGATCATCATCAATAACCCGATGCTGACGTTGTCCCTGATCTCGGTATCTGAAATGAATACTTCCCCTCTCACCATCAAACTCCTCATCAAAGTCTGATGCATATCGTTGTCTTTCACGCCCCCCAACATCTCTACCACCACTCCTACTACCAACATCCCGTCTATCATGATCATCAACATTCCTCCTACTTCGATTATCAACACTTCGATGATCTTGGTTCTCTCTCCTTTCCCGTTCTGAATGTGATGACACTCTACTACCCCCACGGTTGGATTCAGGTGAATTTCTTCTTCTACTTTGATTCATATCAATCATAAGCTTCTCCAACCTACCAATGCCTTCATCAATCTTCTCATGCATATGTTGCTCCATTTGATCGGCTTCTTCTCTTCGATACAAAGCTTCAACATTTTGATGGCGGTTAGCTCTCCTTGGCGGCATGATTGCATCAACACAACACTTCAACAAAACAACAATAAGTCACGGCTCAACCTTCAAAAAAACTTCACAAGGCTCGGCCTAACTCCTTAGCTCGAAACAAGCTTCCTATGATCCTTCCTAGGCTCGGCTACTTCACAAGTATACACGGCCTACTTCAAATTCAAACACCTTTCAACACTTCGATCCAAAATGGAATAGATCGAAAGTTCTCCCTCTTGTTGCAGCTTCAAGAGGAACACGCGAACACAACTTCAAACTTCAACTTCAATACTTGGCTCCAAGAATCAACTTAGCTATGATTGGCTAAGTATGGCTCTGATACCAAACTGACGCAGCGGATTAATCACAAATCGATGTAAATCGATGAAAGTAGTACTTGGTGGATTGAAGATACCGAAATGCCCAAATCCGTTGATCCAAAGATACCGGATTCTAGCTATCTTCGTCTCGTTAATCGCGCACGATGCCGAGAAAGAAGATCTACGATTCTTCGTACGTTGATCTAGCGCATTAGATACCGTGAATCGGCTTCAACAAACGTGGATTCGAGCGCACTCGAAGGACGTAAGTGGAGATAGGAGATTACACTCAACTACCAATTGGAGAGGAAAGCACAAAGCAATCAACAAGAAATTTTATTCAAAATCAACCCTTTTACAATGACATTACATCCCTATTTATAGGGTTTATGACTCAACATAAAAGACTTAAGAAAATTACAATACAAACAGTACATGACTCAACTTGACTCGGGACTTAAAATAACTCGGAATTGACTTAATGTGACTCGGCCACGTTCAAGTGACTTGGTAACGACTCAGGCCTAGCTCGGCAACGGCTCAAGGAGATTTCAGCGACTCAAAGAAATTGCCGCGACTTACTGGAATCACTCGTGACTTAGAATTGGACCGGTCGCGACTTAAGGAAATATCATCAGCGACTTATGGGCGAGCTTCAACAACTCGGTGATGACTCATGGAGAGGAATGGATCGCGATCTAGGGAAGTAGGAATGGGTCGCGACTTAGGGTTTTGGGAAGGAGAAAGTTGTCTCGTGTCTCGGTAGGCTGTTGGTATTAGGAATGAACCGTGAGTCGCGGAGGATGAGAATGAGTCGTGGATGTTGATGACTCGTGAGTCGTTGGAGGGTTGAGTCGTGGGTCGGTGAAGATGGGGATGAGTAGCGGGTTGTGGAAGGACTGAGTCGTGGGCATGGTTTGTGTCGATGTGTCGGTTGCGACTTATCACTTCCCCTTGTAACTCCTTAGGTCGGAGATGACCTAAATCTGATGCTTTGTTAACTCGTAAGTCACTAGGTCGTATCTCGTTAGGTCGGAGCTCTCCTGTTTGACTCGTGAACGACTTAAGACTTAAACTTTCTGCACGACTTAACAACATAGCTTTATCCAAACGACTTAAAATTATTGAATCATTTGAAGTTGTTGATTCCATAGTTTGCGCTGCATCATTTACTAAATAATAATAATGATGATAATGATGATGATGATGATGATGATGATAAAAGAATTTTAAAAGGAGACATGTGTTAAAATTAAATAGTGATTTTACTATATGTATGTAAAGATTCTATTTTGGTACTTTTTTTGAATATTGATTTTAAAATATGACATATAAAGGTTTATTTTAAATACGTGAGTAAACTTTAGATTTTAAAATATATATTTTTTGTCCTCATCCAAGCCAGTTCATCGTGCTTTACTTATGTCTCGACACTGTCAAGAATTAGTTGCAGCAGGAGTTTCTAGCTTTTTCACTGCTCCGCATGTCATATCCGTGTCCACGTGTATATCCGTGTCTATTGCTTCTCATTCATGTTGCTTCCTAAGCCTCGAAAGGTGAGAAATCACTCACGATTAACATTCTTATATATAGTAAATTTAGTTCACATGAAATGACGATTGACATATGCTGTTAAATTTGAATTGTTAAGTTATTTAGTTATTAAATACGATATGCCATTATTTGCACTTGTTCACCTATGACATATGACACCATAACCTATTGTATATATTACATTTAAAAATTGTTACTGATGATATAAGCATGTTGATGATATGTTGTATTATTATCATATTTGTTCTCACTCTGCAAGTTCCCTATTATTCAAGAAATCCCTATGGATTCAAATAATACATACCTAAACGATATTATAGATTAGATGAAAATCGTTATGGGTTGAAATGATAAACCCAAGCGATTTTCATTGATTTTGAAATGTTGAGATTACGATTTGAAATGATATATACCGGTAAATATTGAAATAAAATTGTGGATTGAAATGATAAACAACCCCATCACTTGACTATAGGATAGAAAATTTTATACGGACACTGTGGGTCTATTTTCCAAAAATTTATATTCAAAGGTTTGAAAGGAAATTGATGGGTTTTGATAGATATTTATTTTAAATACAATATAAGGATATTTAAATTTTAATATGTATAAAAAAATTAGATTTTAACTTATATGTTTGGGAAATCTTAAAATTATAAGTTAAGTTTTAAAATTGTAAATTATAAATATTTTACTTATAACTTTATTATTTTAAATATATAAAATAAGGTTTAAAATAAATTTAATGATAAGATTTAATTTAACAAAATTTAATTTAATTAATATATATTAGGTAGGTATTTATTTAAAAAAATTATATTTTAAAAATGGATTTTGTAATAACTTTAACAAATTAAGGTTAGGAAGATAAATTGAAATTGTATTTTTTTAAGAATTATATTTAAATAAAATTGATTTGAAACTTATCGAATTTGATATTTTAAAGATATTATTTATAACTTGATTTTGATTAAAAGTTATTAAATGAATATTTTCAAGTTTGAATAAATTGAAATTAAATATTTAGTTTTGATTTAACTGTGTAATTGGAGATTTTATTTAAATGCTTATAAAAAAGTGATTAGGTGAGTATTTTAAAAATTAAATATAATTGAAATTGATATTTAATTTTGATTTTTTCAAATTTGTAATTTGAGATTTTGTTTAAATGTTTAACCAAAAGTGATTAAATGGATATTTTAAATTTAAATAAAATTGAAATTGGATATATAACTTTGATTTAAAATTAGTAATTTGGGATTTTATTTAAATGGTTATTAAAATGATTAAGTGAATATTTCAAGTTTTAATAAGAATAATGTTGAATTTGGAAATATAAATGAAATTTATTAATTCGAGTTACTGTAAATTGTCTAAATATTTATACTTTGAACCTGTTGAAATTGGAAGTGGATTAAATTGTAATTCATACCTGGATTTGAAATCGATATAGATTAAAAATGGTTTAATGAGAATTTGAAATTGTTGAACTGAGATTGAATTTTAGAACTAAAATTTATTTGAATAGATTTGTGAAATTTGAAGAAACAATTCTAATTTGAAAATTTATTATAATACATAACTTATTTTCAATATATAAACTATTTTAATATGTAAACTATTTATCTACAACCTATTTTAGATATAACTATTTTAGTATATGAACTATTTATCTACATCCTATTTTAAATATAAACTATTTTAAATAAAACTATTTCAATATATATACACTATTTTCAATATACAAACTGTTTAAGTTGGAACTGTTATAATTTAGATTTGATGGATTTAAATTCGAATACTCTGATACGATGGTTTAAACTATTTTCTAGTTATGACTTCTGAAGTGAATATGATTTCAAAAGTGATATGATCTTGAAATGAATATGATATTTTGATATGAAGTATAAACTGTTTGAAATGATTATAAAAGTGATTTTATAAAAATGACCACGGTGTGAAATAAGCATTTGGTTGTTAAAGTGACCGGGATTAGATATTGTCATACTCTCTGCCAATACCAAAAATACTTTAACAACTGTGTACGTGGTGGAGATTCCAAAACAAAGTAGGATGGTTTAGCGACGATTGTGTATGAGGTATTAAAACATCCCTGACTCCCGTGAGTCAGCTTGATGTGGCTAAAACAGGAGCCATGCCGGCCAAGTGAGGTCGCACCTCCGATCGGGCACATTTCTTCAATACCATCCTATTACATTGTGATTTGATTGGGTGCACCTTTGATTTTGGGAGTATGTCTTGAGGTAGGAGGTAGTAGCTGATATGCATTACCACCGGTCTGGATCCGCAAAGCGGTAGTATCCTACCTTGGACGTTGCCTCGCGTGACTTGTCACATTCATTATTGTGCCTTCTACGGGTTTGGTTTGTGTCGTACCTATGGAGTGCTCCCTTATAGCCCACCAATTTACGGTGGAGTTTACAGTATCTGTATAGACTATGACATTATATAAAATGTGTTAAGGGGGGTATGGAAAATGCCTTAACGTTATTTCAATACTTTACCAACGGACTATTATAACAGTGTACATTACTACATAGTAGATAGTTTCATGGATCCTTAAAGGATGGATATCCCAAACATCGTTTAAGTTCTTTATATTTCAATTGAAATTTCACTTGAGTTCAATTTACTGATATAAGAACGTTAATCCTGACTTGCGGGTTCTGTGTTTTGCTTTATGCTCGGGTCAGACTGAATGTCACAGCATTTGAGACTCACCTTCGAAGCTTGGAGCTTTGTTTGAAGATCTATCCTTATCTATTCAACTTTCCAGCTATTTCAGTTTATTCCAGTTGTTATGTTCAGACTTGTCATTGATAATTGTATTAGTAGATTCTTTGTATTTAAGACTTCCGTTGTATTTTGTTCAACTCTGATGTATACACAGTAGCTCCATGAACTACTATTTATCTATTCCATTGCTTATTGTTTGATTACTTTGTGTCTGTGATTCTATGATTGATTTATTAACTCTATATGCTGAGTTTTTACCAAATATAAATTAACAATCATTTGTTTTAATTCAAGTCTGACATGAGTGGATGATTATCGATTTGAATGGTTCAAAATACCCGGCCTTTACAAGTAATATCAGAGCTCTGGTTTAGGAAAAACTTAGCATATGGAGTAAAAAAATTAATTACAGAATCATATTCGTTTGAGCTTGAAATTCTTCGTTAGGATCCTGCTGAATTAGGATTTCTTTTGAATTCTGAAACTATCCCTTTGCTTTGGAATCCTTTCTTATCTTTTCCTGTTCGTGTTCTTATTGATACTAGAGCATCCCATAGCTTCAACCTCAATTGGCAACTCCATCCTTGTGTGTGACTAATCTATCGGCGGTTCCTCTAACCTTAGTATGATTTGTAAAAAGGTGAAACTCCTTTACAACAAGCGTAGATTTAGCGAAGATTTATATATCCTCGGTTTCGATGCTATTATCTCTTGATAAGCCCAAACCATTCTCTAGTAGACGACCAGGGTGATTTCCTTGTGATCAAATGTCGACTGCCTAAGGATTAAGCAGGTAGTTTTATCTTTCCACTTGATTCATAGCCTAGTGATCTTGACTCCACTTCTATAGTTAGGAATTATCCTGATGTTTTGGTGAAGTCACTCCTCCCTCTCAAGTGGGAAATTGAGTTCCACTTCGATCTTATCCCAAAGCTCGACCTGTAGTCCTTCCTTCCGGACGAATGGTCTCTATAAATGGTTGGTCATGCCCTTTGGATTAATCAGTGCTCCTGCCTTCTTTATGGATCTCATGAATCACGTATTCTGCGATGTTCTCAACATGTTCGTCTTGTTTTTCATTGATGATATTCTTGTCTTTTCTAAGTCTCGGTTAACCCAGTTAAGGTCGTCCATGACTGATATAATCTATCCATCTTTCCTCTTTTGTAAATTAATTATCTTATCTTCCTTTCGAGCCTATCTTCTTGGTTAGAATTCTTTTTGATTAGGGTCCTTCTAATTTGAATCTCTATCCTTATTCTATAATCCATTTTTGAATCATCATGTGAGGGAGTGTATTTGTAATTAATATAAAATTGTTTATATTGTGCTATTTGAGTTGTTAAGTTTGCTTTGGGTTTCGATCGATTCGTCTGGCCAACGCTATCGATAGGAATTCCATAAACTTGAATAGAGCAAACTGACACAATATTATTTTCGAAATTGGTAAATGAAATAATTTATGTATGATTATATTTTATATATATAGTATAATTTTCTGAAATTTGATTGTTAATGAATTGGTTGTTAAAATGATAATGCTAGATTACCGTCTATTGTTTGTTAACATTTCTAAACCGTTAACTTGTGTTGTAGGTTATAAGCACATGTAATTTTTAAAACATGGTTTACAAACCTGATTTCCAAATGAAATGAATTTAAATTAAGGATTCAAGAATTAAGTTTTCGGTGCTTTTCAAATTCTGGTTTTCAAAGTTTTTAAAATATAGTCTGAAAGTATTTTCAAATGTTGTTTCCGAAGAATTTTAAAAAGAAGTAAGTCGGTACTCTCCTTTTTTATCACTGGAAAATAACTTCAGTGATAACTGCAGTATCATTGACATTCATTTTCGAGTCTTAAAGTGGAGAGACCACTTAGTAGCTTTGCTACACTTTTGTTTTGGGAAAATCCATTTGATTTGAATTTCTTAAATACGATTTGATTTATATAATATATATGTATATGGTTATTTCAAAATGGTTTAAACTGAAACCGAAAAGTTGCTCTCAGGTTCTATGTTAAGTAATGGTTTTCAGTTATTGAAATGAAACAAAATTTTTGAATAATTGGAGTGTCTAAAATAAAAAAATGGAATTAAAATAACTTCAAATAGTTGAACTAGGATAAAATTTATTTGTATAATACTCAATTGCATTTTTAAAACATATACAACTTACCTGAAAAATTCAAAAAATTAAAATGTTAGTGTGAAAATGTAATTAAAGGTTATACAAGAGAAATTTAAGTAATAAATTGTCCAAACTAAATTTTACTTAATAAAATGTTGTAAATAACTGTAAATGTGTATAAGGCTCAATTACACACAGAAAACATTAATATAACTTATCTAGAAAGTTTAATGTTAATAAGAATATGTAATTGAATAATATAAAATATAAATGTAAATAATAAGATGTCCAAAAATGAATTTTTGATGAGAAAATTTATAAATAAAGATTTGAATTGGTATAATAAATGTTTATACACTTAACCTATGTTATAAAAACTGTTAAGTGAATAAATTGAATAACAAATGAGTTAAGTAAAATAAATTTTGTTTTGAAACAAAATTTGTAACAAATGTGAATAATTTAAAGCATATCAATTTAGTGGAAATATCTTGAATTGAAATCAATCGAATGTGAATATAATGAATATTTATTAATTGAATAAATGAATTGAAATCAAATTAGTTGAATTTAAATCAATTTAAAATAAATGAAATCTATATGGTTTTAAATTAATAGTCGTATCTGGTACTGTGTATTTCGAATCTATTTTTCATTTCTATCACTTCTATTCTATTATCTTGCTCCTTTTCGGGGATGAAAAGTTTTGAGTAGGGGAGAATGTAATGACCTGTAATTTTTAACGATTTTTATAATAATTAATTGAAATTTTCATGAAAAATAAATAATAAAATTTTGAAATGAAAATTTGATATTTGGAATACGTCTATTTAAACGTAGCAAATGTCAAGTTTTTATCAGAAAATATGAATGTTAGTTCTGTTGTGTAATTTTCAATTTAAAATCAGTTAAATTTGATGGAAATTAAATATTTTTGAAATATTAATATTTTTACATAATAAAATTTTAAATCTTTTTCTGAGTGAGACGTCGTATTTAGTTTCACTAAATTTGGACTGCTCTAGCTCCGTTTATATTATTTTCGATGAATTTGCAGCAGTTTAGCAGCGAAATATCGACTTTTGATAGGATAGTCATATCGCTGATATCTGTACCATTCTGTCCATCTCATAGTGCTGATCTCTACAGTATACTCATTCCAGTATTTCAAAGTCCGGTACGCGACGAAATCTACGAAGTGAGTAACCGTATCGGCACCTATTTCATGCCTTTTGAGTTTTGTGTCTATTCAATTTCCACTGTGTATAACTCAACAGCCATTAGCATTATATTTCCTAGAATTCAACTCTGGCTATTGCTATTTCCTATTCCAATTTATTCTACTCTGATTCATTATTGCTTTCGGTCATAACCAATTCCTTCTATTCGTTCTGAGAAAATAATAAATATATAAAGTTATATATTATTTGTCGCGGCCTTCTTCTTCCTTTCCTTTCATTTAAACTGCTCATCAACTTTCAATATTTTCTCCATCCCTACCACTTTCTTCGCCTTCCATCCTAATGCCAGCATCCCACCAGAGCCGATCAAAGCCCTCCACCAACTACGCCAGTTCTCCCTGCCGAAGCCAACTGAGCTGCGACAGCCACCGCCCTAACAACCAAAGCCCGCCACACCACCCATCAAGCCTGCGCACGTCCATCACCATGTGCCTCCGACCTCGACAGCCTCCCTCTATCGCCATTTCTCATAGCAGCCCTTCCACTCAGAATCGCTCATCACCTCTGCCCTCCATACCCATCCAAGTACTCCCACTCGACCACCTCAAACCCTACACCAAAGTCCAACCGAGCACCTCGCCTAGCCTCATAGTCGTGTTATCCTTTCTCATCCAATGTCGGTAGCCCTCCAACCCTTACGAAAGCACTTCCCTAGCTTCACCACACACTGCAAACGATAGCCATGAACCTTGCTGCCTTCTCCACCCTCTCTGCCTCCTCCTGTAAAAAAAATTCGTATATATGTATATTGGATGAAATTCGGTTTGCCTCCTGCTTGTTGTTCAAATCGTTTGCATGGTTTTTCCTTGCAACCCTTTTGAACAACGAACTCAGTCAGACTTTGCTTGTAAGTTGCATATATAACTGTATATATTGTAAAGTTGTATGATTTTGTCATGTTCTATACAACATTTATATATTGTGTATGTATTGTTTTAGCTTACAATTCTCTTCTCTATGTATATAAGTTTATTTTAATATATATATATATACATATATATACACACATATAGTTTGCCTGTATTGGTTTTTCCTGAGAAGCTTCGCCTTTATTAAAATAATAAAATAAAATAAAAATTTAAAAGAGACATGTGTTCTCATTGAATCCAGTTCATCGTGCTTTATTTATGTCTCAACGATGTCCAGAATTGGTCGTAGCAACAGTTTCTAGCTTTGTCGCTGCTCCACGTGTCGTATCTATGTCCTTGTGCGTATTCGTGTCTGTTGCTTCTCATTCCTATTGTTTCCCTAGCCTCAAAAGATGAGCAATCGCCCACGATTAACATTCTTGTATATAGTAAATTTAATTCACATGAAATGACGATTGAAATATGCTGTTAAATTTGTTAAGTTATTTAATTGTTAAATATGATATGCCATTATTTGCAATTGCTCACCTATGACATATGACATCATAACCTGTTATATATATATTATATTTAAAAATTGTTACTGAGGATATATGCCTGTTGTCGATATGTTGTGTTGTTATCATATTTGTTCTCACTCTACAAGTTCCTTGTTATTCTAGAAATCCCTATGGGTTGAAATGATACACACTTGAACGATATTATAGATTAGAGGAAAATCGTTATGGGTTGAAATGATAAAACCAAGCGATTTTCATTGATTTAGAAATTTTAGGATTATGGGTTGAAATAATATATACCCATAAATATTAAAATATAATTGTAGATTGAAATGATAAATATCTGTATCACGATTCACTTGACCATAGGATAGAAAATTTTATATGGACATCGTTGGTCTATTTTTGAAAAAATTGTATTCAAAGGTTTGAAAGGAAATTGATGGGTTTTAATAAGTATTGATTTTAAATATAATATAAAGATATTTTAAATTTTAACATGCATAAAAAAATAAGATTCAATTTATATGTTTTGGAAATCTTAAAATTATAAGTTAAGTTTAAAAAATGTAGATAATAAAAATTTTACGTATAACTTTATTATTTTTAAATATATAAAATAAGATTTAAAATAAATTTAAAAATAAGATTTAATTTAACAAAATTTAATTTAATTGATATATACTTGGTAAGTAAAAAATTATATTTTAAAAATGGATGTTGTAATAACTTTAATAAATTAAGGTTGGGAAGATAAATTGAAATTAAGTTGAAATTGTATTTGTTTAAGAATTATATTTAAATAAAATTGATTTTAAACTTATTGAATTTGAGATTTTAAAGATATTATTTTATAACTTGATCTTGATTAAAGGTGATCAAATAAATATTTTCAAATTTAAATAAATTGAAATTAAATAATTAGTTTTGATTTAAATGTGTAATTAGAGATTTTATTTAAATGCTTATAAAAAAGTGATTAGGTGAATATTTTAAAAATTAAACATAATTGAAGTTAGATATATAATTTTGATTTTATTCAAATTTGTAATTTGAGATTTTATTTAAATGTTTAACCAAAGGCGATTAAATGAATATTTTAAATTTAAAAAAAAATGATATTGAATATTTAATTTTGATTTAACATTTGTAATCTGGGATTTTATTTAAATGGTTATTAAAATGATTAAGTGAATATTTCAAGTTTAAATAAAACTAAATGTTGAACATGGGAATATAAATGAAGTTTATCAATTTGAGTTATTGTAAATTGTCTGAATATTTATACTTTGAAACCTATTGAAATTGGAAGTGGATTAAATTGTAGTTCAAACCTGGATTTGAAATCGATATAGATTAATAATGGTTTGATGAGAATTTGAAATTGTTGAACTGAGATTGAATTTTAGAACTAAAATTGATTTGAATTGATTTGTGAAATCGGAAGAAACAATTCTAATTTGAATATTTATTCAAATGCCTAAATTATTTTCAATATATAAACTATTTTAGTATACAAACTAATTTAACCTATAATCTATTTTAGATATAAACTATTTTAGTATATAAACTATTTATCTACAACCTTGTTTAAATATAAACTATTTTAAATTATAACTATTTCAATATATATAAACTATTTTAATATACAAACTGTTTAAGTTGGAACTATTATAATTTAGATTTGATGGATTTAAATTCAAATACTCTAATATGACGGTTTAAACTATTTTCTAGTTATGATTTTGGAAGTAAATATGATTTCGAAAGTGATATAATCTTGAAATGAATACGATATTTTGATATTAAGTATAAGCTGTTTGAAATGATTATAAAAGTGATTTTATAAAATTGACCATGGTGAGAAATAAGCCTTTGGTTGTTAAAGAGATAGGGATCATATATTGTCATACTCTCTGCAATACCGAAAACTTTAACAACTGTGTACATGGTGATACTCTCTGCCAATACCGAAAATCACTTTAACAACTGTGTACATGGTGGAGATTCCAAAACGAAGTAGGATAGTTTGACGACGATTCTGTATGAGGTATTAACGTAGCCCTGACTCACGTGAGTCAGCTTGATGTGGCTAAAACGGGAACCATGTCGGGCCAAGTGAGGTTGCACCTTCAATCGGGCACATTTCTTCGATACCATTCTATTACATCATGATTTGATTGGGTGTACCTTTGATTTTAGGAGTGTGTCTTGATGTGGGCGGTAGTAGCTGCTATGCGTTACCATCCATCCAGATCCGCAAAATGGTAGTATCCTACCCTGGGCATTGCCTTGCATGCCTTGTCACATGCCTTATCGTGCCTTCTATGGGTTTGGTTTGTGTCGTACCAATAGGTGGTCCCTGATAGCCCACCATTTTACGGTGGAGTTTACAGTATCTGTATAGACTATAGCATTATATAAAATGTGTTAAGGGGAATATGGGTAACGCCTTAATGCTATTTTAATACTTTACTTTACTAATAGACATATTATAATAGTGTATATTACTACATAGTAGATAGTTCCACAAATCCTTAGAGGATGGATATCTCAAACATCCTTTAAGTTATTTGAATATAGTTGACATTTCAATTGAGATGAATTTACTGATATAAGAATGTTAATCCTAACTCGAGTGTTTTGTGTTTTGCTTTATGCTCGGGTCAGGCTGAGTGTCACAGCATTTGACACTCACCTTTGGAGCTTCGAGCTTTGTTTGAAGATCTATCCTTATCTATTCAGCTTTCCAGCTATTTTAGTTTATTCCAGTTGTTGAGTTCAGACTTGTCATTGACAATTGTATTAGTAGATTCTTTGTATTTGAGACTTCTGTTGTATTTTTTTAACTCTGATGTATATATAGTAGCTTCATGAACTACTATTTATCTATTCCGCTGCTTATTGTTTTATTATTCTATGTCTGTGATTGATTTATTTATTGTATTTGTTGAGTTTTTGCCAAATATAAATTAACAATCTGTTGTTTTGAGCAATTCAAGTCTGACATGAGCGGATGATTGTCGATTTGAACTGTTTAAAATACCAGACCGTTGCATATTTTAACTATTTAACCTATTTTTAAACAATTTTCAAAAAATATTTTCAAAAAATCAAACTTGTCAATGGCTGGAATGTTTATATTTAAATCGTTGATTTAAATACGAATTGGGTTAAAATGAAGTTGTAACCTAAATTGAAATTCAAAATAATTTTGGAAGCGCAATCGAGATATTAAGATGAAAATGATTTTGAAGTGAAATGGTATATTTTGAGTTAATATGATGATTTCGAAATGAATTTTATTTTGAAGCGAACATGATATTTTGATATCAAGTACGAATGGTTTTCGAAATATAAAAGTATCATCGGAATGTAAAACGACATTTGGTAGTTAAAGAGACGAGGGCATCTTATTGGCATATCTGTCAATATTAGAACCACTTTAACAACCGTGTACATGGAGGAGACTCCAGAATGAAGTGGTTGGATTTGGCGTCTTTTGCTGGATTTGAAGAAAGAGAACGATGATGGAGAGATCCCGGCCCTTGTGCCAATTTGAAATAACTAAAATAGGAAGGCTTGACAGGGTCAAGCGGGCTTGCTACACCAAGCGAACATCCGTTCTTCGATTTTCTTGGACTTAGTCCTTATTATTTCTCTTGTTGTTGGCTTCAACTAGTGCACCTTGATTTGGGATATCAACCCTTTGACTCGATATGGGACGGATAGACGTGGTGTGCGGTCGTGGCTATAATTCGTTACCACTAGCCCTGCGATCCTAACTGGTGGTATCCTACTATGATGACTGGGGATTTTTTCGACCCTGGAAAATTATTACTAATACATTTACTGTATAGAGTGTCGGGCAATCGAGTGTTGGAATCACCAGATTGTTAGGGTTTAAGAAGGACAGGATAAAACAAATAGAAACAACAATGTAGAATCTCACAAACGCAGCAGAACAACATATAATATATAATAATAGATTTTTATACAAAAGAATCTGTATCAGTTAAAATACATACAAATTATCGGAGTACAACTATCAACATAGAAATCTAGACAGTTACAATGACTTCTCCTCAAAAGTGCCGAATACACCCTACATTACACAACAGAATATAATCAGGAACGTGTAATACGTCTCTGCCATCTAGGTCGTCTCCTGAGCTCCAAAGCATCCTAGCCTAAATTCGTAATACTCTGTCTGATCCGAGCATCAAAATAAAGTAACACCCGAGTCAGTCTGGAAAACCAATGTGAGTAAACACACTTAATTTGAATTACTTAACTTATCAAAATCCTTTGAAAAACAAGGGTATCTCGTAAGACCACGTCACACATAAACATAATGGATTTTTCCCGTAATGATAACCAAAACACTTTTATAGAAAATCCAGTGATATTATAATAGTATCTAAGTATAAATACTTTTTAAAAATAGCCGAGATTTTTATGTTAGTTAGATTCCAACATATTGGGCTTCAAAATTAAAATCGTAAATATTTGTGGTGGTTATTGGATCGAAGATATTTCGGATAACTCTGATATTTGATCCTGGTCCTTTCGAATCCAAATGATAGATTTCTACAAGACCAAGTAATATAAATTAAAATTCAAATCAGGGTGCTAATATTTACGTATGGAATTTCATTCCATACGTTCACTTTATCAAGACCAGTTCATCGAAAATAATTCACATGTAATCATTCCATTTTCCGAAAATGGAATAGCGATCGGTACGAGTCATTTTACCTCTAATAAAACATTTCAACTTTTTATTCTAACTACTTTAGTTTGTTTGGCTACTTAATGGTACAGAAAATAGATAATTGAAAACAATATCAGTCAAACATAGATTTATTTACTCAATCAACGTTTTAATATTTTATATCAAATTCATTTATGAATAAGAACTGTACTATTTTCAAATAACCAAGTTGAATAGTATCTTTTAAATCCATATTGCTTGTTAATCTCAGAAATCTAACTAAAATAATTTATTCCAATTACTTTTAAATTTTAAACTATTCATTTAATAACTAATTGATTTATTAACATATAATTAATAACTAAGTAAATAATTATTTGATCACTTCAATTATTTTAAAGTCATTAAATTTACCTTGCCGAAATCCTATCAATGTTAGTTATACGGACGTATATGACGGTGGTGTCACGGCACAAAAATATGATAGTTGATTTTATTTAAATGAAGGAGTGATAGAATTTAAAGGTTTTATAAAATAATTAAATTTACAACTCAGCCCAAAACAATATCACAACCCAAAGAAAAAAACATGGTACATCCTCTCCATTCTTCCTCCTCCTCCCTCCTGTTCTTTTCCTTCGTTCTCCCTTTCATTTGCATGAAACCATGTGCACGTATGTGTGCACCTCCATACCAATGTCGGCCTACAAAACTCGCCACCGACCACTCCTACTAGTCACT
The DNA here is from genome assembly GCA_030765085.1 of Allium cepa. Lineage (NCBI taxonomy): Eukaryota > Viridiplantae > Streptophyta > Magnoliopsida > Asparagales > Amaryllidaceae > Allium > Allium cepa. Next base: position 314,057,172 of record CM060932.1, on the reverse strand, counting down.
CTTGACCACCACACCACATCTAACCACCCGAGCCCCAGAAAAACTACCTCGTTCAAAAATCAAACCCAAACCCCAATTACTAGAACGAAGCAGTGCCTCTTCCAATACCTCGCCACGACACCACGCTCCACCATCGACCACCAAAATTCACCTAGAGCTCCGCCACAATCTCCTCCATCGTTTCCCTTGGACCGCATGCTCCTCTCTCCCTCTTTCCTTCGCCGTTGACATGAAGCTAAGACCAAATAAAAAACCACCTAAAACCCTAACACCGCCTCGTCAAGCCACCACAAGCATCTAAAAAATGCCGCGGCATTTTTTCTCGAGTGCCTTATCATCTCATCCTCCTCTAACGCAAACGCCGAGGCACGAAATCGCTTCGGTCGCCTGAATTCGACCTTTGCCCCAATTGTGATCAACTCCATATATCTCCCATCATAGATAACTAAAAATCACCACCCTAAATCCTAAAATCATGTTTTTCAATAACGAACTCAATCATATAATCCATTGATCAAAACTTGATATTCGAAACTCGACTCTATTTGAGCCATCTACTGTAAAATGGGTTTCTTTACCACTATGCTTAATGAAATTTAATAAAACAAGTTTTAAATCATTCTATACTCACAAGCAATCAACTTTGGTTTTGGAATCATGTTTTAAAACTTATTAGATATAAAGATATTGAATTTTAAAGTTGAACGTTCAACTATTTTAACCAAAATTATGAACAGAGAGCTTTGTAGAAGATGTACAGTGTTTTTACTTGGAACCGATCATGTCTAGTATGCATATACATATACATCTTCATATAACAACACATAAGCACATGACATAGATCAAGATTCATACAAAAATCAATAGTTATATAAATATATGTAGATACCAGTAAACAAAACAAGATGTTTACTCATGGTTTCACACACTACTGCTTTGCTTTTCCCCTGCTTCAAGCTTTAATAACTTGATCTTCTTTCTTTAATTTTAATGGCGGATCCCCTTTTTTTCTTTTTCTTTTTCTTTTCTAGGTGAACAAATGAACTAAGGATGGCCATGTAAATATATAGAGAGAATGGAAGTGAAATGGTTAAGTGAAGGGTGGCTATGTACAGGCTTCTCCTTTTTTTATATTTTTTTCCTTTTTATTTTCTTATTTGATTATTTTTGAGTGATTGGATCTTTTATATGCTAATTTGGTTCCTTGATTGCTTGATTGAATTTTATAAGATTGATGTGATTTATTGTATGCTTGATTTAATGTTTTGCATGATGATGTTTCCCCATGTAAATACATACATACATACACACACACATGCATATATATATATATATACACACACACACACACACATTTACATGCACATATTCTCACAATACTTGTGTATATATTGATATGAATACATAAACACTATACATATTTATTTTACCTATTACATGTACATTTAGATATGCACATATTTATATATATATATATATATATGCATTATTTTCATAACATATACCTATATATACATATGGTCACAAATTTGAAATTTACCATTATGAAGTTTATACATGTATGCATATTTTTTTTTTCATATACACATATATACCTATATACATACTTATATGCTATTTTTCGTCATAAGTTTTGAAATGGTGGAGTTTACATACATGTGTGTGTGTGTGTGTTCACTTTAAAATTTTATATATTTTAAATCAATTTATAGGTTTAGATATTTTAAATATCAGAAAACTTATCTATTCAACTTATAAAAATTAAAATTCCAATAATTAAAATTATTTAATTATCCCAATATCAGACGGCTAGAAATCCGGGGCGTTACAATCTCCTCCTAGAACTTTTCCGTAACGAACCAACTTCCAAACTCCAAGAAGTTGCATCGCTAATAAGAAAGAAAGGGATAGAAAAGAGAAAGAAAGAGAAGAAGAAGAAACAACACATCAGAATCTAAACAGCGGAACGAATAAATTTTATTAATAACATAAAATATTACATAGTTTACAACCACTATCAGAGTACACAGATATACAACACATACTAGACAGTTATAAACACCTGTCTAGTATTTACAACATAATACAATCCAGAGACAACACAGAATACACAGCGGAATACTATATCTAACGCAGAAGCCTCCTGCTCCATTGCTCCTCCAATATTCGTCAAAGCTAACCTGATTCCCTTGGCTACTCGTAAAAATTTGAGTACCCAAGAGTTTATGAAAACAAAAATAAACCCCGGGTCAGACATGGGTCTGGTGTGAGTAACAGGTTAAAGTTGCTTAACTTTCAAAAACCTTTTGAAAAGAAAGGTATCACGTAAGACTTCCCACACATAAACATGGAAAAGTTTTTACCTTACGCTAACCAAAACATTTGATAGGAAATCCAGTGATATTATAATAGTGTCTAGGGTTTTCAAGTAAAATAAAAAAATAGCTGGAATGCTTACATCTCACGTTCCAACATAGTTGGGCACAACTAATACGTAGGGCACTTATTAGATTTTGGATTCCATCAATGGCAGGGCTACTGGGGTACCGCCCGTCACAGTACGTGGCCTAGATCAACGTACAGAGGAGTACTCCCACTCCCCTGCAACACAAGGCCGGACCCATTCCTTACTGAATAGTTCCGAACAAGACAACCCCGCAGTTGGTGCGCACTAACAACTGCCCACTAAGCCGAATAAAAAGGGACCTCTAGACAGGGATCAATCTTGCTCTCCAGTGGGTGCTACCCACGAAGCCTTGCTGCACCTCCCCTGTTTTAGCCATTCCCGGTTGATGAGGCTTAAGGCTACGATTACCTTTATAGGACACATTATCTTAGAATGCTCATCGTCCACCTGACGATGTTCTGAAAGCATTCAGTCCATACAAGTTCGTTCCGGGTTCGAACGAAACCGAAGGCATTATCTCGTTACACTCGTTTTGGAATCACCCTCAGAGTTAACGACGATAACCCTTGCACTCTAAATCTCCATCTCAAATCTATAAGTACTATTCTGTCAAACTCATTACGGAATCACCCACAGAGTTATACTGACGTATAGCCCTTACACCTCGAGTCTTCAATCTTCACATAAGATTCACGACCTATCGTTAATTTGGATCGATGTGGTTTTCGGATGTCCAAATATGGAAACCCGATCCCGGTCTCATCGAAATCCAAAGCGTGTCTTTTAGGTCCAAGTTGTTTTAGAATTTTAAAAAAAATCAATTATATTATCTATATACATACAGATAGATAATTAATAGATTCACAACAGATAATTATCATTATCAAACCACAGATAATCCACATTTATCACTATCAAAGATAACCCATATGACCATCACAATGCAACTAATACATCCATATCAATCAACATTACTAATCTCATCTTTGAGATTCAAACCATTCAAAGCAACCAATAACAACTATCATAAGCAATGATCTATAATCATACTATCTATAATTAATTTAAAATAAATTAAATTAATTACATCATCTTTAATTAATTTCAAATGAACTAAATTAATTAGTCACACAATATAAATCTTGCTTATATCATCATTAATTAATTACAAATTAATTAATTGATTAACCTCTAATTTATCATCTTAATTAATCAATCCTGATTAATTATACTTTAATTAATTCCATAAAATTAATTACCCTAAACCAAATACAGTAATTAACCTTTAATCACTTCATTAATTAATTAACTATAATTAATTACATTTAACCTTAATTAATTACAATTAATTAATTACATTTAATTACTTATTAATAATTAATTAATATTAATTAATCAATCTTAATTACATCATTAATTATATTAATTAATGACTCCTAATTATATTTAATTAATTACTTAATTAAATTAATTACTTTCAGTAATTAATATTACTTAAACCATAATTATTAATCTCCTTTGATTAATCTCAATCTGTAATTAACTACCCTTAATTACTTATCAAATTAATTACCCTTTAATTAATTTATTAATTAATCTCTTGATTAATTATACAAGATAATTTAATCCAAATTTCATTCACAATTCCAACACTATCCACTAATTACATCTTGTAATTATCTCTAATTACTTCACTGAGTAATTCCATTAATTACATAAAGTAATTATTACCAAATCAAATGTTTAAAATTAATTAAACTTAATTAATTAATCTAAACGAATCTCAATAACTTCATTAATTACATTAAGTAATTAATGTCTTAATTACTTTTATTTAAGTAATTAAACTTAAATGAATTTCATAATTTATTATCATAAATTAATCAATCTAATTAATTATTAAAAATTAATCATATTAATTAATTATCAAATAAACCTTAGTTAATGACCATCATTAACTATTATTTATTCCTTAATTATTTCTTAATTATCTCTAGTTTAAATTAACCCAAATTATTAATTAAATAAATTAAATAAATAAGTTACTTTCTCATTATCTTATTTATTTAATTATTTTAATATCTTAATAATTTTTAAGATAAACCATTCCTTATTAATAGTTATATAAATATCAAAGTGTACTTAGAATATTGCAATTTAAAATTTAAATTCAAATTCCAAATTTGAATCTAAAATTCAATAATGATATTTATTTAAGCATTATCAAATTTTAAATTCCATTTATTCTTTCCAAAGTAAATGTAAATAACATTTATTTTCTTATAATAAAACTTATATAAGATAAGTCTTTGTATAATTAATTTAATTAAACTAAGTTTTAAATACATTATAATTTAGATTATAAATTCAGGTCAACAATCATTTAACTTCCTTTATAAACCATTTATAATGATTTCAATTCAAAAAGGAAAATAAATTTAAATATTTGTTTTGAAACAATTTTACTTAAAATAAACAATTTAAATTTTAAACTAGTTTGAAAACATTCAGATTTCAAAACTTATTCAATTATCCAGGTTTTAAATTCAATACATTTGAAACCATTCCTTATTTAAATCATTTGAATTTAAACTTGAAATAAACTTTTGATTTGAATCTTGATTTTAAAACTCTTTATTTAAATTCATTTTTAAAACCAGAAGATTCAAAAATTTTAAGAAAACTGAACTTAGATTTAGATTCAAACTGCTGTTTTGAATCATGATTCAGATTTCAAATGAAATTTAAATTTACATAAAAACTGTCAGGTTTATTTATTTTAGTTTTCAAATTGAAAACTACTTTTAAAATTTAAAGACTTGTAGGATTCAAAATCATTTGAAACTATAATACAAACTATATTTAAACATGACTCAGATTTTAAAACTTTACTTCATCCAAGTCCAGGGTTTTAAATTTTCAAAATGAATTCAATTTCCAGAAAAAACTGTCAGGTTCTTCTTTCTTATTTTTTTTTTTAAAAAACTGAAACTACTTTCAAATTTGAAAAACTTATAAGACTCAAACACTTTGAACTATAATTCATCACTTCAGATTTGAATTTGTTTAAATCTTATCAATACAGCCTATTCATTTTGAATTTTGATCTAAAAACAATACTACGGACAGTTTCCAAAAAAAACCTGAACAACTTCATCTACTCGAGCCAACTTAAAACCTACTTCGAGTCAACCAACCCTCTACTCCGAGCATTACACAGCACATACTCGAGTAATTCTCGAGTTCCCACTCTGCTAAAACCCAGGCAATCATCAGGAATAAAATTTTGCACGGTGCACATGCACCGTGCCTACGATCATCACCAGCTACCTCTGGTGGTCTCACCCCATCGACGACCAACTTCCCTTCCAAACACATCCATCAGATCACCATTTTAAACTCGAAATTAAATTCGAGTAATCTACTTCAAACCTGGAAGGGTAAGAACGAAAACAACCCCAACCTGTCAACACTTCAACCACCATCCTCCGACCACCGGAGATCCTCCACCACCGGCCACAACCTTGCCTAGCCTCCCTCTAGCGATTCTCAAAATTCCATAACACTCGATCATCTCTACAGATTGCTACGAGCAAAATAAACTGCCTTGCTAAAACTAGGGTTCCAGACAAAGAAACGTCACCGCAGCCACCTCGATGAAGTTCATCGCCATCCTGTATTTTTCCCGACCTCTCCAATCGTTCCTCTACCACCAATGAGGACCATGACCATCCCTGACAACAAGATCAACCGAGACAACCCAAAACATCAAATTTAGTTCAACTCGATCTGTTCTCAAATCCAAATACTAAAATTTATATATTCACTTCTAAAAATCGTGATTTTGGATAAAGTTTCAGTTTATATTCCTGGATTGCTAAATTTAGATGTTTGAATTTCCACTTATATCAAACTTGCCCTGTTCTTTTTGGGCTTCTGTAACATTTATTTTAAATTTTAACTTAGTTATAATTTTAACCACTAATCTATCATTAAACAAACAACTTTTGTTAAGAATCTAAGTCCTAACCAGAAATCAGATAAGATGATAATGGATTTTGATTAAAACTGAGCTTAAAAAAAACAAGGAACAGGCATGCACACATTCTACATATTTGTACTCAGAAAATCCAATCATATACAACATTCTTAGCTTCAGAAATCAACATGCAACTACAACTATACTTAAGCTTTTTAAGAAAAGTGTTACTCACCGATTTAAAATGGAGGCAGAGCATTCCCAAATTTGAAAAACAGGTTGATGAAAAGCTTTATCACTGAATTCTCTTAACAGCTTGAATAAGAAATGCAGAATTCTTGTTTTAAAAACTTTGCACCTGAATGTTCTTCGTTTTAAAAACTGCATGCATGCTTTTGTTTTGAAAAAATGCAGACATTTGTTCAACCCAGGTTGAAGAATGCCGGTCTCGGATTTTTGAAAAAAAAATTACAGGCAGGCTTCAGATTTTAAGGTGGTGACATATTTGCTTTTAAACTTGAAGATGTGGAGGCTTTTGAAGATTATTTGGAAAATGTTTAACAGATTTCATGATTTTGGTTTTTAGAGGAAGTGTGTTTCATATTTTCATGGCTTTAGATTTTGAGAAAGAAAAGAAAAAAAATGAGAAAAGAAGATCTTTATAAGCTGAAATTATTTGAAAAATAAAAACAAAAAACAAAAAAAAAAACTAAATTAAATTTTTACACTTGTCTTACAATTTAAACACTTGTCACTTTGTCATGTTTATGCATTAACACTTGTTATTTTTGTTATCCCGCTTTTTGGCAAAGCCGCGGTACCAAAAGATCGATCAGAAACTGAGAACGGTTCGTCCCAGAGACCGGCCATACTTCGTCTCGCTATGGATATCACTGAATTATGTCCAAGTCCAGATTGAGCTACAACTGATAGGACACGGCAAGGAAGATCATAGGAATCAACATCTCAAGTTTCAAGTCAATCCGAGTTCATACGCTCAAATTATGATCGATTCAATTTGAAAGAAAAGGCCTGAGACTCGAACCCATCAGGTTCGAAACCATCACCATCGAACCCATCAGGTTCGAACCCATCGGGATGCCTCAGGTTCGAACCCATCAAGTTCGAACCTACCAAGTTCATAACAATGGACCTCGAATCCATCGGAGAGTAGCTGCTTCGAACCCACCACAAAGCCTTGTTCGACTCCAAACAAGCATCCTTGTTCGATTCCATCATAAGACGTTGTTCAAACCCAAACATGGAACCTCGTTCGAAACCATCCATGATGCCAAGTTCGAACCCATCCTGTGTAACCTCATTCGAATCCACTGGGTCAACCAACCATGATGACGTGTCTTCCATCGGTTCGAATTCGCCGAGATTTATGGAATCGAAGCGGTCAACTCGGAGTGAAGACCGGGTTGGTTCGAAGTTTGCGCTCCACGTCACCATGAAGACACGTGCCATGATGGATTCGAAACCATCGGTTCGAAAGCATGGTTTCGAACCAAACAGCCATGCAATGAACCCCATTTCGAATCCATCATATCTCCCAATCTAGTGATCCAAATGCCATGAAATTTTCACAGAAGCTTGCATACATGTTGAAGAATGTCCACGCCAAATTTCACCCCGATTGGATGATCTTGATCGGTTCGAATGATGTTCGAACCGATGCCAAAGTGGGCCCAAACTTCCTGAGACCGTGCGTGTGGGCCCCCTCACGTGCCAGAAGTGGTCTCCCAAGTTTTCAGCGAAATATCAGCAGCCTACGCCTATAAATAGAGCCCCAGGGCCAACAGAAAAGGGACTTTTGGATTCTAAAGCATCCAGACTCTGCCGGATTGAGATCTCCTTCATTTGATCTCATAAACTTGCTGTTAAATTCGAATTCCTGACTGTAATTCACTGTTGATTGCTGTACCGACTTGTAATCATCGAAAGAAAGTCAATAAAAGTATAAAAACTTCACACTGGACGTAGGCAATGCACCGAACCACTATAAATTGCTTGTCTATGCGTTTATTTACATGCTATTTGGAGTTTTTGTTAGATAATCCTTTGTTTTAATTTGCACTCTTCATTTATTATCTCTTCAAAAACTTCAGACGAGTGTTGTGCCCAATTTTGGTGCAAACACTTTGGTGCTTTCACTGAGAAAACCCAGATTTTCTCTCGCTCCTCGGATCTGTCATCAATACCGGATTGCATAAATCTAAGAGAGAGATCCGAATCTAAAGCTCAGATTCCTTCCGTTCTATTCAGACTTGATAAAAGTTTAGGAAAGAATCTTACTATTCACAATGGTGAGTACTAGAACCACCACTAACCTTGGTAACCAGGAAGGCCGGGATAGGCCAGATCCCGCGCAGCTACCATCTACTCAGGACGTCGCCGGGCCTTCGGAGTCATCCGGACCGGTAACGAGGCAAGAATTTCAAACGTCGCTCCAGGAGCTAACCCAGAGTCGGCAACAGTTGACGGAGTAACTACGCGCTAACGCTGAATTAACCCGCCAGCTACACAGTCATAAGCATAGGCGGTCTAGGAGGGATTACGCATCCCAGTCTTCCACGGAGAGTTCGGCTTCCACCGATTATCATCACCGACCTTCACGACCCCAAATGGATGGGAATTATGCACAGGCTACCGAAAACCTTCCGGCATTGACGGTTGGGCAACTGCGAGTCGGCCCATCTGCTAGCTTCCACACAGGGCCTTCCTCCCGGGGAGGCACTGCTCCTCAACACACTACCGACAACCGTCCTGCAACCATTGCTACGGAGCCAGGGGTGAACATCCATACTTTGTCAGATCAGAACCACCACCGACGACGACAAACTCCTGAGCCATATATACCAGAAGATGTCGAACCAAGGAGGCGAGATCCGGACCGTCGACAGCATCCAGTCCAGTCCCGCATTGTGGAACCCGACCACACCTTGGCTCGACATGCCGAGAACGCAGCTGTGACGGATCTTTCGGAAATGATCAGGCAGATGATCCGTGAAAGTCAGGGGTTTACTAACGACGACTGGGGAATCTCCCAGAGTCACACCCCATTCACAGACGAGATTCTGTATGCCGAACCCCCTCGGCGATTTAGGATGCCCACGTTACCGATGTACGAGGGAAACTCGGACCCTAATCAACACATATTGAAGTATGAATGGTCCATGAGCGCTGCTAGAGCAGACGATGCGGTCAAGTGTAGGAGCTTTCCTATCTCTTTGGGGGGCATTGCTACGATGTGGTTCATGCGATTGCCACCCCGTTCTATCTCTTCGTTCAATCAGCTGGCCAGGAAATTCGTGGAACAGTTCTGCATGCATGCTGCAAGGCCTAAGGACGTCAACACTTTGTCTAGTGTTACCCAAGCTCCAGGAGAAACTCTTAGACACTATTTGAAGAGATTCCATAAGGCCTGTGTGGAAATCACCAACCCTAATGATAACTCGATTCTGATGGCATTGATGAAAGGGATTGACCCTGATTCGGATTTTGGAAATTGGTTGGCAGGAAAACCTCCTGCGTCGTTGGACCGCTTCTACTCCAAAGCCGTCCAGTTCTTGAGGCGTGAGGACGCGAAGAAGTCTAGGAAACAGGACGATGCAGGACCCAGTGGAGAGGGGATTCAAAGTAATGTGGCTGTTAAGCAATCGGGAGAGAGTTCTGGGAAAGTGCAATTAAATATCCAGAACAAGCAATCACAACCGAAGAATAATGGGAATCAGAGCAGGAAGCGGGATCAGAACCGTGGGCCAAGGCGTAGGGCCCCTATGTTCGACAATTATACTCCGCTGAATACATCGTTGAAGAACGTATATCTACAAACTTGTAACGCCATGCAATACAAGAAGCCTACTCCGAAGCCGTCGTCGGAAAGACAGATTCAAACGGGCAAGTTTTGTAGATTTCATGACAGTTACGGCCACAATACCAATGAATGCAGACACTTGCAGGATTTAATTGAGAAGTTGATCAGGGAAAGGAAGTTGGACCAGTTTGTACGGGCGCCACAGTCTGGCGGTGCGGGCCCGTCAAACCAGAACGATCGGCCAAATCAGCCAAGGCAGGAAGAACCCGCCCGAACGGGCGGAAGGCTAGTGATAAACACCGTCAGTGGTGGTCCCCACCCAGCGGATAAGAGTTGGAAAGAAATGGAGTCATATGCTAGCTCGGTTAGGCATATGGACTTCGAATGCTGCAGCAGTTATGACGAAGGGGCTCCGGCCAAACAACAAAAGACGATGACAGATGACATCGTGTTCCGGAACCGTGATGCAGACAAGGTCGAAGCCTCGACTATTAACCCGCTTGTTATATCCGCCCAGGTTGGTCCTGCTTGGATGAAGAGGATACTGGTGGATAGTGGGAGTTCAGTCAATATTTTGTTCAAGAGAGCTTACAATCAGATGAAGATGGAAGCCAAAGATTTGAAACCCTGTTAGTCCAGGATTCATGGTTTCGATGGAAGTGCTAATATACCCACGGGGGTTGTGGAGTTACCAGTGGAGTTGGGGATCGGTGAGTGCAGAAGAGTACGCATATTACAATTTGTTGTTTTGGACCTACACTCACCGTACAATGCGTTTCTGGGCCGACCGGCCCTTGCTGAATTTCGGGCGGCAATCGCCCCGTGGTGTTTGACTTTGAAATTCCCCACCGATTGTGGTATCGGTGTGATTCATGGAGATCAGGCTGCTGGAAGAGCCTGTTATGTTGCGGAGCTGCGAGAGGCGCAGCGAAGGGAGAAAGGGAAGGGCGTAGAGGAATCTCTCTGCGTCCGTTCTGCCGATAATTGACAATTGGTGCTTGGGCCTCGGCCCGGGCACCACAACCAATTCCAAAAAGACCTTGACCCAAGGGACAACGACAACAATGAAGAATCTACAGAGAGTCAGGCTTCTCCGGCCGAACTAACTATCAATGTCCCGATCGGTAATGATGGCGATAATTCAAGAATGTTAAAAATTGGGTCTCAACTGAGCCAGGGGGCACAACAGGAATTGGTTGAATTTCTCCGGGCGAATCTTGACGTGTTCGCCTAGACGCACTCTGACATGTGTGGGATCTCGCCGGATATCGCGAGCCACACTTTAAACATTGACCCGCGGTATATCTCGGTCAAACAGAAAAGGCGTGGTATGGATCCAGACAGATCTGACGCCCTTAAGGAGGAGGTCGATAAGTTGAAAACAAATGGGTTCATTAGAGATGCTTTATACCCGGAGTGGGTGTCAAACCCGGTACTTGTCCGAAAACCGAACGGGAAATGGAGAACGTGTATCGATTATTCTGACTTGAACAAGGCTTGCCCGAAGGACAGTTTTCCACTTCCTCGAATCGATCAGCTTGTTGATTCAACCGCCGGACACAAGTTGTTATCCTTTATGGATGCTTACTCAGGCTACAATCAAATACCCATGCATGTGCCCGACCAAGAACATACGAGCTTCGTGACTGATCTGGGACTATACTTCTACAAAGTCATGCCTTTTGGGTTAAAGAATGCCGGCGCAACCTATCAACGTTTGGTTAACCGGATGTTTTCCGACCAGATCGGGAAGACCATGGAAGTTTATGTGGATGATATGTTAGTAAAGTCACGGTATTCTGTTGATCACGTAAAGGACTTAGGATCAATGTTTGATATCCTCCGGAGATATGGGATGAAGCTCAATCCGCTAAAATGCCATTTTGGAGTTGCATCCGGAAAATTCCTTGGGTTCATCGTCAACGCCCGAGGGATAGAGGCTAACCCTGAAAAGATTTGGGCCATCAGGAATCTTCAAACTCCAAGGACCATAAAGCAAGTCCAGAGTCTCAATGGGAAAGTCGCAGCATTGAGTAGGTTCATCTCGAAGTCAACTGACAAATGCATCCCTTTCTTCGATCTGATCCGAAAAGGGAAACGAAACTTCGAATGGACCGTAGAATGTGAAGGTGCGTTTCAGTCACTGGTTCAACATCTTTCTACACCGCCGATTCTCTCAAAGCCTGTTGATCACGAGCAATTATATCTTTACTTAGCAGTATCTGAAAGCGCAATCAGTGCAGCATTAGTCCGGGAGGAATACTGAGTGCAAAAACCGGTATATTATGTAAGTAAACGGTTGACCGGAGCCGAGAGGAACTATCCCAAGCTGGAAAAGTTGGCATATTGCCTAGTCATTGCCTCGAGAAAGCTCCGTCCATATTTTCAGGCTCATCCTATCACCGTGTACACCGACCAGCCATTACGACAGGTCCTCACGCGGCCTGAGACGTCTGGTAGGCTACTAAAATGAAATATCGAATTAAGCCAGTTTGACATTGCTTATACTCCGAGAAGGGCCATACATGGTCAAGTTCTAGCAGATTTCGTTGCTGAATTCACTGTACCCGAGGAATTACCTGAGAGTAGCGAATCTCCTAAACACATATGGAAGTTATATACTGACGGTGCCTCCAATGAACGGTGTTCGGGAGCAGGGGTGGTGCTTGAAACCCCTGAAGGCCGATCTATATGCTACGCCCTAAAGTTCGAGTTCCGTGCAACTAATAATGAGGCTGAATATGAAGCTTTACTCACTGGGTTGAAGCTGGCCCACGACCTGAGAATTATCGCTGTAGAGATTTATTGTGACTCCCAATTAATCGTATGTCAAGTCCGAGGTGAATATCAAGCTAAGGATCGAAGGCTAGCTGCTTACTTATCTTGAGTCAGGGAAATTCTTGATCGTTTCGATTACTATGCCATTTTCTATATCCCTCGGGAGCACAATCAGAAGGCCAATTCGTTGGCGAAGTTGGCAAGTACGGGCGAAGCCCAACAGTTGGGGCTTGTTCCCGTTGAAACCCTACCTTCTCCGAGCATTGATCAAAGTGAGGTCAGTCGTGCATTCGAGGCTACCACAAGTAGGGAGTCGTGGATGACCCCCTATCGAAATTACATTGAACATGGGACACTGCCTGAGCGCAGGAGTGAGAAGAGACAGGTCCTTCGAAAAGCCTCACGGTTTGTCATTCAAAACAGAGTTATGTACAGAAGGGGGTATTCTGTCCCTCTACTCCGATGTATCGCACACGATGAAATCAAGCGAGTGTTACACGATGTACACGAGGGAGAATGTGGCGATCACACTGGGGGGCAGGCACTCGCCAAGAAGGTACTCCGATATGGATATTATTGGCCTACCGTTAATCGAGATGCATCAGACTACGCCAAAAAATGTGACAAATGCCAGAAACATGCTCGGATTCCTAGAGCTCCACCTACCGAAATAACCCAAATGGTTAGCCCCTGGCCATTCGCGGTATGGGGGATCGATATAATTGGAGCATTGTCTCTGGCCAAAGGTGGCGCGAAATACGCCATCGTCGCGGTTGATTACTTCACTAAATGGGCCGAAGATGAGCCTCTTGCAACGATTACAACAAAGAAGGTGATCAACTTCGTAGTGCGCAACATCATCTGCCGATTCGGTCTCCCGCATACTATCATCACCGATAATGGAGCCCAATTCGACAGTACCGAGTTCAAAAATTTCTGCCAACGATTTCGCATACATAAGAAGTTTTCTGCAGTGGCACACCCTCAAGCAAATGGTCAGGTCGAAGCTGTTAATAAAGTTATAAAGTCCATTCTGAAGAAGCGACTAGAAAAGGCAGGAGGCAAGTGGGTCGACGAACTCCCTATGGCGTTATGGGCCTATCAAACAACTCACAAAACTGCAACTGGTCACACTCCGTTCTCTCTATCGTATGGCTCTGAGGCCGTTATTCCAGTCGAATTGGAAGTGCGCTCTCATCGTGCGACGTATTATGATCCGAAGACAAATGCCATATTACTTGCTCAATCTCTGGATTTACTGGATGAGAGGCGTGAAGAGGCTAATTTGAGGGCAGCCGCATATCGGAGTCGAGTCGCCCGAATATTCAATGCCAAGGTCCGTCTGCGAACCTTTGAACTCGGCGATCTCGTGCTCAAAAGAGTTTATCCGGTTCCTTCGCACATGAAGCCAACTTGGGAAGGGCCGTACGTGATTTCACAAAAGCTCGGAGATGGCACGTTCAAATTATCGACCGTTGATGGTCTCACCTTGCCGAGGGCTTGGAATAGCGAGAGTCTTCGTCGCTACTACACATGAAAGACTTTACTTTTTTGTCAATTTATTCTTTTGCATTTTATTTTAGCATTCCGAGATTTAAATTTGTAATAAGGCAACTGACTTTGCCATATTTTCTCGTTTCAGCAATAAAATGCCATCTCTTCGGGCCAGAGCTGTGATTTATTGAGTGTGACGTACAATATCACGACGCACGGAGAGCTAAGTTCCATCATGCGGTGGGATTTATTCAAATAGAGAGTGGCTGCGACATGACCGGTCACTCGCTAAGTGAAACCCGAGCTCAGGGGCAGGACATTATATCAACATTTGCAGATTGACACACGACAATCCCTCCTTTAACTCCAAATTCCCGGAGTGCGAATTGGAGTATAGAAACAACTCTCGGTTCCCGGAGTGCGAACCGGAGTGTGAATCCATAGCTCCCAAAGTATGAGCCAACTCCAAATTCCCAGAGTGCGAATTGGAGTATAAACATCAAACAATTCGTTCCCAGAGCGCGAACGGACTCCAACTTCCCAGAGCGTGAATTGGAGTATAAACATTCAATAATTCATTCCCAGAGTGCGAACGGACTCCAACTTCCCAAAGCGTGAATTGGAGTATAAACATTCAATTATTCGTTCCCAGAGTGCGAACGGACTCCGATTTCCCGGAGCGTGAATTGCAGTATAAACATTCAATAATTCGTTCCCAGAGTGTGAACGGACTCCAAGTTCGCAAAGCATGAATTGGAGTATAAACATAAGTTACAGGTTCCCGGAGCGCGAACCGAAGCATCCGTGCTGACTCCAGATTCCCAGAGCGTGAAGTGGAGTGTAAACATTAATTCCAGGTTCCCGGAGCGCGAACCATACTACAAACATCGATAACTCCCAAGCTCCGTGCAAACCAGATTATCGATCTCAAATTATCTTAAGTCCCCGGAATGTGGGCATGTGCTTAAAGTTTGCAATAAACGCACTCAATCACCAAAACACAAATGTTATTCCCCGAGACTAGGGGGCAAAAAAGCTAAGTGTTAATCGCTAATCAAAGTGATACAATGTCCGAAGTACGATTATTCATCGATTACAACTTGTGACCAAGATTTTTAGACTTGGCAAATAAAAAAAACTCTACTTGACGGTAAAAACACCACAAGTGCACCGGACTGAAAACATAACGCTATAAACACTTAAGCACAAAAGAAATGGGAGTTGGAACAAAGAAACTAAATTTTATTTCAACTAACTTAAGACAAGGACTTACACGCAAATAAGTTCTTCCAAAAAAGAATGCCTACTAGCAGGGGCCGAACCTACATCTATACGCGGCCTACTAACAAAAAACGAAAACAAGTTCCTATCTACCAAGATATCTGCTAGGGGGGCCGATCTATTTTTTTCTTCCTTGGCTTCCTTATTAGCGGTTCATCGTCAGAATCACTAGGAACGGAAATCCTTCGTTTGGACGACCTCCTCTCCGGTGACTGCTCTTCGGCCGGGGGCATAATATCTACGTCCTCCTCAGGACTTGAGTCTAAATGAAGGCTCCCCGCCGGAGGAGTAGGAGGGACCGGACCCGCAACGGAAGATGGAGTAGTGTCACCACCGACACTACCGCTTTGCCCCTCAGTTTCTAATTCAGCATGGATTTCGGCCAAAATTTCTTCATCTCGAGTTGATGGGGCCTGGCTAGGGGCAACTCCGGTCTGGACAAAAGAGCTAGAGGCTGGTGGGAGCTCACTGATGATAAATGGAAAGTCCGTAGAGAAGTCTCCCTGTTGACCGAGTAGTTCGCTCATCATTTGTTCGTCAAGAGATAAAGAGCTTTCCTGCGCTGCTCCGGTAGACGCTGCCGTTGTCACGACAGTCATTTCAGTAGTAATAGCCTTCTACCCTTGACTCGGCTCCTGGGTCGAAGACACCGGGGTAGTCCTGGTCACTGGATAAAGAAGAGAAGGGGTTAAGAACAATCACTTCGAAACGAGAGTTCAAGCGAAAATGCACTTGAAATTTGTTCAGAATACCTTCCTCAGTTCGGCTTGCTGATGGTGGGACGACTTCGGAGACGTGCTCGTGAATTGGTGATAACCGCGGTTGCTCTGGGTCGCAAGCAGGAACGGTCTGTGAGCTAACCGCAGATACAGGCTCAGACGGAGGCGGGGCGGTGATTTCAATAGCGGTGGCACGATGCTCAACGCCTGACCCTTCTCCGGCCTCCAAAGATCGACCGCCAACCATCTCTTTCTCATGAGCGATCATAGCATCATGGAGGACCTCCTTTTCCTCATCTGTTAGCAACCGGTTTTCGAGCTCGAATCGGTCGACCGATTCGTTCGGGTGCGCTTCCTCTTCCCCCTCAACCAATCGTTCCCAAGCACTGTGGAGATGCACTGGGTAATCCTGAAGCCAGGCCAAGTTTATGTGCTTCAATACATTGGCATTGTAGGTGATAAGCAGATCTTCAATGTCGGCCTCTAGCCTGGCCTCGGCTTGCTGAACTCTCTCCTCAATCTCCGCCTCGACCATTTGAACTTTGGCCACTGCCTCATCCCATTCGGTCCGGAGTATCACAGCTTGTTCGCACGCCTCCTGGGCTGCATTGTTTGCATCGTCCCTATCCTTGGCGATTTCGGCGAATTTGGATTTGATCTCATTTAGCTCCTTTAGCGCTGCATCCCTCTCGGCAGTGACCAGAGTATTCCGATGGCCCATATCCTCTACCGTGGCGTAATGCTCACGCTTCATTCTATCCATCGTAAGTTGGGCTTCATCGGCCTTTTTGATGGCTTCCATCTCTGATTTTCTGGAAGATTCGGCCTCGGTGTTCAGCACATCGATAATGCGGTTCTTTTGGGCCAACTCAGCCTGCATTTTCTCAATGGTGGCCCCGCGCTCAAAGGCCAGTGACGACGCTTTTTCGGCCGTCTTGTACCACGCCCTGTACTGGGCATAAAAATCGTGCACATAATCGTGTGCCGTCTGCTTGGCCTCCTGCGGAATTCTTTTCAAGTGAAGAGGAAAGATATAGTTGTCGAAGCAAATATTCGGAAATTCCTTCTTCAGCTGAGCAAGCCTGATTGCTCCTTCTCCCGAAATTTCAGTGGGAGGTTGCTCCGCAACTACTGGAGGCATTGCCTCAGATCTGGGACGGCGAGGTTCATGCCTGGAAGATTGAGAGGTCGACTGGTAGTGTGAGGAATCAGAAGGACGAGGAACGTGGACCGGAGGCTGTATAGGAGCTCTTGGAGGAGGGGTGCGCGATCGAGACCGATGCCTGTAATCCCTATCTCTCCATTCTTGGCCAGAGTGCCCGGAGTACCTGCGATCATAACTCCTATCTCCTTCTCTCCGTTGTGAATCATAATATGAGGAAGATCTGCGAGCATGTCGTAGGCTCCCTAGCATCGAACCACGTCCAGTCATAATATCTGCAAAGCAAAATGAGAATAGAGTTAGTGGTTTCTCGAAACCGATGACCTAAGACTCAGGACTATGTAGTGTCGTGAAATGTGTATGAATATGCATTTAACCCCAACCAACCAGAAGTGTCGACTGAGCTAGTAATAAGAGGCTCGCTCAATTCAAGAGTACGATGAAACTCCTCCAACCTGGCGTCATGCTGAAAAGACACATCATCCGGGATTGGAAGGTCGGTAAGCCCTTCGTAAAGACTTTCGGTTCGCGGA
Organism: Allium cepa; assembly: GCA_030765085.1. Classification (NCBI taxonomy): domain Eukaryota; kingdom Viridiplantae; phylum Streptophyta; class Magnoliopsida; order Asparagales; family Amaryllidaceae; genus Allium; species Allium cepa. The sequence continues at coordinate 314,038,999 of CM060932.1, read as the reverse complement.
GGAGACATTTCGGAAATTCTAACTCCGGGGGAGGATCGGGCCGTGACAACCGACTTCCATCTCCCCTTTTTAGTTGACGTAACGACGGCTACCTTGCCTTTTCTTTGCTCTTCAACATCTTGAGCCACGTCTGTAGGCTCCAACAATGGCTCGTCGTCAGTGTGAGTTCTTTCAGAATCAACTTCCTCGGCTATAATGACTTTGGGCTTCTTGTGCTTGGCATGTTTTTTCGAAACAATTCTTTGCACCCCGTCGAATATTATACTCTGCCATCGTTCAATTAACCCACAGGCCCGGAGATTCCTATCCGTCAATAACACGTCAATATCCCTGTCGATGCTCGGGATCTCTCGGAGCACTCGTACTATCTCCTTAAATTTTTCACCGTCGGGACGCTGGATCATCGCTGTACAGAAGAAAAATATATAAGTCACACTTCGACTGCAATCGCCTTAATAACTGTTTGGAAACTCAGCTATACTCACGTCTTAATAACCATCGCCTGGCAAGCCCGGAGGACATCTGACGTAGAACCATTCCGTCCTGTAATAGCTTAACCTAGTCCAGGAACCGGTGACCACTTGAAAATTCCGTACTGCCTCCAAGAATGTAAAAGATGGGTAATCATTTCGAGTTTTGAAGTTAAACAAGTATCTGATTTCAGTCTGGGCCGGTGGTCTATGAAGATATTCCATAAAGACGATGAACAGGCTGTTCACCGAAGCATACCCGTTCGGGTGAAGTTGGGATGGTGCGATTCCCAAAAAAGATAGCACTTCTCTTATGTACTCATTGAACGGAGGAAGCGTCCCAGCCGCGCACGTATGGCGATTGAATGCGGTATACCCCTCCGGCGGATTGTGTGGTCTGTCGTTTGGCCCCGGTAGTAACACGTCGTCTAGTGACAAACCATGCCTCAGGCATATCCTCCCCAGCATATCTTCGGAAATATGAGATGGGACGGAATCTGATGGATTAGCAATGAATGACGCGTTGGGAAGTTCATCCGGCGCTGGGCCGATAATTTCAGGATCAATGTCCGGGACCTCTAACCTCGGGGGAACTATACTCTGAGTATCTTGTGGGGTTTCCTGCTGTTGCGAACTCGAAGGCTCCATAACTGACTAAATCATGAGAAACCATCATTAGATGACAAGGGACCCGTGAATTCCCCAGTGTGTAGTGTATGAATGTGTGTTGTGCGGTGCTGTGCATTACTTGGATGAATATCGCAGAATTAAAGAAAACACGCAAACGACAAAGCTACAAAGCCCAGTTGTGCTGACCGTCATCGCAAAACCCTTCACATAAGGAAAATTGATTCAAATAAAAATTGTTATTGTTCCATCGACAAGCTTCGAAAGGTGGTCAAGTATGCAGTTTAACATGTCCAATTATGCAAGAGTGAAGCTCGTCGGAATTATGCTTAGAAAATATCAAACTTTGATATCCACTATATGGAGTTTCGAACCGATCACAAGTGACTTGTTCGAACCCATCACCGTACCACTTCGAATCAATCCAAAGGAGCGAGCTTCGAATCGATAGTCAGGCGCCGAGCTCGAATCGATCAGTGGGGGATAATTTCGAATCGATCCTTGGTTAATTAGTTCGTACCGATCAGGAAAGCCTCAACTTAACATCGATCGAGTTCGAATCGATACCTTTCGTATCGGTCGTAAAGGAATGTTTCGTATCGATGCGAGGTTGAACGCCTCGGACCAATCAACGGCTGCTCCTCGTATCGGTCGTTGTGCACCGATACGACTCAACACCATGGTTAACTTGGTGTGAACTGCGCCCCCTCAAAGGGAAATCACAAGGATCGATTCAAAATCTGAAAGAGAATGATGCTGCCCCCCCCCCCCCCCCCCATCGATTCGTACACGAGTCTCTGAATCGATTCGAAATTCCCCCCAAAAGCCAGATCTGGATTTACCAAATCCCAAGAAAGGCCGATCGGTGAGGGAGTGATGAGTTCGAGGTAGCTTTGCCGTGTGGATTCGAGGTTAGTTACCTAGTTTGGATGATAGGTTTGAAGAATTGAAGATTTGGATCTCAAATGATTCGAATACAAAGCACAGTGCCTCCCTCTCTGAAGCTTCGAGATGATGCAGAGAACAGTAAAAAAGTAAAAAGTGAAAAAATGCCGAGGTCCTTGCTATTCATATGGGGGGTTAGAGATGACCGGGTCGACTCGCATTCCGGTAAACTCGACCGGTTACAACGGGTCAAAATGCAGAACCGGTTCGAAATTTACCTTCGAACCCATACGTTTGAGGCTCCATCGGTGCTAGACCAACGGTGGGCGCGTCAGTTCGAAACCCGGTTCACGTCGACAAAATTACAACTACACCCACGGCCCACTGTCACGAACGAAAGTTTCGTATCCACCTAAGTCATCGATTCGAAGATCAGTTTCGAACCCACCATTGTATAAGCGTACTCCACCCATATGGATGTTGACTTCGAATCCATCGGAGCTCGCACCCATCGGTTCGAAATGTCGCGAATACGCAACGCAGAGTCGTTTCCTTCAACCTTCTGCGTCGATTCAGGAGAGGATCGATATGAAGGAACCTTCCAAAACAACCATCAAGCATTGTCTCAATTCAAATTTCAAAATCGGTTCAGGAGAGAACCGATACGAAGTTTAACAGCAAACAAAACTAACACGACACATGGACGCACAACGTTTGTAAGGGTCAAACTAACATATATGCATATATGTCGAACTAACAATCGATTTTAAACATTTACAAGGATCAAACACTCATCCTGTTACAAATGCAACAGCCAACGGCTAAGCACTATTATACAGCAATCAATCATGTCAACACAAGGTTACAACGATACAGCATACGAGTTTCAAAAAAAAAAAAGAGAAATGATTGTTCAGAGAAATTGCAGCTGTTCAAAGCACGTCATGTTCCCACAAGACGTACTTTGGGGGGCAAAATGTTATCCCGCTTTTTGGCAAAGTCGCGATACCAAAAGATCGATCAGAAACGGAGAACGGTTCGTCCAAGAGACCGGCCATACTTCGTCTCGCTATGGATATCACTGAATTATGTCCAAGTCCAGATTGAGCTACAACTGATAGGACACGGCAAGGAAGATCATAGGAATCAACATCTCAAGTTTCAAGTCAATCCGAGTTCATACGCTCAAATTATGATCGATTCAATTTGAAAGAAAAGGCCTGAGACTCGAACCCATCAGGTTCGAAACCATCACCATCGAACCCATCAGGTTCGAACCCATCGGGATGCCTCGGGTTCGAACCCATCAAGTTCGAACCTACCAAGTTCATAACAATGGACCTCGAATCCATCGGAGAGTAGCTGCTTCGAACCCACCACAAAGCCTTGTTCGACTCCAAACAAGCATCCTTGTTCGATTCCATCATAAGACGTTGTTCGAACCCAAACATGGAACCTCGTTCGAAACCATCCATGATGCCAAGTTCGAACCTATCCTGTGTAACCTCATTTGAATCCACTGGGTCAACCAACCATGATGACGTGTCTTCCATCGGTTCGAATTCGCCGAGATTTATGGAGTCGAAGCGGTCAACTCGGAGTGAAGACCGGATTGGTTCGAAGTTTGCGCTCCACATCACCACGAAGACACGTGCCATGATGGATTCGAAACCATCGGTTCGAAAGCATGGTTTCGAACCAAACAGCCATGCAATGAACCCCATTTCGAATCCATCATATCTCCCAATCAAGTGATCCAAATGCCATGAAATTTTCACAGAAGCTTGCATACATGTTGAAGAATGTCCACGCCAAATTTCACCCCGATTGGATGAATTCTTGATCGGTTCGAATGATGTTCGAACCGATGCCAAAGTGGGACCAAACTTCCTGAGACCGTGCATGTGGGCCCCCTCACGTGCCAGAAGTGGTCTCTCGAGTTTTCAGCGAAATATCAGCAGCCTACGCCTATAAATAGAGCCCCAGGGCCAACAGAAAAGGGACTTTTGGATTCTAAAGCATCTAGACTCTGCCAGATTGAGATCTCCTTCATTTGATATCATAAACTTGTTGTTAAATTCGAATTCCTGACTGTAATTCACTGTTGATTGCTGTACCGACTTGTAATCATCGAAAGAAAGTCAATAAAAGTATAAAAACTTCACAGTGGACGTAGGCAATACGCCGAACCACTATAAATTGCTTGTCTACGCATTTATTTACATGCTATTTGGAGTTTTTGTTAGATAATCCTCTGTTTTAATTTGCACTCTTCATTTATTATCTCTTCAAAAACTTCCGACGAGTGTTGTGTCCAATTTTGGTGCAAACAATTTTAATTAGTATAATGTTTACATTTGTCTTAAATTTTAATTTGTTATAATTATGTAATTTAGTTATAGTTAAATGCTAATTAGTTATTTAGTTATCATGCTAATATAAGATAAAAGTGAATCTTTGTTTAGTTCATTAGTTAACATGTATTTATTTATATGTAGATAAATTTTTAAAATGAATAAATATTAAACTTATACAAATGATTCAAAATCAAAATAAATTAAAAACAATTATACTTTAGATTTAAAACTTTGAATTCATGTTCAAATTGAATTTTTGAAATCTAGTTTATTTACAAATATAACTACACAATTTAAATTTTTGAAAAACAATTATTATTTTATTTGTTGAAACAATGTATTATTATATTTTTGGAAATAACAATATTAAATAACCATAAACAACTTATAAAAGAAATTATCTTCTTTATTAATAAATTATTTATTTTATTCAATTATATCAAAATAACTCTTATTGTTATTTTATTAAAATTTAAACTTGAGTTACACATATTTTAAATCTTTTCAATATTTATCTTAGGTATTTAAAACCATATTTTATTTATTAAATGGCCTTTAAAAAGTTTAAATTTTAAATAAAATCATAATTCACAATTTACTAAAGATACAAATTTTATAGAAAACGGGATTTATTTATTAATCAGATTAAAACAAGATCTATATACAATATATACAATATTCTATATATATTATAAATAGAAAACAATTTATTAGATTTAAAAAGATAAAATTTATCAATTAACTATTTATTTTATTGAATTATTAACTTAATTCAAATCTCATTACAAAGATTATCAAATCAATTTAAATTTTATTACAGATTATTAAATTGATATTGCTTTAAAATTCCGGGTCATCACATTCCTTCCCCCTTAAAAGAATTTCGTCCCCGAAATTTAAAACAAAGGTAATTTAATAATCTATTTAAAGATTTAATTTTAAAACACAAGCATATACCAATGATGTGCTAACAACCATAACAATCAATTCACCCAATCAAACAAATCTAACTGTCCAGAAAAATTCTGGATAAAACTTTCACGAGTTTCCTCGGTATATAAAAATATCGGGATACTCTCTCTATAGATTCAAATTGGATCAATACTATTAAACTACAGAGCTCCTATTCATCCATATCTACAGAACTAGACAACATATCAGACTACAGATGAGTCTGATTCAACAACCAAACCTCTAAAACTACTGGTTCCAAAACCAGAGATAGACCATACACGTACTCCCTCAGAGATACGTGAAACTCATCGAGTTCCAGTTATCCAAACTGACAATTCAATCCTGAAAACCAAATACCAATCCAACCAAAACACAGAGAAGAGATCCAAACATTACTGAGCTAGCTTTTCTAATCTTACCAAAACTTATAGCTCCTGAATCAGAGAAAACTCCAAAAATAACGAAGTCTCCAACTTCGAATTCCAAATTTCTCTCTTCCTAAACCACAAAAGTTTCAAACAATTCCTGGGCTGCCAACATCCAAACTGATCAGCTCAACCCTTGCTGATTCCTCTAGAAACAATCAGAACCAGAAACAACCATCACAATGATCTCCTGAAGATCAATCCAAAACCAAAACACAATTCTACTCCATAGACAGCAGAAAACAACAAACTTCTCTCAATTCGGAAAAGAAAATCAGAAACACTATTAAACTGCTTCCGCTGCATAACTCTGATCCGAAGTAGATAAGAAAATGCTGACGAAGAACACAAGCACCAACTGGACATCACCTCTCAGAAATATGGTTCAACGGATCCATAAAGAAAACTCAGAAATTCCTCCAACTGAGTTACTTCATCAAACTCTATCTTTAGGAATCATTTTCCAACTGAACAGAACCACCGGTTCCATTCCTGGAATACTAGTCGATCAGAAATCTCAATCTTCAGATGCTGACAAACCTCCGTCTTCCCAGAAGACATCCAGAACAATCTTCAACAATCCAAGAGAACACTCAAACAATCGCAAGTCACTTTTGCGATCAACCCAAATAAATTTCCAAATAAAACCGTTCTCTCTTTACCAAACAGAACAGCTTACACTGGTCTAGTCAATCCATTGAAGAAACGAATTCAATCTGCTATTTCAGAACTCCATCTTCAGAAAAACTACTCAGCTAAGACCTCCCTGTCCGCTCACAGAACACTCCGAGCTATACTGCTGACACCAATACCAAATCTTCCTAATCTAAAGTTCTCTAAGGAACTCGGACTTCAAAGCAAACAGAAAACACCACAACATCCTTCTGAATCCAGCCGCACTTCGGGACAGTCACCCCTCTCAAACTCTGTACTTCAAAGATGTCTCCGAACCTTAACAGGTTTCCTTCAGAGATCGATGAAATACTTCAACACAAAAAAACTTACTCGAGACGGTATTAGGTCTACAGTCTCGACAGATAAACTTCCAACCTCAACATCAGACTCCAACCAATGGTAGTAATCGTGTTACACACACTACTACCTTATCTTCCTTTATAACCTATATTGGAAAACCTGAACAGGTAACCCAACAGATAGGTACAAATAGATAAATATATATAAATATATACAAAATTACAAATACGCTCTCTCAAGATAGACACCACTACAGAGCCTAGGTATTCACTCAACCTAATGCTCTGATACCACCTGTAACGACCCAACTTCCAAACTCCAAAAGTTGCATCGCTAATAAGAAAGAAAGGGATAGAAAAGAGAAAGAAAGAGAAGAAGAAGAAACAACACATCAGAATCTAAACAGCGGAATGAATAAATTATATTAATAACATAAAATATTACATAGTTTACAACCACTATCAGAGTACACAGATATACAACACATACTAGACAGTTATAAACACCTGTCTAGTATTTACAACATAATACAATCCAGAGACAACACAGAATACACAGCGGAATACTATATCTAACGCAGAAGCCTCCTGCTCCATTGCTCCTCCAATATTCGTCAAAGCTAACCTGATTCCCTTGGCTACTCGTAAAAATTTGAGTACCCAAGAGTTTATGAAAACAAAAATAAACCCCGGGTCAGACATGGGTCTGGTGTGAGTAACAGGTTAAAGTTGCTTAACTTTCAAAAACCTTTTGAAAAGAAAGGTATCACGTAAGACTTCCCACACATAAACATGGAAAAGTTTTTACCTTACGCTAACCAAAACATTTGATAGGAAATCCAGTGATATTATAATAGTGTCTAGGGTTTTCAAGTAAAATACAGAAATAGCTGGAATGCTTACATCTCACGTTCCAACATAGGTGGGCACAACTAATACGTAGGGCACTTATTGGATTTTGGATTCCATCAATGGCAGGGCTACTGGGTACCGCCCGTCACAGTACGTGGCCTAGATCAACGTACCGAGGAGTACTCCCACTCCCCTGCAACACAATGCCGGACCCGTTCCTTACTGAATAGTTCCGAACAAGACAACCCCGCAGTTGGTGCGCACTAACAACTGCCCACTAAGCCGAATAAAAAGGGACCTCTAGACAGGGATCAATCTTGCTCTCCAGTGGGTGCTACCCACGAAGCCTTGCTGCACCTCCCCTATTTTAGCCATTCCCGGTTGATGAGGCTTGAGGCTACGATTACCTTTATAGGACACATTATCTTAGAATGCTCATTGTCCACCTGACGATGTTCTGAAAGCATTCAGTCCATACAAGTTCGTTCCGGGTTCGAACAAAACCGAAGGCATTATCGCATTACACTCGTTTTGGAATCACCCTCAGAGTTAACGACGATAACCCTTGCACTCTAAATCTCCATCTCGAATCTATAAGTACTATTCCATCAAACTCATTACGGAATCACCCACAGAGTTATACTGACGTATAGCCCTTACACCTCGAGTCTTCACTCTTCACATAAGATTCATGACCTATCGTTAATTTGGATCGATGTGGTTTTCGGATGTCCAAATATGGACACCTGATCCCGGTCTCATCGAAATCCAAAGCGTGTCTTTTAGGTCCAGGTTGTTTTAGAATTTTAAAACAATTCAATTATATTATCTATATACACACAGATAGATAATTAATAGATTCACAACAGATAATTATCATTATCAAACCACAGATAATCCACATTTATCACTATCAAAGATAACCCATATCACCATCACAATGCAACCAATATATCCATATCAATTAACATTACTAATCTCATCTCTGAGATTCAAACCATTCAAAGCAACCAATAACAACTATCATAGGCAATGATCTATAATCATACTATCTATAATTAATTTAAAATGAATTAAATTAATTACATCATCTTTAATTAATTTAAAATGAATTAAATTAATTACATCATCTTTAATTAATTTAAAATGAATTAAATTAATTAGTCACACAATATAAATCTTGCTTATATCATCATTAATTAATTACAAATTAATTAATTGATTAACCTCTAATTTATCATCTTAATTAATCAATCCTGATTAATTATACTTTAATTAATTCCACAAAATTAATTACCCTAAACCAAATACAGTAATTAACCTTTAATTACTTCATTAATTAATTAACTATAATTAATTACATTTAACCTTAATTAATTACAATTAATTAATTACATTTAATTACTTATTAATGATTAATTAATATTAATTAATCAACCTTAATTACATCATTAATTATATTAATTAATGACTCCTAATTATATTTAATTAATTACTCAATTAAATTAATTACTTACAGTAATTAATCTTACTTAAACCATAATTATTAATCTCCTTTGATTAATCTCAATCTGTAATTAACTACCCTTAATTACTTATTAAATTAATTACCCTTTAATTAATTTCTTAATTAATCTCTTGATTAATTATACAAGATAATTTAATCCAAATTTCATTCACAATTCCAACACTATCCACTAATTACATCCTGTAATTATCTCTAATTATTTAACTGAGTAATTCCATTAATTACATAAAGTAATTATTACCAAATCAAATGTTTAAAATTAATTAATTAATCTAAACCAATCTCAATAACTTCATTAATTACATTAAGTAATTAATGTCTTAATTACTTTTATTTAAGTAATTAAACTTAAATGAATTTCATAATTTATTATCATAAATTAATCAATCTAGTTAATTATTAAAAATTAATCATATTAATTAATTATCAAATAAACCTTAGTTAATGACCATCATTAACTATTATTTATTCCTTAATTATTTCTTAATTATCTCTAGTTTAAATTAACCCAAATTATTAATTAAATAAATTAAATAAATAAGTTACTTTCTCATTATCTTATTTATTTAATTATTTTAATATCTTAATAATTTTTAAGATAAACCATTCCTTATTGATAGTTATATAAATATCAAAGTGTACTTAGAATATTGCAATTTAAAATTTAAATTCAAATTCCAAATTTGAATCTAAAATTCAATAATGATATTTATTTAAGCATTATTAAATTTTAAATTCCATTTATTCTTTCCAAAGTAAATGTAAATAACATTTATTTTCTTATAATAAAACTTATATAAGATAAGTCTTAGTATAATTAATTTAATTAAACTAGGTTTTAAATACATTATAATTTAGATTATAAATTCAGGTCAACAATCATTTAACATCCTTTATAAACCATTTATAATGATTTCATTTCATAAAGGAAAATAAATTTAAATATTTGTTTTGAAACAATTTTACTTAAAATAAACAATTTAAATTTTAAACTATTTTGAAAACATTCAGATTTCAAAACTTATTCAATTATCCAGGTTTTAAATTCAATACATTTGAAACCATTCCTTATTTAAATCATTTGAATTTAAACTTGAAATAAACTTTTGATTTGAATCTTGATTTTAAAACTCTTTATTTAAATTCATTTTTAAAACCGGAAGATTAAAAAAATTTAAGAAAACTGAACTTAGATTTAGATTCAAACTGCTGTTTTGAATCATGATTCATATGTCAAATGAAATTTAAATTTACATAAAAACTGTCAGGTTTATTTATTTTAGTTTTCAAACTGAAAACTACTTTTAAAATTTAAAAACTTGTAGGATTCAAAATCATTTGAAACTATAATACAAACTATATTTAAACATGACTCGGATTTTAAAACTTTACTTCATCCAAGTCCAGGGTTTTAAATTTTCAAAATGAATTCAATTTCCAGAAGAAACTGTCAGGTTCTTCTTTCTTATTTTTTTTTTTAAAAAACTGAAACTACTTTCAAATTTGAAAAACTTATAAGATTCAAACACTTTGAACTATAATTCATCACTTCAGATTTGAATTTGTTTAAATCTTATCAATACAGCCTATTCATTTTGAATTTTGATTTAAAAACAATACTATAGACAGTTTCCAAAAAAAACCTGAACAACTTCATCTACTCGAGCCAACTTAAAACCTACTTCGAGTCAACCAACCCTCTACTCCGAGCATTACACAGCACATACTCGAGTAGTCCTCGAGTTCCCACTCTGCTAAAACCCAGGCAATCATCAGGAATAAAATTTTGCACGGTGCACATGCACCGTGCCTACGATCATCACCAGCCACCTCCGGTGGTCTCACCCCATCGACGACCAACTTCCCTTCCAAACACATCCATCAGATCACCGTTTTAAACTCGAAATTGAATTCGAGTAATCTACTTCAAACCTGGAAGGGTAAGAACGAAAACAACCCCAACCTGTCAACACTTCAACCACCATCCTCCGACCACCGGAGATCCTCCACCATCGGCCACAACCTTGCCTACCCTCCCTCTAGCGATTCCCAAAATTCCATAACACTCGATCATCTCTACAGATTGCTACGAGAAAAACAAACTGCCTTGCTAAAACTAGGGTTCCAGACAAAGAAACGTCACCGCAGCCACCTCGATGAAGTTCATCGCCATCCTGTATTTTTCCCGACCTCTCCAATGGTTCCTCTACCACCAATGAGGACCATGACCATCCCGGACAACAAGATCAACCGAGACAACCCAAAACATCAAATTTAGTTCAACTCGATCTGTTCTCAAATCCAAATACTAAAATTTATATATTCATTTCTAGAAATCGTGATTTTGGATAAAGTTTCAGTTTATATTCCTGGATTGCTAAATTTAGATGTTTGAATTTCCACTTATATCAAACTTGCCCTGTTCTTTTTGGGCTCCTGTAACATTTATTTTAAATTTTAACTTAGTTATAATTTTAACCACTAATCTATCATTAAACAAACAACTTTTGTTAAGAATTTAAGTCTTAACCAGAAATCAGATAAGATGATAATGGATTTTTGATTAAAACTGAGCTTAAAAAAAACAAGGAACAAGCATGCACACATTCTACATATTTGTACTCAGAAAATCCAATCATACACAACATTCTTAGCTTTAGAAATCAACATGCAACTACAACTATACTTAAGCTTTTTAAGAAAAGTGTTACTCACCGATTTAAAATGGAGGCAGAGCATTCCCAAATTTGAAAAACAGGTTGATGAAAAGCTTTATCACTGAATTCTCTTAACAGCTTGAATAAGAAATGCAGAATTCTTGTTTTAAAAACTTTGCACCTGAATGTTCTTCGTTTTAAAAACTACATGCATGCTTTTGTTTTGAAAAAGTGCAGACACTTGTTCAACCCAGGTTGAAGAATGCAGGTCTCAGATTTTTGAAAAAAAATTGCAGGCAGGCTTCAAATTTTAAGGTGGTGACATATTTGCTTTTAAACTTGAAGATGTGGAGGCTTTTGAAGATGATTTGGAAAATGTTTAACAGATTTCATGATTTTGGTTTTTAGAGGAAGTGTGTTTCAGATTTTCATGGCTTTAGATTTTGAGAAATAAAAGAAAAAAAATGAGAAAAGAAGATCTTTATAAGCTGAAATTATTTGAAAAATAAAAAAAAACAAAAAAAACTAAATTAAATTTTTACCTTGTCTTACAATTTAAACACTTGTCACTTTGTCATGTTTATGCATTAACACTTGTTCTTTTAATTAGTATAATGTTTACATTTGTCTTAAATTTTAATTTGTTATAATTATGTAATTTAGTTATAGTTAAATGCTAATTAGTTATTTAGTTATCATGCTAATATAAGATAAAAGTGAATCTTTGTTTAGTTCATTAGTTAACATGTATTTATTTATATGTAGATAAATTTTTAAAATGAATAAATATTAAACTTATACAAATGATTCAAAATCAAAATAAATTAAAAACAATTATACTTTAGATTTAAAACTTTGAATTCATGTTCAAATTGAGTTTTTGAAATCTAGTTTATTTACAAATATAACTACACAATTTAAATTTTTGAAAAACAATTATTATTTTATTTGTTGAAACAATGTATTATTATATTTTTGGAAATAACAACTTTAAATAACCATAAACAACTTATAAAAGAAATTATCTTCTTTATTAATAAATTATTTATTTTATTCAATTATATCAAAATAACTCTTATTGTTATTTTATTAAAATTTAAACTTGAGTTACACATATTTTAAATCTTTTCAATATTTATCTTAGGTATTTAAAACCATATTTTATTTATTAAATGGCCTTTAAAAAGTTTAACTTTTAAATAAAATCATAATTCACAATTTACTAAAGATACAAATTTTATAGAAAACAGGATTTATTTATTAATCAGATTAAAACAAGATCTATATACAATATATACAATATTCTATATATATTATAAATAGAAAATAATTTATTAGATTTAAAAAGATAAAATTTATCAATTAACTATTTATTTTATTGAATTATTAACTTAATTCAAATCTCATTACAAAGATTATCGAATCAATTTAAATTTTTATTACAGATTATTAAATTGATATTGCTTTAAAATTCTGGGCATCACATTTTCATCCTTGAAAAGGAACGAAATGAAAACTAGAATTTTGATGTATACTATTAAATACATCATTCTTTAAATATTTTAAACTCCTTACTCTTTTATTCTACATTTTAAGATATATATACACTTTAAATTACATAGTATTACCAAGCTAGTTTGAAATTAAAGTATTTTTTCATAACTCGATGTCCTAACAAGTCCATCCTTGTTCTTACAAAAAATTATCTATACGTTGATTAGGCATAGGACTGAAAATCTCTAAGTACTTAGTAGACTTATTTCAACACCCAGTGGGAATACTTGAAAAACCTTTCAAAAATGATATGGAAAGTATCACTCCCTTTTTCCTTCTTTACCACCATGGATTTCATTAACACGTTGATTGCGTCGCCTTCCGGACGAAATCATAAGTAAACCTTAGGCATCAACACCCATCGATTTACGCCATGGGATCATGATAGACTGCAGCTACAAAAGGTTGCGTCGCTACCCCAGCGAAACCGTAAGTAGCCTGTTGGCGATCTCTACCCCTTGAATAATGCTATCAAACCAAAACCACATAGATCGTAGCTACCGATGTTATGTCACTATCCCAGTGAAATCATACGTAGACTATAGGCAATCTCTGCCTCCCGAATTACGCTATGGAACCATGATAGATCGCTGTTACACAGAAGTTACGTTGCTATCCCAGAAAAACCAAAAGTAACTGTAGACAATCCCTTCCTTTTGAATTACGCTACCAACTCTCATAGATCGCAGTTACAGAAAAGTTGCATTGCTATTACAGCAAAATCATATGTAACTATAGGAATAATACCCCTCGATTTTCTCTATGCAAACAAATGATCACTAGGAACTCGTGAGTTTTTGTCCAGACGTCCTATAGGATCCCAATTATAATTGAACCCACCCAGTGGATCTCCTACTCCAAATTTTCAACTATCGTGGCGGGTACCTTTCCATACTTTTAATTCCAAAACATATCATACTATATATATATAATATCTTTCAAATCATACACCTCATATGTATCACATATAAATTTTATCTATATAAAATAGTTACTTTTAAAATCGATAGTTTTCGAATTTATTTTATCCAATTTCCAAAATCGACTATTTTCCCAAACCAAAAGTCTTAAAGATCAATAGGTTCCAAAACTATTTTCAGTTTCATTCCCGTATACATATAAGATCATTCTTCCCCACTCGAATAATTTTAGGGTCAATAGTTTTTGAATTCACTTCATATTTATATAAACTCCATTTAGTATTCCAAATACCTACCAAAGATCATTTACTTATGTTTATACATTCAACAAGGGGAGTTAGAATATATAACTAACATATAAAATCCCATCAATGCCAAAACAAAAATTCCCAAGTTCGATTTCTCTACAAAGTTATTTGTAATATTTCTTACTTCTTATATAGTACATTTCAGTTATAGTTACTATTCAATCTTCACTCTAATAGATTACCACATTTGTATTTTAAGTAATTATAAATTTATTTTCAAATCAATATAAAAAGTGATTTTTTATAAGATCATATTTCTATAAAAATATTTTACAGCATCGACACCGGTAAGTTGAAAATTACATTCATCCATCCTTCATTTAATTTAGTTCGTTCCACTAATCCATCTCTGAATATCGTCGATTGGATTTCCACGACCCATTTCTGTATTTATTCCATAGATTTATTTCAATTTCAATTTGCTCCAACTTTATTTCAATATTTAACTCACAAATTAATTTATCTAATTCGTTCATTTCCATCTTTCAAAATTTGATTTTTCTCAAACACCACTTCATTTGGGTTTACTTAGGTTCAGCTTTATTTCTCATCCAAATCGAATTTCCATTTCTTTAGCCAAAACTTAACCATTTTTAAATTATTAGTTCACTTAATCTATTCATCTCGATTTACCATCAATATTTTCCATTAACACATTTAAAACATATTTAGTTGCTAGCCTTTTAAGTCGAATTCTATTTATGACCCAAGTCCACATCTTTTTATTTTAAACCATCACAAAGTAAATTTAATTTCCTTTGACTTCCTTATTTACTTAGCACAAGTTAAATTTCAATATCCAAGGTTAATTTGATAATTTAATCCACTAATTTGATAATTTTGTCCATTACTAATTTTCAGAATTTGAAACTCGTTTTATTTCAAAAATCTTTTTTGAAATCATTCATATATACATAACTTCTTTTCCACCTTTTATCAAATCAATACCTTTCCTTTTTCAATTTTATTTATTTTACTTTCATAAGTCAATTTAAGTTTATAAGTTCAAGACTTATTTAACTTGGCCTGAGTTAATTTCCAATCCGTTCAATCCATTTAAACTTACTCAATTTAAATTTTTACATTCCAAAATTCATTTTTTAAACTTCTTTTCTCATTAACATCGTTTCCCATTCGTAAGTTCAAAACTTATTTTCCTTAGGTTACACTTCTCATTTCAATAGGAATCCCAAAATTTAAACACCCGGTATTTATTTCAAATCACCTTGGAATCATATATGTATGTATGTATGTATGTATGTATGTATGTATGTATGTATGTATGTATGTATGTATATGTATACGCACACACACATACACATATATATCCCATTTATATACCAAATAACACTTTAAAATTTAAACCAACCTTGGTTTTATCCAAATAAATTCCTTCGGAATTTCCAAAACAACCCTTAAGACAAAAATTTCCATATCAAAAATATTCTAAATAATATTACTTATTATTTCCTCAAACACTTTGAAACGCATTTCATAAATTTTGAGACTTAGATTCAAAACTTCTAAATTTAAATCCATTTTAATTTATGAATCACATTTTTAAATTATGCTTATATAATTCCATTTCTTCAAAACATTTCACCATGTCTTATCATTGTTTATTTTGTTATAAACATCCTTTATTAAGACCCAACAACCAATTTATGATAATAATCAATATTATTGTATTTAGAACCCAAACACACCATATATTCCATAATAATTTTCTAAAAAATTATTTCTCTATATATAAAATATAAGCAGGGTAAAATTATTTCATTTTAAACACCTTAGAAAACATTTTTGAAATTTTCGGGATTTAAATTAAGGTTTGAACCTATTTTTATCTTAACCCTTTTGTATAGTTCATTCTTATCAAATTTCTACTTGGTTATATAGATATATATAACCAGTTAAATTTTATAATCTTATTTTGATTAATAACTACCAATCACCTCAATATACTATAATAATTATTTCAAAAATTATTTCTTTTTATATCAAAATATAATCTTATATAAAAACTATTTTAAAATTGTTTATCCTCTAAAATTATTATATAAGTAAACAACAAGTACGCTCTCATATATAATTCACTCAACTCATTCTAGGGAACTACTGACCCTATCATTAATGAGTAATCCCCACCAAAGCAAAGGTTCTCACTCAATCTTCAGCTCTGATACCACGTATGACGATGGAGATTTTTTTAACCCTCGAAAATCGACACTGACGCGTTCATTGTATAGAGTACCGAGAAATCAAGTGCCGGAATTACCAAATCGGTAGGGTTTAAGAAGAAAAAGATAGATGAAATAGAAACAATGTGACGCCCCACCTCTATGCTCATAATAACAAAGAGTATTAAAGAAAATACTGTCTGTTGTCACGAAGAATAAGGCTGGATAGGAGCGGCCATCCGTAGTTAGGCCTTACACTAGTATTGGTTATTTCGATAGGAGTGGTATATATTTTTATTTTTCATCATTTATTTATTTACTCCCTTCAACATACCCAATCCCAGTATAAAACGAACTACGATGGTTCATAGAAGTTTAGGACAATAAATATAATAATAACACAGATAATATAAATGCGGAACACAGATTAAACAAAATGTCTCATATATATAATAACTGATATCAGTTACAATACATGTGATACAATACATATGATATAACTACACTGTCGAATCTGGAGTTACATATACAAGTACATTATCGTGAATAATATACATGAATACATAACATCCTATACAAATACACAGACTACTAAAAATGTCAATGACTACTCCAAAAGATATGAAAAGACTTCATAGCTCTAGCAGCAATCCAAAGCATGATATCTACAACCTAAAATAACTCGGTCTGACCCGAGTATTACATTCAAAAGAAAATAATACACGGGTCAGTGTAATTCAAACTCAGTTATTAATGCGCAGAAGCAATAATAATTAAATAATCAAATAGACGACATTCACAATAAATTTACCTATCCGATTCTTAAATAAAGAAATCGGATAATGGTAAATATAACACATAACGGTGTTAAACAACAAATCAACAAATTTAAATTATTGAATTGGACACACGAAACAATTCAAACAATTGAAACATCAATTAAAAGGTCAACACGGGTAGGGCTGCAGTACACGCACGCGTGTACTGCCTCGCCACTACGGCATATGGAAATACGCAAAAGATCCATAAATCAAAAGCAATTAGAATATCAATAAGAGCAATACCGTGTGGCTGCAGTACACGCTTGCGTGCACTGCCTTGCCACTACAGTGATGATGTACCCAAAAGATCAACGAACCAAAGTCAATATAATTTAGAAAACAACAGAATTGCCTAAACGGCAATTAACAACAAAATCTAATTATTAAATAAATAATTAGAAACTCATAATCTAATTATCAATAGATAATTAGACAATACCAAAATGATCGAAACAAATAAAATCAAAATACAATTCCAAAATATTGAATTGAATAAACAAAACAATTCAAACAATTGAAATATCACTTAAAAAGTCAATACTGTGTGGCTGCAGTACACGCACACGTGCACTACCTCGCCACTACAGCGTTAAAAATAGAAATCAGCACAAGGTCAAATCCGAGCTATTATCTGGATTCAACTCAAGTGTAATGCAATGCAATGCAAAACAACAAAGGCAACTGCAACCAAAAACTGCAGCCACACAGAATCACAAGTGTACAAGACAACATGTCTCGAAGAACAGGCAATAAAAGAGGCAACCAAGTGATGTGCAAATGAATGCATCGGTGAAACAACGCGATATGAAGACAAAAGTTTCAGTGAAAACTTGTGACGATCGCAACTTTTCGACACTCGAAAAACGACATCAATACGTCCACTGTATCAACTGCCGAGCAATCGAATGCCGGAAAACCGTACCGTTAGGGTTAAAGAAGAAGAAAAAGGTAGAAGAAGAGAGAAAAGGATATAACAGAACATAAACAACAGAACAATATCAGAATCTCACAATCGCAGCGGAACAACATATAATAAATAAATGAATAATCTTTAAACCAAAAAACTATATCAGTTATTACATTACATCATTTTACATTACATCATCAGAGTGTACAACAACAAACAACAACAAACAACGGAAAAGAAATACTATATGGTAGTAATACGCCATGCCATCCAGCTTGACTCCAGCAACTTCTGAATTCCATAATATCCTGATAAACTTTAACTCTTGACTGCCCATGTGGAAATTGGTGGGCACCCAGAGTTTAGGAAGGAAAACAATAAACTCCGAGTCAGTCATGTGACTGGTGTGAGAACTCAAAATAGTTTATTTTATCTTCAAAAACAAAATAGAGGAATATTTTTAAAGTCAATTCGCAATGCTTTTAAAAATGAGACTACCATAAGGCCTCCCACACACACACACAATGAAAACGCAGAATCGGAGGAGATTTCTCCTTATGATAGTCAAAGATGCTTGATACGCATTAAAAAGAAACATTTGATATTGTTACTAGTGCATAGTGTAGGAAAAATTATTTTGAAAGTAAAGATATAAATCTTAGCCAACATACGACCATTATCGTATGCCTACTATAGCTACCATCTAAACAGTGGGGCGCCACCATAAGTAAATGGCAGGTTCTACAACTAAAACCGTACAAGATCATATTGTTTCTTTGGATTTCCAACAAATGGTCAGGCCAAAGAACTTCCCATTGCCACATGGGTACGCCTTTGGAAAGACGACCCGAGAACCAAACTGGATCTCTGCCAACACAAGGCTGGGTTACCCCTAACTGGGAAACTACTGACACGAATATGTCATCCCCCAATCGTAACCGATCTATCCGAGGATCCTCGATTTCCAACAACCACAAAGCAATAAATTTGCAGCAACAGCATAGGTTAAGTATCTGGGCTCCATACCATGATACCACCTCTATCCAGAAGGAATGACATACACTAAAGGGGCGCTACCTCCTAATAACCTTGTTGCATCCTTCCTGTTTTGACCATTTCCGGGGTGTGAGGTCCGACGAAGTCTCGTCCACAAAGCCACGCTTTATACAAAAGCTGTGCTTTGGGTCAACAAATGATCAAAGTAATGATCACCAAGATAAATGACCAAACAAATGATCATATCACAAATGATCAAACAATGATCATTTCACAGCAACACTCAGCATGTCACATTACCAAATTGGGAATATATCGCTGATAACCATCAACTACATAACCTCTGAGCTCGTACGTCTCAGAGAAGGGTGTTGAGCTAAGAGGATAAATTCTCCGCCACCAACAGAAATATATTTGAAAGAAATCAGCTTATATCTCAATTTGTAATGTCAGACATACAATCCATACAAGTCTGTTCCGGGATCGAACAGAACCGAAGGCACTTACAAAGAAGTCCTTGCATTTCGGATAATTTCTAATCACGTCCGGACTTCCCATCACTAAGGGTGATAAAACCTCTATATCGGAGATCAGCCGATGCAGAGTAACTCAACGGTAATCCTTCCGTTTTCAAAAATATCCGGTCTTCAACACCGGTCATCAAATGCAATCCATTACGACATATCACATATTCGGAATGGGTTATACGACCCCAAGGTCCTTTCCCGGCTAACTCGAATAGTGAGTGTTTATTCAAAAATAAATGTGGCATTCAAATTCAAGCAATCACAACAAATACCTATTTAAAGGTAAATATTGATAGTCGGTTATTTAACTATCAATAGGCGTGTTCAACATCATCAAGTTCCAAATAATTTCCCAAATTATTTACTTTCCAAAATATCTTTACTAGATATATAATTTCCACACTTCAACCTTTTGAAAACAACTTTTCAAATCACTTTTCACCTTTACCACTTTTGAAAACAAATTTCAATCATTTTCCTTATGCGAAATACTTTCATTTCAACATTGTTTACTAAACCAATTAAATAAATCCTTACCGATTTACTTTATATTTACGTTCCAAATCCGTAAATTAATTCCCACAACTTCAAAAATAAACCAACGTTTATTTTTAAACAAATTCCCCTTTTCATTTATAAATTCCATAGTGAATTTACATTCCAAATTATTTATGAATATATGATTCCCAAATCGATTTCTAATATTCATTTTCGATTTGTCTTCAAAAAAGATAAATTCTCAAAACGTTTCATTTCACATTGGAAAAACATTTCCATACTTATTTATTAATAAGTAATTCACAAATCCATTTATTTTCAATACTTAGAAAATATTCAATATACTTAATATCGAAATTAAGTATATATTTCATTCTTTAAGGAAAACATTCACTTAAGCACATTTATTTGAGCCAAAACGAATGTTGCGTAAAACATCGCTACGACAACCCAAAATCACTAGTATAGGGATTCGAAATTTAGATAGATATATAAATCCCAATACTATATAAAACCTTTCCTTTCGGAAACCATTTACTATAACAACAGTGTTATAATCCACCATTTCCTTATTCCTCGAAAACATCTTTTTCAACAATAAATGTTGAAATCTATGGTTTCGATAGTTAATCCATTTTAAAACATCTTTAAAACAATTAACTTCATTGGATAATATTCGTTTTCCCAAAACATATCCGTTTTGTTTAATAATATATTCACTGTCCAAAATCGTGAATATAGTTCCTTTAATAAGCTATAAAAATTAACTTATCAAAAATAAGTCATTTTTGGATTTATAAACAATGTCTATAAATTCCATTTCTATTTTTTATAACAACTTCGTTTTATAAATCTGCTTTATTAACCAATTTTATTTATATTCCATTTACATGTCGAAATCCGGTTTATAAGTAAATTACTTATAATTCATTTATTCACAAATCCATTCTTTTATATCAACAATAATTTACAAATCAAAAATTCTTATTTATTTATGAATCTAGGTTCAAACTTTATTTTTTTAACACTTATAAAAGCTCGTTTTATAAATTCTATATTTTAATTTATAAACATCAATTTTTATACAACTTTTATATAAATTGCTTATAATAATTCAAAAATCCCAATTTAAACTATTTTATAAATTTATTAACTACTTATCTCAAAAATCACCTTTTGGTTATATTTCACAATGATCTTAATTTTTATAACATAAAATTTATAATGTTTTAATTATTTAAAATGAATCAATTCAAAAATTTAATAAAACGTATACTTTCAGAAATCACTTTAAAAATTCTTTTAAAAACTAAAATCATTACTTTAAAACTTCAAAAATGGATCCAATGATGCAACAACACCAAGTAGTCAATCACGACATCCAAATATCATATATCGATATGATAATCAACAAATATCACAATATCTGCAAATAAATCAATATAGTTGAGGAATCCAGTTGGATCCCTCCAACCTGTTTTCCTGCATCCACAAACATTAGCACAATACCAATTCCGTTCCAATACGAAATTATCGCGGTATATGGGATTTAAAAATATTATCCGCTTAATAGGCGGCGCAATAGGGTCTCATCCGCTATATAATGCGGGAAAATCAATTCCAAGTACATATATAATACCAATTTCACTGTACTGTGAAATATTCGCGGTATATGTTTTTAATAAATAACATCCGCTTACTAACGGCGCATAATGTCTATTTTAACAATCAATAGATAACAATATCATTCATGCATACTATCAATAATTTTAAATCTAACTATTTAAAATTAAAATCGAAACCGATTCGATTGAGTGAGGAGTTCTCACCTTGACTTTAATTCCGTTTTAGCGTTTTATTTCGAATAAAATTAAACGTTTGTTTAATTTTACCTGAAATTTTCGCTAGCTCCAAATGACTCCAATCCAATTCCATAGCGTAGTGCTCGTCAATACGGACCCGTCGCAATTTGTTTCGTCTAAAACGGACCTCGTATGAACAAGATATAATTTTTCAAAGTTTATACGAATTAATATATAACAATTTACAACTTTATTTTATAATTTTAAACCTAATATTCAGATCTTCCATTGATTTTGTTGCCCTAACATCCAGGCCGTCCCCCCCCCCCCCCATCTTCCACATCGCGTAAACTTCCCAGGTTCCATCGTGAAACCCATGCCGCCCTTCATCAAGCAATTTACGCAACATCAATACTTAACTCCACAACGATCGGCGAGTAACGTTTTGAAGCCCAACACCCATGCTACCTTCGGCCTAAGACCGGCCCCACCTACTGCCGCCATTGTCGAGAAAATTGCCTTCAAAGTCGCGACATTCATAGCCCATTATCCCACGATCTACTCGCCCATATTCGATCACAGCCGTTCATCTTCAAGATCTCGCCACCCTCTTTCATTTTGTAGTTGGAAGATTTCAGAAATGATGCGTGGATTGAAAGAAAAACAAGGAGGAGGAAGGGAGGGTACCGGCCATTGATAATATAAATGGCGGCTGGAGAGAGTTGAAACCCTAATTTTTATTCTTTTGCAAAAAAATGAATTTCAAGGGCTTTTATAGAAAAATAAAACGAACACTATTCATTCCGGAATTTTCGAACTCCCGATTTACGCGCGGTAACCGGCGTTTCTAGGGTTATCCCACGTTCCGGACACAATGGAACAGGTTTCGGAAGCTAATTCGATCATCTGTGCGAGATATGGCAATAAACGATCGATTTAAAATTAAACCGATTTAACTAATTTCTAGGCGTTTTAGCTCGCCCCGGACAAACGATAAATCCAATTGACACGAAATTTGAAATCCTACAATAATATCACATTACGGATCTGATGAAATTGGTTTCGTCGAAATCCGAGACTTTTTGAAAAATGACTATTTTAACTCGCCAAATTAATATTAAAACAATTTCGATGCGTTTCGAGCTGCCACGGTCAAACGAAAACTCCGATTGCTACGAAAATTGAAATCCGATAATAACAAACTATTATGGATCCAATGGAACTAGTTTCGTCCAATTCTGAGACTGTTCGAAAATTGACTATTTTTCAGTCGATAATTAAATATTAAAATATTCAATTTTCACAAATAAACTTTAAATTCAATTTTAAAAGTTCTATAACATCTCTTTAACTCCAACATGATTAAATAAAATTTTACAAATCATTTTCAATCATATTAAACTCGATTTTCAATTATTTCTGTAATTTCAACTATTAAATAATCGATTTAATTATCCAATTAAATCCAATTATTCGAAATAAAATTATTCGAATTATAAATTTCACTTATTAATATTTAAAATAAATTAAATATACAAATTTTAAATTTATATAAATTCTGGGTCGTTATAAAACTGCAGACGTAAATGCTCAACACCAAAGAGCAAGCTATGCAACTTAAAGGAGACTAAGTGCACTGTGCAGTGACAACACAATAAATGTTAACCAACCAACAATAGAATGAAATGCAACATAAGTGCCAAAAGGTCAGAGACAGTGCAAGTGCAGACCACAAAGGCAAATGCACATGTCAACAGCACATGAAGACAACAAAGAACACAAATCCAGACACAATGAATTCAGTGACAATATACATGAATCAAGATGCAAGACCGAACAGGCAAATACAACACAAATGAACACTGCAACTTGCTTATAGTAAACACATGGATACAAATCGGCTACAGTTAAACATGCAGCTACCAGTGATACAAATGAACGACCAATCTCGACCAAAAATATACAGATGCCAGCAACTCGAGCACAAAGGTAACGTGCTCAAAGTAACCACATGGATGCAACTAATACACAGTGCCTATATGATGTACACCAAGACTTATATGTAGCCTTAACATAACTGCATGAAAGCTACCAAATAAGTACACAACATGACCACAAAAGTCAAGTGATCGATGTTAACAAGTGACAGGGGTACAATGAAAGTCCACAAACGAACATAAGGTCAAACCCAAATAAAAAGACGGGTTCAACTCAGGAGCAATATAAATAAAATATCGACTTCAGCACGAGGTCAAACCCGAGTTGTGAAACTGGATTCAACATAGGTGCAAAGTTAAAAATGTACAAGTGGTCAAGACATCTAAAATAAGTCTCGACCAAAAATCAACGACTCAAGCCAACTACACAATGCAAATAAATATGGTCAGAACACAAATGCAAGAGAAGTCAAAAACATAAGCATCACTAATACACAGGAATGAATCAAGACAGCAACCAGAGGCAACATCAAGTGATGCAACATCACACAATCAAACCGCGACAAAACCAACTACAGAAAGACAAAGCTCTAACAAAGGCAAATGCACCAGAGGATCATATGAGAAAAGGAAGGACCAGTGATACAGGTCAGATGGTTCAGACCAACAATGCAACTAAATGAACCTCCAGAGATGCAGACCACATAAGCAAACCATTAAACATCAAGTTTCAAAATCAATAAAGACGGAGCTTAAGGCCAAGACTGAAGTAATCAGACTGCAATGAAAGCAATGCTACAGAGCTCGAGATTATGCATGTAACAGAGACCAGAGCTCAAACAACAAATGCCATCATAATAACAGTGCTATAAGACCAACTCAATGGGGCTCAAGTGTACACATGAATACATGAAGTAGTGCAATGCAGACTACAATATCAAAGTTCAGGTCAGACCAAACATCAAGACCAACTACAAAAGATCAGAGACCAGTGTGAAATGAAGACTTCAAGCAATACTACAGAGAATAAAAATCAACCATGAACAATGCAAGTCATGGAACAATTCAAAATCAATAACCAAGAAAAATCGAACAAGTTCATACTTTCTCAAAATCGAAGTCAAGCCCGAAGTCACCAGAAATTCACCAAACCAAACCGTGAAACCCAAAGTCACAAAAAATATACAAATTCGAACAAAGTCCAAGTAAACAAAATTTGAACAAGTCAGAAATCTAACTAGATATGAATTAAATGTGAGCAATTATAAATCGCTCACCTCAATTTCTGAAGAGCATGAATTCGATGTCTTCGAATTTGCGAATACCCTAGTGCTGAAGATTGAACAAGCACAGACTCCAAGCACAAACGAAGTCGAACTCGATCGAATTGATGTAGCCGCCAGCAGATAAGAGTGTCGATCGCCCAAACAAGGTCGAGGTAATCGATGGAATGAGTCACAAAAGTTGGCGTCTTCAGTTTTGAAGAAGCCCTAGCCTCGAAAGAAGGACGAACGAGAAAGGCCGCCATTTATTTCTTTCATTCGATTTAGTCTAGGGTTTTAGTGAATGAGGGAATGGGTATTCGTTTTGATAAAACACGGCTCAAAACAAAAAGAGAAACGCGGGTCAATATTGCATTATAAAGCCCACATAAATCTCAACGAATTATTAAAATAATTTTAACCCAATTAAAAACTCCAAATAGTCATTAGCTAACAACATTAATCATTTAACAACGACAATTAATTGTTACGAATCCCTAGGTTGTTACAGACTCCCCTCCTTATAAAAATTGCGTCCCCGCAATTTTCATAATTAAAGTCGTTAAAAACAATTATTTTTCTAACTTAAACTGGTTAAGCTAGAAAAATAAAGTCAGGAATATAAACGTCAAAGAAGTATTTTAATTTCAATAAAAAAAATTCACAAATTCTCAACAAAATCTAACTATCAATTAGATAATCAGAAAACAGCAAAACTGGATAAATGCAACTATCAGCAATATTCAATTATCAATTAGATAATTAGGATACAGAAACCACAAAACAATAATATCTAATTATACATACGATAATTAGAAGACAGCAAAATCTAATTATTAACAAAGATAATTATAAAACCCAAATCGCAAATCGCAAAACCGCAACTATCTAGTTACCAAAACGATAATCAGAAACAATAAAGGTCTAATTATCAAAAACGATAATCAGAATTCTCAAATCAACAACTATTCGATTTCAAAAACGATAATCAAATCTCAAATCAACAAATATTCGATTATCAAAAACGATAATCAAATCTCAAATCAACAAATATTCGATTATCAAAACGATAATCAAATCTCAAATCAACAAATATCCAATTATCACAAGCGATAATCAGAAACAACAAATATCCGATTATCAAAAACGATAATCAGAATTCTCAAATCAACAACTATTCGATTATCAAAAACGATAATCAAATCTCAAATCAACAAATATTCGATTATCAAAAACGATAATCAAATCTCAAATCAACAAATATTCGATTATCAAAAACGATAATCAAATCTCAAATCAACAAATATTCGATTATCAAAACGATAATCAAATCTCAAATCAACAAATATTCGATTATCAAAACGATAATCAAATCTCAAATCAACAAATATCCGATTATCACAAGCGATAATCAGAAACAACAAATATCTGATTATCAAAAACGATAATCAGAACTCATATCAACAAATATCCAATTATCACAAGCGATAATCAGAAACAACAAAGGTCTACTTATCAAAAAAGATAATAAGAATTCTCAAATCAACAACTATTCGATTATCAAAAATGATTATTAAATCTCAAATCAACAAATATTCGATTATCAAAAACAATAATCAAATCTCAAATCAACAAATATTAGATTATCAAAACGATAATCAAATCTCAAATCAACAAATATCCAATTATCACAAGCGATAATCAGAAACAACAAATATCCGATTATCAAAAACGATAATCAGAACTCATACCAACAAATATCCAATTATCACAAGCGATAACCAGAAACAACAAATATCCGATTATCAAAAACGATAATCAGAACTCATATCAACAAATATCCAATTACCTGCAGATAATTGGATGCAACAAATATCTAGAATCAATTAAGATAACTAGAAAATCAACATAAAAGGCGGATCGATCCCAACAAATGGCGAGTTTTAGCTACGCCGCACGTGCATCAACAAATGGCCGAAGCCTACCAAATACCCAACATAATTTAGGCGCCCAACAAATGACCCGAAGGTCCAACAAATGACCCGAAGGTCTGATACTGGTATTGACCCGAAGGTCTAACAAATGACCCGGAGGTCCAACATAGTGGCTCGAAAGCACACGAAAATCATCAAATATTTCAATTAACGAGTCCAGAATTAACCAAAATAGCAAACACACATGTCACATACCACGTGTTTTACTAAATCGTTTAAATCTCTTCATCGTTTCCTTGAAAGTGCAAAATTGTGTATTCCAAAAATAACATTTCACATTCTCAAATGGACAAGTCCGGAATTAAGCGAATTAGTAAAAGAAAGGGGTCATAATCCTCGATTTTGCTGAAACGTTTAAGTCACTTTCTCATTCTTCTTAAAGCGCAAACTGTAAAAATTCTGAAAACAATTTCATTTATTTTATAAAAGTAATAATTTACATTCTCAAACGAACAAGTCCGGAATTAAGCGAATCAATAAAAGAAAGAGTTCATAGTCCTCGATTTTGCTGAATCGTTTAAATCGCTTCCTCATTCCTTTGAAAGCGTAAACTATAAAAATTTAGAAAACAATTTTATTTTTAAAACAATTTGTAAATCCGTGATAAAACAGCAACATTAGTGACAATTTCGACAAGGAAATTGCACTTCTCAAAACACCGTCGAAACGAATCTCAAATTTAGCATTGCGGGATAACCGCTTAAAAATCCACTTTAAAATTTGACGGTTATTGAAGCCAAAGCGACAGTAATATTCATACGTCAAAATCTCATTAAAATAATTCGCATCAAAATATAACACCAGCGAATTTTCATTCATCAGAAAGGTCAACAAAACACCGTGCTTCAAAATTTAGCAACGGCGTAAAAATCCTGTTATAAAATAACGACAACAAAATATGTTTAAAACCAAGCATTGGTTTTACGTAAAATTAATACAGTAACGTGCAACATAAATTTGCACGTGTACCGCAAAATGAACAAAGAAATCATTCAAATATATCTTCAATGAAGATAATTTTAAAACAGCAAAAATCTCAACAAAATCACATAACTGCAATCGCTTCGAATCCTCAAATCAGATTCAAATTTTTTTAAAGAAAACAAATTAAACACAGCTATGTAAACAAAAAATGAAATTTATTTCAATTTCATATTTTGATTTTCAAATCAGAAAGGTTATCAGCCGTACTCAGCGAAGACAGTCTTACTGTTTTCGCTGCGCACTCTGATAAACAAAACACGAATCAACCAAATCAACAAAACGCAAATTCACTTTTATTTTTAAACAAAAATATTTAAAAATTTCATCATAATTTCAAAACTTTAGTTTTGCTCAAAACATAACTAAAACATCGACTAATAGTTGTAACACATGTTCCATCTAAGTTATGTTTTATATTATGCCCATAAACCCCAAGCTTTGATACCAACTATGACGCCCCACCTCTATGCTCATAATAACAAAGAGTATTAAAGAAAATATGTCTGTTATCACGAAGAATAAGGCTGGATAGGAGCGGCCATCCGTAGTTAGGCCTTACACTAGTATTGGTTATTTCGATAGGAGTGGTATATATTTTTATTTTTCATCATTTATTTATTTACTCCCTTCAACATACCCAATCTCAGTATAAAACGAACTACGATGGTTCATAATAGTTTAGGACAATAAATATAATAATAACACAGATAATATAAATGCGAAACACAGATTAAACAAAATGTCTGATATATATAATAACTTATATCAGTTACAATACATGTGATACAATACATATGATATAACTACGCTGTCGACTCTGGAGTTACGTATACAAGTACATTATCGTGAATAATATACATGAATACATAACATCCTATACAAATACACAGACTACTAAAAATGTCAACGACTACTCCAAAAGATATGAAAAGACTTCATAGCTCTAGCAGCAATCCAAAGTATGATATCTACAACCTGCAATAACTCGGTCTGACCCGAGTATTACATTCAAAAGAAAATAATACACGGGTCAGTCTAATTCAAACTCAGTTATTAATGCATAGAAGCAATAATAATTAAATAATCAAATAGACGACATTCACAATAAATTTACCTATCCGATTCTTAAATAAAGAAATCGAATAACGGTAAATATAACACACGACGGTGTTAAACAACAAATCAACAAATTTAAATTATTGAATTGGACACACGAAACAATTCAAATAATTGAAACATCAATTAAAAGGTCAACACGGGTAGGGCTGCAGTACACGCACGCGTGTACTGCCTCGCCGCTACGGCATATGAAAATACGCAAAAGATCCATAAATCAAAAGCAATTAGAATATCAATAAAAGCAATACCGTGTGGCTGCAGTACACGCTTGCATGCACTGCCTTGCCACTACTGTAATGATGTACCCAAAAGATCAACGAACCAAAATCAATGAAGATAATTTAGAAAACAACAGAATTGCCTAAACGGCAATTAACAACAAAATCTAATTATTAGATAAATAATTAGAAACTCATAATCTAATTATCAATAGATAATTAGACAATACCAAAATGATCGAAACAAATCAAATCAAAATACAATTCCAAAATATTGAATTGAATAAACGAAACAATTCAAACAATTGAAATATCACTTAAAATGTCAATATTGTGTGGCTGCAGTACACACACGCGTGCACTGCCTCGCCACTACAGCGTTAAAAATAGAAATCAGCACAAGGTCAAATCCGAGCTATTAGCTGGATTCAACTCAAGTGTAATGCAATGCAATGCAAAACAACAAAGGCAACTGCAACCAAAAACTGCAGCCACCACAGAATCACAAGTGTACAAGACAACATGTCTCGAAGAACAGGCAATAAAAGAGGCAACCAAGTGATGTGCAAATGAATGCATCGGTGAAACAACGCGATATGCAGACAAAGGTTGCAGTGAAAACTGCAGACGCAAATGCTTAACACCAAAGAGCAAGCTATGCAACTTAAAGGAGACTAAGTGCACTGTGTAGTGACAACACAATAAATGTTAACCAACCAACAACAGAATGAAATGCAACATAAGTGCCAAAAGGTCAGAGACAGTGCAAGTGCAGACCACAAAGGCAAATGCACATGTCAACAGCACATGAAGACAACAAAGAACACAAATCCAGACACAATGAATTCAGTGACAATATACATGAATCAAGATGCAAGACCGAACAGGCAAATACAACACAAATGAACACTGCAACTTGCTCACAGTAAACACATGGATACAAATCGGCTACAGTTAAACATGCAGCTACCAGTGATACAAATGAACGACCAATCTCGACCAAAAATATACAGATGCCAGCAACTCGAGCACAAAGGTAACGTGCTCAAAGTAACCACATGGATGCAACTAATACACAGTGCATATATGATGTACACCAAGACTTATATGCAGCCTCAACATAACTGCATGAAAGCTACAAAATAAGTACACAACATGACCACAAAAGTCAAGTGATCGATGTTAACAAGTGACAGGGGTACAATGAAAGTCCACAAACAAACATAAGGTCAAACCCAAATAAAAAGACGTGTTCAACTCAGGAGCAATATAAATAAAATATCGAATTCAGCACAAGGTCGAACCCGAGTTGTGAAACTGGATTCAACACAGGTGCAAAGTTAAAAATGTACAAGTGGTCAAGACATCTAAAATAAGTCTCGACCAAAAATCAGTGACTCAAGCCAACTACACAATGCAAATAAATATGGTCAGAACACAAATGCAAGAGAAGTCAAAAACATAAGCATCACTGATACACAGGAATGAATCGGGACAACAACCAGAGGCAACATCAAGTGATGCAACATCACACAATCAAACTGCGACAAAACCAACTACAGAAAGACAAAGCTCTAACAAAGGCAAATGCACCAGAGGATCATATGAGCAAAGGAAGGACCAGTGATATAGGTCAGAATGGTTCAGACCAACAATGCAACTAAATGAACCTCCAGAGATGCAGACCACATAAGCAAACCATTAAACATCAAGTTTCAAAATCAATAAAGACGGAGCTTAAGGCCAAGACTGAAGTAATCAGACTGCGATGAAAGCAATGCTACAGAGCTCGAGATTATGCATGCAACAGAGACCAGAGCTCAAACAAAAAATGCCATCATAATAGCAGTGCTACAAGACCAACTCAATGGGACTCAAGTATACACATGAATACATGAAGTAGTGCAATGCAGACTACAATATCAAAGTTCAGGTCAGACCAAACATCAAGACCAACTACAAAAGATCAGAGACCAGTGTGCAATGAAGACTTCAAGCAATACTACAGAGAATAAAAATCAACCATGAACAATGCAAGTCATGGAACAATTCAAAATCAATAACCAAGAAAAATCGAACAAGTTCATACTTTCTCAAAATCAAAGTCAAGCCCGAAGTCACCAGAAATTCACCAAACCAAACCGTGAAACCCAAAGTCACAAAAATATACGAATTCGAACAAAGTCCAAGTAAACAAAATTTGAACAAGTCAGAAATCTAACTAGATTTGAATTAAATGTGAGCAATTAAAAATCGCTCACCTCAATTTCTGAAGAGCATGAATTCGATGTCTTCGAATTTGCGAATACCCTAGTGCTGAAGATTGAACAAGCGCAGACTCCAAGCACAAACGAAGTCGAACTCAATCGAATTGATGTAGCCGCCAGCAGATAAGAGTGTCGATCGCCAAAACAAGGTCGAGGTAATCGATGGAATGAGTCACAAAAGTTGGCGTCTTCAGTTTTGAAGAAGCCCTAGCCTCGAAAGAAGGATGAACGAGAAAGACCGCCATTTATTTCTTTCGTTCGATTTAGTCTAGGGTTTTAGTGAATGAGGGAATGGGTATTCGTTTTGATAAAAACCGGCTCAAAACAAAAAGAGAAACGCGGGTCAATATTGCATTATAAAGCCCACATAAATCTCAACGAATTATTAAAATAATTTTAACCCAATTAAAAACTCCAAATAGTCATTAGCTAACAACATTAATCGTTTAACAACGATAATTAATTGTTACGAATCCCTAGGTTGTTACAAACAACAACACAAAATCTCACAATCGCGGTAGAACAACATATAATATATAATAATAGATTTTTATACAAAAGAATCAGCATCAGTTAAAATACAAATAAATTATCAGAGTGCAACCATCAACATAGAAATCTGGACAGTTAAAATGACTTGTCCTCAAAAGTGCTGAATATACATCCTATACTACATAGCAGAATACAATCTAGTATGTGTAATATGTCTCAACCATCCAGCTCGTCTCCTAAGCTCCAAAACATCCTAACCTAAATCTCTAATACTCAGTCTGACCTGAGCATTAAAATAAAGTAACACCCGAGTCAGTCTGGAAAACCAGCGTGAGTAAACACACTTAATTTGAATTACTTAAGTTATCAAAATCCTTTGAAAAACAAGGGTATCTCATAAGACCACGTCACACATAAACACGACGGGTTTTTCCTTTACGATAACCAAAACACTTTTATAGAAAATCCAGTGATATTATAATAGTGTCTAAGTACAAATACTTATTAAAAATAGCCAAGATTGTTACATTAATTAGATTCCAGCATACTATGCTTCAAAATCAAAACGGTAAAGGTTCGTGGGGGTTATTGGATCGAAGTGATTTCAGATGACACTGATATTCGATCCCGGTCCATTCGAATCCAAATGATAGATTTTTAAAAGACCAAGTCATTTAAATAAAAATTCGAATTAGGGTGCTAATATTTACATATGGAATTTCATTCCATATGTTCACTTTATCAAGATCAGTCCATCGAAAATAATTCACATGTAATCATTCCATTTTTCGAAAATGGAATAGCGATCTGTTCAAGTCGTTTTACTTCTGATAAAACATGTCAACGTTTTATTCTACCTACTTTAATTTGTCTGGCTACTTAATGGTACAGACAGTAGATAATTAAAAACAATATTAGTCAAACATAGATTTATTTACTCAATCAACGATTTAAATTTTTATATAACATTCATTTATGATTAAGAACTGTACTATTTTCAAATAATTGAGTCAAATAGTAACTTTTAAATCCAGAATACTTGTTAATCTAAGAAATTTAAGTAAAATAATTTATTCCAAGCACTTTTAAATTTTAAATAGTTCATCTAATAATTAATTTATTCATTCACGTATAATTAATAACCAAGAGAATACTTATTTGATCACTTCAATTATTTTAAAGTCATTAAATTTATCTTGCCGAAATCCCGTCAGTGTTAGTTATGTGGATGTACTGGACGATGGTGTCAGGACACAAAAATATGATAGTTGATTTTATTTAAATGAAGGAGTAATAGAATTTAAAGGTTTTAAAGGTTTTATAAAATAATTAAATTTACAACTCAGCCCAAAAAAATTTCATGGCCTAAAGAAAAAAAGCATGACCCATCCTCTCCATTCTTCCTTCTCCTCCCTAATGTTTTTTTCATTCGTTCTCTCTTTCATTTGCACGAAACCATATGCACGTATGCATGCTCCTCCACACCAACACTGGCCTACGAAACTCGCTGTCGACCACTCCTACCAATCACTCATGACACACCACACCACATCTAACCACCTGAGCCTTGGCAAAACTACCTCATTCGAAAATTTGAACCAAGACCAAAATGCTGGAACGAAGCAGTGCCTCTTCCAACACCTCGCCACGACACCATGCTCCACCATTGACCACCAAAATTCACCCAAAGCTCTGCCACAACCTCCTCCATCGTTTCCCCTGGACCACACGCTCCTCTTTGCCTCTTTACTTCGCCATTGACATGAAGACGATACCGAATAACATACCACCTAAAATCCTAACGCCGCCTATCAAGCCACCATGAGCATCTAAAAAATAATGCATCGTTTTTCTCGAGTGCCTTATCATCTCATCCTCCTCCAGCGCAAATGCAGAGGCACGTAACCGCTTCGGTCCCCCAAATTCGACCTTTTCCCCAGTTTCGATAAACTCCATATATCTCCCATCATACATAACTAAAAATGACCAAACCAACTCCTAAAATCATATTTTTTAATAACGAATTCAACCATATAATCCATTGATCAAAACTTGATATTCAAAACTCGACTATATTGGAGCCATCTACTGTAAAAGGGGTTTCTCTACCTCTATGCTTAATGAAATTTAATAAAACAAATTTTAAATCATTCTATACTCACAAACAATCAACTTCGGTATTGGAATCATGTTTTAAAACTTATTAGATATGAAGATATTGATTTTTAAAGTTGAATGTTCAATTTTTATAACCAAAATTATGAACGGAGAGTTTTGTAGAAGATGTACATTATTTTTACTTGGAACTAATCATGTCTAGTACGCACATACATATACATCTTCACGTAACAACACATAAGCACATGATATAGATCCGAATTCATACTTAATCAATAGTTATATAAATATATGTAGATACTAGTTAACAAAACAAGATGTTACTCAAAGTTTCAAACAATCACTACTTTGTTTTTCCTCTGCTTCAAGCTTTAGTTACTTGATCTTCTTTCTTTAATTTTTAATGGTGGATCCTTTTTTTTCTTTTTTAGGTGAACAAATGAATCAAGGATGGCCATGTAAATATATAAAGAGAATTAAAGTGAAATGGTGGAGTGAAGGGTGGTTATGTATAGGCTTCCCCTTTTTTATATTTTTTTTCCTTTTAATTTTCTTATTTGATTAGTTTTGAGTGATTGGATCTTTTAAATGCTGATTTGATTCCTTGATTCCTTGATTGGATTTAATCAGCTTGATGTAATTTATTATATGCTTGATTTAATGTTTTGCCATGATGATGCTTCCCCGTGTGTATATATACACACACATGCATATATATAGATATATACACTTACATGCACATATTCTCACAACAAAGAGATACTGGTTTTCTCATGGATGGCAAGAAGGAGGACTTTATCTTAGATGATGATACTCTTATATCATTCCAGCAAGCATTGTAGAGTGAAAACTCTATACTTTGGCTTGAAGCAATGAAATTCGAGATAGATTCCATGTACGAAAACAAAATTTGGGCATTGTCGAGCATACCTAAACGGATAAAACCCATAGGCTATAAATGTGTTTTTATGAAAAAGCTAAATGTAGATGGGGAAGTAAAGACTTACAATGCTAGGCTAGCTATGAAAAGATTTCATTAAATTCAAGTTATGGATTTTATGATACCCTTTTGCCCGTAGTCCTACTTAAGTCCATTCGAATTATGCCTGTCACTGTTGCATTATATGACTATGGAATTTGGAAAATGGACATAAAGATGGTTTTTCTAAATAGTGATTTAGAAGAAACCGTTTATATGTCAGAATTTGAGTGTTTTGTGGTCAGTAAGAGTGAAGGCAAGGCCTGTAAGCTGTTAAGGTCCATTTATGGAGTTAAACAAGTTTCAAGGAATTAGAACAAGTGCTTTGATAAAGTAATCAAACATTTTGCTGTTTATCAGAACATAGAGAAAGCTTGCGTATACAAAAAGAAACAGGGAAAAACTATCGTATGTTTAGTGTAATACATCGACGGTCTATTATTGATTGTAATGACACTTCATTATTACAATCTGTGAAAGCTTGGTTCTCCAAGAACTTCTCAATGAAGGATTTAGAAGAAGTGGCTTATATATTAGGTATAAAGATCTATAAAGATAGATATAAGAGGATATTGAGATTGTCCCAATCTTCATACATATATACCATACTGTAAAGGTTCCTTATGGAGAATTCCCAACGGGAAACTTCCCAATGCAGTCTCGAATCTTCCTTTCTGAGGACGCTCCTTATTCCAATGAAGAGAAAGAGCGTATGAAGAGGATCTCCTATGCTTTAGCCATAGGATTCACCATGCTATGTACTAGTCCAGATGTAGCATACGCATTAGGATGCATAAGTCGATATCAGTCTAATTCCAAAGAAAAACATTGGACATTCGTAAAATATATACTTAAGTGTTTAAGTAATACTAAGGACATATTCCTCATATACGAAAATAAAGACCTCCTTATGAAGGTTATATGGATTCGAGCTTTTAAAGTGATATAGATGATAGTAAATCAATGTCTAGTTATATGTTTACGCTTAACGGCGGAGCCGTTATGTGGAAAAATTCCAAGTAAGAGATAGTAGCTAATCCTACAGTAGAGGTCGAGTACATCACCCTCATTGAAGCAGCTAAAGAGGCAGTCTAAATGCATAAGTTTTTGAGTGAGCTCGGTGTGATTCCCTATATCAAGAGTCCTATGGCATTGTTCTATGATAACAATGCAGTGATGTAGATCGCAAAGGAGTCTTGATTACACACGAAATCATGACATATTCTTCGGAAGGTCCGCCTTATCAGAGAATTCGTTGAGAAGAAATAGGTTGTGATACAAAGGGTAAATACCAAGGACAACATAGTAGATCAATTCACTAGGTGTCTAGCTCAGTTGGCTCTAGAGAAGATGGTTGAAGGAATAGGAATGAGATTCCATAATCGGCCTCAAGTTCAAGTAGGAGATTGATAGAATTAGGGGTAGCCCTAGAGGCAATTATGTAATTTATTGTAAATTATTAACTCTATAATCAATTCTTGTTCATAATAAAGGTGTTTTTATTTTTGTTATATGTATTTGTTATAACGTGTTATAAATAATTAAATGTTTAATTGAAATATATTTAATAGAAAATCCACAAATAGTGTGTTTGCGATAGTAATTACAAATAGTTGAAATCATGAGTGTTGTTTCATAAAATAATAAACACATCATTTTAAATGTTCCTTGTCAAGATGTAGTGAGATTGGATATCAATGTACCTATTGAGACTAGAGTAAGTAATGCACTCAAAATGTTGGGCAGTGTACTACTTATGACTATTGGGGACACCTAGGGGTTACACATGGATAGTTACCAGATAATCGTAGAATGACTCACTCAATAGTTTTTTATTCATTAATATAACTAAAGTCAAACAGAAAATATCGATGTGACTGATTTACATAGTTCTCTTGACTTGAGAATATTATCGACCTTCAATATAAAGCTTAGCTTTGATTGTAATAAAATCATGGCACGATTTCCGTCGAGTGGCATAGTTGGGTCGAGTGGAAGTATTGTAAGTGAAGCGCTATTCTCGAGAGGAATCGTCTCCTCGGTTATATGGGGTTAGTATCACAGTCAACTCAAAGTCAAGATCTCTAGCCAGAGTAGTTCAATTAGTAATAATTTTTATTATTAAACCAAGGACTTTGTGTTTGGATTATATTGTTGAATACAAAAAATATTGGAATTTTGAACATTACCAAATTCCATATGTCCAAAGTGATATAGTTTTGATGAAAAGAATTGCCGTAAATAATAGTCACAACCGGGTGACGCTTAAAAAGGTAAAATTAGATTTTACAAAAACCAAATAAGCGATAAATTTGGCCAAAATATCACTTTTCCTACTAAGTGACGTTTGAACATTAATATTTGAATTGTTCGATATTAATCACTACCCAAATTTACACCTAAAGAGCCATACAATCGAAACATTGTATACTCATTTGACCACTTGATTTAATTAAACTTTAATTGTTATAAACTAATTAATATTTATGAAATATTAGTTATAAAATTATATTTGATGTGTTGAACATTATTAAACAGTGTGTCTATAATAGTTATAAATATGCTGATCGATATCCAATATCAGTATGCATTTAAATTGGTTGTAAATTACGACGAATTTTGTTCAGGCTTGAACTGGGTTTGAGGCCTACATATAGCATGATAATTTTGGCTAGGAAGGGGTGAAGATCAGATTAGCCAAGGGTTGGTGGGTAGGTGGGGTTTGAATGGATAAAAGGGAAAGAAATGGTAAATAGACAAAAAAGAATGGTGATCCACTTTTTGCTCCATGTCTCTCCTTTATTTAATGCCACTTAACCCTCACTTTCGATTAATACTTTTCCCACTTATCATTGAAAATGTTGATTAGAAACCCCACTCCAAGTACAAAAAAATTGCAGGTTCAAATATATATCAAAAACACTTTAATCTGATTGATGGTGGTAGACAATTTGAAGCTGGCATCTTCCAAATTGTGAACCTGATTCAAGGAATACTCGACTTTGTTTCAACGTGTCTTTAATAGGCTTTGGGAATGTTAATTCTCGAATTTAAATTCATCGATGTTTAGTTAATTATTATATCGTATGATGCTTGGGTAGAAATTCTACGAATCTAGTTTACAGATATGCTATCACATACCTGATGTTTGAAAATATGTTGGTGCATATATGTATAAATAAATGTTGCTATCATTTTGAATGTTTATGAACGATAAAAGCATGGCATAATTTTTATAAAAAAAATAGAACTTAATATTATATAAATACGATTTTGTTAAAAAATAAATCATTTTGTAGAGAATAAAATTATATAATAAATGTTTTAAAATTTTATTTTTATACAAGTATAATTCAGCAACAATGTTTTATTTATATTCTATATATTGCACTTTGTTTTAAATTTAAATATTGATTTAACAAACTACCTAACTAGAAATTAATTATAAAACAAATATATATATATATATATTCAAATAAAACATGAAATGGAGTGTAAAATTATATATGAAAATCAAACATATTTTTCAAATTTCAAATTTAAGTTTTTGGTAAATTTTAATATTTTTTCAAGCGGGTTTATATTTAATTATAACATTTATAAATAAATAAATAAAAATTATTATAAAATTTGTTATATCAGCCAAGAGCTTACTGTTACTTTACATCAATTTATAAATAAAATTTATTATTATATATATATTTAATTCATAAATACTTAGAATTATATATATATATATATATATATATATATATTAAAATAAATCTTTTCTAAGCCGAGAATTCTCTACAAAAATATATTAAATTTTATAAATGTATATTCAAATATGTTTATATATTTTTTAATGCATATTATTCGACTTATTTATTTAAATAAATATTAATTTATTCTCAGGTTTGCTGCAGTAATGTGCATAAAAATATTTATATTCAATTTTTTTTTGAAAATGAGTTCCTTTTTATTAAAAACATAAAATGTAGAGTTTCAACACTTTACCATATAGCCTGGTAAAACAAATATGGGTCGAACCAAATATAAAAAACAAATTTAACATAACACATCGTAAAGTCAGCTTATCCAAGTGCGCGGCCGTATCCCGATAACCTAATAAGGGTTTTGCTTGTCATTTTAATGGTTTCTCTGAGATGATAGAAAAAGAAAATAAGTAAATCAACTGACATCATTTAATTCAATCTCCCATCATTGCAAAATCTGCTCATTCTGATAAGTCCTCACGGTCTTTGTTTTGGATTTCAGCATAAGATAAGTAATCTCTATCTGTATAAATTTTGCTTTTTCGATTTTATCTGTCTACTTCTGGTCAAAAACCCTTTTATTTCTTTCCTCCTAGACATGGAACTTGGTAGTGACAAGACAACATGAAGCTAGTTAGCTTACCTAATCTTGTTTCCTGAACTGCTGCTCGAGTGGTCCGATTTCGTCTTTAAGCTCCAAGGAAGTATTGTTAGTAGTAATGTTTATTTTAAATTTCTTGAGAACCTATAGATATCTCAAATAATTGCAAATAAAAAAAATGTGAAATGCTCTCCGATGGTTCCTTACATAGCACACATATCTCGTCACATTGAATCCCCCACTGTCTTAAACAATCAGTTGTATTAATTCATCTTAGCATCACCCTGAAGCATAGTAGGACGCTTTTTTACTATTAATATTATTCTATGGATAGGGCATCAGTGCAGCTCTTTATATTGTTTAATGCCTACTTGCCATGTCTTATTGAATGACAATTGGATATGTCCACACCATTCCCAGTAGTCAGATGAGCCATGCATATCCAGATATTTCTCTAGTTTCTATAAATCTTGATGATTGCCATTGGTTGTTGTGGATGATGATTGATACCGCTGAATGTTTTATTGATGAAATGTAATATCTATCCCATCCTAAAATATCAACCAAAGACTTATTGTTTAATAAGGGTTCTAGCCATAAATAGGTAGAGCCACCATCCACAATCAACCTTTTAATGCATTTGAGACTGTTAGTCCTATGTCTCAAGATGTTCCTCATTGTGCATGACATATTATTAAAATGTAGTTGCCAAAAGTTATCACTGTTGCAACATTTGTTATGCATCCATCTAGTCTATATGTACATACATATATGTACTTATGTATTTTTATACAAATTATTATATTGTACTTATGCACTATTATATAAATTATTATAATTATCAATTATTTACATTTTTGTG
This sequence comes from Allium cepa, assembly GCA_030765085.1. Lineage (NCBI taxonomy): Eukaryota > Viridiplantae > Streptophyta > Magnoliopsida > Asparagales > Amaryllidaceae > Allium > Allium cepa. The sequence goes on along the minus strand of CM060932.1, from coordinate 313,998,169 downwards.
TACAAATGATGTTATCTTCACATAAACATATAAATCATTTTGATGCATATATATATTTCATTTAAATAGAATGATTGAATTCTAGAGGGAGTAACATGTCCGTTGCGGTGTAAACCCCAACATCTATATAGAAGCATGTTAAACCATGTATACATTATCATGTTTCACATGCACGTACATACATATGTGTTGATGATACACATATCCAAACTATAATATAAATCATATAATATTAATCTTTATTTATAAAGTTAAATAAAGTATTGATTTTATTAAAAAAGAAAATTTAGAAAATTTCTAAATGGATTAGACTTCATAGGCCCAATAAAGATCCAAAATGGTGAAATTCATCTATTTCTTTCATTGCGGGCTGGCCTGGTACCATCCAGGATAGCAATTGATTTGGCATAATACATGGAGAAAGGAGCTAAGCGTTGAAGTTCCACTATTCTTCATTAGTCCACATGTAACTATTTATTGTATTAAATGTTTATTAAACTTGTATTGTATTTAGAAACAGTGTATGTGAATTAAGTATTTTGGAGACTGTTTTTTTGAAATGTCTCGGTTCTTTTATTTTTATTTACTTCTATTGTAAGATAAAAAAGTTTAGAATGTCTTAGATCTATCTGTATATTCTTAGACTCTGTAACGTTTAAAAACCCAACTGCTCGTGGTTCTTGACACTAATGCAAGTTCGAAAGTCACTCTAGGCTTTGGATTAATGTGTCGAAAGATGCTAGTTGTCATATTTGGTACTAGAGCGAGGTTTAAAACTCCTTAGAAGTTAGATACGTATTGAGAGAACATGCTTGAATATTTTGACAAAAGGGTTTTCCAAAAGATTTTCTAAAAGTTTTTAGAAATGGGTTTCCAGAAAGCACATATATATATAAGCATTTTAGAGGTTTTACATATATTAAAGTATAACAAGAAAGAATGCAATCACTTATTCTTGTGAGTACCCTCTATGGGAAAGTTGAAATTATTTCTAATCATGAATAATGAGAATGAGTAATTTGGATGAGGATGGCTCAGGTAAGGTAGCTAAGATTCCAAGCATGAACTTCCCTATATAGTTCCATCAATATCTGCAAGTGAGGAGACAAGATGAGCCTAATCTAACCGAGAAAGAGTATTTGTAAATTTTCTAATATGTATATTTACTAATATGCAAACCCCTATACGTTTTGACTCATAAGGAAGTTGTTGGCTTTTCTCGTATATAAGTAAACAATTATGAGTTAAAATAAGTGTTAAGAGTGTAACATTTGGGTGAAAAATAAATCCTTCATGTTTGTTGTAGTTTATTCTAAAGAGAAATGCTAGTAGAGGTTTCCTATACAAACTAGCATAAGGAAGTAAATTATGGATTTAAGGGGAGTAGAAGAAAAGTGGTACCCTTGGATCCATAAAATAAGAATATAATGTTGATAAGCATAAGGGGAACATGAAAGAGGATTTCATTAACTGAAGATATATTCCCTCAGCTTAACTGGAAATTATATTCTTTTATTAGTAGTAGTTAAAAAGACTCTTTTTTACTTAAATGTATAGCTAGAGTGTTTCTATATTAGAGCTGTACACTATATTGGTAGATAAACTTTAGTTAACTAGCTTTGAAAAGAAGGATGGAAACCTTATGCATTTAAGACATTGATAGGTATAATTAGGCTTTTGTAAATTAGGTTACATTTATCTACTTCAATTTAAGTGATAAACCAGTGAAAATGTTTTTTAAAAGTTAGAAAAAGTAGACGTTGGATAGGTTAAAAAGAAAAATAAGTTGGTTTATGATTTTCTATAAAAATCAGGCAAACTTTATGATTTGTTTAGAAGGTAAAATTTAAAGAATTTGATAAAAAGCAATTTTCAACAACTACTTTAAAGCTATTCTTTTTCTTTAGGCGCAGCGTTGCACTTACCCTTGAGGCATACTTTGCTTTTATCAATGAAATTGTAAAGAAAAATCAAGAAGTATGTAAGACCCAACTTTTGAATCTTTTTTATGGATAAGAATTGGTCAGTGCTTGAAAATATGTTATATAAATTTTTCTATCATATTTTAAAATAAAATTAATAGTAAGTTAAAACATCACATTTTCTTTTAAATTATACATTTGCGAGAATTTCTTATTCAAAAGGGAAAATTTTTAGGAAGATATGTTTTCATGTACATTTTGCTAAGTTAAGCTAACCGTTTTGATAATTTAAATTAAAAGGAAAATATTATGATCTTTACAAAAAGGAAATGTTTGTTAAAATGGAGTGAAGGGTTTTATAGTTTTAGAAATTTACTAGTTTTGTGGAGATGATATTAAAATCAAAGCTTTTAATTTAAAGGTATAACTATTACTTAAACATAAAAAGAAAATAATTAAATTGGAGCTAGATAAATAGGATTACATAGACTACAAGGAATAAATTGATTATGGAGTTCATAAGTATTAAAATATTTGGTAGTAAGAGGTGGGAAATAGTATGGAGATTTAGTGACCTTTCAATCAATATTTGAATATGAAGGGTGGAGTACTAGATCAAACTTCCTGTATAGTGAAGTGTAAACACTATTTTGTGTTTCAACCCAAATATGGTTCCAATAATAGAATCTTTGCATAAGAAATTTTGGAAAGTATGACTTGGTTGAAACATATTTACGAATAAAGAAAGAGTAAGCCAAGGAGTTTTATTGTATTAGAGAATACTGCAGATACAAAGAAGTTTTCTGTTTAGTTGACAGCTATGAAAAGAATTTATTTTTTTATGGAACGTGGAATATGAGCAAGTTTTTAGTTAGCTAAAGAAGTTATTGACTAGTTTACCTAATTTAATACCCCTTGATAGTTCGAAGGCGGTTGCTGTGTATACCAATGCTTGTAGTACAGGATGGGATGATATTTTGATACAAGATGGTAGAGTTGTTCGTTACACTAGCAATAGTTGAAAGTACATGAGAAGAATTATCTAAACCATGATCTTGAGATGACAGCTGTTGTTTTGCTCTCAAGTCTTAGAGGTGATTAAGTTGTTATATATTATAAGCCCCAAAGTATTAGTTGTTTGAATGTTGCCAGAAGAGTAAGACGATTTGAATTACTTATGGACGGATGGCATTGATTTGACATTTTGGATAACGTTACGCTCTACATTTTGTTATTGGCTTAGGAATTTATAAGTACCAGCCATGTTTATTTTAACTTGGTGAATTATAGGTAACTAAGCAAGTATGTTGTCGTCTTATAGTATACGTTATGTAGCAATATTTATAAAGTATGTGGTATTTGAGTTGTCGTTGCAACTACAAGTATGTTATTGGGGATGAGGTGACATGGGTTCCATAAGATGTTTAATAGGCTAGGACATCATCCACTATAGATGTTCCTAGATGATTTTTTCGATACGGTGTTAGTTAAGAATTGCCATTATGTCTATCAGATTAAAATGGCAAGGCACCATTCCATAATGAGTTGTTTAGACCATAAAATAGTTGGAATAAAATGGTGAGAGGTTACTTGGAAAAATGGTCCTATTGATGGGATGACATTAGGGAATGGTAAATTTTGGAAGTTTAAGCTAGAAAATATATCCTAAAAGGAGTTGGAGTCAAGTTTGTGCAAGGAATGTTTAATTTAAGGATTCGGGTTCCGTTAAGAAAAGGATATTGCTATTTGCACTCATTGAGAATGCTAAGGTAGTTTTCATAGAAAATCAGATTTGATAATTTTTGGTGAGATTTGGAGAAATGGATAAAGAATTTCTTTTCAATCATCCCTCGGATTGGAAGAAGTTTACTTATTTAGGGAAATTGATGAAAGACCGAATTAGGATACATAGCTTGCGCAGTTGCACATAAAAAAAGTATCACATGGATGATCACCGTCAATGTTAAAATAATTTTATGATACAATTTCATTTAAATTTAGGACACTTAGATTTAGGATATCTACTTTTAGGTTTAAATAGGAAAATAGCCCAAGTTTGTCCTAACAGAATATTTGAGTATTTTCTTACTCGTAGAACTTAAGACAAATATTACCATACTATAAATGTACCTAGTACCACGATTGTTAAGGGATTGAGGAAACCAACTATAAGAGAAATAAGATACTTATGTCGAATCAAAATGGAAAAGAAGTTATGCTATTTTTAGCAATTTAAGAAATCACTAGGTTTAGATACCTTTTGGTGAAATGGAGAAATAACAAAAGTGCTAAGTAGAAAATACTAGAGTGGGGACATCGTCCACTTTCAGGTTGCCTTACCTTAGTATCTAGAAGATTAGTGATCGGGTATACTACTAGATGATTTAAGGCATTATGTACATACATTGAGGATTACATAAGGCCATATTTCGTTGAGCATACTTACGCTCAAGTTACCTAGTATGGTGCATGTCAACATCATTTTATTTAGCTTAGTAGCAAGGGTGGATAGAGTTGCCTATGCATGTACATTTGGATTTAAGATACATGCATTTGTAAAGATGATAAGTCCAGTTGGCAGAACGATACAGTTAGAAGTGCTTAAAAAGTGGATTTGATCCATAGAAGGATAATGACTGCACAAGATAGGCAGAAAGCATATGTTGACAGGAGTTACATGGAGTTGAAGTCCGCGGTGGGCGACATGGTCTATGTGAGCATCTTGTCACTTAGATACGTTATTGGGATAGTAGTTCGAAAAAGTTAGCACCGAGAGTTGTAGGGCCTTTTTTGATTTTGGATAGAGTAAGGAAATTAGCCTATGGAGCGGAGCGTCCTAGAAGGTTGGCAAGAGTTCGCACTATTTTTTATGTGTCACACTTGCGAAAGTGGTTTTATGTGACGACCCTAACTCGACCCTTCGAAAATCGCCACCGAATACGACACTCATATTCAAATGCCGCAGATCCAAACGTCGAATCTGGTTCGCCGGAACATATAACACATTAAGTATAACAACACAGCGGAAGAAAAAGAAATGAATATCAATATATACAACATTGATACAATATCCAGATACAATGATGATACAATAGAATGATACGATACATATCAATACTATCAGAGATACAAGACACAGCGGAAAGAATATCTTCAATAGAACGTATCTTCGAAATCAAATATGATCTCCAATAGAAAGAATAGTCTTCAGAAGAGAACTCCAATGCTTGCACTCTCCATCTCTAAAGCACCAATCCATAAGTAGCTCGAACACCCAAACACGATGTACAAAGATAAGCAAGGCCAGTCGTCGGAATCCAAAGACTGAACTAGCTCCAGATAAGCTACAAAACCTGACTATCTGAAAAAAAACCTAACTCTAGACTGCCCGTGTGGAAAATTATGGACACCCAAAGTTTAGGAAGGGAACAATAAACTTTGGGTCAGTCATGGGACTGGTATGAGCAAACAAAAACATTTTATCTTTTGAGAAACAACAAAATAATTTAAATTGAAATCCGCAATGCTTTTTAAAAATAAAGCTACCATAAGGCCTCCCGGCACACACACAATGCAATCGCACACTTAGGGGAGATTTCTCCTTATGATAGTCAAATATGCGTTATACGAGAAAAATCTTTGATATTATTATTAGTGCATAGTGTAGAAAACATTTATGAAAGTATAATATTAATCTTAGCCGGCATACGTACCATTATAGTATGCCTACTATAGCTACCATATTAAATGGCAGGTTATACAACTAAAACCGTACAAGGCGCGTATTCGTAATTGGATTTCCAACAAATGGTCAGGCTAAGGAACTTCCTGGGCCACATGGGTATGCCTCTAGAGGGATGCCCCGAGAACCTAACCGGATCTCCGCCAACACAAGGCTGGGTTACCTCTGCAAAAATAGGTAACTACTGACACGAGTATGCCATCCTCCGGTTGTAAACAACCTTTATCCGAGGATCCTCAGTACCAACAACCACAAAGTAATAAATTTTCAGCAACCACATAGGTTAAGTATCTGGGCTCCATACCATGATACCACCTCCATCCAGAAGGAAATGAACATACCCTAAGGGGCGCTACCCCCTATAACCTTGCTGTATTCTTCCTGTTTCGACCATTCCGGGGTGTGAGGTCCGACGAAGTCTCGTCCACAAAGCTACGCTTTTCACAAAAGCCATGCTTCGATCAACAAATGATCGGCAGCACTTCGTATGCCACATTACCAAATTAGGAATGTATCACTAGTAACCATCAACTACATACGTCTCAGAGAAGGGTGTTACACTAAGAGAATAAATTCTCCGCCACCAACAGAAATGTATTTGATAGAAACAAGCTTTACATCTCAAATTGTAACGTCACACACACATCCGTACAAGTCCGTTCTGGGATCGAATGGAACCGAAGGCACTTCCAAAGAAGCCCTTGCAAATCCAGATATTCACTAATCACGTCAGGAATCCCCATCACAAAGGTGCTCAAATCTCTATACCGAGGATCAGCCGATGCAGAGACATTCGACAAGAAATCCTTTCGTTTTCGAAAATATCCGGTCTTCACCACCGGTCTTCAATTGCTATCCATAACGTCTTATCACTATTCGGAATGGGTTATATGACACAAAGTCCTCTCCCGGCTAAACCGAATAGTGAGAGCAATATTTAAAACATATGGATATGGGATCTTAGTTAAGTCACAACTTATTACCCAAAACTTTTCTTTAAAATGGTTAAACAAATCACCATTTACAAATCTTTTTGAACAAAAAATCCACTTCACAGAGTTTACCAATCCTTCACAAAGATTCATTAATATCCTTCCAATTCAAATCCTTTATACAAAAGATACGCTTTTCAGATCCCTTTTCAATTTGAAAACAAACTTCACCAATCTTTAACAAAGATTCATTCATAGCCTTTCAAAACGATTTCCCTTTCAAATTGGATTAACTCATTCAATCTTATCTTTCACAAAGATTAGTTAACAGTTTTCAAAACTATTTTGATTTGAAATCTTTCAACACAAATTGTACACCCTTTCCTTATATGAAAGCAATTATTAATTGAAAACAAATAGTTGTCGTTTCGGAAAAATCCGATTACATTTGCATGAGTTAAAGCCCTTCAAGTATAAGGCTTGGTTTAAATTCAAATTCCTGAAACAATACTTTTAAAATGGTTTAAAACCCATATAAACACCTTTATAACTTGTATAACCATTTTAAACCATAGTGTCCAAACACAGATTCCAATTTCAAATCTTGAATTCAAATTTAAATCAAATTATTTAAGTTCCAAAACTTTATCAAGTTATTCAAAATAACTTTTATCCTAAAAACCCCTTTTCAAAAGCTTTTCATATTTAACCCAATTCCATTTCCAAAACCGTTTGGTTTTAAAATTCAACTTTTAAAACTATTTCAAAAATCTGTGACTTAACCAATTTCCTCGAGAAATCCATATTTGTGTGTGTGTATAGTGTAGTCTAGGGGTTTTACACACAATAGTGCAACATCATCAATCATCACAGATTCAATCATATCAATCTCGATAAGCGGTATAATCTATAATGCTTATCCTTATTCACAGATTCACAGATAAAGTAAATTTATTAATCACAAAGATTCACCGTTACGATTCGATGTGGGTTTCGGATAACCAACTGGAATCTGACTCCCTGTCGGATCGAAATTCAAATGCCATTTTAGGGACCAAGGGGTTTTCACATTCATACCACAGTATATTCATCACAGATATAACAACACGGCACAAATCATTTCATATTTCATAGCATCACAATCACATAACAGAGATATCAATCCAATACACAGCATTCAATAAAAATCAAACCTCTTTAATTAAGATGAATAAATCGGGTGGTTTAAATTAATTAACCACATAATTACTTTCATTAATTATCATTAATTAATGATTTATTATCATTAATTACAATTGATTAAGTCTTAATCACCTTCACTAATTAATCTTTTCTTTAATTAATTATCTTAATTAATTAACCTTAATCGTAATTAATTAAACCTTAATTACTTTTATTAATTAACCTTTAATTAATTATTTTTATTAATTAACCTTTAATTAATTACTTTAGTTAATAAATCTTTAATTATTAATTAAATCTTAATTATGATTAATTATCCTTAATTGATTATACTTAATATAATAACCCTAATTAATTAACCATATTAATTTATCATGCTTTAAAGTAATTAACCCTTAATATTTGATTAATCAATCTTTAATTTACTCTTAATTACTTTCACTAAGTGATTATTATTTTCATTTAAGCATTCATTGATTACTTGATTAATTAACTTAATAATTTAATGAATCCAAATCATTAAATTCTATTTATCTTTAAAATAAAACATTTCTTACTTACTCAAAGCATTTAAAACAATTTGCTCTCAAATTTACTTTAAATTTCATTTTAAATTTAAGATTTAAAATTAATACAAATTTAACTTAAACAAAGTTTTAAAAACAATTCAGAAACCTTTTTATCTCACAAGTTAAAGAAATATTCATTTTATAAAAGAATTTTAAAAGAATTTTAAAGCAAATTCATTTTTAAATTCAAATCAATTTAAAAACACACTTTAACAAACAAATTGTTTAAATCTTTTTAAATTTAAAAACTTTCATTTATTTCAGAAAGTGGAATACATATTAAATTTTGATTGCAGATTAATTAGATTCAAAAACTTACTTACATTTAAACTTCATTTCAAATTTCAAATCATTTAACCATTTTTAAAGTAGTTAAAACAATTTAAATTTAAAAACTTTATTTCATTTTAAAAAAACTGAGATTCAAACTCAAATTCTAGATTTTAAAACTTATATTTAAACTTATTTAAACCTTTACTTTACAATTCAAACTTTCAGTTTTAAATTCAAGCCAAATACACTTTAAATACTTAAAGGTGTTAAAACAAATTTAAATTTCAAAAAACTTAAATCATTTCAAAACTAAGGTACAAACTTACGTGAATTCAGATTCAAAATTAGGTTGAAAACTTAGTTTAAAACTTTGATTTTCATTTTTAAACTTCGGTTTAAATTTTAAAACAAAACAATGCAGGTTTCTGTTAAAACCTGTAACATTATTTTAACCCGGGGCAAACTTAATTTACTTCGAGCCAAAACCAGACCTCCCCGAGAAAAACATCACAACACTCTAAGTCAACATCAATTAACTCGAGCGCAATACATAACCAAATTCACCTTCACTAGAACAGCAGTGCACCGTGCACATGCACGGTGTCGTTGATCATCTCAGATCATCAACGATGATCTTCCCGTAACAATCATCATCCAAACACTCTAATACGATCATCAGATCGTACCTCCAATCTCGAAGTCGAATTCGAGATGGCGCAATCAATCTTGGAACAGTTGGAACCTCCTCAAACGGAACCTGGAAAACTCATCGTTCTCGACATCGAGATCATCAGAATTCTCGAAACATCGGTCATCACTTCGTCAACGCCCCCTCTACCGCCTCCCAAAAACACGTAGCACACGATCAACAAGGGAAGATGAACGAACCAAAATACTAGACCTAGTTGAAACTAGGGTTCCAAACAAAAATCAACTGCTGCAAATTCCTCAATGAATTAATCATCTTCCTGACAATTTTCCTATCATCTTCGATCACTCTACTACCTTCAGAAAGAACCACGACACCCTAGATTACAGAGATGACCAGAAAACTTCCCAAAACCCATTTCTGGTTAAACCAAAATGCTCACTCAATCCCAAATTAAAAACTATGATTTATTGTTAAAAATCATGTTTTAGTTTATGAATTCAAATTATAACCCTGAATTTATGAATCACAAAGTTTAGGTTTTGACATATTTTTATTTTTGCTCAGTCGTTTTGATTCCCAGATAATTTCCAGAGACACTTCAATATTTTTAACTTAAGTATAATTTTAATCTAAATTTTGAGATGAAACAAACAAGTTTTGTTTATAACTTAAGTTTAAATAGAGATTAACTTAAGAGTTTTTGAATTTAAATTAAAACAAGAACCTGGAAATCATGAACAGAAAGGACTCAGATAAACAAAAATGACTTGACTTCGTTTATTATTTCCAGTAAAACCCATTTACTTTCAATACCTAAAAATATTTTTAGAATAAAGATATTACAAATCCTAACATATTTTATTCAGACCTCAAAGTCTCAAGATGATCAAAAAGTGAGGTTTTGATTTTATTTTCCAATCAGGTTTTGAATCCTGTTATACTAAGAACAAAGTCATTTTCTGTTTTCAAAACTTGCACTGGCACATTTATCTGCATATATACACAGGTTTGCTCACATGCAAGTGATTTTCAACTTCACTTCAAACATGCAGTTATATTTCACAAACAAACATTCAAAATAAATCACATGCCAACCAATGTAAAAGAAACGGGTTTAAGAGTTTGCTCACCAGAGGGATGAAGAACAAAGAACTGTTTGCGTTTTAAATCTGAAAATTGATTCTTTTCTTTTCCTCTTGAATTGTTTGTTGTTGAGCTTAAATCTTTGATCTTTGCCTAATCTGTTGTTGCTCAGGTTCCTTGTATTGTTATTTGATTTTGCTTGAGCTCTGATTTTTACTTGATTACAGGTTATCTGGTTGCTTCAGTTTGATTTCCAGGTTTCCTTCTTTTTTATTAACTTGCTTGCTCAAAAAAAATTCCAGTTTTTGATCTACACTTGATCCCTGAATTGCTTTCAGATTTGTAGTTGCTTTGTTTTGTTTTAATCTCAATTTTTTAGATTTTGATTATGAAGAAGAATTTTGATAAAAACATGCACCATCCTGGTTTTCATCTTTTGTTAACATTATGTTTTAAAATTAAATTTTAAAAGAAAAATAAAATAATGCCACTTGTAATTGTTTGGGTTAACACTTGTTAATTTCTTATATTCATATTCTTACACTTGTTAAAATATAAACTTTTTATATTTAAATCCTTTTGTTAAATTTAATTATAAATTTTGTTTTAACCCTATCATTTTATAAATTGCTTTATATTCACATATGTATATTCTCAAATTATACTTATTATGTTTTAAATGTTATACATTTTTTTTAAAAATCTCATTTTATAAATTTACAAACCAATTTTACATTTCTATCAATTTAAAGGAAATGATTTTAAAACTAATTATACTTTAATAAATACACATATTATATATATAGAGAATTTAACTTTTAAACATCTTTCTTATGTTTATACATTTTCATATTAATCTTACATACATATCTATTCCCAAATATTCAAATTATTTCTAAATCAATTCTTAATTTAATCTAGGAATCAAATTAATTACAAATTTAAATTTGTTTAAAAACAGGAATGTTACATATTCCCCCCTTAAGAAAATTTCGTCCTCGAAATTTGTAAGGGAGACAACAAAGGATGGATACATAAAGACAGAGAGACAGTTTCCAAATCAAACTGGGTATCTATTCCGCATGGCTTTTGTGAAAAGCGTAGCTTTGTGGACGAGACTTCGTCGAGCCTCACACCCCGGAATGGTCGAAATAGGAAGAATGCAGCAAGGTTATAGGGGGTAGCGCCCCTTAAGGTATGTGCATTTCCTTCTGGATAGAAGTGGTATCATGGTATGGAGTCTATATACTTAACTTATGTGGATATCGCAAATATATATATTACTTTTTGATTGTTTTTGTTGGGGCCTTGGATAAAGGTTGTTTACAACCGAGGGATGGCATACTCGTGTCAACAGTTACCTATTTTTGCAGAGGCAACCCGGCCTTGTGTTGGCAGTGATCCGGTTAGGTTCTCGGGGCACCCTCCAAAGGCGTACCCGTGTAGCAGTAAGAAGTTCCTTAGCCTGACCATTTGTTGGAAATCCAATCACCAATACGCGCCTTGTACGGTTTTAATTGTAGAACCTGCCATCTAATATGGTATCTATAGTAGGCATACTATAATGGTACGTATGCTGGCTAAGATTAATATTATCCTTTCAAAAATGTTTTCTACACTATGCACTAATAATAATATCAAAGAGTTTTCTCGTATAAATCATATTTGACTATCATAAGGAGAAATCTCCCCCAAGTGTGCGATTGCATTGTGTGTGTGTGCCGGGAGGCCTTATGGTAGTTTCATTTTTCAAAAAGCATTGCGGATTTCAATTTAAACTCGGTTTTACAATAGAGCTATCGTGGTCGAATCGTGTCAGTTAGGAGAAATCGAAGTGGACAAGTGAGTCACTTGTTGGCTATGCACCTACATGCATTATTGTGCATGAAACAAAATGACTCCGTAATAAAATAATTAAACTGGTTAGAGTCCAGTTGGAAGACGACCCGGTTAAGAGTACATGGGCACTGGAGGAGAAGATTCGAGCTACCCATCCAGAACTCTTTTCTGCTAAGATTTAGTTTTAGTTAAGTAAGTATAAACTACTTATGTGTCTAGGTTCTAGCTTAGTATATCCCATAGGTAGGGACAATTAAACGCTAAGATTGGTTGCGAATGTCTCAATGGGCCATGTTTTGGATGATGGATGCCAATGGATATATTTATTAAGTTGATCTTTGCACACTTAGGCAAATATATTCTCGAGTTAGCATACACTCACACCATTACTTGTTTTATTTTACCAATTTATATGCATATAGTTATTGCATATGGATTGAATGGTTGCATGCACATGTAGAATCGTTGATATATTTACATAGGTCGTTGCATACATTTGGACACATGACATAAGCACTTACATTTAAGGAGTTCAAATAGATCAGGAAGCTGCCTAATTTTTGCATTAGTATAGGTTCATGTGCATTCTGTACCTACACGTACATATTGCATTAGAGTTTGAACTCAGGACATTGACTGCGACTAGTTGATGGATGAGTAGATAGTTGTAATAATTAATTTCCATTATATGATTAAATTTTTCCATCTTTTGATATTTTTGGGATGAAATCCTTCTAAGTGGGAGAGGATGTAACACCCAAAAATTTAATCATAGAAGTAAATTTAAATATAATAAGGGAAAAAATGAAATTTACACAGACTTCCAAATTTAGTTATGAAACCTACACCATTGTGTTCTTAGTAATTTTCTAAACAATTTTCATACATAATGTTTTGAAATTGGAGCTTGTAGGAAAATGTTATTTAAGATTTGAAAATTCGTAGTGGGAAATAATTAAATAATTAAAACAGGAAATAAATATTTTTATTTAAGTAAATCCACTAGTCGACAATCGAGATTGGACTGGTCGGCATTATAAACCTAGAGTTTTGAGTGACCAAACGCCCTAGTTTTGATAATATTGAATCTAATGGTTGACATTAGATTGTACCCCTATAAATTTGACATTAGGCTAATTGTCAGAACCCTAATTTACTTACTGTATGTCCAAACTTTGTCTCTCTGAAATCTAAAATCTCTTTCTCCTCAAATTGAATTCCTTCAACCTAAATTAAAAATTAAAATTAGTGAAATCGAAGAAGAGATTAAATCAAAGCAAATCAAGAGGAGATCTAGAACAAGTAGAGAAGATTTTAAGTATATTATGGAGGAGTTAGCTTTTTTAGGTGAGTGGGTTCATAATTAATTTAGGATTTACATATAATTGTTTTTATTATAACCTAATTGATATAGAAACTGTTTTAATTTAAAATTAGAAATATTGTTTATTTAGATTGGGTGTTTATCAACAATTATAATCTATATGAATATGATTCATTTCTTTTAATCAAGATCTGGTTAATATAAATCTATTAGATAAGAATTGATTCAAGTTGAATATACCTCTTTTTAGTCGAACTAAATATGAATTGATAACCCTGTTGATGTCAAACCTAGGTTAAATTGATTTCTATAATTGAATATACTATATATGAAGTTTGAGCGATTTTAAACTGTAAATCGATAAAATTGGGTTCACTGTAATTAAGGTTTATTGTATTTCAAATTGTAATTAATTTTTCTAGAATCAGTTTGGGAATATTATTGATTAACAAAAAATGATAATCAACAATTAAAATTATATAGTAAACAACGATGACTGGTCAGCAAGCTCATTAGAGCTCGTCGACAGTAAGTGATCGACTGCTTCGGTGACCAACAACTCCAATGACCAACGGTCAATTGGTTACCAAATTTTGGGTGAGGCTTGAACCTCGGCCGAAGGTCTAAGTTATAAATTAAATTAAATTGTATATTATATATATTAGTATAAGTAGGGAAATTAGTTCCTATGTCAGTGATGCTTGGATGTTACAAGACTAGATAAATGTTGTTTGTCCAATAGGGTCGATATTTTGACTGGGGTGATTCTATCATAAATTGCACTTGCAGGAGGTTCTATGATGAATGCACAATGCTAATAATGATGCCTGGAGAAGTGTATGGCCTGGTACTAATAGGAGTTCCTTGGTACTCACGGACGCGACATGATACTATGTTGTTGATGGATCCTGGCGCGATCCAATAAATGGCGTTACATTGCCATTGATAGTTGGATACGGATGCAGTGACCTTGAGATGCCTTTAGCACGATTCGACATTGTGGGCTTCCCTTTAATGCGTAAATATGGTACATGTAGTCGTATCATGGGAAATGTTGTCCCATGGTTAATATTGTTGGGTAACCCAATGTTGGAATAGTTGTAGCAGCTATTAGTATGATCTGTCGTTGATTTAGGGTGAGTGCAAACCTTCACGAGACGTTCGGTGCCGGTTTATATAGAATCATAATTCCTTAAGTTCATAAAAGCAAACTTAGTAGGTCACAAAACCAAGTAGGACATCATAGGTTACATAGATTGTAAATAAAGTCAATTGCATGTGATCACCATTTGTTTGTGATGTAACTCATTCACCATATTTTTGTTTGACCCACTCCTTTCATTTTCCCCTACCATAATATGAAAAGACAATAGTTGATTTCGAATTATACATGGAGAAATGAGCTAAGCATTGAAGTTCCACTATTCTTTGTTGATCTACATGTGATTATTAATTATATTAAATGATTATCAAACTTATATTGTATTTGGAAACAATGTATGTGAATTGAGTATTTTGGAGTTTGTTTTTTCGAACTGTCTATTTTCAGTACTTATATTATTGTTTTAATTCGCTATGAGATCTGAAAATGTAGAATGTCTTAGATCTTATCTGTATGTTCTTAGTCTCTATAACGTTTAAAAACCTAATAGCTTGTGCTTCTTGGCACTGACGCGAGTTTGAAAGTCACTCTAGGATTTTGATTGATGTGTTAGGAGGTGTGGGTTATCACACTGCCTAATGGAAACTATACGTAGATGGAGTTCCAATGAATATGGTTCTAGAGCCGAGTGATTCTCGTACCCTTAGAAAGAGGAAAGATATGCTACGCTGTGAATTTAGAGCTCTTGGAAAAAACAAAGCAGACTATGAAACATTGATTGTAGGAATCAAGATAGCAAAAGAACTGGAAATGAAGGCATTGCATATATTTAGCGACTCTCAATTGGTGGTCTGTCAAATCAAAAAGGAATTTCAGGCTAAGGGAGCAAGACTTGCTCCTTACCTAATGAAAGTGCTGGAACTATTGAATGACACTGAACCCTAAACAATCTAACACATTCCAAAGGAAGAGAATATGAAAGTTGATTCACTGGCCAAATTGGCAAGCTCTAGGGATGCACAACTTATGGGACTTGTTCAAATAGAATTTTTATCGGCTCCAAGCATGGACCAAATAGTATCATGGAAGCCGAGAAAGAAAAGGATTTGTGGATGACTCGAATTATAGACTCTTTGCTGAAAGGACATGACTCATTATGCAAGAAGGAGTGTCATGTGGGAAAGGATTCTCAACCCCCTTGCTATGGTGTGTCGCCAAGGATAAAGCCAAGAAAATTCTTTCCGATGTGCATGAAGGAATCTATGGTGATCATATTGGGGACCTAACTTTAGAAAGAAGGTTCTTTGTTACAGTTACTCCTGACAAATAATTAGTTGATATGTAGCTACTTACACCCGATGATGTGATGGATATTGGAGGTTTGTAAAGATACCAAAGGCACCTTCCATAGAGCTTACTCAAATGGTTAGCCCGTGGCTATTTATAGTTTATGGAATTGATATAATTTGTGTGCTATCGATGTCGAAAGGTAGAGCAAAATATGAAATCGTAGTTGTGGACTACTTTCTACAGTAGCTAAAGCAGAACCACTGGCCATGATCACTATGAAGAAAGTGATCAACTTTAAGGTGAAGAACATCATATGCCGATTTGAAGTTCTGTAAAAGATCGTCATTGACAATGGAACTCAATTCGAGGGTGTCGAGTTAAAAGACATCTACATCCAGTACCAAATTGACAAGTTCTTTTTGGCAGTAGCATACCTTCAAGTGAATGGATAGGTGGAAATGGTGAACAAGATCATCAAATCCATCCCAAAGAAGCGATTGATGAATGCCAAGGGCAATTGGGTGGATGAGTTGCCATTAGCACTATGGGCTTATAGAACTACTTACAAGACCACTATTATGCATATCCATTCAGTTTGTCCTATGGAGTTGAGGCAATGATTTTAATAGATTTGGAAATCTTTCACATCGAAGAATTCAATATGATCCCAAGATGAACAAGGAACTTTTACTTCAGTCCCTCAACTTGGTCCGTGAGAAGTGATTCGGTTATACATTTGGTCCTACAAGGCCCTCATGTAAAGATTATGGAAAGAGACTTGAAGCCATCATGATATGAACCTTAAAACTATCAAGGCCCTTATATAAAGATTTCTATAGTCATTGTGAAGAGATCTCTAGAGCTATTAAGAAATATAAATATGATGCCATCATGATATGAACCTTAAAGCCATCGAGGCCTTCGTGTGATAATTTCTATAGCCATTATGGTAAGATTTCTATTATGAAATAGGGAGTGGAAGCCATAGTGGCATTCACGTAAAGATTTCTATAGTCATCATGAATTAACCTATAGAGCTATTGTGAAATAGATAGTTGAAGCCATCGTGATATAAACCTTGAAGCAAACAAGGCCCTTGTGTAAAGAATTTTGTAGTCATCGTGAAAAGATTTCTAGAGATATTGTGAAATAGAGAGTTGAAACCACTAGGATACAAAAATAAAGCCATTGATGCCTTCGTGTAATGATTTCTAAAGCTATCATGAAATAGAACCTTGAAGCCATCGTGAAATGACAAGCAAAAAAGCCCTCGTGTATAGCCTTCTATTATTCCTATGAGAAGCTATCGTGAAATTACTTCAAAAGCACATTAGTAAGTGAAGAAGTGGAGCTATCGTGACTTAACGTACTAAAATGATTGAAGGAAAAAAACGAGAATCGCCAAGCCATTGTGAAGAAACTAGTGCATGCCATTGTATTATGAACATTAAACTCCATGAACGATGCTGAATATCTACCAGTCATATATGTAAGGTGGCATATGGCATAAATCTAAGGGTTGGAGTATTCTATAAATAGACATAATCTCCAAATAGAAAGGGGCGATTTTTCCAAATGTACATTCTTCCTCATTTTCCTTTTATTTTGGCATAAAGAAAAAAGCTTGAGAATGAACCATTAATGGACTATTAAAAAACTTGAATTCGTGACTTTGTAAAAAAGGACTTATGCAAATGACAATTTGCGTAATGATTTCTTATGGACCTATAACTAGTGCATTTGACTAGGAATTTCATCTTACTCAAGTGTCTTTATTTATTTAAGGGCATACAATTTATATTGAATAAAATTTAGTACCAACACTAAGTAGTGCTTTCACGGAAACCAAACTCAAGGCCCATCTGTGAGTCAATCAACGACCACTTTTGCATCATGGGAAGAATAACTAAGAAAGTGCATGTCCAAGTTCAATAGGATAGTACACATGTCAATCTTGAGGAAAATGTAACTCCCTAGTTTAAATTGGAGAATGTGTAAGTAGGATAAATGTCTACTCTGAAGGAAGAATATGAACTCTAATTCTGAAAATGAAGTTGGAAACTATGCACGAGCTTATTTAAATGTTATTCCCCCAAAAGTCCTTAAAACATCAAATGTGATGAAAAAAGCAGGAGAAGAAGTTGAATCTCCAAGAAGGAGAGTGGAATAATCAAATTTGAAAAGTAAAAATGTTGGAAAAGGTGCTTTAGGGACACAAAGAAAAGTGGAAAATTACTCGACCCAAAAACCAAATAGGAGTTCAAAATCACCATTTGAGCAATTCGCAAGCTTCGCTTCACAGAAGCAATATAAGCCAAAATAGGAAAATTATGAAGATGATGAAGCATATTTGAGAGGTCTAGCTAACAAATTAATGAATTAAATAACTAATCTAAAACGAAAAGGG
The DNA here is from genome assembly GCA_030765085.1 of Allium cepa. NCBI lineage: Eukaryota > Viridiplantae > Streptophyta > Magnoliopsida > Asparagales > Amaryllidaceae > Allium > Allium cepa. The sequence goes on along the minus strand of CM060932.1, from coordinate 313,979,852 downwards.
GCGATGGAGCCTAAGGTTAACAATAACTTTAGGGGATCATTGTTCATAAAGAGGATTAAGGCCGTACCCCTACCATCCTATGTCAAAAATTCCATCTATAAGGTACAATAGCACAAATGATCTAAATAATCATCTAATGGAATTTGAGAGCCAAATGAATTTATACGATGCTCTAGGGGCAGTGCAATGTAGATTGTTTCCAACCACGTTCTTTGGAGCTACAGCAAAATGATATCATCGCTATCGGGAGAAAATGATCTATTCATGGGACCAAATTTCATTTGAATTTTACAGCATAATTTTGCACTTCAAAAGAATTAATAATTGATGCAAGTTTGTTGGCTAACATCAAATAAAAACCTGGGAAGCTATTGAGGGATTACCTAAAGTGGTTTAATGTTGAAGCTAATAGAGCCAAGAAAGTAAGTGATAAGGAAAAGCTAATGGCGACGAAGTCTCGATTGATAGAATAAATGGCTTTTTGGGAAGAGCTATATATCCATAGGTGCAAGGATTCACGGAGTTTTCGTTTTCAAGCTGGTAAGTTTATATGGATGGATGAGATATTTCTTAAGAAAAGGAATCAAAGAGAAGGAGAAAACTGTATCATTCCGAACAACAAAAGGAGTTGGAATGAATTTACAAAAGCAAACACTACTGAGCCAAACCGACCTATCTCTTATATATATGTTTTGACCAAAGATGAAATCGAATATCCAATATTTTTCAAAGTAAGTAAAAACCTAAAACCAAATAAAGGGGAAACTATTGTGCTTTCCATAAAGTGAACGGGCATAAAAAAGATGAGTTTCGAGTTTTAGCTAGGATTATCCAAAACATGATCATAAAAGGAGTTCTTAAAGAGTTCATCAAGACTGACCAAAAAACCTCCATGCAATAAGAAGTCATCAACTAACAACACCAATATCTTGGGAAATGAGCTCCCTTAAGATCTGTTGTAACTTATCAATCATATTGATGTTATTCATAAAGGACCACACAATCTAGGCTTGTATAAAGGGTCCAAGAGTAGAGACCAGAACAGGCATATACTCAATAAGTGAAGAACCTCCCTTTAAACCTTTCAAGGGCTCTATCCCAATGTTGGATTTGGTGATAACTCCATAAGAGCTAAGAGGAGTCAAACACCACCACAATGATCCCCTCATGATAACTGCTCAAATTTGGTTTTCGTTTATATCTAGAATCCTAGTAAACACTAGTAGTGCGGTAAACATAATTTTTATGAATGCCTTTGAATAAATGTGGATTCCAAAAGAGAATCTCAAAAAAAGCTTGGAACTGATCTTTGGGTTCAATAATAAAGGTTCTACTCCAGCCGTCCAAACCAAGCTGTTTGTCCATATTGGCAATCTGCCATACTCAAGGATGTTGGTATCCTTGTTCATAATTATAGACCAACCCTCGTACTATACTACATACTTCGAGAGATCGCACTAAATGAAATTGATGCCTTTGTTCTTCCGAAACAACTATTGGTTAAATTCCTTTGTAAGTTCAAAAGGGGAACTATTCATGGCCAGCAATTGAGCTCCTATGAAATGTACTTTGCGACACTTGAACAGTATAATGAAGTGAGGGAATCTTTTTGTAAACCTAAGTCAAATAACTATTTCTAAAATAAAAGACCCTTGTATATCAGTCCTTAGGAACCGATGTTCAAGGCAAGTAAGTCACTACTTCAACCAAAGATAAATCGAGTAACCAAGAAGAGTCATATTATTCGAGACGAAAGTGAAATATCAAAAGAAATAGTATCAAACATGGATTTTAGCGATAGACTGGAAATGCACATTTCATGGAGAACATAGAAAAGATAAAGCTAGATTATTCTACCAAGATCGTGAAAATTAGAAGAGAAATGGACAAAGAAACAAGAGAGAAACTGATTTCTTTTTTACAATCAAGCAAAGATATATTCGCATGGACTCATGCCGATATGGAGGGAATTGACCTAACTATAATTATCATGCACTCAACTTTGATCCTAAATTTTCCTCGATAAGACAAAAGAAGAGGCTATTCGACAAAACTCGAACTATGGCACTAAAGGAAGAAGTGAAGAGGCTATTGGAGAATGGACAAATAAGGAAAGTCTTTTACCCATAGTGGTTGGTAAACCCAGTGTTGGTTGAAAAGTCTAGAGAAAATGGAGAACATGCGTTGACTATACAGACCTAAATAAGGCATGTCCAGAGGATTGTTATCCACTTCCTATAATTACTCGATTAGTTGATGCGGCTTATGGTTAGAAATTGCTATCTTTCATGGATGCCTATTTGGGCTATAATCAAATTCCAATGCTTAACCCAACAAGGAGCATACTAGCTGCGTAAAGGACTAGGGATTGTACTACTATAAATTGATACCATTTGGATTAAAAAATGTAGAAGTAATGTGAATTGAATGTTCAAAGACAAGATAGGGAGAAAACACGGAAGTGTATGTGGATGACATGTTGGTAAAATCCAAAGAGGAAAGTGGTTTCGTGGAAGATTTAAGGGAAATGTTTGGCATATTAAGAAGCAAAAGATGAAATTAAACCCATAAAAATTCTCTTTGGGAATTCAATCCGATAAGTTTTTGGGGTACAATGTATGCACAAGATGAATTTAAGCCAATCCTGATCAAACAAAGCTTTTAGGAGTATGGTGCAACCAAAGACATATAAGGAGTTTACAGGACTGAATGAGGGAGTTATGACCCTTAATTGATTTATATCCAAATGGACAAATAAATATATTCCTTTCTTTGACATTATCAAAAAGAAGAAAACCTTTGAATGGATGGAAGAATGCCAGAAAGCCATTCAAGAATTAAAAGATTATCTAAAAAAGCCTTCAATACTCTCTAGCCCCATGGAGGTGGAAGACTTATTTTTATATAAGGCACTCTCAAAACACGCAATTAGCTTAGACTTAATAAAGGAAGAAAACAAAATTCAATCACCAGTTTAATACAAGAGTAAAAGGATAAAAGATAATGAAATCAGCTAACCAGTTATAGAAATTAGCATATTGTCAATTGTTGACAGCACGAAAGCCCGAGGTCATATTTTCATGCACAACCAGTTAAAGTATTAATTAATTACCCACTAAAATAAGTCTTAGAAAAGCTGAGGTATCAGGTAGATGGCAAAACAGGGAATGGAGCTAAGCCAATATGACATTGAGTATTTACTCAGGACGTCCATTAAGGGACAAGCCTTAGTGGACTTTATTACAGAACTCACGGGATTTACTAAGAAGAACTAAAAAAGGAGAAGAAACTTGAACCAAAAGGCAGTTGTATGTGGATATGGCACCAAATGAATAGGAAGGGGAAGAAGGGTATGTTGTGATTACCCCTGATGGGCACAGACTACATTACGCCATGAAATTGGTTTCTCAACAACCAATAATGTAGCTGACTATAAATCCATGATTGTAGGGTTAACTCCAGCACAACAATTCAAAATCCTAAGGGTTGAGACATTAAGTAATTCACAGTTAATGGTAAATTAACTAAATAAGACGTTCCAAACCAAAGATTCCCGCCTGGCCTAGTATGTCAAAAGAATCCATGAGATGCCAGTCCATTTTGAAGATTTCTGCATACATCAAGTACCAAGAGAATAGAACGTACAAACCAATTCCTTGGCAAAGCGAGCAAGTTCGTGGGGAGAATCTAAGGTTAAAATCATTTTGGTTGGATTTAAAAAAAAAACCTTGTTATCGAAGAAGGAAAAGAAGAATTAAACGATGGAGTTTTGGTTCTGACAAAATCCTAACTTTGGCGACCACTAAACAATGAGGGAAGTTTCAAGAAAATACTAATGACAAAATAGCCTTTGAAAGAATAAATTTCCATGAAAATTAGTAGATAGGAAGTTGGATGACACCGGTAGTCGAATATCTCGGAAAAGGGTTACTACCGATGGAGAAAAAAGTGGCATGGAAGCTAAGGCATCTAGCACTGTCTTATACCATAGTCGATGGAATATTATATAGGATGGGGTATTCAATACCTTATTTGCGGTGCATCACCCCAGATACATGAGTGAAATTGTTTAAGAAACCCATGAGGGATTTTTAGAGATCATTCTGATGAGATAAAACTAGCAAAGAAGGTCATGAGGCCAGGATAATATTGGCCGCGAATGATGGAAGAAGACATAAATTAAGTGATAAGGTGCGATAAGTGTAACAGATTTTCTAAAATACCATGACTTTCTCCAAGCAATTTAACTACCATTGCTAGTCATTGGTCCTTTGATGTATAGAGAATTGACTTGATTGACCCACTTCCCATCTCGAAAGGGAAGCCAAGTTCACCGTGGTAGCCATCAATTATTTTACCAAGAGGGTAGATGTCGAACAACTACCAGATATGACTGCCAGAAGGTTTTGAAGTATGTCATAAAAAATACATTCACCCGATTTGGGATTCCAAATAAAATTATCTTCGATAGCAGGACTCAATTTGAAAGTAAAGAGTTTACTCATTTATGTGAAAAGAATGGAATAACAAATATTTTTTCATCAGCAATACATCAAATAGCCAATGGAGCTATAGAAGAGGAAAATAAAGCCATTAAAAACATCTTGAAGAAGTGATTTGGTAAATCTAAAGGAAATTGGATAGAAGAACTCCCCCTCATCCTATGGTCCATCAACCTCCATAATAAAAGCTGTTAAGCATACCCATACTCCTTGACATGCGTATTCGAGGCGATTCTACCGGTCGAAATTGAAGTCCCGTCATGCTGGAGAATCGCTTACGCTTATGAAACAAATCAAGTAATGAAGAAAGAATCACTCGACCTACTCGACGAATCAAGAGATCAAGCTGTTATATGGATTGCAGAATATTAGCGAAGAAAATTGAAATTCCATAATTCTAAGTTGAAAGAAAGAGCATCCAAAAAAGAGGACCTAGTATTGAGAAGAGTAATGGCAAACATGAAGGACCACAGAGATGGTTCGTTGGGACAAAACTAGGAAGGACCACTAGACATTCACGAAGTTATTCTTCCAGGAATCTATCGACTAAGTAGACCTAATGTAAACATAATATTAAGAATATGGTATGCCGAGCATTTAAGATCATATTTTATGACATTGGATGAATGAAGTGGATTATCAAGAAACTATGAATGATAGCCCTTGTATCGCAATGCATTATGTTTAACTTAGCTTCCAACCTGATGAGGTTGGTAAGATTTGTTGAACATAAGCATCGTTCAAATCCGAAAGAGACAAAAAGCCTTTGGTCCTGCAGCAAATCCTGGCCAATGCAACCATCCAAAGAGTGGTGGTTAATTAAGCCTTGATCCCACCCACAAGCCTACTCAAAGCATCCATCCAAGGGAGATGGACAAAATATCCTTTGGACCCACCAAAAGGCATGTCTAAAGAAACTATCCAAAGAATGGTGTTCAATTAAGCCTTTAATCCTGCTGCAAGGCATGGCCAAAGCAACCGTCCAAAGAGTGGTGGTAATTTAAGTCTTTGATCCCATCGTCGGGACTAATCAAAGCACATATCTAAAGGAGATGGATGAAAAATCCTTTGGTCCCCTACAAGGCCTGACCAAAGCAACCATCCAAAGAGTGTGGTCTAATTATGCCTTTGATCCTACCATCGGGCCTAGTTAAAGCACCCATCCAAGGAAGATGGAAGCAAAAGCCTTTGGTCCCATCGTAAGGACTAGCTGAAGAAACCATCCATAAGTAGGGTCAATTAACCCTTTGATCTCATCATTGGGCCTGGTTAAAAAAGTCATCCAAGGAAGATGAACAAGAAATCGTTTTGTCCCGCTGCAAGGCCTAGCCAAAGCAATTTACAAAAGAGTGGCAGTCATTTAAGCCTTTGATCCCGCTGCCAGACTTGGTCAAAGCACTAATCCAAGGGAGATGGACGAAAAAGACTTTGGTCTCTCCACAAGACTTGGCCAAAGCAACCATTCGAAGAGTGGCGGTTAATTAAACCTTTGATCCTGTTGCTGGACCTGGTCAAAGTACACATCCAAGGGAGATGGATGGGAATGCTTTGGTCCTACCACAGGGCCTAACTAAAGAAACCATTCAAAGAGCGGTGGTCAACCAAGCCTTGGGTTCCGTCGTCGGTCCAAGTCAAGACGGGAAAAGGTAGTCTCTGGCTAAAGAACTTACCAGAAAAGATAAAAGCATGCAAAAGTTTTCAAAACCAACTATGAAATATGTATCAAACAAAGCCATTAAAGATGCTTTCTACAAGAGGGATTATCCAGAAGTCAAAAAGGTCAGAGTAAACTTCAATAAGAACTATAACTCTTAAAGCGCATTTAACAAAGCAGAAGAAAATTACTTAAGCTAAAACATAAGTGAACTTCTCATAATAGGATGGGGCAAATATTATTCCCCATGAATTTTCAAAGGAAAAAAGAAAAAAGTTAGTGAAAACATTTCCAAAAGGGAGTTGAAGTAATCAAGGCCTTCAAGTAAAGATTTCTATAGTCATCTTGAAGAGATCTCTAGAGCTATTATAAAATAGAGAGTAGAAGCCATTATGGTATAAACCTTAAAGCCATTAAGGCCTTCGTTGATAATTTCTATGGCCATCATGGAGAGATTTCTATTGTGAAATAGGTAGTTGAAGCCATCGAGGCCTTCGTGTAAAGATTTTTGTAGTCATCGTAAAGAGATCTCTACAGCTATTATGAAATAGAGAGTTGAAGCCATTGTGATATGGACCTTGAAGTCATCATAGCCCACGTGTAAAGATTTCTACAATCATTGTTAATAGATTTGTAGAGCTATTATGGAAACAGGTTTGAAGCCATCTTAATACGAACCTTGAAACCATCGAGGCCCTCGAGTAAAGATTTCTATTTTCATTGTGAAGAAATCTCTAGATCTATTAAGAAATCGAAAGTCGATGCCATAATGATGTGAACCTTGAAGCCATCGAGGCCTTTGTGTGATAATTTCTATAGTTGTCATGGAGAGATTTCTATTTGGAAATAAGGATTTGAAGCCATAGAGGCTTCATGTAAAGATTTCTATAGTCATCATGAAGAGATCTCTAGAGCTATTAATAAATAGAAAGCTGAATCCATCGTGATATGAACCTAAAAACCATCGAGGCTCTCATGTAAAGATTTCCGTGGTCGTTGTGAAAATTTTCCAGAGTTATTATGAAATGGAGAGTTGAAACCATTGTGATATAAAACCTTGAAGCCAATGATAACTTCGTGTAATGTTCTCTGAAGCTATTATGAAATGGAACCTTGAAGCCATCATGAAATAGCAAGCAAAAAGCCCTTGTTTACAGCCATCGTGTTATTCTTATAAGAAGCTGTCGTGAAATAACTTCAAAAGCCCATTAGTAAGTGAAGAAGTGGAGCTATCGCGACTTAACTCGCTTAAATGATTGAAGGAAAAAAAGAGAACAACCAAGCCATCGTGAAGAAAACTAGTGCATGTTATCGTATTTTGACATTAAACTCATGAACGAAGATGAATATCCACCACTCATCAATTTCAAATGACACATGGCATGAATCCAAGGGCTGTAGTTTTCTATAAATAAACATGCACCTTTTAGAAAGATGTAATTTTTCCAAATGTATCTTATTCCTTATTTTCATTTTATTTTGGCATAAATAAAAAATATAAAGGAAGGACCATCAATGGTCAATTGAACAAACTTGATCTTGTGACTTTGCACAAAAGGAATCAAATGAAGATTTGCATAATGACTTCTTATGGACCTATAACTAGCACACTTGACTAGGAATTTCATCGTACTTAAATTTCTTTGTTTATCTAATGGCAAACGATTTGGGTTGAACCAAATTAAGTACCGACGATGGTCAAACTGAACCTAACCGTAGATAAACAAGGTTGGCCATGAAGTTGGCCAGATAAATATAATTTTGTTTATCCCAATAAGAAATGCTTTGGAAATTATAAACAAAACGAAATTATGAATACTACTAAGCAATTGTATAGATTTATTTATATGTACAGAGTTAAATTGCATGGACATAAACATGTATGATATAAGTGTAACTGAAATACATATGATTATATTATATATATATTGTTACTTATATAGGAAAGTATAAACAAAAGATGTAGAATGTAACCATAGAAAAGACTGAATAGATAAAAGTCTTTTTATTTAGATGAATCTTTTGTATAAACACTGTAGAGGCCGCCTTTGCATAAAGATGGCTTATGTACATGAAATGAAAAAAGGAAAAATTACAACAAGGAAAAAAATAAACTATCTTTCAAAAAATTAAAATGATCACCTACTTCCTTGCCACGTTTAGTGTTCCTCGCTGGTAGCTTAGTGGGGGCGCTTTTTCATCGTCACCTCCTCCTTCTTTGGATAATATTCCCCATAAGAATAAAGATCTTCTTTATTTGTCCAGTTATAAGGATCTTCAGGCTTCTTAGAGGCAGGGTCAGTGGCTTTGGAGGCACGAACACCACAACCTTGAGGGGGCTTGAGGGTCAGATGATTATATCAAAGTCGTGCTTCAACCTCTCCACCATTGTAATAGAATCGTCGGTGTCCCGTGTGCTTATGATTTCCACCTCCTTTTCTTGAGATTAATTAAGGTCCTCTAACCCTTCAAGTGCCCCTATTTTCTTCGAGTTTGTGCTAGGAACGGAGTTGAAAGCAGGAATTAGAGCAATCATGTGGTGATGAGGTAGACATGGTGGTAATAACGGCTGGTGGAAGATGAGGTAGTGATGAATGCCCTATAACTCGGCAGATATATATATATATATATATATATATATATATATATATATATATTAGAAACATCCTATGGCGAGAATGGAAGATCCTTAAAGACCGAAGAGAAGAGAGATATATCTCAGTCGAATGGAGAATCCCTAGTAGGGAATTTGAGGATCTCACCCTCCTCTTTAGAATATTGAGTTAGTTGAATAGCCGAAGGAGGTGGATGAGGTGTTTTGACACTTGATGAAGTAAGGATAGGTGTCTCGATAAGGGCAGTCTCAAAGGTGGCGACCATGGAAGTTACAATTTCTATTGTAGGCTCATTTTAAGTAGGAGTGGATGTTTTCGCTTAATCTAATGTGCTAGATCCAGTAGGAGTCCCAATAGCTGGTTCCTGCAACTACATCCTATGCTATCAAGATAGGTTTTCCATTTTCCAGGGCCATAATATCTTTCTCATCTAAAAAAGCGACTTCAAATAATTTTTAGTGCTGCCTTAGCCAACTTAGCAGCTCTATGGAGGATCTCTTCCCAAGCATCGGCCAGTGTGACTAGATACCTCTCTTCAAGTTATTTAAGATTCTTCGATACAATAACATTGGCAAAGAATTATTGGAGAGTGGCTTCCATCTCTTTATAGGTTTGGGTGGCCTTCACTTTTAGCTACACAATTTCTTCTCTGACACTAGTAAGCTCAACTTCAGTTCGGACTTTCGAGTATGTTTCATCTTTTAAGTTGGGTTTCAAACTCTCCATCTCGGCCTTCTTTGGATTTGAGCTTCTCCTCAAGCTTGGCATTTAAACGTGAGTGGACTTGATCTAGTCTTTCATAACCATCGTGACATGCGTATGGGCTTTTAATAGCCCAACTATTAAAACCTTAGAATCCTTGACTAGCTTTAATGATTCACCTCTTTCCTTGGTAATGTTAGCCAATTTCTGCTTGTAGCCTTCCACTATCTTTTCATAATTAGCCCTCTTTGAGTTAAAAGTATGGATGGTTACCTGGTCGATCTGATTAACGTTAGAGCTATGCAGTTAAAGCCTCACTAAAACCCTGCAAAATCCTGGTTATAGCACACAGCGCTCTCCACCGCTACGCTATTTCAATTTAGCATTATTAAACATTAAATCGTTTTAAGCCCCGCTATTATTTGCTATACCCGCTAAATCAAGGCTTTTTAGTACCTTCTCTACAAAATTACTATACAAAGGTTGATCTGAGTTGTTATCTTTTAAATTAAATTAACAAAGTTAGGTTAAGACCTAATTTTAAAGCATAAGTGCTCAATATAAGTTAAATCTATTGCAGTCATCTAGTCTGCATAAATCATGATGTTCTTTAGTTTTGTTATATAAGATTATAAAATATTTATTTTTCCTACACAAATGGTGTGAGAAGGAGAATAATTAAGTTTAAATATTTGATTTTATATATAATGAATTTTTTCACATCTCTACTATTTTCCACTATATCCCCGCTATAATTTTTGCACCTCCACCGCTATAGAACCATTGAGCGATTTAACTGCACAGCACCAAAGAGGCACTTAACAAGGCTTTTCTAATTGAAGAGTTGGTCTATGATATCCTTGACCTTATCGTTGTCTTTATTAACTACTTATCAAGTGATGTCCCAATATTATAGTCAAACATTACTCCTTGTAGGCAATAATTAAGTAGATCCATTTGGATCTTTATAGTGACTATCGAGGATTGGACTATAGGGAGTGGAGGCAAAGTAGTGGGACTAGAAGTTCCTTTGGATTTGTGGGAGACAAAAACTATACTGGTAGTAAGCCGTGTTGATAGAGGTTGTTATTGTGAAGGCTAAGAATGAGAACACAGGCGAGTGGAGTCAGAGTCACACCTGAAGTGATCATGTGGACTCTTCTATTCATCAAAGCAACATTTTCTTTCTATATTGTGATGCCCTTGCTCTTTATGGTACCTATTCATATCCTCCTTAGCTTGGTATTCTTTCTCTTTTCTCGTCCTTCTGTCGAAGTCTATCTCTTTACGATGTTAGGACATCTATAGTAAACATCATGAGTCAAAGAACGGCATTGATCAAGGCATTAATCTATTGGTCATACTCAAGAGGTTTCACGAATGGGGTTTCATCACCCTTGGAAAGAATATCCTCAGATGAAAAGCTAAACCACAGGGGCTAGTGTTCAAAGTATGTTCAAAACTGTTACTCCCAAAGCCAAAAGTCGAAAGATTTCTGAGATCGCCCAACAAACCGAAAATGTTCTTGAAGGAGCCCGTAGGAGGAGTTGCCTCTTCAACTGGTTCGGGACTTGGACTAAGGGCAAGATGATATGACTTTATTACTAGGCATTTCAGATGAGTCGGTATTAGAACTATGGCCCCCTCGGGTGATGTCTCTCTATATGATTCATCGTTACCGAGGACCAAGTCTTCATCATCATTGTCCTTGACATCTCCTTCATCCTCCCCTTTTCTCCTTCTCCTTCTCTTTCTCGATATTCTCGTCTTTCCTTCTCTCTCATTCACTTGTGTTTGCCTCACCTTCTTAACCCTTGTCATTCCCTTTATCTTTGTTATTAGAATCATAAGATGAGGCCTAGAGATCGATAGTGGCTCAAGATTTCTTAGTAGGAAGTTTGATTGGGATAGTGCTCCATCTTTTGTATAGGATATTATATACACAAAGTCAAGTGTTCATCAAAAGATAGGAAGTTGTGTGGAATTCATAAGCAACTCCCTTTAAGATCTCCAAGGTCTGGTCATGAGCATCATCGACCTCTTGTTAATGGTGATCTGTGAAGGATGTAGAAAGTAAGTCAGAAAATTGGATGAAGAATATCAAAGTATGCAAAGGACATTAAAGAAGGATACTTACAGTCAGTCAACCAAAAGCGGTAAAAGCCATAGGGACAACAAATGAAGATGTATTAACTCTTGAAGTAGCAATGTTTGTTATGAAGTGCCTTGATGACCTTATAGCGGTTGAAGGACTCAGTTATTAGCAAAGAAGGATAATATTACCTCTTTTTGAAGCTTAGTAGATAAGTTAGCTCTCCAATCTTGGGGGTTGATTTAATTGCAAAAAAAGAGAGTATATAAAGAGTTAGGCAGGATGCAGTCATTAATTTAAACTTATGTAGAAGCTAGCCCAATCTCTTGTAGAAAGAACTTAAGGAAGTCATTAGAGGGTGGAATGACTCTAGATAGGCACATATACTTGTTACATGCTGTGTAGCATGGAGGAGGGTTATGTGCCCGCTAGTAAAGTGTTGGAAGGAGAATCTTATCCCTAAGGATCCCGTGTTTAATGAAAATATTATGGAGTGAGTCTACTGTCAGCTTTGATGGCATTTGGTCTCGAGGATCGTCTAGGACCATAAGAGCGGGTCCTTCGCCCATTTGAGGAGTTTGATTTTGAGTTTGTATGGCTGGAACTACCTGATTAGAGTTCTCTAATTATAGAACATTACACTCTGGATGAATTAGACTTGGAGGTTTGTGTGATGGAATATCCTGGCTTTGGAGGAGTAGAAGGATCAGTGCTGGATTTGAAGTAAGGAAATTGCTGGGTAATTCCAAACCGAAAGATTCATGGTGAACACAATTACATATGTTTTACTCTAATGAACTACATTATCAAAACCTACGTAGTTGCCTTATAGATGTCGATGTGTATTGACTGATCAAATTCAGCACGTTGACTGGGTAGTATGAAATGTCAGTTTAAGCAATGCGTGTCCTGTGTTCTAAGCACAGTGTATGCAAACACTCATTGTAGATAGCTTGCTCGTGCTGACAAATGAGCTCCACCGCATGGAATCTTGTTTCAGATTTTACCAATTATCATAAAGTATATGATAATAGAACCATTGTCTAAGTGACATGGAGATTTCTTTGCAGGAATGTAGGATTATGGTATTCAACTTGAAGTGTCACGACCCAAATTTCAGCGTTCAAAAATCGACACCCGTACTTCACTTGTACTCGAGTGCCGCAGATTAAACCATTGAAATCCGATTCGTGCTGGAACTTATAACACATTAAGTACAACAACACAGTTGAAGAAAAATGAACAATTTCATTGATACACAACATTTGATTACAATGATACAATCGAATATCAAATATCAAAGATACAAGAATAACAGCGGAAGAAAATCTACAAAACATAATATCTTCAGAACTCAACAAGATAGATACTCCAACGAAAAGCGGCTCCATTACCCGAGCTCCAAAGCTAGACAGACTCCAAACCAGAAAGCGAGAACTACCATCCATGCTGAAGTGAATCAACTCGATCCAAATGCGATTGCTAATATCCAGAGATTGAATGCTATCAAATCTACGCCTACCATTTGATTATTTGAAAAACCCAACTCTAGATTGCCCATGTGGGAAATTGTGGGCACCTAGAGTTTAGGAGGGAAACAATAAACTTCGGGTCAGTCATGGGACTGGTATGAGCAAACGAAAACAATTTATCTTTAAAACAAACAACAAAAGAATTTGAGATTGAAATCTGCAATGCTTTTTGGAAAATGAAACTACCATAAGGCCTCCCGGCACACACACCTTGCAATCACACACTTGGGGAGATTTCTCCTTATGATAGTCAAACATGCTTACTACGCAAAAATCCTTTTTGATATTATTATTAGTGCATAGTGGAAAACATTTCAAAAGTATAATATTAATCTTAACCAGCATAGGTACCATTATATTATGCCAGCTATAGCCACCACCTGAAGTGGCAGGTTATACAATTGCAATCGTAAAAGCTCGTATTGTTTGATTGGATTTCCAATAAATGGTCAAGCTAAGGAACTTCATATTGCCACATGGGTACGCCGCTGGAGGGACGCCCCGAGAACCTACCCGGCTCTCTGCCAACACAAGGCTGATTTACTCCCTGCCCGGGAGTACTAAGATATGTCATCCCTGATCGTTTATGACCTTTATCCAAGAGCTCTTAACCACAAAGCAACAATCACACAGTAATAGATTTACAGTGTCCACATAAGTTAAGTATTTGGGCTTCATACCATGATACCACCCTTTTCCAGAAGAAATGGACATACCCTAGGGGCGTGACCCCTGCAACCTTGCCGCATCTTTCCTGTTTTGACCATTTCCAGGATGTGAGGTCCTGATGCAGTCTCGTCCACAAAGCTACGCTTTTTCACAAAGCCATACTTTGATCAACAAATGATCAGCAGCACTTCGTATGCCACATTACCAAATTGGGAATGTATCACTAGTAACCATCAACTACATTACCTCTGAGCTCGTACGTCTCAGAGAAGGGTGTTAAGCTAAGAGACTAAATCTCCGCCACCAAACAGAAATGTATTTGATAGAAACCAGCTTTACATCTCAAAGTGTAATGTCAGACACACATCCATACAAGTCTGTTTCGGGTTCGAACAAAACCGAAGGCACTTCGAAAGAAGCCCTTGTAATCCGGGTATTCACAATCCTGATCGGACTCTCCATCACATATGGAGATCTCTATACCATAGCTACTCAGTGCAGAGTCATTCGACGGGTTATCCTTTCGTTCTCAAGAATACCCGGTCTTCACCACCGGACTTCAAATGCTATCCATATCATTGTATCATTATTCGGAATGGGTTATATGACACAAGGTCCTCTTCGAGCTAAACCAAATAATAAGTGCAATATTTAAAAACATATGGATATTGGGATCTCGGTTAAGTCATAACTTAAAACACAAAACTTTTCTTTCAAATGTTTTAAACAATTACCATTTCAAATCTTCAAATGAAAAGATTCACTTCACAAAGTTCACCAATCTTCCACGAAGGTTAATTCATAGCTTTCAAAACTATTTACAATTCAATATCTTTTTATATAAAAGATACACCCTCAAGATTCTCTTCAATTTGGAAATAAATTTCACAATTCTTTCACAAAGATTCATTCACAGATTTCAAAACAATTTTCATTTCAAATCTTTTATAGAAAGATACATTTTAAAGATCCCTTTTCAATTTGAAAACAAAGTATACCAATCTTTAACAAAGATTCATTCATATTCTTTCAAAACAATTCCCCTTTCAAATTGGATTAACTCATTCAATCTTTAAATCAAAGATTTAATTCATAGCTTTCAAACCTTTTCTAAAGATTCACTCATAACTTGGAAAACCATTTTCATTTCAAACTTGAAATCTCTTTAACACAAATTGGAATTTTTTTCCTTATATGAAAGCTGTTATTATTTGAAAACAAATAGTTTTCGTTTCGGAAAAAAAATCCGATTTCATTTGTATAAGTTAAAGTCCTTGGGTTAAATTCAAATTCCCAAAACAACACTTTTTAAATGGTTTAAAACCCATAAAACTTGTATAACATTTTTAAACCAAAATTTTCAATATAGGATTCAATTTCAAATCTTGAATTTAAATTCAAATTAAACTATCAAGTTATTCAAAATAACTTTTATTTTCAAAACTCCTTTACAAAAGCTTTTAACATTAACCCAAATCCATTTTCAAAACCATTTGGATTCAAAATTCAACTTTAAAACCATTTCAAAAATCTTGACTTAACTGATTTCCTCGTGCAATCCATATTTGTGTGTGTATGGCGTAGTCCAGGGGTTTTACACAATAGTGCAACATCATTAGTCATTACATATTCAAGCATATCAATATCGGTAAGCGGTATATTCCTATAACGCTTATCTTTCATACACAGATTCACAGATAAGTAATATACATTTATCATAGATAAAATAAATTACATTCATTATAGCTTGAATTAAAACAATTCATATCACAAAGCATCACACAGCAGAGATATCAAACAATTCACAGCATTTCATATAATTCGAACATCCATAAGTAAGGTTAATTGATCATCTGATTAATTGAAACCAGATTAATCACTAATCCAGGTTAATTAACATTAATTACAAATTATTTTAATTAATTAACCTTTAATAATTAATTAACTTTAAATTATTGATTAATTAACCTTAATTAATAAATGAATAAATCTCTAATCATTAAATATTTAACACTAAATTATTTAATTATTCTTTAATTAATTATCCTTAATTAATTACATTAATTAATTAGCCCTTGATTAATTATCCTTTAATTAATTATCCTTAATTAATTATTTATTTATCCTTAATTATTAATTAATTAAATCTTAATCACCTTTATTAATAAATCATTAATAAATCTTTAATTATAAATTAATTAACCTTAATATTCTTTAATCATTCTTAGATTACTTATATACTTAATTAATTTAAAGATAAATCATTAAAATCTTTAATTAATAAACCTCATTATTAATCATTATTAACCATAAATTTATTCAAGAGATTAAGGTTTAATTAAAACAACATTTTATCTTGATTTGCTCTTTAATTAAAAATAATTTACAAATAAATTATAAATATTGATCACAAAATATAATGACTTAATTACTTTAAACATAACTTTCTTAACTCTTTAATTATTCAATTTTAAACCAGGACAATTATTTTTAAAACATAGGTTTAAAAATGTTTTAAAATTTCAAATTTAAATCTAGTTTTAAAAGCCAAATCTGTTTTGTAAGTCCAACCCGAGTCTCGCTCGTGTGTTTCCCGAGTCAACAAGCCCTTCACTTCGGATTTCCCTCGTGCAAAACCCAAACTAACCCGTGTACATATTTTTTCAAACTTAAATTTGTTAAGTGTTAAACCCCGATGCCACTCAGAAATGCTTCGAGTTAGAACTCGAGCCTATAACCTGCTTCCCCGAAGATTACTTCGAGTCACCCTACCCTTCTTCCCAAATCCATCTAGGCTTACCAATGGATACCCGAAAAATCTGAAATCCATCCGAGTCCGTATCCGAAAATACAGATATTATCCGATATTCGAAATGCGGATGCGGATATCCAATATCCGAAAGAGATTTCGGATGTGGATACGGATATGAGTATATCCGTATCCAAAAAATATCCGTCCGATCCGAAATTAATTAAAATCAAAATTGTTATTATTAATTTATTATTTAAGATACCCATAAGTTATGGTTAAAATTTATTTGAAAATTAAAGGCCAATGGCCCAAGCCCAAAAATAAACCCTAATTAGGCAGACGGTATTCACTTCAAGTCTTCAAATGTCAATTACTCAATTCATTTTCGTATATTCTTATTTCATCTCAATTCTTATAGCCGCCGCTAATAAAAGAAATATCAAAACCCTAAATCGCAGTAGCCCTAATCCGAGACAACCCATTACTCCGACGTCGCTCCGCCTCACAGCTTCGGCTCCACCTCCAGCCTTCGTTCGAAAACTCACCTCGCAGCTCCGCCTCACAGCTTTGACTTTGGTTGTCTCTTTGATAATTGTTTTTGCAAGAGAATCAGTATCATTGAGTTTTACAAAATTCATCTGTATGTTTATGCTTATTTATCCTACATTATTACAAGCTGCAGTTGGTGACATATTATCTCCTTTGAGTTCCCTGTTCTCTCGCATATTCGGTATGGTTTCTTCTCCTTGCATTTATGCTTGCTGTTAATTATATATTTTGTTAATTAATCATGTTAATAGGATGCTTAGAATTTAATTGAGATGCTCTGTTTGATTTTCTTGATTTTGGGGGTTCAGTTTGTTTGGCGTTCTAGAAAGTGGTTTTTGCATTCTACTATATTCAACAATTCCTGAAGCAATATTTCTTCTAATGAAAAAGTTCATCAATTCTGCGAATTCAGATTAGCTTGTATATTTGTGATATTATATGAGTTAGAGAACCAAGTATTGCAACCAATTGTTAATGTAAACCATGATCACTTAGTATTTATGAAATGCCTAATTTATTATTTAAAAGGAGACATGGTTATCTGATATGCCTCCACACTTGTGATGGATCTTGAACCAAACACCTGCACATTTATTGATTGACATGAAGCATGATTGACAATTAAACGCATACTGGAAAGAACATGGTTTTGATATTATATTAAAGGGACAATTATTATCACAATACCAGTTAATAATGTGAAAATTGATACTTTAATCTATGTGGTTTCAACATTTATACAATGAAGATATTGTACCAATGTACCATACTATTTTGATTGATCTTCAACAAATATTTTAGGTTAGAATTCAAAGAAAGGTGACAAATCAAATTGGAAAACACCATTTTATTTGAGCTAGGTGTTTTCAATATATCTTCTATGAATAACTCTTCAGCTAGGTGAAGAATGACTTGGTGCTGCTGCTGCAGCAGCAGCGGCACTTTCAGTGCAAAATACAATATGAGTTTGAAGTTTGATTTATTGGATCATATTTTTGCTATATTTTGTTTTATAGGATCACGTGGAAAGCTCATGAGTTTGAAGATAGAACAAAGAATTGGATGTTCATTCTTCACTTTTGCAAAGAAATCGGATGCTTATTCGTCACTTAGCTATGTTTATTTAGGTTTTTTGGTTAATTATTTAAACTATATAAGCTAATTAATTATGCATTTTGTAACTTTATTATGATTTTGTGTGGATTGTTTATTGTTAAATTGAAAATTGAAGTATATTAGTTTGTCGATTGATTGTTATTTGAATGCTATGAATTGTAATTTTTTTGATTAAAATTTTCATTATATTATAATTCTCAATCTAGTTTTCAGATGCGGATTTTCGGATATTTTCGGATATTCGAAAATATCCGCGGATGCGGATACGAATGTTAATTTTTGAATAGCCACGGATATCGAATGTGGATGTAGATTTAAATTTTCGAATACGGATGCGGAGATAGTCATATCCGCATCCGTTTGCATCCGTTGACAGGCCTAAACCCATCTTCACTGATATAAGCATCCCACCGTGCACATGCACATGTGATCCGATGATCTCCAGTCGACCTCGCCGGCAACCTCACGTCGACGAACACCTACCTACTCCTTTTCACCACCCAGATCGTTGAATTCCCCATGCAATCGAAAACAAAGAGTTTGACTCAAAATCTGGAACGAAGTTCGATGACCAAAAATTGATCAGCTCGCCACCACAGGCCACTAGAGCTTTTGAAACTCTGGCCGCACTCTGTCCAGCCATCCACGCAGCCTTTCCCCCAGGTCCGGTTACACTCGATTCATCTGAGACGCTGAGTAACTTGATTACTGACCAGTACATAAATACGAGCTTAAGCCTTAGATCGATCTCGTCAACCCACCACGATAAATTATAAAATCATCAAGTATTTTTCTAATGATCTCCACCAAGCTACAACCTCATCCCCGAGACCCAAAATTATTCTGGTCATCAGAATTTGCCAATAAACCCAAATTTGTTCATCCTCGCATTTCTCAGCGAATTCTTACTTAAAAATTTTGATTTCACTTTTTAAAATCATCACTTTCAAAAATGTTTTACATGATGTAATTACAACTAGAAATCATGGTACTTGAATTTTTAACAAGCATTGGGTTTCCCCGTATTCTTTTAAATTTCCAGAAAAAGCTTTAATTACTTTGCTTAAAATTATTTTTAAATCTTAGAACATGTTTAAACAAACAACTCTTGTTTAAATTTTAAAGTCTAATAATGATCAGGGAAAGAGAATTCAAATTTTGAAAAGGTTTGCATTCCTGTAATACTTAGAACAAAGACCAATGTCTGTTCTCAGACATGCAAAGCTATATCCACACACACACACACATATATATATATATATATACAACTTTATATACATGCAAGTATTTTTTTCAACCTACTTTAAACATGTTTTCAAACAACAGATCTAAATTCAGAATTTAAAGGATTTACTCACACAGGTATGAATATACATGATATTCATACATGCACCCCTAAATCCTTACACATATAAACATATCAGCAAAATTTCTAATCAAACTTCAAGAATACTCACAAGCTTTAGATTACTAAACCATGTTAAGGGTTTTAAAAGGGATAGTTTGCTCACCTTTGTTTTGAGACATAGGACTCGGATTTGCTTTCAAATTTGAAAATTGATAAATTAAATCTTTTTGAGCTGAAGCTTTGATTCTTGTTTTTTATCTGAATCCTAATATCTTTTAGTCTGTTGATGTTGATCAGATTGAAGATGCTAAGTTGAATTTAGTTCCAGGCTGAAGCTTTTTGCTTTGATATTTATTTCCAGGTTTGCTTGGTTACAGGCTTAGTTGCTTGATGCTTTGCCTTGATATTTTCCAGGCTTTGAAAATTTTGATTTGCTGTTTGGATCTTGGTTTCAAATTTTGAAAGCTTTTGAAACTGAGGAAGTATTTCAGGTTTGGATATGAAACTTGCCTTAAATTTAAGATTGAAGTTTTTGAATTTCCTTAGATGGTTCCTCTTTTACTTTTGATCAGGTTTTGGTTTTGTTTTCTTTTAAACCTGATTTGTTTTTAGCTTTGATTGATTTCCTTTTTATTTTAAGAGAGAATGAAATGTTTTGTATAAATTTATTTTCAATTCTTTTTATTCATTTTCTCTAACATAAAAACTAGAATGACACTTGTAATCACATGAAAATTCTTACCTAACACTTGTTAATTTCTTTATAAACATGCTTACACTTGTTTAAAACAATTAAACTTATGTTTAGCCCTTTTTTTAATTAATTAAAAAATTGTGTTTTTAACCCTTAAGTACTTATTTTTAACATATGTATTATATTTTGTTTACACTTGTTTAAACAAATATATATATATATATATATATATATATATAATTTCTGTTATTCAATAAATGCATTTTCTTTTATAAAATTTTAAGAAAAATTGAATTTTGAAACAAATTATACTTAAATAACACACATATGTATATTATAATATTTAGCTTTTAAATAACTTTTAAACTTTTACTATAATTTAAACACTACAAATAATATTTTAAATATAACTTTATACCATATTTCCTATTTAAATAAATACATTATTAAGTAATCACATATATTTATATATACATATAAGAATTTAACTTTAAATAACCATTTGAAAATTTATTATATCAAATTCAAAACATCATTTTTAAATCAAAATACATATTTAATAAAATTAAAAACAAATTCTTATTAATAAAAAAATAAAATTTTAAATCCAATTTATTTCCAATATATTTATTATTGAGTTTCCAAATTCAAATTTCGATTAAAAATCAATACATGTATAAAAAAACAACTAGTATTATATTTTGGAAAAACTCAATTTAATTTTCAAAAATTAATTCAATTATCAAATTAAACTTGGCTAAAATCCGGGAATGTTACATGAAGTGTTGGCGTATACGTTCTTCAAATATCAAAATGCATTTGATATGGCCGTTTCTTAGAATCATCTCACCAAAGTCAAGCCATTGATCATTTGACCAAAGTGTGAGGAAGGTCATTTACACCACCTCGATATATGAAAACTTATCAGGTATGCTAAACCAAGATCGACCGAGGAAAAGCTCGAAGCAAGGTTTGTAAAAACCCAAAGCTAACACCAAGCATTCAGAAATGTGAAGGACTTGGATGTGAGCCTTAAGTCGCTTGGTGTTAGCCTTAGTTTCACAAAGTCTCCCTAAGACTATTTGGTGGCGTGAAGTAAAGCATCGAATTATAGTCGATTGTGGATCAACAACAACAATTATTGCATCGACTATGGATGATGATGGTAGCGACCTTGGTGCCATCGAAGTTAGGGGTCAACAACCCATCTGTATTGTGAATCTAGATCTAGAAAAGAACTATAGGTGATTAACTTGGTTTAGAATTGAAGTTGACGGTTGTGAAATCGACTGCGACAGTGTTGTTGGTGATGGCGACGGTTGGGTTGGTAAATTCGATGCCTCGATGGCAAAACTAGGCAAAGTCGGTAGTTGGAATCAAAATCCTAGAGGAAGTGTAAATGCTTGCCAACGGATTCACGTAAAGAGAATATGCCAAGTGTTTGGGTACTTATACTACTTCTATAAAATCTTATCGGTACCGATATGGTTTGGTCATCACCATTTTTTTTGTTCATCGTATAAAAAAAGAGAAAGAGAGAAGGAAAGCAATGGAAGACCTACCTATTTGAGATATGACGTGGCTTCTAGAAAGCTAGGACTTCAACTTCACCGAAAATAGAATGACATAGCAACTATTTGATGTGATAAATGGAAGCTGTTGGAAGAGGATGATGCTTCAGAAATGATGGTTAATCAACCAATGGACCTTAAGTAGTCAATTTTATGTTGCTTGTCTTAATCCAAAGCATGCTTTGTTTTCATGAAAGCATAATGTGGGGGCAAATATTATTTAGCATTTGAACCAACCAACTTCTAAGTGAATATGGATGTCAAAGCGAAGACAAAATGTCTATAAAACTTAAAGGAATGCTTGGGATGATGAACTAAGCAACATAAGGTAATTTTTAACAGTTTTAATAATGTAATTAATTAAAATTTGTGAAATTTTAAATGATTTAATTTAGAAATGAAAATTTGGTAATTGGTATGCGTATATTTAGACATAGTAAATGATAAATTTTTATTGAAAAATATGGAAGTTAGTTCTGTTGTGTAATTTACAATTTCAATTTAAAATCAGTTAATTCGATGAAAATAAATTATTTTCAAAATGTGAATATGTATATATAACAAAAATGTAAATCTTTTTCGAAGTGAGGCGTCACAGTTCGTTTCGTCAAATTCGGATTTCTCTGGTCCTGTTTATCTTATTTTTGGCAAATTAGCAGCATTTGCAACATCGAATATCGACTTTTGATAGGATGATCGTATCACTCGTATCTGTATACCGCTCTTTTCGTCTCTTCATGCTAATCTCCGTAATATATTCATTTGCGCATTTCGACATCCGGTGCACGGCGAAACCTACGTGACGGATAGCCAATTCGTGCCTTTTGAATTTCCTATGTTCATTCATTTATCCACTGTTGAGAAACCAATATCAATAGCTTTTATTATTTCTTGGAATTCACATACTGACTTTTGGTTATCCCCACCATTCATTTATGCTTGTTGATTTTCGGTTCGTCTCTTTCCTCTTCTTTGTTCTGCTGCTATTGTTATATGTGTGTGTGTGTGTGTGTGTGTGTGTGTGTGTGTGTAAGATAACAAAACAAATCAAAATATATATAGCTATATATTCATAAGCTAGCACATAGATCTGAGAAAAGTAGCCTGCTCATACAAATTTCTTCTTCATGCAGTCCCCCTCTTTTGTTCACTGTTCGACATCACCCAATCACTTCCGTCCTCTGTAGCTCGATCTCACAACCCACCATCTCGCTTTAGCCACTTGTTCCCACCTTCTTCATTGCTGGTCGCGTCAAGACCAGATCAGCCGACCCTTCATAGCTCCACGTCAAGCCTCAAGCCACCACCCATCACCGAAAACCCTATCCGTTGGTCTCATCTGCAAACAGCCCGCCTCCTCTCTTTTCCAGTGCCGACCCTACTCCCCTCTCTCTGCCTCGGTTCCCCTCCCTCCGTCAGTTCACCCAAATAAACCCGCCGAGCCTTGCAGTCATCTCCCTTGGCCTCGACAGCCATCTCCTTTCCTCCAACCCAAGAAAACCATGGCAACACCCTCTATCGTAGCCTTCTTGCTTCCTCGTGTGGTTGTTGTTCCATAAATGTATACTTGCAGCCTTCTGTTGTTTTCATAAGGTGTATATATGCAGTTATATATATGGGGTATATATATGATTTATATGAATATATGCGGTATAACATTAATGCTTTCTGGTCTCTATGAATTTGTATATATCGATATATATACATATTGTTGCATGGATCCCCTCTATCGTGCTCGTGTGGGGTTGTGTGTGTGTGTTTTACCTACATGCACGCAAGCCACGTGATGCGAAATATATTATCTTTACTGTGCCCTCCTAGATTGAACTTGCTTCTCTCCTTTGTTTTGCAAATATATTGTAACGACCCGGGATTTTGGATATTTGAAATTGGAATATTTAATTGATTTTAAATATTTAAAAGTTAAATTTTAACTTGAATTTCAAATATAACTATTTATTGGACAATTTAATTATTGGATTTAATAATTAAAATTGGATAAAATGGTGAATCTGGAGTTTCAAGCTTATTAAAAATAATTCAAAGGCTTATAAAAATTTATATTGATAACATTGAAGATAATAATGGTTTAAAATTGAAATTAGAAGTGATTCGTTCAGTTTTAAAAATATACCGCTTAAACTGACATTTAAAAATAGCCTTTCAAGGCACAGTCTCAGAATTCGATGAAACTAGCTCCATTGGATCCGTAATAATGTATTATTATCGGATTTCAAATTTCGTAGCACTTGGAGTTATCGTTTGGCCGTAAGATATATAAACACACTGAAATTTATATCGAAAATTCAATACAATAATTGGGTCCAAAAAGCTATCTTCTCCATATGATCGAGTTAGGACTCGAAACCTTTTCCATTGCGTTCGAAATAGGGTATAACATATGAACGCCTAGTAGCACGCCTCAATAGGTGGTCGTGATTTTAAGTTTTAAGTTCGAGACAATTTAAATCTAAAATATAATATATATATATATATAGGTTGATTGGTCAAGGAGATTTTCACGTCGGCTTTATTCAAATCAAACTGCTTTTCCACCTCTAACATGCAACCCACCTTTCCTTTCTTCTTTCTCATCTACGTCCATCGATTTAACATCGGCTGAAAGCAAGATTTGAAAGAAAATAAAATAATAAAATTTGATGCTTTCACTATAAATCTCGAGTACCTTTTCATTTTTCTTTGTTTAAAATCCCAATCGAAATCGTCGAGCATAAGAAAATGTCGAACCTTAAAAAATAGAATTTCAGAAGAAAAAAAATTAAATGAACGAAAGTTCATTCAAATCAGTAGAAATCGAATTCAAAAAAAAAGTAAAACAATGGGGAGACCGAATCGAAAGCAGAGAAAGAGGGCGGCCGAAATCGAAGCGCGATGCAGTCGCGATAGTGTGCGCGCGAGATTGAGGGTGGGGCTCAGAATGGAAAAGGCAATGGTGGGCGTAGTGTGGTGACGTGCGACGTCGAAATTAGGGTCGCGACTTGTATGCAGGCGATGAACGGCATGTTGCGTTTGGAGGTTTGCAATGGTGGCTGAGCTCGAGGAAGGCCCATATGCGAATCTAGGTGAGGGGAGGATGGCCGAACATTATTGGTTGAGGGACTATAAGGGCGCCGCTGATTTGTTGAAGAGGCAGTGTTGATCAGAGCTTGGATTGTATCTACGAGTCTGATGACTGAGTCATTAGCGGTCGGCGACCGAGACTCGGTCGTGGTGGCGACGATTCTAGGAAGGGGAGGAAGCTTGTTGCAGAGTCGGATGGTTGTCTTCGTGGGTAGGGCTACTGCTTCTGTTTTTTTTAAATTTGAATTTGGATTTCTATTTGAAAGGAAATGAGTTTAAATAATAATAATAATAATAATTTAGTTTATAAAACTATTTTAAGAAAAAAAAAGAAATCAGTAGGAGTACGTATGTATGTACACATATGTATGTGTGTGTGTGTGTATTTATATTTGCTGACTTGTATGAGTCATAAACTATGCATGCTAGGTCTAAAAGTCACGAAGTCAATCCCGTAAAAGTCATAGCTGCAAATTTACATTTATGGAGGTGATTTAAAATTTTCAAAGTCCGTTGGGAATTTTTAAATTGAATTGAGTGATGTTCGATTTAGTTTAAAAATCTGGCCGTGGCAACTAAAATTCAAGGTGAGTTAATCTCACTCAATTTGGAATTTCTGCAATTAATTTTAAGTAGTTAAAATTAATTACTGGTTGATTGATTGAATTTGATAATTATTATCAGTCTAGATGGGGTATTATATATAGTGTGTGTGTGTGTATGTACTAGAATGATTGATATTCCTGCATTATATAGCGGATGAGACCCTATGCGTCCCGCGTAATAGTGAATGACCCTGTATACCGCGATATCGCCCTTGAAGTGGGATTGATATTTTTTATATTATGCTAACATCTGTGGATGCAGGGAAACAGGTTGGAGGGATCCGACTGGATTTCTAAAAAATATTTACAATTTATTTTCATATTCAGTGATATGATTCATTTGATAATTTGTGATAGATTATGTTGGAGAGTTAAATTATTGGATGTTATTGATATACTTTTGGCATTTTGAAAAATAAAAAATATAAATACTGGGTTTTGAAAGAAAATGAAAATGGAGTTTTTTTTAAGTAAAATATTTACAGTGGAGTTGAGTAAATAAAAAGGATGAATTTGGGAAAAAGTAAATAGTTGATTTTGAAATCCTATTTAATAAATTCCAGGGTATGGGAAAATAGAGATTTTGAATAAACGCGAATTAACAAGTTTTAAGGACTTAAGCGAAATTGTTCAAGAATAAGAAAATATATTTTTAACCGAAGATTTAATGTTTGCGAGAAATAATAGGAGAATTTTGGAAGTAAAGTATGGAATCGATGCTCCAGATTTAAATATGGTTTTAAGTCAGAAAGGGAAGTAAATCTAAAACTCAAGGTTTGAAATTAATATGGATAAATAGGGAAATAAATTTTAAAGGGAATTTAATTCAGAAAATCGAATTGAAAATCGATTAAGTGTTTTGAAACTATGATTAGAAGGAGAATAAGACTATGGAATTTATAAACTGGGTTCATAAATAAAGTGAATATTTATTAATGGATAATTTGGATTTATAAATTCACGGTGGGAATTTATAAGGAAAGGGTAAATCATTTTAAAAATAAAAGTGGTTTATCTTTAAAAATGTGAGAAAGGAAATTTACGGGGCTGGTACGTAAATTAAACTAGAGATAAATCGAGAAGGTTTTGTAAAGGATTAGATGGGCTATATTGAAATGGAAAGTGTATTTTCCTAAAAAGCTAAGTTTATCATCAAAGAAAGATTTTTAGGTATTAATTAGAAGTTTTAAAGGTTTTTAGGAAAATTTACTATTTAATTATTTTAAAGGTATTAAAGTAAATAGTGTTTAAGTTAATTTTAGAAGTTAAGTATTTTTAAAGGTTAAATTGGTATTATGATTTAAAGGATGATTGTTAAATATTTATACTTTATATAATAGTTTTTTGTTAAAAGTAGCTTTTGGCTAAAGTTTTACTTAGAAAATTATTATACAATTTCATATCTAATTATTTTGAACGAAGCAATTTAAGTAGCTTTATTTTAAATGTTTTAAGTGTATATTTTTGGAAAAAGTGATTTAACTTATTTAAAAGCTAAATTTAATAAGATTTGGTGTTTTTCAGTGGAAATAAAATAATTGGTTGAATGATTGTTTAAATTTGATAGTTAAAAAATCGACTATCAATATTGGCCAATGCGTTGATCGTTTCGAAATCCGAAAACCACTTCGATCCGGTTTGAGCGTAGCGAATGAATACCGTAAAGATGATGAAGATGGTGATTCATTTTGTCTAGATCTAGGGCAACTTGTATGGACGAATGCTATCAGACCATCATCATTGGAGGATGATGAGCACTCTAAGTGAAATTCGGTCTTAAAAGGTAACGCTTTGTCTCAACCCTCATCAACCGGGAATGACTAAAACATGGGAGGTGCAACAAGGCTAAGTAGGTAGCACCCAATTAGGGTCAGGTCATCCCTGTCTAGAGTCCCTTGATCTCGGTTGTGTGGGCGATTTCTGATCCCAACCGTGGGTTGATCTTATTCGGACTATCCAGTTAGGGGTAGCTCCAGTCTTGTGTTGCAGGGAATCGGGAGTGGTCCTCAGTACGCTGATCTAGACCAGGTACTGTGACAGGCAGTACTCTAGTAGCTTTGCCATTGTATGGAATCCACTTTCCAATAAGCGCTTGTACGGTTTTGATTATGCCCAACTATGCTGGAATATGAGATGCAAGCATTTCAGCTATATTCTATTTTACTTTCTATAGACACTATTATAATATCAGGCGGGTTTGATAAAAATGTTTTGGTTATCGTAAGGTAAAAACCCGGCATGTTTATTTGTGACGTGGTCTTACGAGACACCTTTGATTTCAAAGGATTTTTTTAAAAATAATAATAATCCAATTGAGTATGATTTTCTCATGTTGGTTTTCTAGACTGACTCAGGTGTTATATTATTATAATGCTCGGATCAGACCGAGTATTACAGATCCAAGTAGGATGCTATGGAGCTCAAGAGACGAGCTGGATGTCGAGGCGTATTCCTGTAGATTTATATTTCCGCTGTGCAAGGACAAGTTACTGAACTGTCCAGATTTGATGTAATGATTGTGTACTCTGATGATTGTAAGTATTAAATGGTTACAGATTCTTTTGTATAAAAATCCTATTATTATATATTATATTTATTCCGCTGCGATTGTGAGATTCTGTGTTGTTTCTTTCTCTTCATCTTTTACCTCTTTCTTCTTCCCTTATGGTCAGGTATTTTCGGCATTCGATTATTCGGCATTTAATACCGTGGATGTATTTATGTCTATTTTTCGGAGGTCAAAAAACCGGGGCATGACATTGTGGTATCATAGTTGAAGTTTAAGCGAGAACCTTGGCTCTGGTGGGGACTACTCATTAGAGATAGGGTCAGTAGCATCCTAGAATGAGTTTGAGCGTATTAATAGATATGAGCGCGTATTTGTTAGTGAATATAAAATTGTTTTATATTGTGTTGATAAGTTTGTTAAGTGGCTTATGGATTCTGGTCAATATGAGTAATTAACGTTATTAATAGGGATCTCTAAACACTTGAATAGAACAACTTGACATAGTGTTGTTTAAATAGGGTAAATGAAATAATTTTACCCAAATTATTTTTATATATAAAAGGAATAATTTTCATAAATTATTATAGTTATATATGGTTGCTTGGTTATTAGGAGGTGATAATGGTAAATTAGTACCATTTTTGTGCGGAAATTAAAATAAGAAAATAATGTTATAACCAGAGGCTAAGAATAACAGAACGGAAATTAAAATAAGAAAATAATGTTATAACCAAAGGCTAAGAATAACAGAATGGAATTTGTAAATGTAAATTATAAATGTGATTTATAATTGAAATGGGATAATATTCTAGAGTAATATTTGAATATAGATTGGAAGGATTTGAAATTTGAAGATTTGGGAAATTTAATTTACCATGGGTTCATAATTATTTTTAAAAGGCTTTGGAGGAATAATGGTGATATTATTCGGAAATATTTTTGAATTGGATATGAAATCTGGTGAGATTTGGAATTTAAAAATATTTAAAATGTTTAAAAAGAGTAAAAGCACTGAACTCACTGTGGTCACTGGAAAATAACTTTGGTGATGACTGTAGCATCTTGGATGTTCATTTTCGAGTTTTCAAGGGAGGAATTGCTACCTAAATGTTGTGAATGTTGAAGTTTGGGTTGGTAAAACTGTTTTGATTTTGAATTGCAAAGGAATAATTGGAATACTAAAGGATTTTGGATAAAATTGATTTCAAAAATGATTTTGAAATACTTAAGTGATTGTTTAAAGACTCTGGAGTTGGTTTAAAATGTTTATGAAATATAAATGAGTTGGCAACTTATAAAAATTGAAATTTGTTAGAATAAAAATTTAACTTGAAGAAGAGTTAAAATTAAGTAAGTGTGAAAACGAAATAAGTTAGAAAAGTAAACCAACTAAATGAATTAAATTAAAGATATTGGTGAATGGAATGTAAATAAGTTGGAAAACTTATAGAGGTTTAAAATTTGAATTAAATTGGAATGTAACTGAATCAAGTTAAGTAAAGTGAATTTGAGAGATTAAGCCTAAGCAGGCCAACTGGAAAAAAAATTATTGAATAAAAATTTACCAAGTTGGAAATAATCTGTGAATGAACAAATTTATTTAGTGTAACTAAATGGAAATTGGAATTGAACATTTGAATAATGTTTAAATTTGAATTATGTCAAAATACAGTAAAATAAACAAATTAAGTGAAATAAAATGGGAAGGAATGGGTGAATAGAATATTGGTAAGTTTGAACTTATAAAATTTGAAAATTAAACTAAAAAGGAAATTAACTTGAACTAAGAGGGATCTAGAAATTTAGCCCGAGTTGGACTAAACAAAACAAAGGATTGAAAACAAAATTAGTAAGCAAACTAATTGATTTAAATGGGCAAGCAAATCAATTGAAATTGAATATTGTAATTATATTTAATTTAAATTGTGTAGGTAAAGTGAAATCAGAAAATTAGTTCGAATAGGCTAAATAAAATGTACGGTTTGGAAATAAAGATTGATAGAGATATAAATAAATGAGTTAATGGAACTAATTAAGGGAATTGGTTAAATGAGATTTGAGAGGTGGCCGGTAAAAGAAGTCAATACTTGATTTGATTTGGAAATAAATTAGTAATTGGAAGGCAAATTGAAAACAAATGGAATTGAAAATATAAATTGAATAAAAATGGATATAACTTCAGTGGTGAAGTGGGAAAAAAAACTATAGAAGGTTGTATAAGATGTTTATAATAAACTTAAGAAAATTGAGAGAAATTCTTAAGTGAATTTGGTATTAGGAAAATATTGAGTAAGTATTTGAATAAAAATTTAATAAAAGTGGTGAAAAGGAAAATTGTGAATAAGTGAATGAAAATCAAAATAAATGTGAATAAAAGAGAATTGATAGCTAATAATCAATTGAGATAAATACGTGGGATGTAAGTGTATTATTTTATTCGTATAGTGATTTGATCCAGATTCGAGCACGGAATTTCGAGATAGTTATATCGATCCGAGTTGGGTTTTTTCACTCGATTTTCGACGGTGAACCCTAGATATGGATTTTAGATTGATTTTGAAAATTCTCTATCATAGTATGTGGTTATGCAAGGAGAATGACGATTTCTGATCAAGAAACCAGATCAGAGTCTGCACTAGGGAGTCGGGGGAACAATGCTAGTTTGGAAGTGGAATGGTGTGATCGAGTGAGCGATCAGATTTGGTATTACATACGGATGACGTATGTACATCGTACAGGGCTTAAGTAAAGCAAATATTGAAAATTTTGTAAAGAAAAGAATAACATGATTTTTGAATTTTGTGATTGGATATTATTGCCAAGTGAGGTCCAGATATTTAAAAGCAAAAGAAAAATTGATATTTTCGGTTTCAGAAGATAAATTTGATTGCCCGACAAAAAGGTATGTGTTTAAATTACCATATGAAATTTAATGACTTTCTGATCTAGCCACTTGGATTTTGTTTTCTTCTGAAAATTTAGGGCTCGTAGAGGCGTTTTGTAGTTATTCCGATCTAGCCGTGTAAAGGACGCTAGCGAAATTTTTCGAAAATTTAAGGAGGTAGAAAAAAATTTGAAGAAAATTTTGATAGTTTAAATTTGGTTTTAAACTATAATTTGAATTATTGATGGGATAATGTTATTTGGAACCTATGGATGAGTTTGGAAAGTTAGGAAGAGTGATAGTGTGTTTTTAATAAAAAGATTGTTTTGGGAAGTTGTTTGAAACTGTATGGTTTTGGGAAATAGTAAACAGGTATTGGACCATTCCTCTTAACTAACAATTTTTGGGGACGAAATTCTGTTAAGGGGAGAGGAAAATAACAACCCGGGATTTTGGGTATTTGAAATTGGAATATTTAATTGATTTTAAATATTTAAAAGTTAAATTTTAACTTGAATTTCAAATATAACTATTTATTGGACAATTTAATTATTAGATTTAATAATTGGAAATTGGATAAAATAGTGAATCTGGAGTTTCAAGCTTATTAAAAATAATTTAAAGGCTTATAAAAATTTATATTGATAACACTAAAGATAATTAATGTATAAAATTGAAATTGGAAGTGATTCGTTCAGCTTTAGAAATATATCGCTTAAATTAACATTTAAAAATAGCCTTCCGAGGCACGGTATCAGAATTTGATGAAACCAGTTCCATTGGATCCATAATAATGTATTATTATCGGATTTCAAATTTCGTAGCGTTTGGAGTTATCGTTTGACCGTACAATATACAAAAACGCTTAAATCTATATCAAAAATTCAATATAATAATTGGGTCCAAAAAGCTATCTTCTCCTTATGATCGAGTTAGGATTCGAAACCTTTTCCATTGCGTTCGGAATAGAGGTATAACATTATGAACGCCTCAATAGGTGATCGAGATTTTAAGTCGTAAGTTCGAGACGATTTAAATTTAAAATATAATATATAGAGGTTGACTAGTCAAGGAGATTTTCACATTAGCTTTATTCAAATCAAATCTGCTTTTCTCCCTCTAACACGCAACCCACTTTTCATTTCTTTTTTCCCATCTCCCTCCATCGATTTAACATCAACCGAAAGCTAGATTTGAAAGAAAATAAAATAATAAAATTTGATACTTTCGCTATAAATCTCGAGTACCTTTCATTTTTCTTCGTTCAAAAACCCAATCGAAATCGCCGAGCATAAGAAAATGACGAACCTCAAAAAAACAAACAAAATTTCAGAAGAAAATAAAACGAGTGAACGTTCTTTCAAATCAGTAGAAATCGAATTCAAAAAAAAGTAAAACAATGAGGAGATCAAATCGAAAGCAGAGAAAGGTGGGCTGAAATCAAAGCGCGACGCAGTCGCAATAGTGTGCGCACGAGATCGAGGGTGGTGCTCGAAATGGAGAAGGCAATGGTGGGCATATTCTGGCGACGTGCGGCGTCGAAATGGGGGTCGCGACTTGCGTGCAGGCAATGAACGACATGTCGCATTTGGAGATTCTCAATGGTGGCTGAGCTCGAGGAAGGCGCGTATGCGTATCTGCATGAGGGGAGGATGGTCGGACATTATTGGTTGAGGGACTATAAGGGCGCGTGTGATTTGTTGAAGAGGCAATGTTGATTAGAGCTTGGATCGTATCTACAAGTCTGATGACTGTCAGCAGCGGTCGGCGACTGAGACACAGTCGTGGCGGCGACGATTCTGAGAAGGGCTTCTACAGCCCTCTAATGTTTTTATAAGGTATATATGCAGTTATATATATATATATATATATATATATGGGGTACATATATGTTTTATATGAATATATGCGGTATAACATAGATGTTTTCTAGTCTATGTGAATTTGTATATATCGATATATGTACACATTGTTGCATGGATCCTCTCTACGGTGCTCGTGTGGGGTTTTGTGTGTGTGGCGACCCGCAATTCTGTCTACTTTGAGTTGAACTGATGGAGAATATTGTCGACTCAAAGGGGTACGGATTTGTGGGTTGTTACAGTTTGTGTTTTACCTACATATACGCAAGCCACATGATACGAAATATATTATTTTTGCTGCGCCCTGCTAGATTGAACTTGCTTCTCTCCCTTGTTTTGCATATATATGCAGTTGTTCGCATATACAAATATGTCCTCGATTATAGCTCTGCTCTTCTTTTATCCTATTCTAGTTTTTAGTTTATATATTAGCTTAGATATTTTTTTTATGTTACATGTAAAAGTTTTATAAACTATATTATCCATTGTTGCTTTTCAAAATATATATGAAGTTATAATACATAAGTTATATATAAAAAGTTTGGATCAGAGAATTTGATTGTCCAGGCTCCTCTATTACATGTTAAACATATGTATTGATTTAAGTAAAATATGACATAGCTATTTTGATTTTATTTATGTATTTTAAATTCAAATTTTGGTTTTTTATTTTATTTAATATGATGTTTGTTTTGATATGTGTTTAGATGGAATTTTTTTGATTTTTAACATCCTTATAGATATATATATTCTGTTGAGTTGTATTTAGAGTATATTATATAATCTAGTTTCATATAAAAGAATATATTATTAATTTAAAAATATATATATGTATATATATGAAATTTTTATCTAAAAATGTGTTTTTAATTGAATATTAATTTCATTTTTGGAAATAATATATTATACATTTCATTTCAGTTTATATCAAGCTGATTTGATTTGTTTTCGTCAATTCCTAATTATCAACTTTGCTCGTCGAATTCGTGATCATCGTGTCATGCTTTGGAATTTGTGCTTCGATTCGTCGCATCCTGTTCTTGTTTTCTCTAGCCTCGAAAGGTGAGCAATCACTCACGATTAACATTCTTATAGTTAGTAAATTTGGTTTCACTTGAAACGACAATTGAAATATGCTGTTAAATTTGAATAGCTAGTTATTTAGTTGTTAAATATGATATGCCATTTTCTACAATTGTTCACCTGTGATATATGACACCATATCATGTTGTACATATTTTATTTAATTTATCACTGATGATATATGCCGTTTATTGATATGTTATATTTTATCATATTTGTTCTCACTCTGCAAGTTCCCTGTTAATTTAGAAATTCCTTATGGGTTTAAATGATACATACTCGAACGATCTTGTAGAATAGGAGAAAATCGTTATGGGTTGAAATGATAAACCCAAGCAATTTTCAATTATTTTAAATTTTGGGATTGCGGGTTGAAATGATATATACCCGTAAATATTTTAATTGTGGATTGAAATGATAAATATCTGTATCACTTGACCATAGGATAGAAAATTATATACGGACACCGTTGGTCTATATTTTGGGAAATGATTGCCAAAGTTTGAAAGGAAATATATGGATTTTATTAAATATTAACTTTTAAATTATAATACAAAGAATTTGTTTTTATATATGTATAAAAATTTAGAATTTTAAAATAATATGTTTTGGAAATTTTAATTTATAAGTTTGTTTTGAAAATATAAATTTTAAGATTTTCCTATAAATTTTATTATTTTATAATATATATAAAACCAGATTAATACAAAATACATTTAATAATAAGATTTAATTCAATAAAAATTTAATTTAATCGGTTTATAATATGTTTAAGTATTTATTTAAACAGGAAAATAGACACAGGGAAAAAGTTGCAAAAAAAATTTAGTCTCAGGGACAACAAGTTTTCTTTTTAGTCTGAATGACACTTTTTAGTGTAAACAGAAAATGATAATTACAACTATCATTTTGTGATTTCCACTAAAAAGTGTCCATCGGCCTAAAATGCAAACTTCTTGCCCTGAGATTAAATTTTTCTTCAACTCTTCTTTGAGCCTAAAATCCCCTTATTTAAATTTATATTAATATTTTAAAAATAGTTTTTTTATAACTTTAATAATAAAGGTTGGGATGATAAACTAATGTTGGCTGGGAATTTAAGTTAATTTATAATTAAATTTAAATAAGAATTTATTTGAACTTATTGATTTCAGATTTTGAAAAAATATGATTTATAACTTGATTTGATAAAAAGTGAATAATGAATATTCTCAATTTTAAATAAAATTGAGATTGAGTATTAAATATTGATTTAAATTTATAAATTGGGATTTTAATAAATTGTTATTAAAATGATCAAGTGAATACTTTCCAATTTGAATAAAACTAGAGTTAAACGTTGAAATATGAATAAAATTTATATTGTAAATGTTGGAATATTTAAAATTGAATCTTTTTGGAATTAAAGTGATAGTTCGAACATGGATTTGAAATCAATATAAATTGAAATGGTTTATTGAGAATTTGAATTGAATCTTTGACCTTTAAATTAAAATGGTTAAACTGAAATTTGATTTGATTTGAATTTTGGTTCACTTCTGAATGAGCTGGTAAACTATATGTTCCACATAGGATAAATCATGTCAGTACTGACATGATTTGATGGAGCAATTTTTAGAGTGAAACTTGTAACTTGAAGATATGAACAAGTATAGGAGAAAAATGTTCCTTTACCAACAAAATATGGTCGGTGCCGACATGACTGCGGTCATTTTTAATATGATTTTCATACACAAATCTAACTCGTTGTTTCTTTCTATTCCCATGGATCTAAACTCTTAAATGGTCTTCCATTATATGACGACTATGGTAAATGATATGGACTATAAATATAAGAGTTAGGACAACGTGAAGAGGACTTTTGGCTCGTACTTGTCACTCTCTTATCTCTACTCTAATATTTGCCATGAAGTGCTATCAAACCCGAGATTACCTTCTTTTCTAAACTTGAAATCACTATAAAATCTTTTGCATTTATGACAAATCCATAAGTAATAAAATTAAGTGGATATAGGCAGTGATATGAGGCTGTACCACTATATAAACTTGTGTGTGCTTGCTGCTCTTATTTGTTTGTAATTGATATACTCTAATTTTTGATCAATTGGGGGATTTTTACCACTTTTGACTCAACACCAACCGATTTGTAAGACATGCTACGGCTAGGGGTAAAAATCAATATCTTACATAATGGCATATGATTTATACTGCATGATAGAAAGATATATGATTTATGTATGACATATAAATCCCGAGGAAATGCAAAACGATCTTGATTTATGAAAACTTTTAAGGAAGGACGATAGTCCTTGACCTTGATGAGTTTGAATGACCTTTGATTTGAAGGTGAACCTAAGGGAACTAAGTGATTCGCCATGACTGATTTGATAAATGATCTGAAAAAATTATCGACAAATTGCTAGTGTCAAAGCATGTTCTTGATAACAACATCTATGTATTTACCAAAGCTTGCTTGTTAGGAACACTATTTAAGTGTTTTGATGACAACAACTATACGACATTGCTACCAATGACTTTGAGTGAGATATTATCCATCAAATAGAATATTTGAAGAGATATACTATGTATGTGCCAGACTTGGCTTCATGATGATAATGTTTGAAGAAAGGATATACTCTATGGTGTTAGGAACTGAGTTGATGATGTTTTGATGACAACAACCTTATATAGTTATTATACTTTACTTTATAAATATATACTAACATTTCCATATAGATATATATATATATATATATATATATATATGTATATAGGAAGTATATGCAGGTATCATCGAAGACTGATCAGTATAAAGACTCAAGCATCAAGATGAAGATTAGAGATTCAAGATTCAAGACTCTAGAGAATCAAGATTTCAAGATCTCAAGATAAGTGTCTAGTATTTTGTTAAAACTTCATAATAGCACTCTCATCTTTCTTCCAATTTTCTTTTGGGATGGAACCCAATTTCTATCGAAACCAGTGGCTTACAAACCCATGACAAGTAGCTTACAAACCTACGACAAGTGGCTTACAAACCCACGAAAATCAAAATCATTTAAACTACTTTGTACAAGTTCTCGAGTCCTATGGAGGAGCTCTGTAGGAAGGTTCTTGCAATTTCAGTTTGAATAGATTTTTCAAAATGTTTTTAAATCTGTTTTCAAAATGTTTTAGCTTTCAAAATCATGTTTCCAAAAATATTTTCAAACTTTGTTTTAGCCTTGAAATATTCCTCTATTCTGATTTTAAAAAAACTTCTATTTTTAAAACATCAAAACTTATTCTAATTTTAAATATTACTTATATAATTGACGGTCTATTTCAATTATATATACATATTTAAAATAATGTTTTATATTCATTCTCTATCTCAAAATATTGTTTAAACACTTTACTTTGCTTCAGAGAAGTTTCAACTTGTTTTAAATTCAATTGTCTTTACAAAACAACATCTCTGTAATTTTGAACTAAGGGATGTCGACATAAGGGGATACCCCATGTCGACATGGTGACAGTTGGATTCAAAATTCAATTTTAAAAAGAAGTGTCCATTCGTTCGAAAACCTTTCGCCAATGGTTATGACTGTTGTGCATCTATATAAAGGCTTCCAAAACGAATTTTTTAACAACTACTTTCTTATTTTCTTCACTCTTTCTTCTCCACCATTCCATATCCATAAAACTTCATATTTTCAAGATCGTGCCATCATTCTGCCAAATTCTCAATAGGAAATCATTTAGATACTCTCTCTATTTGATTCTCCATCATTCTACTAAAGATCAAAGTGCTATTTAGAGTTATAGGATTAATTTGTATTCAAAAAGTCCATAGAGTCTATCCATTCAAAAGGTTTGGTATTAGAAAGTATTAGGGTGATCTTGTGTCCCGTAAATCAAGAGAGTTTACCCCAGACTCGGAGATAGGAGGGTTCCTCAAGGCCTTAGAAATTGAGGGTTGTAATTTGATATTGGCTTATAAAAATCTGTACAAGGATATTGCCTGGGTGCAGGACTGGATGTAGGAGGATTCCGAACCAGTATAAAATCTGGTGTGTTCTTTCCTTTTACTTGCTTTACTTTACTATTTGCATTCGTTATCTGTTCTATGACCATTCCGTGTTAGAATTCTGTTTAGATTTGTGTTGAAAGTTTTAATTTAGTCATATAGTTCATATATTCTTTAAAACACTATTCACCCCCTCCCTCTAGTGTTATTTCTGCCTTAAGATCCTTAATCCGCATCCCTAACAATTGGTATCAGAGCATTGGTTTTCATTGTTTTCATAATCTGAAACTTGAAAAATATAAAAATGGCATTTTTGGAAAATTGTGTTAAAACTGTTTTGAATCTATGCATTTCATCAAAGTATCATAAGTCTGCATATAGTTATTTTGAAAAATCAAGTTATCTACCGAATTGGTGTGTTATGCAGGGACAGACATGTTATATGGCTTTTGACGAATCAACACCCAATGGACAAACTGTGCAAATTGAGAAAGATAAATGGATACTTGATAGTGGCTGTTCGAGGCACATGACTGGAAATCCCGAGATACTCAAAGACATTACTTATCAAGATGGTGGATTAGTCAATTTTGGTGACAACTCTAAAGGATATGTGGTTGGCGTCGGCAATGTCGGTAACTCTAAAACTTTACTTATTTCTGATGTTTTATTAGTTAGGAACTTAAAACATAATCTGCTTAGTATAAGTCAACTTTGCGATAAAGGTTTTAAAATTAAATTTGGAAAAGATAAATGTCACATTGAAGATGATAAGTCTAATATAATTTTTGAAGGTATTAGGAAGAAAAATATTTATATCCTTAGTATGAAAATTTCAAATGATAATCTATGTCTTTTGGCTAATACAAGTGACCCTTAGATTTGGCATAAAAGATTTGGCCATTTGAGTTTCAAATTATTATCTAGGATATCAAAACTTGACTTAGTTAGAGGTCTACCCAAGTTAAACTTTAAAGTAGATAGTATTTGTGATGCTTGTCAATTAGGAAAACTTAAGAAAAGTTCATTTAAATTAAAAGTTGCTATTTCTACCTCTAGTCCTCTAGAATTACTTCATTTAGATTTATTTGGTCCATCTAAAGTTCAATCAATTAACCATAGTAAATATGTTTTTGTTATAGTAGATGATTATTCAAGATATACTTGGACAATCTTTTTAAAACATAAAAGTGATTCTTTTGAAATATTTAAAAACTTTTCTAAAAGAATTCAAAAACAACATTCTTTCAAAATTAAAACTATTCGAAGTGATCACGGTGGTGAATTTGAAAATGAAAATTTTGACAATTTCTGTACTCAAAAGGGAATTACTCACAACTTTTCATTTCCAAGAACTCCACAACAAAACGGAGTAGTAGAACGTAAGAATAGAACGGTTCAAGAGTGTGCTCGTACAATGCTTTCTGATAGTAATTTACCTAAACATTTTTGGGCTGAAGCAGTTGCTACAGCTTGTTATATATAAAATAGAATTTTAATTAGACCATTAACAAATAAAACTCCATATGAATTACTTTACGATAAGAAACCTATAGTTGCTTATTTTAAAGTCTTTGAGAGTAAATGTTTTATACTTAATACAAAGATAATTTAGATAAATTTGAACCAAAAGCTGATAAAGGATTCTTTATTGGTTATTCTAATAGAAGCAAAGCATTTAGAGTTTCTAATTTAAAAACTAATACTATTGAAGAAACTATGCATGTATCTTTTGATGAAAATCTTAAAGATATTGTACAAATAGATGATGAAGAAGATTTTATAAATTTAAATCAATCTAATGAAACTATTAGTGAAATAAATCAACCTAATAAGAGATTTAAAATATCAAAAGATCATCCTATAGAAAATGTTTTAGGAAATATTGAATCTGTAGTAAGAACTAGAAATCAATTAAGTAGTATGAGTAATGTAGCCTTCATATCAACAATTGAACCTAAAAATCCAAAGGAAGCATAGTCTGATGATTCATGGATTCTTGCTATGCAAGAAGAATTGAATCAATTTACCAGAAATAATGTATGGGAACTTGTTCCTAAACCTGAGGATAAAAGTATAATTGGAACTAAATGGGTTTATAAAAATAAATTGAATGAACTCGGTGAGGTCGTAAGAAATAAAGCTCGTTTAGTCGCGCAAGGTTATTGTCAAGAAGAAGGAATTGACTATGATGAAACCTTTGCCCCCGTAGCAAGATTAGAAGCTATAAGAATTCTACTTGCTTTCGCTAATTATAATAATTTCAAATTATATCAAATGGATGTTAAAAGTGCTTTTCTAAATGGTTTTGTAAAAGAAGATGCTTATGTTGAACAACCTCCACTTTTTGAAGATAATAAATTTCCAAACCATGTATACAAGTTAAAGAAAGCTCTATATGGTCTAAAGCAAGCTCCTAGAGCCTGGTATGAAAGACTAAGATCTTATTTACTTCAATCTGGTTTTGAAATTGGTAAAGTAGATACGACACTTTTTATTAAAAGAAATAATCAAGATATTCAACTGGTTCAAATATATGTAGATGATATAATCTTTGGATCAACTAATAACATAATGAATAAAGAATTTTCAAATATAACGACTAAAGAATTTGAAATGAGTCACATGGGAGAATTAAGTTTCTTCTTAGGGCTTCAAATTGAACAACTAGAAAATGGAATCTTCATAAGTCAAGAAAAATATGCTAAAGACTTAATCAATAAATTTGGTTTAAGCACCTCTAGTGGGAAACCAACTCCAATGTCAACAAATGTAGGTTTAAGTAAAGAAGATAAATCAAAAGATATTGATCAAATTTTATATAGGGGAATGATTGGTTCCCTACTCTATATAACAGCGAGTCGTCCTAATATTATGCATAGTGTTTGTCTCTGTGCAAGATACCAATCACAACCTAAAGAAACTCACTTAAAAGCTGTTAAAAGAATTTTACGATATGTAAAATACACTTTAGATTATGGTTTATTTTATTCTAAAAATAATACTTTTGATTTAATATCATATTGTGATGCTGATTATGCTGGTTGTAAATCAGACCGAAAGAGTACAAGTGGAACTTGTCATTTTCTAGGACATTCACTGGTTTCCTGGTTCAGTAAGAAACAAAATACTGTTTCCTTATCAACAACTGAAGCAGAGTATATATCTGCTGCTCTGGCCTGTTCACAAGTCATATATATGCAACAAACTTTAAAAGATTTTGGAATTAATATAAGTAAATCACCAATATATTGTGATAATACTAATGCAATAAATCTATCTAAAAATCCAACTCATCATGCTAGAATTAAACATATTAATATAAGACATCATTTTCTTAGAGATAATACAACTAAAGAAATAATAACTCTAGATTATATAAATACTGAAAAACAAATTGCTGATATATTAACTAAACCATTAACCGAACAGAATTTTACTAAATTTAGAAGAGAATTAGGTATTTGTTCAAAATCTGAAATATAAAATAATATAATATAATAATCAATAAAAATTCAAAATAAAAATTACATTTTTTTTGACGAACATGTCGACATGCCCCATCTCATGATGTCGACATACCCAACAAAAATTTGAAAATTGAATTTCCCTCCAAAGTTAGTTATTTGGTTATTTATCTATTTATTTCGTTTTCTCTCCTCTTTCTTCACTATATTCTCTATAATTAACTTCTGAAACAATAAAATAATGGCCTCCTTTTCTACTAATGAACCCACTTCACCCACATCTCCTCATTCTGGTCCATTTCAACGAACTACGCACGCTCAAGTGATCAAATTGCAAGAGAAGATGAAAGATATCCTTCAATTGATGACTGAAATTCAGGTAAGTCAACTTAGGATGGCTAGAGAACAACAAAGGCAAGGGAATATTATTAGGAATGTACAAAAATTCCTTATGGATAACCGTACAAATCCTATTAATATTGAAGACTCTTCACAAGCCATGGAATCCGAGGAAGAAGAACCTATGGAAGAACCACAAGAAGACCAAGAGGAAGATCAACCTTTACCTCAACCCGAAGTCCCTATGAATACGGACGAGAGCGTTATTTATGTTGGCGAGATCCTTGTTGATACTAATGGAAACATAATTGAACAATGTGAAAACTTTTGTCTCCACTACCCCAATTGTTCGATTCATAAGTCTCCTATAGTTAAGGATCGCCATTAAAGCGTACTTTCATTTTATTCTTTGTTTTAAATTGTTTTGTTTGTTCGTGTTTATGTATGTTCTTATATATGTTGTAATAACTAAAATGTGTTCACTTATACTCATTGTTTCATGCTTGTTCTATACATATTATTTGTTCATACTAATCATTCTTGAATTCTTAAGTAGTTATTCCTTTTTGCTGGTGTCAAAGGGGGAGAAAGTTATAAAAATATATGTGCTTGGTGTAAGAGGGAGTCATGGAGTAAGGGGGAGTTGTAGTTTTAAGAAGAAATCACGGAGTAAAGGGGAGTTATGGTATGGTAAGAATATTTTATAAATAAAGGTTGTCATCATCAAAAAGGGGGAGATTGTTAGGAACTGAGTTGATGATGTTTTGATGACAACAACCTTATATAGTTATTATACTTTACTTTACAAAATATATACTAACATTTCCATATATATGTATGTATGTATGTATATAGGAAGTATATGTAGGTATCATCGAAGAATGATCAGTATAAAGAATCAAGAATCAAGATAAAGATTAGAGATTCAAGATTCAAGACTCAAGATTTCAAGATCTCAAGATAAGTGTCTAGTATTTTGTTAAAACTTCATAATAGCACTCTCGTCTTTTTTCCAATTTTCTTTTGGGATGGAACCCAATTTCTATCGAAACCAGTGGCTTACAAACCCACGACAAGTAGCTTACAAACCTACGACAAGTGGCTTACAAACCCACGAAAATCAAAATCATTTAAACTACTTTGTACAAGTTCTCGAGTCCTATGGAGGAGCTCTGTAGGAAGGTTCTTGCAATTTCAGTTTGAATAAATTTTTCAAAATGTTTTTAAATCTGTTTTCAAAATGTTTTAGCTTTCAAAATCATGTTTTCAAAAATATTTTCAAACTTTGTTTTAGCCTTGAAATATTCCTCTATTCTGATTTTAAAAAAACTTCTATTTTTAAAACATCAAAACTTATTCTAATTTTAAATATTACGTATATAATTGACGGTCTATATCAATTATATATACATATTTAAAATAATGTTTTATATTCATTCTCTATCTCAAAATATTGTTTAAACACTTTACTTTGCTTCAGAGAAGTTTCAACTTGTTTTAAATTCAATTGTCTTTACAAAACATCTCTGTAATTTTGAACTAAGGGATGTTGACATAAGGGGATACCCCATGTCGACATGGTGACAGTTGGATTCAAAATTCAATTTTCAAAAGAAGTGAAACCTTTCGCCAATGGTTATGACTGTTTTGCATCTATATAAAGGCTTCCAAAACAAATTTTTTTTAACAACTACTTTCTTATTTTCTTCACTCTTTCTTCTCCACCATTCCATATCCATAAAACTTCATATTTTCAAGATCGTGCCATCATTCTGCCAAATTCTCAATAAGAAATCATTTAGATATTCTCTCTATTTGATTCTCCATCATTCTACTAAAGATCAAAGTGCTATTCAGAGTTATAGGATTAATTTGTATTCAAAAAGTCCATAGAGTCTATCCATTCAAAAGGATTTGTATTAGAAAGTATTAGGGTGATCTTGTGACCCGTAAATCAAGAGAGTTTACCCCAGACTCGGAGATAGGAGGGTTCCTCAAGGCCTTAGAAATTGAGGGTTGTAATTTGGATATTGGGTTATAAAAATCTGTACAAGGATATTGCCTTGGTACAGGACTGGATGTAGGAGGATTCCGAACCAGTATAAAATCCGGTGTGTTCTTTCCTTTTACTTGCTTTACTTTACTATTTGCATTCGTTATATGTTCTGTGATCATTCTGTGTTAGAATTCTGTTTAGATTTGTATTGAAAGTTTTAATTTAGTCATATAGTTCATATATTCTTTAAAACACTATTCACCCCCCTCTAGTGTTATTTCTGCCTTAAGATCCTTAATCCGCATCCCTAACATATGGAGCTATTGAAAAATGGAGACAAACTTTGAATAATCAACTTAGAGTTAAAAAAGTACCAACAATACGCAATGACAACATAAGATAAGCATTGAAGACAATATACAATGAGTAGGCCACTTTTGTTATAGTTAGTCATGTCGAGTTTTAGTAAATGATTGGTATAAACACTCAAAGTATTTCCACATCACACCAAACATGGTCACAATCTCTGACACATGTCCTGATATTTTTATGATTCTCAAAGATATTTTGGAGGCTTAAACATTAAAAAATGACGACACCGATAGGTTCTTCCTTAGGCTTATTGAGCCTAAAACGATCCCACTGGTCAACCAGTGTACCTACCACCAGTCAATGGGTGGTCGTGTGTTTGGCCCAACAAACCTGCATACAAAAGAATGTGGTTTTACCATTTGAATTCCTGAGCCATGTCTCTTCCTTCTAATGGATGTAACCCTTCGTTAATGGCTTTAAATTCAATAGAAACATCTTTAGAATTGAATCCCTTCATCCCTAAAATACATAGCCTATCCATTCAAGAAAATCACCTTTTTTTACACTCTTAACTCCCTTAATTCTTATCTATTATTTGTACATTTAAGGTTTCAAACCCTAGGATCCTTTGAGCATTCAATTACATATCCATTGCTACAAATATAATCCTAAACCTCTTTACATTCAATTTTACATCATTGGCAGATATATGATTGTTATAAAAATTCAAATTGCAAAAATCAGTATTATAAACACAAAGTTGTAGAAGAAAGATACATTATCTGAAA
Organism: Allium cepa; assembly: GCA_030765085.1. Classification (NCBI taxonomy): domain Eukaryota; kingdom Viridiplantae; phylum Streptophyta; class Magnoliopsida; order Asparagales; family Amaryllidaceae; genus Allium; species Allium cepa. Next base: position 313,935,121 of record CM060932.1, on the reverse strand, counting down.
TCGAGAAATCATGTGTGTTAGACAGGCGGTTAGTTGAAGTCTTGTTTGGAAAGTTCAAGTGGAGTCTATATATATTCCACTAGGTTAAGCGAGGGTTGTATTAGTAAAAATCCATAGGAAATTCTAGGATATGACATAGAATGGTTGTTCAAACCAATATAAAATCGACGGTGCACCCTTTACATTTGCTTTAGTATTTTGTTATTGTTTACTTAAATTATATTATTTATATCATCTAAGTTGGTTGAAATATTAAGTTTAAGTTATTATCTGCACTTAACCACATTAGAAACCCACACTACAACAAAACAGGCATTTTACAACGGGCAATGCCCGTTGTAATATGCATTTCGCAACGGGCATGCGCCCGTTGTATTAGGCCTAGTTGTAATAGGTCGACCATATTTTACAACGGGCAATGCCCGTTGTAATACACCTTTTTACAACGGGCAATGCCCGTTGTAATACATGTGGAATACGATTTTGTTTGATGATAATAAACATATATATTTCGTTTAAATGTATTTGTTAATGTACTATTTTATTTTTCATAGATTAAATAAATATTTGTTGAATAAAATAAATTACACAGAATTTGAATAGAATTTGAATTCAAACAAAATTTTTATTCAAACAAATATTTATTACAATCTTGAATAGTACAATTTCATGCTCTCACTATACATATACGGTTTTGAATACATCACGATTTAATATGTACAAATAACCTTACTACATATTCACTCACACTCGTATTTTGTCTTCAACTGCATTCCAGTTTGAATCCAGCATCTGAGCAAATCTGCAAAAATATTCGCTAACGTAGTAAAATTGAAAAAGAAATATTTTTGCAATATAAAATGAAATATGATTTTTGAAAACATGATTTGCCTCAGTTATTTGGGTTGTTCGTCATCATTCGCACTTGAATTTATCACAAAGTCGTGCCCATAGATATATACACTTGATAACGCATCAGGTCAGAGACAACACTCAAGTGCACAAATGAAACAACAAACTACTGAATCAAGTGACCAACCAGAAGTTCAAAGCAACTACGACAAAGACCAAGTTAAAAGTTGAAGTGAATCATGTCAAAGGCAATACACGAGAGCATACAAGTGCAGACAACAGGGCTCAAACCAGTGTCAACAAAACAGCAATTAAGCACATGTAATGCAGACCAGTCAAGTAAATGTAGAGAACAAGCTACATGATGAACAAGTGCAGACCAAATGCTCAAGCCACCAAGAACCAGAACAATGACCAATGAACAAAGAAGCATGAAACCATAAGTCGACCAGGCAGAGGAATGTCACAAGCATAAAAGCATGTATACAACAAATGTCGAGAGACAGTCTCATAGGACCAGGAGTACGGCAAGACCAAACTGCATAAGTGACCACAATCAAAACAGCAACATGCTTGAAGACTACACCAATGACCAAGCTACAAGTATGGCAGTGAAACAATTCAAGTGATCAAGCATACAACAGAGTAGTGTACAACAAAGTGAAACTAGAGTGCAACACGCAAACACTACAATGCGACTAAACTATCACATACAACAATGTGCACATGCCAGAAACAATACAATGCAATCAACACAGCAGCTCAAAGACAAGGGTACATGCAAATGCATGAAAGCTACAAGAACACAAGGCATAGGACTGCAACAACCAAATACATGGAAGCATATACCGGTGATACAAATGCAACACAGTGGCAACGTCAAGAAGACTACAAGATGAACAACGACCATGCTACAGGAATGCATGTGTACAGCAGTGATATCAAGAGATAAAATGTGAAATACATGAGTCATTGCAATAATACATGGAGTTCACTGAGAAATGCAATGCAGATGCCAACATTGATGAATATATATAGTAGCAGAGAAGCAAGTTGCAAAATTCAAGAAATAGGAAAGTTTTAAAGCCGTGGTCATCCCAGAGAATTATCAACATCGAAGTAGTTTAAAACCAAGAATTATCGGGTATAAGATTATGAAACAGCCAAGGAAAAATCTCAATCATCAATATAATATCGAGCGTGAAAGAAGCAAGTTACAGAATGCACGAAACAGGGAAAAGAAAAAAATTCGTATCTTTATTTTTGATATGGTCAGAGATTTAAAAATAGGAAAGTTTGAAATGCCATGAGAATCAAGGAGATTCGAGAAACCATGATTATCAAGTTAAAAAATATCAGGAAAATTTCGAGAATAGGAAAGTACGAAAGCATATAAATTCAAGCCCAAAAATCATCATCGGTATAAGCTTCAATGAAAAATCATTCAATCAATTCAACCCTAAAATCATCATCGGCCTACAACATCCATCGAATTCAAACTATCGGAAATTCGAAAGTACGAACATACCAGAGATGGTCCGAGTTCGAGTAACCAAGCCGACATCATTGAATAGAAGAAGCCAAAGCCAAAGTCGAGCCAAGCCGACTGTAATTAGCAAAGCAGAGCGTCTGAGACTGTCTCAAGGAGATCGAGATTCAAAATTTCTCAAGCCCTAATCAGTTGTAAGAATTGTCGCCGCCATTTTTATTCTCAAGAAAGAATTGAAGGAGATCGGGTGAAATAAGAAAAAGGGGCGGCCGCGTGTTTAATTAGGGGATAGGTTTAAATTAGGGTTTGTTTTTTCAATTAGGGTTTAATTTTAAGGCTTAGTGTTTAAAATAGGTTTTTAGTTAAAACGAGTTTTATTTGAGAGCAAAAATTTAGGGCGTCCGCCTTCTTCGTGGTGAAGGCGTCGAAGTCCTCTTCGAGCTGCAAACGACGGAGGTGATTTTGGGTCAGGAAACGACGGAGCTGCAAACGTCAAAGTGGATCTGGATGATGTCGGCGGGAGGAAGTGTTTTAATTTGGATCTGGATGCAGATTTGAGAAATTGGGGGTTTTGATGTGAGACTAACACGTGAAGTTAATATAAAACGAGGGAAATGGTTAAAATTTGATGATGGAGCCAAAAATTTAGATTGGAGGGAATAATTTGAAAATGTAGCTAAAATTTCATTGTTCGGAATTAAGAAAAAACTTGTATATATCTAACCCCTAATGCATTTGAAACTAAAAATTTTACGGTAAAATTTATATTTCTCAAATTCTGAATTATTTTAATATTTTGAAATTTTAAATATTTTATAAAATTTTAATCTCTTTATTTTATAATTTTATGAAAATTTCAAATTTTTGTTTATAAATTTTACAAATGCTTTTAAGTTTATTTTACAAAATTTCCAAATTTTAAATTATTTGAAATATTAAATATTCTAAGATTTTGGAAACTTTCTAAAATTTTAAGTTATCTTAAAATTTTACTTTTTAATTCTTGAATTTTATGAAAATTTCAAATGTGTTTATGAATTTAGTTTAGAATTTTACTAATTTAATTATCTAATATTGAATATTAAATACTGAATATTAAATGTAATTACTAAATAATTGAATATTAATTATAATAATTAAATATTAAGTGTAATTAATAAATATTAATAATAATTTACTAATTATTAATAATTAATTATAATAAATTATTAAATATAAAAAATAATGATTGTTAAAAATATTACTTCTTTATTATTAAATATTACTTACTAATTATTGATTGTTAAATATTAAATATTACTCTTAATTATGTTGTAAAAAGAGTGTTGTATAGGGCATATATTACAACGGTCCTGAATGGACCGTTGTAATAGCGATCTATTACAACGGACAGCAAATGCCCGTTGTAAAAAGGGGCATCTATTACAACGGTCCTGAATCGACCGTTGTAATAGTCTTCTATTACAACGGGCAGCAAATGCTCGTTGTAAAAAGGGGCATCTATTACAACGGTCCTGAATCGACCGTTGTAATAGCCTTCTATTACAACGGGCAGCAAATGCCCGTTGTAAAAAGGGGCATCTATTACAACGGTCCTGAATCGACCGTTGTAATAGCCTTCTATTACAACGGGCAGCAAATGCCCGTTGTAAAAAGGGCGTTGTAATAGGGCATTTTTGTTGTAGTGCCATTTTGCACTTTCATTCGGTTTTAAAGCTAGATATTTCATAAATTAACTTAGTGCAATGAAAATATTATGACATTTAACCTTTCTATTTTTCTAGATCAGCTAGATCATCCCTTTTTACCAGACCAAGTGATAATTGTTGGGCTACTAGAATGTGAACTTTTATTCAAGCTAATAGTTATGCAATTTGGAAAATGACTAAAATTGAATTTGAAGAACCTACAACCGAGTATGGGTCATGGACTGCTGGACAAAAAACTATGGCTGAAAATAATTCAATAGCCATGAAAATAACGTTTAGCTTTAGGTAAAAACAAATTCAATAAGGTTATTACATGTAAATCTGCAATGAAATATGGCATAGTTTGCAAGTTACACATGAAGGCACACCTAAGGTTAAGCAAAGTAAAATATCTATTATTGAATATTAGTTCTAAACTTTTGAAATGTTAGATAAAGAAACTATTTCTGATATGTATTCATGACTCTAAAACATTACACATTCACTAATAGGTTTAGGAGTCATAATTTTTGAATTTAACATTATTTCCAAAATTTTAGATTCTTTGACTGACAAACGGGAGAGAAAAATCTTGGAAATTGTAGATGCTAATTGCATCTCCAAACCTAAAATTGAAGAGTATATTAGAAATCTAATGCCATATGAATTGCAGTCTAGAAAGAGTAGAAGAAAAGAAATATACCGCTTTTCAAGTTGAAGAAGATTAAAATTTCAATGAAAATTAATTAGCTTATAATGCCAAAGGTATTAATAAAATTTTCAAATCTTAAAAAACTGGAAATAATAGTAATTCATCCACGTTGAAATGATACGAATGCAATAAAAGCAAACGTATGCAGAAAGACTACTCGCGATTTAAAGAAAAGCACAAATACAAGAGGACAAGCCCTAAAAGAAAATGAAAGCTTTCAATTCCTTTAGGATGACTCAGAATCATCGTCGTCGTCGTTAGATAGTGGTAGCAATTTTGGACATGCAAACATTTGTTTCATGGGTTCTGAAGTGAGGCATCATGAATTTATACATGATAAGTTATTTCAAATTGCAAATGGACTAGCTAATAAGTATAAAAGTGTAGAACATTAGAATAAAGATTTATTGGCTAAAGTAAATAGGCTATAACTAGAATAAGATCTATTAAACAACAAAAAAGTAAGTCTTGATAAAGAATTACAAAAATCACAAATTTCTCATGTCATTTAATTTCTCAATCCAACGTGCATGATGATGAAATTAGAGCATATAGAGATGAAAATGTTATATCACCTAAAGGAAATTGGAATTTAAAATTGTCATTTGATTTAACAAAAGATGAGAAAAAGAAATTAGAAGCTAAATTAGAAAATTTTGACTCAAAATGTTTCTAAATTAAACAAAGATTTATCAAATTCTATAAATATTCCTAAGTCAGCTTTTGAAAAAAATTGGCTAGGTTGTATGAAATATGTGAAACAAATAGAAATAATCCTAAGAAATATTACTCGTCATATATAAAGTTTAGGAAACCAAATTCTGACAGTGTGCAAAAATGTGAAAAAGAATACTATTACAATTTGTGTTACAAAAACATAGAAAAATTTAATAAGAAAGAAATTTATATAATCTCTTATGTCTGAAGTTCATAAAAATAATAATTTTATTTTTAAAGGTTTGCCAAAACTTTTGAGGTATGGTTACTTGAGGCTTAAACCAAGGACCCTAATGTAGGAAATGGGTACCACTAAAATTCATTCTAGTTTTGGTAGGTATCTATTGTGGATATCAAAAAGGAGAAATGAATTTTAGATAGCAGGTGTTCCAAATATATGATGTGCAACCCAGATACACTTTCATATTAAATTTTTCAATAGAGAAACAATTACTTTTAGTGACACCTCAAATGGTTATGTTATCGAGAGAGGGGATGTCAACAACTTTTGTAAGCCTAATTCACCTCTAAATTCTAATGTTTTACTTGTTTATAATTTAAAACACAATTTATTAAGTATTTGTCAATGTGTAATAAAGCTTTAAAATCAATTTTGAAAAGAATAAATGCATCATATTTTGAAAAATTGATTTTGGACGATTATGAAAACGAAATATTCATATTCTAAATATGAAAGTTAACCATGACAATGACATTTGCTTAGCTGTGAATATTAACGATCCACGGCTATGGCACAAACACTTTTTTTATATTATCTTTAAGTATATAAATAAACGGGCAAAAAGAGAAATTATTCGGGGTTTACCTTAAATGAATTTTTAAATTGCTAATTTATGTGACAATTATCAAAAGGGTAAATTAAAGTAAGTTTCTTTCAATTTAATAAATAAAATTAATGCAACACAACCTTTAGAATTACTTCGTCTTGATTTATTTGGTCCTACGCAACTACGATCGATACATCATAACGAGTACGTTTTTGCAATAGTTGACGGTTTTATAAAATATACTCAGACATTGGTTCTAAAAAAAATGATACTTTTGAAATGTTAAAATGTTTTGCTAAAAGAATACAAATTTGAAAAGCTTTAAAATTAAAAGTATAAGAAGCGAACGCCAAGATGAATTTAAAAATGAACAATTTTTCGATTTTCGTCACAAAAAGGGTATCAATCATAATTTCTGTTTTTCTAGAACACCACAACAAAATGTTGTAGAAAGAATATGAATTTACAGAAATATGCTATAACATTAATCAACATCACTTAACTATGGAAATTCTAGCTGAAGTGATCGCTATTGCGTGTTATGTTCTCAATCAGGTTCTACAAGGACAAAGACTAAAAATATTTTGTATGATCTTTCTAATAAACATAAACCAAATGTATTGTATTTTAAATATTTTGGAGTAAAAATGTTTTATTTTAAATACAAGGGATAATTTAGGCAAATTCAATCCAAAAGCCGACAATGGTAACTTTGTTGGTTATTGGGAAAGAAGTAAAGTCAATAGAGTTTTCAAATAACGAACAAATATAATTGAAGAAAATTTTACACGTTTCGTTTTATGAATGTTTTTTCAGAAATTAGGTACTTTATTAACATACAACAGTCGAAGTTACAATAGTAGTTGCATCCAAAATGAGAATAAAGAAAATTTACGGCTCCATTTGTTTTCATTTTTAGTTTTGTTGTCCAAAAACGTACACACGATGGATTATTTTTGAAAAATAACAAATTTGGAAAATGAAGTTGACATAAGAATGAAAAACAATCCATTTCCTATGTCCCCTTCACTCTACATCTTTTTAAATTTCTCTTCCGCTGTCATCCTATTTTCTTATAAATATTGAAAACAAAAATTAAAAACACAAAATGAAATCAAAACCACCCGCTCTACTATAAAACAAAAATTAACCCTACACATATGCGAACTACTTTATTTATATTTCATTTATATTTCTCCACAGCTAGAAGTCAAAACCCTAAATGTCTCTTTAGGATTGGCGATTTAGGGGTATCCAGCTTCCACCTAAATTCTACACTTCAATCCAAGGTGAACTTCGAGCAACGTCCACCTTTCTACCTTGCTTAGCTGGAGCCGAAGCCGTAGCAACCCTAGTCTTGCTTTCAAACAAGTTGGTGGTTATAGCCTTCGATAGAGATTCGTCTCTCATGAACTTCGATTTGCCGAGTAGGTATTTCACGTCAATTAGAATCAGTTTGAGTCTAATTACTTCTGGTAAACCCTTTGACTGAAAAAAATCTCTGATTTCATTCTTGGCAAACATGCCAAGATGACGTCCTTTTAATTACTAGTAAGATTACATTGAGCAAAAGAGTTTGAATATGTTTACGAAACTGAATGCATGTTATAATTGATGTCATTGTCAAACTGCCGTTGAATATTGTTAGTATTTTGTTCCAAATACTTGCCAAAGAAGTGCAGTTAAAAAACAAATGGTTTCATGTTTCTGTTGTCGAATTACAAAGAACACATAACAGATAGTTGATTGTAGACCATTGATTTACTTTGTCTTTAGTTGCTAATCTATTCAATTTAACCAAATAAGGTTGTAAAATTATTTAGGTGAGCAACAACGATTCCACACTTTGTTGCACCATAATAATTAATCACTGCTACTTCTGGTTGACTTCCAAACTGATTTGAGTTAAAAATTATCATTATTAGGAATTCATTCCCAGAGTTCATCATCTATGCTTGAATGATTTTAATCTGGCCAATAGTGTTGCATATGTTTCTAGGTAAGTTAACTGCACTGAAGTCCCACACATTATTGTTAATTATGTTTCGCACTGTGTGATTATGGGAGTTGAATAAAGCCATGTAGGACCATCCCGATAAATTGTACAATGAATTTCCCTTGATCTATGGGTCGAACCACAAACTTGTGTTTCTACTCTTTATATTTTTTCTGTATCACTTATTTACTAGCTTCCCTGGTTCTTAATAATAATTTCCAAGTGAATTAGGCATTGTTATTGAAGTTAACTATCCAAATTTTTTTGCGTAAACAATACCTATTTTGCAACCACCTTGCCTACAAAAAATTTGCTGTATAAGCACCCAAACAAGTTTGATAGCATATGCCTCCTACAGTTCTGCTAGCTTCCTCAGCCCGGGATCACCGACCTCTTGTCCGTTTAAAAATAGCATGCCAGTTAATTTTGTGCTGTTTATCTTGCTATAAGAAATCAGCACATAGTTCGTTCAATTTTACATAGAATAGCCTTAAGAACCTAAAAATTGGCATCCAAATTTGAATAACTGGGGAAATCGTTGTTTTTTTAGTTAACTCCACTCCCTTACCTGTATTCAGAAATCGACAGCTCCATGAGTTAAGACTACTATTTATTTCATCAATAAGATCACCAAAGTCTACAGTTCTTAGTTTTTCAGATAAAGGAACCCCTGGATATTTAATAGGTAAACATGCACTTTGCACTTTAAGTTCCTGTAATACCCGGTCTTTGTTATCGACTCCTTTACCGAAGAAAATACTGGACTTAAGATAATTAAATGTCAATCCATCGAACCTTTCCAGGTTAGTAAAAAAAGATTTGATTGAACCTGTACTTAGGAGGTTGGCTTTAGCAAAAATCAGCAAATCATCGGCATAAATCAAGTGATTTAGCATTGGGTTTGTGTTGTATATAGGGCTGATGTTTCCAAGAAAATGTTCACTTTCCATTTTAATTGATAAGAATGCCGCTGCAATCGCAAATAGATAGGGAGAGATGGTGTCCCATGTCTAATGCCCTGTTGCTGTGAATGAAACCTTGAGGAGTTCCATTTATGATGATTGAGAATGCTGGTGTTGAAATTCACCATTGAACGAGGGAGAGAAATTGAGCGGGGAAACTCATATTAACCATAACATGGATGATGGATTCCATATTAATTTTATCATATGCCTTTTGTATGTCCGTTTTGATGCACATATTTTTGTTTGTTTTCCTACTGAAACTTCTTGCCATCTCATATGCCATCAAGGAGCTTTTCGAAACATTTCTACCTAGGGTAAAAGCATTTTGATTATGAGAAATAAGATCATCCATAGGACCTTTCATCCTATTGTAAATAATGTTTGATAATATTTTATAATATACATTGTAATAGGATATAGGCCTAAATTCGTTAATATTGTTAGCATTTTGAGATTTGGAAACTAAAGTATTGAGAGTATGGTTAATTTTTTTAAGAAATTCCCTTCGAAGAAAATATAGTTCATGGCTTTCAATAGTTCCTCCTTAATTTGATCCCAATGATGTTTGTAGAATTTTGCATTGAAACCATCTGGCCCTGGGATGCTAGTATCCTTAATCTAAATGTTGAGCTCCATAATTCTTCCATATCAAATGATTGAATTCTTCATGCATTTTTAGATAGAACTTTTTGCAAATTAAGCAAGGTTCGAGAACTCGGTTTCGGTCAATTGAAATTTTGTTAGTTTCAGATGATTTTATAATTTCCGGAAGTTTCGATTTTGTTTCGGTTTCGGTCGAAATTTCGGTTTTCAGTAGTTTGTTAATAAACTTGTGAACAATAAATAAAATATAAATATAGTCTAAAAAAATAAAATACAACATACAACATCATAAATTTATTATATCCAAAAACTATTTCTCGAAGTGGTATATGGATTGTTCTCATAATTTTCTTCATCCACTTGTGTCGTATGGTATGTTGGATAACTATATTGTATTTATTCTATATCTAAAAACATTGCCAACATGTTATCAAATGAAGAGGGTTCGTCATTCTGTGTTGTACATGTAGTCTGACTATTTTGATCGCTTGATATATCACTGTTGTATGTCTCGTTTGCTCCGTGATAATAATAGCCACCGGTGTAGTCAGAAGTAGAATGTCTGTAGTTAGATGGATCATTTGACGTATACAGATTATTAGCATAGTTATAATTTTGTTGTCCATATTCAACATTCAGATTACTGTCTCTTCTGTCACGATTGCCCATCACACATCTTCTCACATAAGGTATAGTTGGTCTATGCGAACCACCACCATCACTAGAACCAATGCCATAATTACTTGCTAAACCGATACCGTTACCACCAGTATTGCTATTATCATCATTTGAGGAGCCACTACTATTTTCAGTGATTTGACGTGCCATTGTTTGTGCAGGTATGCCATCCACTGCAGCAATGGCATCATTCATCATATTAACCATCAAAGGATCGACATCAAGCAACCTAGTTCAACTTCAGTAGTCCACTCTGCTAATGGATTCTCGTGAAATATATAATTTAGATCAATCAATTGATCATTTGTATCGCGACATTTAACATTCTTTGCTTGTAATATCATATTATAATGTACATACACTAGTTTTTCTAGATTTTCCATTTTGATTCTATTTCTCAATTTTGTATGAATCAAGGGAAATGTAGTTCAATTTCTTTCACAGTATGAAGAAGAAACCGTCTGTCTTAGAATGTGCATTGCTAAGCGTGTTAGATTTGGAGCATCCTCTCTACCAATTATTGATCACCACTGAGCAGGAGAACAACTATTTATAGCTGATTTTGCTTTTGAAGAGCCAAATGCATTAACTTTCATTCTGTAATTGTCCACCTGTGGGTATAAAAATTATATATTGGATCTATATTTCGAATAAAACATTTGATGCAATTTACATCTTTTCCAATCTTGATTTGTGTCAATATGTTTGGGATCATTCTTTCAACAACGTCGTTGAATCCATTTAACACTTCATTGTCATTTACCGCATCATCATATTGAATGATATGATTAAGAAAATAACCTCTATTTTTATATAGTGCAAACATGAATGTTATGAATTTTAACTATTTGTAAGGCAATAATTTAAAATACCTGCCGCGTGAATTGGCCGGTGTAGTTGTTTTTTCCATCTTTTATCTATAATATCCCAGTATTTTTTTGATTGCCTTGAGCCAACGTTTTTCCTAAATGACTCTTTCGCGAGATCAATCGGTTCATAAAGGTAGCCCATGTTTGCTTTATCATCACTATCCGCCATTCTTAATACTTTGACTAGTAGTTCAAATACAAGAATGATGGAAGCAACGGTAGTCCAAAAAGTATCATTGTAAACATGTCGGAGACATTGGTTGCAGTTCTTTTGTCCTTAACAGCGAGTCTAGGCATTTTAGATGTCCATTCCCTCGTAGCAATCATTCTTCTCAAGTCATTTTTTGTTTATAAATAGTCTAATGCAATGAGTGGCAAACTTAGTCACTGCCGGTTTGATCAATTCTTTGCCATTTGTCTCTTTTCTCATTATGGAAAGTAACCAACCAAGATTGTATATGAATGTCGTTATTAATTGACAATTTGAGATGACAGATGTTACCTTCGGTTCTTTCGAGATATCTTCTAAGATCAGACCAATGCAATGTGCTGCACATGACGTTCAAATGTTTTATTTTCTGTATCAACAATTGACTAGCAGCTTTATAGTTGTCCCCCTTATCTGTCACTACTTGCACTACTCTATTTTTTTCAATAGTCTCTACAACTTCGTTCAGCAATCCACATATATTCACGACTTTGAAATTCATTAGTAGTATCTACAGATTTGAGAAATATCGTTCCATGGGTGGAGTACGCAAGAAAATTTATAATTTTTCGTCGATTCTGAGTACTTCAACCATCACACATCAACGTACGATCATATTCATCTCAGAAATTATAAAAAGTGGTAATATATGATCGAACTTCTTCTAATTCCATTTCCAAGAATGAATGTGATAATTCATATGCGGTAGGTGGATCTATTACACGACCGCATTCCACAATCGCATCAACCATCGTTGCATAACAAGGACTATTTGCAACGTTATGTGGAATATGATTAAAGTAAAAGAATTTAACAATTGCATGACCTATGTGCTTTTTAGCATTTTTAATGCCTTTCATTACAGATTTAATAAAAGGTTGAGAAACACGTTCTTTTTTCTACATGTATGAATCAATCCTTGCAACAGAGCGAATTTCAAAATCACTCTCTAGTCTCGTAGATCTAATACGTACATTCCGCTCTAGTTGACTAGAACCGACACCTGATTGTCTGTAAGATCTTTACATCTCCCGTTCTCTAAATGTATATCTGCTTTTTCGCATAGCACGACGAACATCTATATCATCTTTGTTTTCATCGTCTTCACTGTTCGAGTCATGTTGTTGAGGTCTACTCACTAATTCTTGTTGTACACGTTGCTTCTCTAGTTTTCCTTTATTGCGGTCATTTTTCTTTCCAACAATGAGCTCGTACTAGTTTTTTGACATCTTGAGGAACGTTTGAACATGCCATTACATTGCCGTCTATGCCTGCCAAATGTTCTTTCAGACGCGTTATACTGCCACCGTTGATTTGTTTACTACAGAAATTGCATTTCGTTTTTGGAACATTGCCATCGATTGGGGTACCATAAGTCCAACCGATCTCTGTAGTGTTTGCTTGATTTTCCATAGTGTATCTATAAAGTGTGAACAGTATCATTAAAAAACAGTTGAATAAACTTAGGTTAGAATTACAGTAAATTCTTCCCAATATAACTTAAATTAAGCCCAAAATAAAATTAAAATAAACAAACATGCTTTTGCAGGTAAAAAGAACTACAGTTCATAGATTTCTAAAGTAAATATAAGTCGAGCCCAACTATTGTCAAAAACATGTTGTAGTAAATAAAAAACTTGCTGAAGTAAACCAGCAGCCCAACTTCCCTCCATCAGCCCAATATAACATTAAGTAAATTAAATGACACCCTAAATAAAAACAAGCAGCCCAGTAGCCCAACAGCCCTCCGTTAAACCTAACAGATGTTTCATTCTCCCCTTTCCATCTTCCGTATCCATTATTGAACACACAAAAAAAACGAAGCTCTGTAAAAAAGATGAAAGGTAAAAAATGAAAAGAAGATCTATCGTTTATGTCGACAGCTAAAACAAGAAGAAGAAAAATTAATCAATTATTGTATAGCCGAGGAAGACGATGTCTGAAGAGGAGAATTCCAATTGAGCTGTAATTTGAGTTTTTCTTGATACAGTATGTTCTCTATCTAGTCCAATTTACAAGCTTTTGAAATGATTTGATAATTCAATTGTTTACTATTTCTTCATATTTGAAATATTACAGCTTTTGATTTGATTTATTACTCGAATTTTTTCGATTTCTAATTGCTTTCTGCCTTTAATCTTGCTTTTCCATCACATGTCTGCTGCAAGATTCTTTTTTTTACGCTTGAATGACACGTTCGATTTTTTCTGCCCTAAATCTGTTTGTCGTTCCTTCACAAGTTGCAAAATCACGTTTTTTCTGAAGAAAAAAGGGTGCGATTGTTTTTTTGCCCTAGCCCGGAACCGATTTTTTATGTCGGTTCCGGACCGTTCCACAACGATACCGGTCCGGTACCCCCAAAATTTTGGGGTACCGGACGAAACCTCATTCCTTGAAATTAAGTTTCAATAAGAGGGATAGTACAATCTATGCTTTTTAAATTAGTGAATTTATTGCTTCGTCCTTTAGTTTAGTAGGGTCCGGAACCTATTATCCATTCTCGACAATTAAATTATGGATTAATATGTCATCATGGTATGAATTTTTTTGTAAGTTGACTTCCTTGAGCTGTCGATTTTCAAGAGATTTGGCATGTAATGAATTTCGTAATTGTTGAATGCTATTCCAATATTCTTGGATGAGTTAACCATTGTTTGGGTTATTGATAAGAAGCAAGCACATGGAGTTAGAGAATTCCCTAAGGTAATGACATTGTTGTTTTATGTTTAAAGTAATCTTGTTCCACGGTTTCAGATGGTATTTGACATGTTTGGGTTATTAATATCCAAGATATTGATTCTACTAACAACAAACATATAAATATTGTTACCAATGTTTTCTCGAGTTACATAGTATGTTGTGCAGGATATCATGAATATTTAAAAGGTTTATACAAGTGATGATTAAATAAAAGATTGAAGAATTTATCGGTATAAATCAAGAGCTGACCGAGATATATTTGAAGACTCATGAGTTTTGAAGAATTAAAGAATAAAAGCACAAAGAGCTCAAGACATTCGCATCAGTATTTATCGAGTCTTAGATTAAATGTCAAAGACCCGAGTAGTATCATATCTTTTGATTATCACCACTTCAAAAATTATTTTTCCACTCAAATATTTTTTTATAAAAAAGTAATATATAATTTAAATATAAAATAAATTTTAGTACCGTTTTTATAAAGAAGTATGTTTCAAAACATATTCAAATTATTTTTGAAAATGTACAAATTAATTTATATACATCGACTCAAAAATATGTACGTTGACATATAGACCGTTGATGTGTTACTTTTTAAAAAAGTGGTAAATTTTAGTGTCATCCTTCCGTAAATGGTTACAACTCTTAAACGGTTGTTTAAAGTCCTCTAATTTGAATCTTTAACAACAATTCCAACTTCTTTCTTTATTTCTCTTCTTTCATTCACCTTATGATTTCAAAGAAGTGTTATCAATTTCTACATCAGTTTTCTTTGCCTACATTCATACAAAAGACCAGAGAAGATTCACTTCTATTCTACACCATTAACTCTTTGATCTTCACTCAATTCTACTCAAAAGATTTTTTTTTCAACTAACTGAAAGTCTATAGGAAATTATATCAACAAGCTACATGGAATTATGATCGAAAGATTTGGCTTCTTATAGTCCACTATTACTACCTGTAAAAGGCTATTGCTTGTCAAAGAGTGATCTTAACTACCTAAGTGAAAGATAAGAAGAGATTGCAAAGGGAGTTAGCCTGCCTCAAAGATATGATATGTGTTTTAGTTATCTAAGTAAAATTCCGAAGGATGTACTGGTTATCCAAGTCAAATTCCAATTGGTGTCCTTTCCACCTAAGTCAAAGTCAAGAGGCGTAAATGGTATTCTTGCCACTTAATTTAATATCAAGACGTGATTAGTGAATTTTTGCACAGGGTACAAGATTGGATGTATGATTACAAATCCAAACCAACATAAAATTCGTAATGTCTTTTTTACCTTTACTTTTACTGCATTTACTTGCTAACTTTGATTGTTCTATGATTTTATTATTTCGTTGTGATATGAATTTACATTGATAAAGTTTGAAGTCTACAAGTATATTGTTACATTTTTTGAATATACTATTCACCCTCCTTTAATGTAAAATAGCCTTAAGATCCATTCAGTTATAGTATAGATTAGGTTATCGCATCCATCATCACCCCATCGACATGAGTCTACTCAAAAAACAAAAATTGGGTTATCTCTACTTTTAAAACTTAAACTTCCATATATGAATCATGGTAGCCATCCTTAGAAATCCATGCATTGTTGAATTTAAATGACCTCCTTTAGTTACTGACATTTTCATTTAAAAGTTTAAATAGGATGGGAGAGTAATCACTGAAGGAATGGTTTAGTAAGTGGATGCTAATTTGTTAAAATTTTGTAAAAATCCATACTACCAAATATCCTATCAAATTTACCATGCAAAGAATAATTTAAGCCTCCTCTCCATGTAAAAATATTTCCGCCAGCATTGTTTTTCTTCAACCTAGTTGAGTTAATACAAGCCTAAAAGTCTAGAACAACATTTGAAGAATTATTTCTTTATATGCTTTCGTTCTTGTTTAGGGTACTTTTGAAGTCTTTAGCTACCACCCATGGAAAAG
Source organism: Allium cepa (assembly GCA_030765085.1). Classification (NCBI taxonomy): domain Eukaryota; kingdom Viridiplantae; phylum Streptophyta; class Magnoliopsida; order Asparagales; family Amaryllidaceae; genus Allium; species Allium cepa. Next base: position 313,918,917 of record CM060932.1, on the reverse strand, counting down.
TGTTGTTTGCTGCATTCAAAGATAGGTTATTCTACACTTTTTCTCTTTCGTGATTTTAATGTTCAGCATAAACAATGGTTAAGAGTAGTTGTGGCCATCTTTGTTCAATAAGAGGACACAAAGATGACACCATGTGTTGATTGGATTTTGAAAACAAATTGACTAACCATATGTTAGAATTCCAAATTGTTGTTTTCTATCACTAGTGTAAAGTTCATTATTATTAGTACCAACAACGATCTTAAATTACCAAAATAAATTAACCAACTCTTCTAGAACAAAGTAATTAACAGAAAAATGAAGTGGTTAAGAATAATGAAAATGGTACTTTAATCCAAGAGAAAAATGTTATAAATTCACCATTAAGAATTTTAAAAGACCATCTCAATCAGAATGTACTAGGTAATGTAAGTACTAGATTTTTAACGTAGACAATTAAATAAAATAAGTCATATAACATTATGTCCAATATTGTGCCTAAAAGTTAGAAACAAGCTAGTAAGGGTGAATATTGGATAATTGCTATGCAAGATGAACTAAATTGATTTGAATGTAATGATATATTTCAATTAGTTCCTAGACCTACTAAACAATTTGCATAAACAATGGTTAAGAGTAGTTGTGGCCATCTTTGTTCAATAAGAGGACACAAAGATGACACAATGCGTTGATTGGATTTTGAAAACAAATTGACTAACCATATGTTAGAATTCCAAATTGTTGTTTTCTATCACTAGTGTAAAGTTCATTATTATTAGTACCAACAACGATCTTAAATTACAAAAATAAATTAACCAACTCTTCTAGAACAAAGTAATTAACAGAAAAATGAAGTGGTTAAGAATAATGAAAATGGTACTTTAATCCAAGAGAAAAATGTTATAAATTCACCATTAAGAATTTTAAAAGACCATCTCAATCGGAATGTACTAGGTGATGTAAGTGCTAGATTTTTAACGTAGACAATTAAATAAAGTAAGTCATATATCATTATGTCCAATATTGTGCCTAAAAGTTAGAAAGAAGCTAGTAAGGGTGAATATTGGATAATTGCTATGCAAGATGAACTAAATCGATTTGAATGTAATGATATTTTTCAATTAGTTCCTAGACCTACTAAACAATTTGTTATTAGAACAAAAAGGGTACATAAAAATAAAAGTAATGAAAATGGTAAAATTGTATGAAATAAAGCTAGATTAGTTGCAAAAGTGTACAACCAAGAAAAAGGAATCGATTATGATGAAACTTTTACCCTTGTTACAAAACTTGAAGCGATAAGAACTTTACTTGCTTTTGCATGTCACCATAATATCAAAGCTTTATCAAATAGAGATAAAAAGTGGTTTTTAAAATAGTTTTATTATCAAATTAAATGCTTGTGCCGAACAATCTCCATTATTAAAGCAAAAAAACTACCCAGACCATGTCTATAAGCTTAGAATGCTTTTTATGGTCTAAAACAAGTATGACGGAGTTTAAAAAAAATCATCTTTTAATCTTTGTTTTGAAATTGGAAATGTAGAATCAACTTTAATTATTAAAATAATAGCGATTTACTAATTGTTTAAATATTTGTCGATGATATTATAGTTGGTTCAACTAAAGAAAACCTATATTTTGATATTTTAAACATAATGAAAATGAATCTATAATGTGATTTAAATTATTTTCTTACTTTTAAAGTTAAATAAATTACAATGGAACATTATTATCTTATGCAAAATATTATAAATATTTATTAAATAGATTGTTTTATAGATAACATGATCTATAAACTAACCCTTATTAGCATAAGTGTGCATTTAGATCAAGGTAAAAATAGCAAAGATGTAGATCAAAAGTTATAAAGAGGAATGATTGGAACTATTATATCTAACTGCTAGTTGACTAGTATGTCTGTGTGCGGGATTTCAAGTAATTCCTAAAGAATCACTTACGAGCCGTAAAACAAATTTTGCATCACTTAGTATGAATTAAAGATTATGGACTTCTCTATCCGAGTGGTTATCCTTTTAAGTTAGTAACCTACTACAGTACTGCTTTTGGAGGCTGCAATATGGATAGTAAAGGCATGAAAATGTCATTTTTAGGCAATCTCTAGTATCCTGGTGTAGTGCAAAGCAAAACTATGTATCTTTATCAACGTGGGACAGAATATATATATATATATATATATATATATATATATATATGTATATGCATATGCAGTATTGTGAAATTCTTTCATGTAATTAGAAAGCCTATTAAGGCAAGACACGACCCAATCAAAGCCATCCCAACTATTCTACGATCGATACACTCATGCCGGCGCAAACTTTAGTTGGTCCCAAATCAACCCATCTACTCAGTAGCACATCAAACCTGTTAGGAACTGAGATGTTGGTTTTGATGACAACCTTTTTAACTTATCTTATTATAAAATATATACTAACACTGTTGTCTAGATAGATATGTATATGCAGGTATTGATTACTGAAGACTGATCAGTATAAAGACTCAAGATTGAAGACTCTAGAGTATCGAGATCAAGATTTCAAGATGTGTCTAATTTTTGTTAAAACTTCATAATATCATAGAAATCTTCATTCCGAATTTCATTTGGGATGGAATCCATTTCTACCTTTTTAGTAGCTTACAAACCTATGCCAAGTAGCTTACAAACCTACGACAAGTAGCTTACAAACCCACGAACATCCTGGTTTTGTACAAGTTCTCGAGTCCTGATGCGATGAGATATTCTGCAGGAAGAAGCTTGCAAAACTACTTCAAAATGGTTTTTCAAAATAATTTTCAAAACTGCTTTTTAAAATATTTTAGCCTTAAAGTTATCTTCTCAAATGATTTTTCAAAAAGATGTTTTAGCCTTATAATATTATTATTTTTAAAATAAACTCTTTTTTTAAACTTCATTTTCAAAAACAAATTTTACATTGTTTTTTACATAGGGATGTCGACATCATGCGATACCCCATGTTGACATGATGGCCTTCAAAAGTTTCAATTTTCAAAAGAAGTGTCTATTCGTTTAAATCTCTTCGCGAATGGTTATGACCGTTGGTGCTTTATAAATAGGCTTAACAAACGAATTTTTTGATCATCTATTTTCATATTTTCTTCATTTCTTCTTCTCCACAAATTCATATTCTATAATTTTCAGATTTTTAAGATCGTGTCGAAATTCTGCCGAATTCTTAACTAAATCAAATTAGAATCTCATTCTTGTTTGATTCTCTGCCCTCTCGAAGATCAAAGTGCTATTCAAAGTTATAGGATCAATTTGTAATCAAAAGCTTATCGAGTCTCTCTATAAGGTGTGGTTGTGCTTGGAAATCAATTGGGTAATCTTGTGGCCCATAAATCAAGAGAGTTTGCCTCGAACTCGTGTGACATGAGGGTACCTCAAGGCCTTTAGAAATTGAGGAATGTAATCTCGACATTGGTATAATAAAAATCTGTATGAGGTGGTTTGCCTTGGTACAAGACTGGATGTAGGGTAACTCCGAACCAATATAAAATTCGGTGTGTTCTTTCCCTTTATTGTTTTTTATTTACTTTCTGCATCTGTGTTTGATTCTGTAATTGTTCTGTGATTAAGTTTTGCATTTGTTTGTGTCATTATTTTAAGTTAGTTCATGTAAGTCTTAGAATCCATTAAACACTATTCACCCCCCTTTAGTGTTAAATTAGCCTTAATCCTTAATCCGCACTTCCTTTCAAAACCAACACGTCATCTCTTCCCGAAGCAACTTTTATAGTCAATTCCTAAGACGAGGACAGAATTAAGTGTAGCCTAGCCCGATCCAAGCCGACTCAGTCCTGATACGACCGGCTTTGTCATGCCGGCACACATCTAGTTTGAATCTAGGTCATCTCATCCACTCAACATCATTTTAGTTATCGGCCGGTGCGACTCCACCGCCTAGAAAGCCAGCATATTCGGCCCATCATCTCACAACCGGCCAGATACCTCCACAGCTTGCTTCGCACCTTCACAGCTTACCTTGCACCTTCACAGCTTACCTCGCCACTTATTGCACATTAAATGCAAAGTCTGCGCATAGTACAGATGAGCAATTGCCATGTTTCTTAGCCACACATTTCTTTATACCTCCAATTAGTCCATGTGACCAGATTAACGGCCAGACGTGTTTCCTACCTATTTTACTACACAATCTCAACCGTTCATCATATATTTTAGCTATTATAAATACATCATGCATTACCACTTCAAAAGGGTTAGAAGGTATTAGAATTTTGGTTATATTTAAAATCCAGAGCTTCTCACACAGTAAAACAAAGCCCTATGCTCTTAAGATAAGCTACTTTTATAGCCTTAAGTGGTTCATTTTCTTATTATTCTCTTATAATTTTCCAGTAACTATAAAAGAGAAATATAGTAAGTGATCTTCACAGTGGACATAGACAAGCTTGCCAAACCACTCTACATCTTGTGTCATTTACCTTATTTTGATCACTTTCTTTCTCATTTTTCAGCCTAGTGATTAGCAAGTAATATTTACTTTTCATAAACGCATTAGTCTAGTTTCGAGTTTGGCTAATTTATTAGTCAATATTTTGGTGTTAGAAGGAGAGTCTCCTCCCAAAGTTCTCACCTTTATTCACTTTTCTTTTCTAAAAAATCCGATTTGACTTGTTACCATGAAATAAGTTCTGATAATCAATGGCAACAGCTGCAACGAGCATGAAAATAATTGCTATACCATCGTCGATGCTGTTTAGCCCATTCCCCGGCTCAACATTGGGATATGGATTGCTGTATTTCTGCAACTATCAAACGTAGGTCAGTTTTCCTACAAAGTGCAAGGACCGAGGGCACGATTGGACGCTTATGATACCATGAACTATGAACCACCAGCTCCTCTTATGGTTGATCTAGTTGACCTGCCTATTCATCGAGCTGTCCCTCTCAATGCTTATGACCTCATGAATACCGCTGAAGCCCATAATAAAGTGATGCTTGAAACTCCACTTATGGATGTTCATTCTCATCCAAGAAGTTACATCGCGCGTGTGCCAAGCCAAATTGTTGATATTGTGTCGAATGTTGTCGTGCCTTGAGAACCAAGGCATCGCCATTCCACAACAGCGGGACGGTTGTTAGCTTTTACGTGTTTGCGAACCTCTAGTTTTGATTGTCTCAATGACAATGCTCCTACACTGGTAGGGAGCATATGACTCTCTCGGCACACTCCACATCTCATAAGGGTGTGGTCAAAAATAGATCAAGAGAGGGATAAGTTGGATATTCAAGGTCGCCCTCTGTGCATAGGGAGAGAAGGTCTCCAGATCTAGCTCCTCATCATCAATATTGTCCATCTCACCATCGATCTTCCACTCCAACTAGGCGCATGCTGAGTCCTCGGCCCATCGTTGGCCAAAATATCCCTTAGTGGGGCGATACCAGCTTTAGGAAAGAAATGCACATTGTTCGCCATCAACTTAACAGAATGCAATCCTGAAATGCTAGGGATGAAGCATTCTATGATGATGAGAATGAAGAACCATTTTCCAATGAGATTATGAACACCTACATCCACCGATGATATGTTTTATTGCCTATAGATAAGTATGATGGGAATGCTGGCCCATTTAATCACATCACCGCCTTTAACTCTATTACTAGTGCTGGCCAACATTCCATTTCGGTAAAGTGCTTACACCACTCTAACAAGACCGGCCTCCAGCTAATTCTTACATTTGCGATCGAGCAACATCAGTTCTTGGGCCCTATTATACGTAGATTTCAAGACTCGATTTTTAACTTCCGGGTTCCATGATATGATGGTTAGTGAGATAGTTAACATCAGACAGGGTTCCACTGAAAGCTTGTGGCCGTATGTCAACCGCTTCAATAAAAAGTCTACCTGAACTAAGGGTGTAGACATGAATAAATTGGTCGTGGGCCTCTATTTGGGGGTCAGATACAAGTCCAGAATGCGGAGAGAGCTTCATAAGGAGCCAACTATATCCCTGATCAATTTATATTAGTGGGAAAATGACAATAATAATGGAAGATGTAGATCTTTCAGATAGTGACAATGAATCTAGCTTCCCATTTAAACTGTCCTAGCAACAATGTCGGTCGACGAGCCAATGATCGTCAAAATGACACGAAGAGGCGGGTGGCCAACCTCACTGCATGCCTAGGTATGATAGTTATGCTACTTTGAACATGAATATCGCAAATAATTGAAAAGAAAGAGTGAACATGGAAAAATAGCAAAAGAAAACTTAGGGCTTCGCCATGGCGATGACACCTACTACAGCGAAGGTAAAAGCGGAGGATGAGTACTCACTTTTTTAGAGGAAGAGAGTTTTAAAAGGTCGAAGTTTTTAAGGGGGCTAGAGCTTTGCAATGGAATATTTGTTTTTGGCTTTCGGTAAAAAGTTAGAGGTAGAAGAAGATCGGCTTTTATGAACCTACTTCATTGATCTCAGCCATAGGATTCAAATCATCTTCGAATCTTGACCGTCAAGGTGTAATGAATACAACCGTCACTTCACCCATGTCGAAAACATGAGCCCTTTGCCACGTTTGAAAAACAAACTATCACAATCAATAATATAATGCGACGTGGAGCACGCATTAAATGCACGGTAGAAGGTCGGACAGTAGCATCTTTGTGAAACAACAAGCCTGCCCCTACTCATAGAGATGGGCTTGGGGCAAAATGTAGCTCAATTTTTTCACAAGTAATTAGCAAGCCAAATAAGACATAGCATATTCCAATCAAAGCCAACCTAGCTATTCTATGACCAGCCCATTCATGCTAGCCTAAAGATAGGTTGGTCCCAAAGCAGCCCGTCTACATAGTAGAACATCAAGCCGACACCTAGCCGTCTCACCCCAAAGAAGCTTCTATAGCCAACTCCTCAAACGAGGATAGAACTAAGCATATCCCGGCCCGGCTCAAGCTGACTCAGTCCGGATATGACCGGCTCTATCATGCCAGCCTGCATTTGGTCCAACTTCAAGTCAGCCCATCCACTTAGCACGATTCCAGACAGCCTAGTAAGCCATCATATTCGATAGACCAACTCAAGCATGACCCGTCCTAGGCTGCATTTCACTAAGACCGCCTTCGACCAGTCCCAAGCAACTCTTTTCGTCATCTTACAACTGGTTAGGCACCTCCACAACTTTTTTGGCACCTCCATAGCTTGGTACTTAGAAACATTTAGCTTCCTTTATATCATCAACAGTCAACTAACCAGATCAGCTTATCTTGCCACTATGCTAAAGTAAACGACAAGTCATACAACCAACCGTGCATAAAACTATGCCAAAGTGGCAAAAGTGTATTCCTACTTCTTGAGCAAGCCGTCAACATCTAATGTGCATTAAATGCAAAGTTTGCGCCTACTGCAGAGAGACAATTGGCATGCTTCTTACCCATACATTTCTTTGTGCTTTTACAGCTGTTTTCCATTAACCCATGCGACCAAATCAATGGCTAGACGTGCTTCCCACTTGCTTTACTGCACAATGTCAACCATCCATTATCCATTTTAGCTACTTTAAATACCTCATGCATTGTTAGTTAAATGGAGTTGTAAAATATTAGAATTATAGTTATTATCTATAACCCAGAGCTCCTTACATAGCAAAACAAAGTCCTAAGCTCTTAAGATTATGAACCTTCTGTTTTATGTGCTTCATTTTTTTTAAATTATTCTCTTGTAATTCCAAGTAATTGTAAGAGAGAAATATAGTAAGAGATCTTCATAGTGGACATAGACAAACTTGCTGAACCGCTCTACATCTTGTGCCATTTATCTTAATTTGCTTTCATTCTTCCTCATTTTTCATTTTTAAGCGTAGTAATTAGCAAGAAACCATTACTTTTCATACACATTAGTCTAATTGCGAGATTGCCTAATTTAATAGTCAACAAGCAGCATTAGCTTGTGCGCAGGTTATATACATGCAACAACTTTAAAAGATTTTGGTGTTAACTTAAGAAAATCTTCAATTTATTATGACAATACTAGGGCAATTTATGTTGCTAAAAATCCATTCAATCACTCATGAACGAAACATGTTAAAATTAGACTTCGTTTTTAAGAGATTATTTTGAAAAAGAGGACATAATTTTGCTTTCATAAATACAGAAAATCAAATTTGATATTATTGCAAAACCTATGAGTCTACCTATATACGATTAGACAAGAAATTGGAATATGCACATTAAACGTGTTCAGTAAAAGTTGTCTTAATTTGAAAATTTAAAGGGAAGAGTATCATGTTGTGGAGGGTTATGCTTTATTTATATACCCAAAGTTCAACCCTCTTTTTGGTTGATGCGAAAAGGCAAGAAAACTAGAGAATACAAGATTTATGAATAAGGAAGTATATAGATAGATATATAGCATATATTTAGGGGAGATGATAAAATATTTATTTTATAAGTTATGTGGTTGTCATCATAAAAAAGAGGGAGAATAAAATATGAGAATACAAAATTATCCGAGTAGGGGAGTATATAAATGGGAAGATATTAAAATATTTATTTTATAAGTTGTGTAGTTGTCATAAAAAAAATGTTAGGAACATAATTCAAGTGTTTTGATGATAAAATCTATACAACAATTCTGCTAATGAGTTTTAGTGAGATATTACTAGTTATGTAGCATATTTGAAGAGGTATACTATGTATATGCAAGGCTTGGATTCATGATGACAATGGTCGAAGAAATGATATCCTACAGAGCTATTAAAAGTTAGCGACGAGCTTTAAATAAAAAAAAGTGTCAAAGATAAGCAACAATACAAGAAGATGGGCAGTAAAGACGATATATAAAAAGTATGTCATTTTTGTTATAGATAGCCTTGCATCAAGTCCTAGTAGTAAACTATTATTAAAACAACTCAAACGATTTCCAAATCACTCCAAACTTGGCCACAACCTCCATCACATTTCATAGTATTTTTATGATTTTTTTAGATTTTTTTGAAACTCGAAGATGGACAAAAAGCGATGGTACAAATTGCTCTTACCATAAGCTTATTGCGCTTGAACTAGGCCCACCAGTGGACCTACCAATGATCGACCGTTAATCGTACACCAGCCTAATAAACATATGCTTCGAAGACTTATTTTACCAATTGAATTCATCAATAGTGGATCTTCCTTCTAGTGGTTGTAACCATCATCAATGGCTTCAAACTCAATAGAAACACCTCTAGAATTGAATCCCTTCATACCTATATATACCTAGACCGTACATAAGAAAAGCACCTTTTTAACGCTCTCAACTATCTAAATTTCGATTTATGATTTGTGCATTCAAGTTCTCAAACCCAAGATTCCTTTGAGAATTCAATTCCATATCCATTTCTATAAATATAATCTCATACATTTGTTCGTTCAATTCTACATCTTTAGTGGTTATATGACTGCTGTAAGAAGTCGAAAAGGAAAATCAGAGTTATAGATACAAAGTTGCAGAAGAAAGATACATTATCTGAAATGGAGAAGTCATGTGTTTTAGTCAAGTGGCTAGTCAAAATCTTGTTCGAGAAATTCATACAGAGTCTATACACCTATTCTTTTAGGTTAAGCAAGGGTTGTGTTATACAGAGGGAGTTCTAGGACTGGACGTAGGACGATTGCCGAAACCAGTACAAATCATCGGTGCACTCTTTACATTTACTTTAGTATTTTACTACCGTTCACTTAATTTATGTTGTTCATATCATCTAAATTATCTGAAATGTTTAGTTTAAGTTGTTATCTATACTTAGCCATATTAAAGATCCATTATGCACTTTTAATGCTTTAGTTGGCAAGTGTTACAGGCAATTTTTCTATGGTTTTGAAGCTGAATCAAGCTAGTGGCAAAATGTCCACGATGAAAATGGTGAATGCCGGTTGAAACTGCATCCAAATCCAAATTACTATGATAAGATATGGTAGTTAAATGATGGATCTTCTATTTTTCCAATTAAGGCCACTTAAGATAAAGCCCTTGGATATTCAAAAGACAAGGCGACATAATGTGTTGATACATTCTATATGATGACGTAATATGAACGGTTTTAACCGTGTGAATTCGACTTGATATGAAGAAGTTATGGATCGATCGTCTTTTTCTCCCTAGACTATTTTTATCGATCCAACCCATATCAATAAAAATGCCACCATGGACGATACCTTATATGATTAACAAAATAAGCAATATGGAGCCATTGAGTGTTTCTATATGATGATGCAAGATGAATGATTCAAATCTCAGTAGAATCCAACTTAAGACGAATTAGTTATGGATCAATAATTATTCATCTTCCTAGCTAATGCGATGGATCAACACCAATCGATAGGGATGGATTAACCCCGATCGATAAGGATGTATTAGTATTAATCCATATAGATTAGTCGACTTTTACCTAATTTTCAACCTGTTCTTGTGCGTCTTGACTTGACATTTCCTAGATGACTTTTGGGGATGTTTTGAGCGAATTAAGGCCCAAAATAGTTTCTTCCTATGCTTTGAATACAGAGGGAATTCACCAAAGAAGAGGATCGGTTCCTCTATGCCAATGCTCTGCCCAAACTTCATTTTTTTACCAAATTCTACCGTATACTCAACCTATCATATCTGAAAATCATCGCGCCTCTCAGTTTTGTGATGGAACCTCAATAATAAAATTTCAAATTGGATTTACGCCAAAGATTTATCGCAGCACTATAAAAAATTTGTACTTCCTCCTTTTTTGTGATTTTCTTCTCCACATTATGTGATTATATACCGCTTTTCTATTGTTGTTCATCAATAATATATTATAGACCTACCAAAAACTGTTAGATCTTATTGCTCCATTTTACTAAAGAAGGGAAGATCTGTAAGAGCACTTGGAAGATTCAAAAGAAAGTGAGTCCAGAATCACATCCACTGAATTGGGTCCTTTTGGATATCGATATTCGAGATGTTGGACATTTTTTGGAAGCACAAAGTATTGTTCGTGACTTTTCAAAAGCGATGATTCACCGATATTAGACATCAAAATGGTGAAGGAATGAATGCTAAACTCAAAGACAATTGAGCGTGAAGAATTACAAAGATAAAAAGAAGAAAAATTGGCTAAGTGAATTGATTGATGTGGATCCATAAATGGATCGGTATCGGGCCACCAAATCTCCTTAAAATCTCATCATTCTTAATGGATCTTTAAAAGAAGTTGGCTTAGGAACATGAAGGAAGACAACTCATAGAGAAACAAGACATATGCTAAAGAAGTGGAGGTAGAATAGTTGACTCCATGGATTAGTACCGATCCATGGATGGGCGGTACTAATCCATAGGGTTAGTAGATTCTGACATATTCCTACTATTCTTTTGGATCTTGACTTATGATATTTTTTATGTGAATTAGTAGAGAGTAACGATGTCTCTAAGTCCTAATAATAGCATATTAAAGCTATAATATGGGTCTATGTGCAATGGGAAGGGATCTTGACAGTTCGCTATTTTATATCTAGGGGAAAGTTATTTAATTATAATTCCCTACTTATTGTCGATACTATTATTGTAATCACTTTTAGAATCTTATATAAAATAGATACTAAACATCTTGAAAGAGGATGTAGGCATCACCAAACAACTATAAACTTTATGTTTTTCTTTCGTTTCATATTTCTTTAAATTTTTGCAATTAATACTGTTTTTTATTAGATCTGAAATATTGTGTTGGAATCACGCAAATTCATGAATCAAAGACTACAAATATAAGACTACAAATCTTCACAAAATCACGGCTAATGATTATACCTACGATTTTTCGCTCTATGCATTCATTGGGGGTGTTTACTAATTTTTTGGCTAATATTTCTTGGTGTTTCCACTAGGAACGTGAATATTAGGAAAGACTGTTGTGTTACTTGGATTTTTTTTTTTTTAAAATCAAGAGTAGATTAGATCAAATGGATCCGAAGAAGAATATAGAAAAGCAAGCTAGGGGGAATGATGGTAAAAGAAGTGCTGGAAATCAAAACGCTAATAATGGATCTACACCATCGGATTTGGTCACTGAGAGGAATTGGAAGGGATTGTTTCTAAAGTCCACAAACAAATGGAAGCCACACAACGGAGATTGATGGCAAAGTTAGCTAGGAAATTTAATATGATCAGACAATCCCCTTAATGAAAAAAATCTCATACCTAATCACAGTGGAAGAAGAATCATTTATCTGGATTTGATGAAGTGAGTTTTGCAGTAAGGTATAACACAAGTCAAAATAGAGTTTGGGAAGAGAATGAGAAAAGGAATGACGCACTAGAGCAAACGCTCCAGGAGGACGATTGGTACCGACCTACCATCGAATGATACAAATCGATCACATCGTGGTGAGATCGATGCTGTAGCAGTGAAAAGAATGAAGTAACCCTATTGATGGTAGACGGGATGAAATACTAAGGGAAATTCTCATGGAAGAGATCGATCTTGGAGATATGTCAGGAAATACAACATGATAGAAATGAGAGGCCATCATGGATGGTTTTTCCAAAATTAGGAGACCTAAGCATTGGACTTCTAGTAGTGAATGCTCGAGCAGTGACCATAAAGGATATTGGTAGAACCAGATTCTTAGTGATGCAGCTGATGACCATCGTCGATGATGAACAGATGAAATGATGAAACTATGTATGATGCAATAAGGAATTTTTTTTAAAGAGAGAATCACGAGGATGAGTGGGAGACTGCCTAAGGGAGATTAAAGCGACATAATGTCCAAGGAGATTACTATTCCATCCTTGCCAATGTACAATGCCTTAATAGATCCTATGCTATATCTACTAAGGTATGATTGGCACATGGATGGAGCTTGGGCTAGTGATTCCACGTAGTTTAGGCGTTTCCCTTTATTTTTAAAGGGACCGAAAACTATGTAGTTCTATAGGCTCGAGTCGGGTTCAATCTGTTCTAATGATCAATTGGTTAATAAGTTCTGAGCTAATTCAGAGTGCACACAATGCAACCGATTGCTTGTTACTGTAAAGCAGCAGAGACTGGAATCGTTAATGAATTAATTGAGGAGATACATTGTCATTGTCATTGAAATGGGGAATCCAAAAGATAGTCTTATGTTGGTGGCTTTTGTAGGTGGAGTCAGCAAAGACATAGATTTTGGGAAGTGGATTTTGATGAATAATCCAACATTTTAAATGATTTCTTTAAGAAGGGCAATAAATTTTTGCATTTGAAAGAACTAGAATTGGAAGACGGATTGAAGTAGTACGGTTGGGAGTACCGATTAGTTCGATGAAAAGAAATAAGGCTATGAAGAAGGAAGATGGTTGTGGGAATGAAAACAACAGTAACAAATGGAAAGTAATCAATCTGGGAGGCGAAAGGAAGGCCCAAAATACGTTTTTTGGTTCTTTCTATAAACAGAGATATACAAAGCCGACAGACTCCATGAAAAATATTTACCTTACGGTTGAAAAGATGATTAGGTATAGAAAACAAGCTCCAAAGGAGGCAACTAAGGAAGATCAAAGGTTTGGAAATTATTTTTGCTTACACGAGACACATGGGCATAATAGTAATGGATGTAGACACTTAAAAGATATGATTAAAGAGTAGATAAAAAAGAAACAGCTGGTTCAACATGTAAAGCCCCAGCGAAAAATTGGGAAAAGGAACAATCACCCTCAATGTAGCCACCTCGAGGCGATGGAGAAAGAATGAGCAGGGTTGGACCCTATTCATCAGGAGATGAGTTATTTATTAATACAATATTAAGAGTTCCACATCTTGCGGAGAAGAGCTAGAACAAAATGAGGTATGGAAGTTCCGTGAAACATGTCTCCCAAAGACATTTGCTATGGAAGATGGTTCTCCTATGGAGCTCCTATGTTTTTCGAGATGCATATATGAATGGGATCAAAGCTTCTATGTTCAATCCAATGATGATAATGACCAAGATTGAATGCACTACAAGAAAATGTGGTTTTAGTAGCATCGAATGACCGCGTTTGAATATGACATGCAACTATTTCACTTGATCTAATATAATTGCAGTGTTTCTAATATAAATGCAGTGTTTTAGTTTCAAACGTATGCTACTATGGGATAATATTTTCAGTCGTGCTCAGCTATCATGCTTCGGCTTGCTATGCCAACCTTTTTTTCAATCTCTTTCGTTCTCTACCCCAAAATTAAAACAAAAACCCAAAACCAAATTTTATAATTCCGAATCGTCTTCTCCGAACTTTATGAAATTTGATCTACATAAGTACAGCATAACCGAGTCTTCAATCTTAGATTTGGGACGGATAAGCTTATTTTTTCTCTCTTTTGTTCTCTGCCCAAAGTGGAGAATCACAAGGAGACGGAGATTCTTATTTTGGGACGATTATGGTATCTTTGTTCCCATATCTTGTTTTGACTATTCAGGTACTCAGTATATTCTATGTTATATCAATTATTATAATTCAAGGCTGCATATAGAGTTGTGTAATAAGGGAAGGGCTTAGCATTTATGGATATAACAATCAATTCTTAGATGATTTAACATTTTATGAGCATTTAAAATGCAAAATGCATACTTATTATCATTTTTACCTTAATGGATTTGGTTGAGTTATGTTTCCAGGTTCTGTGTACTTACAATCTAGTGGTATATATCCATTTTTTCTTAATTTGTGTTATTTTTGCTTAGCCTAAACTTTTTGACTATTAATGTCCTATGTTGATTCAACATATCTAAATTGTTTTCTAATGCATATTATTACACCCAAAATTCACTTTCTTTGTAAGCATTTGACCAGAATTTGTTTGCCTTTTTTATCAGTAAGTATGTGAAAGCTGTAAAAGATAATCAATTATCAAATAGGTGACTATATTTGGATTTTTCTTTACTTTACAGTATAAGCGCATTTTTATCGGCTAACACCACGAAATACCCATAATTCATATTCAAAATTTTCTCCATGGTTCTTTGATTTCATGTTATTAGTTATATTGCATTTTATTTATTTTCTAAATTTCAAAAAACATATTTGATTTTTGTTTATCCTTAGATACAAATTCCAAGTCTATAGAGCATTTGTTGTAGTTTATTATATATCTATATGTGGTCCAAACTATCATTTTTTTTATTACACTTCCAACAGGGAAGTAGGATTTAGTGGTATAATATATGAATATATAATTGTTTTCAATTTTAAGGATTTCTTATCATAGCGGACTTCATGGGTGATTTCTCCGCAAATAGTACCTAATTTGTTGAAGAAACCGATAGTTTGCGATTGAATTATTTTGCATGCTTTTAGGGTTCTAGAAAATGCGACTCAATAAAATGTTGTATGCTCAATAATTTTGCATCGCTTGTTGGGTTGGTTTTCTAAGCTATTTCCATTTCAGTTTCAGCTTTTAAGTAAAGGTTGAGAGGATTTATGGAACATTAATAACAAACTTAAAACCACTTAGGTTATTGTAGCATGGAAGTTAATAATTTTTATCTTAGAGTCTAATTATGGAGCGTAAGCATTACAATCTATCAATAAAACCACTTTTGGTTGAAGAGTTGAGGTGAATTAGTGAACTTGCTGTAAGTTTAAAGATATTAATATATATTTTAGAGCTACGTTTTTTTTTTTTTTTTGATTAGTGCGTTTAATGTATGTGGTGTTGTATTTTACAGGTTAATTTGAAGTTCTTAGTTTCATTTTTGTGTTATATAAATCTTTAGTTATTCAAGCTTATAGAATGACGATGATAGCGGTTGAATTAGAGGATTGTGAAAGTATGAATTTAAAACACGTGTTAAGTTAATGTGTAATAGTTTCACTCGTTGGTATAACTAAATTCAGTATGTGACTAAGTGTTTAGCGTGATAAATTTGAAATCGAGGTAGATGCCACTTGAATCGGATATGATACGCTATACATCAATTTCAGTTTTGGTAATAAATATAATTTTTTATTAGAACCGATGGTTTTTTTAAACCGCATCTCTATTCCATTTTTTTATTTTGAGGTATTTTACCACTTTTGAGGTGGAGCCTTGACGCAACGGTTAGATCACCTGTATGGTGATCTGGGCGTATAAGTTCGAGTTCAGAAATAGCCTCTTCGCAGTGTGAGAGAAATGCTACGTACATTATCGACCCCTCCAGAGTCCGCTGTCGTGCGGGAGCCTCGTGCACTGGTTCCACGGTTAGGTATTTTACCACTTTCACATGTATTTTCTAGGAATGAACTATGAAATCTGAAAATATATAATTAGATTAATCAAGTATGGATATGATATATGAGCATGAATACAATTAACAATGCATATTTTCATCGGATAAAAATGTTATATGTGTTTTGGAAGTGATATATCTACACGCTTCCATTTATAATCCATATAACTCTGTCAGTTCCGTATATTTAAAATATGTTGATGTGTTGTTCAATAAGCTGCATTTAGTTCTGGACATGGTAGATTTACAAATGGGCAAGCCAAAACAATGGAGTCACAAACTTTGTGACAATAGTGACATCGAATATGGGTACTCAACAGCTGCTTACTGGCATGGTGGGCAAACCTTCAATGCAGATTGCTAGGGATAGTGATGATGCAAGAGGTGAGGATGCATTTTAGACCAGAGCTGTCGAACAAACTTAATTAGACACTGTTGTTCGATCCACTGTCTCATGAGCAACCGAGAAGGTCGCTAGACTTCAGATGAAGGATGTTGTTGTTTGGCTGACAGAGAGAGGAGTTTCTCTGGGTGTCATTGATGCTGCCTTGGATGTTGTTCTTCCTGAATCTTATGATTCTGTAAGTTTTTCAACTTTCATGTAATGGTTCGTATGTTACATAAATCATACCGGTGCTATATATATTCAGAGCATATTAAACTGTGATAATGTATGTGATCATGTGTATGGTGCTTGGCCTATTAGGAGGTATTTCTAAATTAATATTTTTCATAATTAATGCACAGATATGTTTCAACGAATAAAACCAGGCTTAGATGAATCAAGTCAGCCAAAACCTAGAACAGAAAAAATTAGTTCGGACTATTAATACGATATAAAATATAACAAAACATGTATTTACTGCCTTGTGTAAAGCGTAATCCAGCCAACAAGGATGCAGAACCATTTGTAGAAGTGGTTCCTACCGGTCGCATAGGCGATACAAAGACCTTTGAGGATCCGGAACAGTTAAAAATATATATAGAGGGTTCAATCAGGAAGGAATAGAAGTTCCATTAAAACAGGTAAAGCTCTCATCTTTCGAAGGCAATCAACAGCCACTCGATAGATTATATTCTGAAGTGCGACTTTTTCATTAACTTCGACATGAAAATATAATCAGTTAAGGTTTAGACCGATGATAACAATGGAAGCATTTATTTGAATTTCATAACCGAGGTTTGTACATCCGGAAACTTAAGGGAGTACAGGAGGAAGCATGAGCATGTTTTGAAAAAGGCACTAGAATGATCTAGGCAGTTTTTAATGGGGTTGAAGTATTTACATGAGCAAGAGCCTTGTATCGTTCATTGCGATTTGATTTGCAGCAATGTATTTGTTAATGGAAACGTTGGTCTGCTATATGCTTTTCTTATACTTAAACTAACATGT
Source organism: Allium cepa (assembly GCA_030765085.1). Lineage (NCBI taxonomy): Eukaryota > Viridiplantae > Streptophyta > Magnoliopsida > Asparagales > Amaryllidaceae > Allium > Allium cepa. The sequence continues at coordinate 313,901,310 of CM060932.1, read as the reverse complement.
TCAAAATAATATTTTGATGAAAGGCAAAGTGTTTTTGTTAAGGTAAAGATATTTTGTTGGTCATGGAACTTGTTGAATAATTAAACGTTTTCACATCAACGTGTCACTTGTAAAAACTCAAACTATGAATATGATTTATGGCTTTTCACGTTTATAGTGATTTTACTATAGCGATTAAGGGAAGACGCAATTGACGTCTTTCATTGACTATTAACTTTTCAAATTAGCAACCTAGGATTAAGGAGTAGTGACTTTGTTCTTGTCCGGATCCACTCTTTTAATATATATTAATAATTTATTAATAGTTGGTTTGGAAGTGCAATCTTTTGTTCCAACCGTGAACTTTTAAAATTGTCTTCATACGAAACATGGAAAAAACATATGTTATTGTATAATTAATTTAAACGAATAAATATATTTTGATTTATTGTATATCATATATGGATATCTTTGAATTTCAAGATTATGCATTAAACTGTGAATAAATGATACAAATATCAAAATGGAAATGATTTTATCATGTTGGGAATGATTTAATAAGTTGATTCTGATTAATTAATTTAAACAAATGAATACATATCTTGATTTATTGTGTATCATATTTGAATTTATAAATTTCAAGGTTATGCATTAAACCGTGAATAAATGATATAAATATCAAACGTATGTGTATAAGAAACTTTATGAGTGCAAAAATATATCTAAGGAAAGAAAAATAAAATACTTTATTAATAGTTGACTTGTAAGCGCAAATTTTCCGGTGCACCGTGAACTTTCAAAGTTGCCCTTATATGGAACATGGGAAAAATATATGTTGATGTATAATTAATTTAAACAAATGAATATATCTTGATTTATTGTATGCCATATATACCGATATTTATGAATTTCAAGGTTATGCATTAAGCTATAAATGATACAAATATCAAAACGGAAATGGTTTTTACCGTGTTGGAAACAATTTAATTAGTTGATTTTGATTAATGAATTTAAACACTACAAGAAAAAAAGTAATTTTCGACGGCTCGTCGCCGTCGCGAGCCGTTGGAAATGCCTTAGAAATCCGGACCACGCATTTCGTCCATTTTCGACGGATTCAGCGAAGGGATTGCGACGACACTTTCGACGGTCTTTTCGACGGCAGAGACGACCATGTGGTGTAGAAATTTTCCACTAAGCCGTCGCAAGCCGTCTCAATTTATAGCCTTCGGAAGTCGTCGCATGCCGTCGAAAATATTGGCCAATAGGCCGCTGGAAGCCGTCAGAAATTTGGGTAATTTTTTTTCTGCGGCACGACATCAATTCCATATCAATATATAACACGATTCATCAAAATCAATATATAAGTCAGATATATAAGCCGAAATCAATACCAATATAAAACTCAAACATCATCATATCAAACACAAGCATATTCAATCAATACAAAACAACCTTCCATCGTAAGTCTCATCCATCCAACTCCAATATTTACATCCAACATCAATGTACAATGTATACATCCAAAATCAAACTCCATATATCAACTACACAAATCAACCACATAAATCAATGTCAAGCACCACATGTCCATAAATTAATCTCACCATCACTCAATGTTTATATACACCAGTTTCAAATAAAAAAAAATGCAAATCGTACTTCAAGATTAATCATCGACTTCGGAACCACTAGACGAAGGGAATGCTTCATGAGGTTCTGCATACTCGATCAAACACTGGTTGAGTTGTTCCGTTTGTACCGCTCGGAAGCAGTCTTGTTCTTGTAACTGTGCAATATGTCGTCGAAGCTCATTTATCTCTGCATTGTCCTGAGCCATTCAGTAAGCCGTTTGTGATATCCAAGCCTACAAAACAAGTTTGAAATATGTTTAAGTTATTACGTAACTTTTATAAAAGTTAAACAAATTTTACAACGTAGTTAATTTTTATAAATGATGGATTGATTGCCGTAGCCGTAGCGTCTGTTTCTCTAGGCCGGGTCCATAACAGAGTCAAAGATCGCGTCCTCCTCGTCCGTGGCAATTGCTTCCGCTCGGAGTGCTCAAGCATCTACGCACATGCCTGCATAAATTTTTCCTGCAACATAAAATTAAATTCAAATAAATATTACATGACATTATTATAATATTTTATAACTAATTAATTAAAATTATCATTATTAATAACTTATAACTTAAAATATACTTACATGTGCAGTGTAAGCTCTATCATCCTCATGTCAGGCATACGATACTAATCCCTTATCATTTGTCTGCCTAACATGAGTATGCTCAAACACGTCCATATACGAGATAGGACCACCACACTCTTTTTCCTGCAATAATTGATGTATATTATTTTTGTTCATACAAATTTATACTAAAAATGTGATAACTGTTTGTAATTGCAATTAATTAATTTATCAGGTAGTCGCTATGGTGTTGGAATGATTTTGAGCCACCACGGTGTGTGACTACATTTTTCTGCCTATTCGTAGAGTTCATGTCCGAATGCACCTGCAAATTAAAAATTAAGATTATATTTTACAGGTATAAATTATGTATTTTGTACTGAATAAATTAAGGTGATATCTGATAGACTTACCTTGAATTCGTCGCTATCCCACTATGCGACCCAAGCATCTCAGACGTTGGCGCCCATCCATTGTGGCTTCTTCTCGGATTTTCTTATGGTAGACATCGTATGTCTATAATTCTTTGCCACTTTTGAGTTCCAGTGGCACTGGCAAAGAGAGTTGTCCTCCTTTTGTAAGTCTAATGCCCTATGTATATGTTGAAAAAATATAAGATACATTTATACTTAGTCAGTAAATTGTAAAGTGATTATATATAATGGTACATAATTTTACACTTACCATGAAGTCCTGCCTTATGCTCTCCCGTAGATGGTCCGGTGTAACGACCCGTATTTTTACGGATCGAAAGATCGTAGAACCGTCAACATTAAGTCGTTGATGTTGTTAAGTCGTTTAAAGCTTAAGTCGTATGGAAGCTAGCTCGTGTGGTGCTTAAGTCGTGGGAAGCTTGGGTCGTATGGAGCGACCTATAGGTTAGAATGAGTTAACGGTTTAGTGGATAGAACGACTTATAGTAGTGACCGACTCATAGGGGTGACCGACTTAACAGGAGTTAACGACTTAACGGAGTTGGCGACTTAAGGGAATTGGCGACTCAAGACAGTGAGCGGGTTAGTGGAGCTAGCGAGTTAACGACCTAAGGGTTTAATGGGTTAAGCGAGTGAATGACCTAAGATTGAACTGTGATGTAGTTAGGTCGTGAACGACCTAAGGCTTAAGTCGTTATGGTATAAGTCGTAAGTCGTAGGGACTTAGGCTTAGTGTTAATTCATTAGGTCGTGTCTTAGTTAAATCGCGTACGAGTTAGGTCGGCATCCCTGATAGGTCGTTAGATCGGCAAGGTAGTGAGTCGTTAAGTCGCGCCTATGGTAGGTTGTTAGGCCGGCTGTTGAGTTGAGTAGTTGAGTCGTCTCGTATGTTAAGTCGTTGAGTCGCTGAGCCGTGTAAGTGTTAGGTCGTTAGGTCGTCTAGGCGACTCAGGAGGAGAGGCGCATGAGTGTTAGGTCGTTGAGTCGCATCTGGTTAAGTCGTTGGGTCGGCTAGGCTTGATAGGTCGTAGGTCGGGGGATCTCTTAAGTCGTGGACGACTCATGGGGGCCGCGACTTAAGGGATTTTCAGCCTATAAATAGAGGCACCTATCTTCACTTTTTGCACCGGATTTTGGAGCGACGAAGTGCTGCCATTTTGAGAGCTCGACTACAACATTTCTTCACTTCTTTTCTCCACTCTAATCTTGTGCTAACATCCATCCAAGATCAAAGATCCAAGATCCAAAGTTGAAGATCTTCATCCAACAAAGAGAGATTTCATCGATTGAAGCGAGATTTTGCCGGATCAAGCTTGGTTCTTCGCTGTCTAGATCTGGAGTTGGTTGTTTTTGAGGTGTTTTGGTGATTTGGTGAGTGGTGGTTATCTCTCACACGGAACCAAAGGAGTATATTGGATCAATGGCTTGTTTATGTGTTAAAGATAGAGATTTCTTGCATTTTTCTTAAGTCTGCATGTAGATCCATTGTCTATGAAGTTTTGGATACCCATTTTGCTACATGTTAACTTATATAAGTTTATTCATCAAGTTGTAGAGATATTTGCTTATAATTCATACTTGTTAGATTTGGACATTTTAATTACGAAATTGCCATTCTTGTATAATTGATTATTAGATTTTGTTTGAATGTTTGACTGCTTGGATTAATGATTGATTTGATTGATAGATTGTTGCAAATTAGCTAATAGTTGATTTGGACAAGTTGGTTGAAGATGATTCAAAAGCTAAGTGGAGAGGCTCTTGAATGGTGAAAGCTGCTTGTGGCATATGAAGCGGATGTTAAAGCTCATATGGATAGATTCGATGATGATGGACTTTGCTATGATGCGATAGAGCAAAGTGTGATGTTGGGATGAGACTTTGCTATGATGAGAGGAAGCAAAGCATGATGTTGAGACGGGACTTTGCTATGATGCGATGAAGCAAAGCATGATGTGAGATAGCCTTGGTTTAATCCAGACGGGATCATCCCAAGCATGTTGATAACTCGATGATGCGATTCGAGTTGGTTGATAATGGTGGGCTCGAGAGGCGCTTGGGCTAGTATGAGAATAGTCGTCGAGGAGGATGACCAGGAGGCTGAGATTTCATCGTTATTGAAGGTTCTAGCATGCTCAAAGCAAGAGTACGTTGGGACGGGCTGCGACGACATTCCAAGCACGGGCTGCGACGACGTGCTAGTACTCTGGACAGATTCGATAGTCCTAGGCACGGGCTGCGACGACGTGCGGAGTTATGTCTAGAACCGGGGTTACCATTAGCCCTTGGCGGATGGATGAGATAATGTGACGGTCATTCAATTAACGGTGAAATCATGGCAATGATAACAGTGATAGCCAGAGTCATGGATGTTTGGATGTTTGGTTGTATCATCATTCGGTCTCAAGAGCGATGTTTTGTGGTTGCTTATCTGATCTTGGTTTAGGCCTTGGGGGTTTGTACTTGGAAAACATCGACCTTGACTCGAGTGATAATTGCTTTACTTTAATTGCCTGCTTTGCTATGTTTGTTTCTGCTTAGTGTGTCTGGGGGCTATCACTGTAGAAAGAGGTGGAGTGGGATGGTTGAGTTCCTATTCCTTTGTACCCTTTATGCTCTTTTGGTATGTTTGATAGCTGATTTACTGCTCACTAAGACTTTTGTCTGACTCAAGGTTTTATGTTTAACTCTTATTACCTTGGGCTGTTCATTCATGTTGGGATGGGCAGACTAGGTAGCAGGTGACATGTGCTGTTCTTAGTAATCAACGTTGTTGGTGACGAAGACGAGCTGGAGGTTTTTGCATATTGTTTTCTTACTATATGTACTGGATGTTCCGCTGTTTGTTTGATACTCTGAGTGTTATGTAGTGAGGCTTGATGTATTGACTATTCAGATGTTTGTAATAAACTACTATGAGTTTATATGATGAGAATTCTGTTCTATAGAGCTTCACTATGTATACTTTCTATTGTATTTTATCCATGCGCTGTGAGTAATACGATAGAGTTTATTGTTTTACCCTACCCTGACTATCGTCCATGGCGGCCTGGCACACTTTTCAGCGCATTATTCCTTGTTTAAGTGCAGGAGTCTTGGGCGGTCGTCACATTTGGTATCAGAGCTTTGGTTAATCGATTTTAGCCAACGCTCGCTAACGTAACTACGTATGAGAGGCGTAATTGTATTTTGATGGATGATTACTATATATAATATAGTAGCTTAGAAGGATTTGAACTTCTTATGTAGTTGTTTCTCAGGGTATATTAATCATTTCTTTTAGATATTAGGAATGAGTCGAAGACGGAGACCAGCTGCTGAGGGAGCCATGCTGTGGAGGGGGCTGTTGATTATGCTTCTATGTTCGAGGCTATGTTGACTTCGATCATGAGAAGGATGCCAGCTCTGGGGCCACCAGTAGACGTTGGAGTTCAGGTTCAAGCCCCAAGACCAGTGGATTTTGCTAAGTTGTGTAAAGACTACACTGCTATTGGAGGAAAGGTTTTCTTGGGAACAGAATCAACCATAGAAGTCCAGAGATGGATAGATGCTTGTAGAAGGATCTTTGGTGTTTTGGGAATTGAGGATGCAACTAAGAGGAAGCTTGCATCAAGACAGCTTCATGGAAGAGCTTCTGATTGGTGGAACTCTATCACCATTGATACTCCAGAGGAAGAGATCACTTGGGAGCAATTCCAAGCTAGATTTGAAGCTAGGTTCATTTCTACAGCTCAGAAATCTGTTCTGTTTAAGAAGTTTGTGGAACTCAAGCAAGGTGGAAGACCAGTTCTTTAGTATGTTTCTGAGTTTGAAGCCTTTTCCAAATATGCTCGGTCATATATTGAATCTTCATATCAGAAGAATGAGAAGTTTGTGACAGGCTTGGATAGTTATCTTGGGAGGCAGTTGGTGGATCATCTGGATGATTCATTTGAGAAGCTTGTGGAGAAGGCTCTCAGGCATGAGAATCTGTTTCCTAAGGAAGGATCTGTTGTTGCTGTAACCAAGGAGCGAAGTGGAAACAAGAAGAGGAAGCAGCAGCAGCAGAAGGGTAAGGATGGCCAGAAGAAACCGAAGGGTGAAGTGACCTGCTACAACTATCAGCAGAAGGGTCATCTCTCCAGGGATTGCAAGAAACCGAAAGTGCCGGTGAAGTGCCACAACTGTGACAAATCGGGGCATTTTAGGAAGGATTGTCCGGAACCGAGGAAGGACAAGCAGATTGTGCAAGCTTATGCTTTGGGGGCTGTGCCATCATCTTTGAAAGCTCCTACTGCTGAAGAGGAGGGAAAGAGTGTGGTGGTTCAAGGTACTCTTTCCATTTGTGGTGTTCCAGTTAGAGTGTTGTTTGATACTGGGGCGTCGCATTCCTTTGTTTGTAGTGAACTTGTAGGCCGGTTGGGTTTGGAACCAGATATTGTTGATAGACCATTGGTTGTGACTAATCTAGTTGGGGGTTCGTCTTGTTTGTGTATGGTATGTCGTGGTCTAGTTGTATCGAGTCATGATTGCTCTTTTGTTTGTGATTGTTTTGTTCTGAACTTTGTGGGGTTCGGAATTATTTTGGGTATGGACTGGCTTAGGAAGTATGCGGCAAAGGTTGATTGTGGAGGCTTGAGGTGACTGTCGAGAATGTGGAGAGGCGAAAGGTTGTGATACGATGTAAGCATGAGGAAGGCGTCTTCATGAGCTTCATGTATTCGCTGGTTGTTCCACGGGATGGACTGTCATCGGTGCCTATTGTGAATGGATTTGAGGATGTCTTTGATGAGGTCAAAGGGTTACCGCCGCATAGAGAGATCGAGTTTTTGAGTGAGCCAGACCAGTTGTGATGCCTCTTAGGCGAATGGCGCCTAGGGAACAACAAGATTTGAAGGTGCAAGTTGATGACCTTTTACAGAAAGGATTCATTCAGCGTAGTATGTCCGAATGGGATGCACCAGTTGTGTTTGCAACCAAAGCGGATGGATCGTTGAGGTTGTGTGTCGATTATCGTGAGCTGAATAAAGTGACTAAGAAGAACAAGTATCCATTGCCGAGAATAGATGACTTGTTTGATCAGCTTCACGAAGCTAAGGTGTTTTCTCAGATGGATTTGGCAACGGGATTTCACCAATTGAGAGTGGCAAAGGATAGTGTGCCGAAGACTGCTTTCAGGACACCATCCGGTTTTTATGAGTGGTTGGTAATGCCGTTTGGATTGACTAATGCACCAGCGTATTTTGTGGATCTTATGAATAGAGTATTCAGGGATCAGTTGAACAAGTTCGTACTTGTGTTCGTGGATGATATTTTGATTTATTCCAGAACTGAGTAAGAGCACAAGACGTACTTGCGTATTGTCTTGGAAATCTTGCGGAAACATCAGCTGAAGGCTAAGTTTTCGAAGTGTCACTTCTGGAAGAGTGAAGTGAGGTTCTTAGGCCATGTTATTTCTGGAAATGGAATAGCGGTTGATCCTGCTAAGGTGGCAGCAATCTAGGATTGGATTAGACCTAAGAATGCATCTGATGTGAGAAGTTTTCTCGGATTAGCAGGATATTATCGTCGGTTTATCAAAGGCTTTTCCAAGATAGCTGCACCGTTAACAGGATTGACGAAAAAGAACCAAGTGTTCAGATAGGATGCTAAGTGTGAGCAAGCTTTCGGAATCCTGAAAGAGCAACTGACAAGTGCTCCTATTTTGACTATTCCAAGTGGAAATGATGAGATGGTGGTTTACACCGATGCATGTGGCACTGGACTTGGAGCAGTGCTAATGCAGAAGGATAAAGTTGTTGCATATGCAAGTCGACAACTGAAGCCGCATGAAAGGAATTATCCGACTCATGATTTGGAGTTAGCGGCGATTGTATTTGCTCTGAAGATGTGGAGACATTATCTATTGGGAGTTCGATTTGAGTTATTTACAGATCATAAGTCGTTGAAGTATCTGTTTTCCCAAAAGGATTTGAATCTTCGACAGCAACGATGGCTAGAGTTTTTAGCATCATATGATTTTGGTATAGCCTATACTCCGGGAAAAGGTAACACAGTGGCAGATGCGTTAAGTCGAAGACATGCAGGATTGGGAGCCATGTTTTCAGAATGGAAGAGTCTTGAGTATCTGGCTGGATTTGACTTCAGGCCTAGATGTGAATTGGAACCTGAGATGTTGGCAAACTTATCGATAAGACCTACCCTTTTGGAAAGAATTGGCAAGAGCCAAAAGCGAGACGATAAGCTTGTCAAGATTATCCGTGATTTAGAATCTGGATTGGACCCAGAGAACGATAAAGGATTCGAGGTCGATCGAGAGGGTTGGCTTCGGAAACAAGGACGACTGGTTGTCCCCGATATAGATGAATTGAGGAATGAAGTTCTGAAGGAGAATCATCACCCGAAGTTGACGATTCATCCAGGTGGAAATAAGATGTATCGGGATATGAAGAGAACCTACTACTGGGAAGGTATGAAGAAGGATGTTGGAAATTTTATTTCCAAATGCATGAACTGCCAGTTGGTAAAAGCCGAACAGAAGAAGCCAAGTGGATTACTTCAGCCATTAGAAGTTCCTACATGGAAGTGGGAGCAGATATCGATGGATTTTATCGATGGGCTACCAAGAACTAGAACGGGAAATGAAGGGATTTGGGTCATTGTAGATCGTTTGACTAAGAGTGCAAGATTTATTCCTGTTCGGTCAACCAGGACTGCATCGAAGTTGGCTGAGTTGTATGTTAAGTGGATAGTTCGATTCCATGGTATTCCGAAGAGTATAGTGAGCGATCGAGACCCATTGTTCACTAGTGGATTTTGGAAGAGCTTCCAGGAAGTTTTGGGAACCTAGTTGTTTTTGAGTACAGCTTATCACCCCCAAACAGATGGTCAGACTGAGAGAGTCAACAGAGTTTTGGAAGATCTCCTCAGAGCATGTGTTTTGGATTTCGGAGGATCATGGGAAGATCATCTTCATTTGGTGGAATTTGCGTATAATAACAGTTACCAGTCAAGTATTGGTATGACACCATATGAAGCGTTGTATGGAAGACCGTGTAACTCTCCGACATGTTGGTTGGAAACTGGAGAAAAGTTGATACTTGGGCCAGAAATGATTCGACAGACTTCGGATTGTATAGAAATCATTCGGCAATGAATGAAGGCAGCCCAAGACCGTCAGAAAAGTTATGCTGATAATCGTCGTAAGGATTTGGAATTCGACGTAGGTAATATGGTTTTTGTGAAAATTTCTCCTCTGAGGAATGTTATTCGATTCGGAAAGAAAGGAAAGTTAACTCCGAGATTTGTTGGACCATTCCCGATCATCGAGCGAATTGGAAAGCTCGCCTATAAATTGGAGTTACCGGAAAAGATGTCGGATGTGCACAATGTTTTTCATGTATCGTATCTATGGAAGTATGTGCACGACTCGAATACAGTGGTTTCTGCTGATAGTTGTGAAGATTTAGAGGTTGATCCAGTTGTTACGAGACCTCGTAAGCCGCTTCGTGTTGTGGAAACCGACACGAAACAGCTTAGGAGGAAGACGATCACGTTGCTCAAGGTACAATGGAGTGATGATGTTAACGACTGTACATGGGAGGAGGAAGAGAGGATGAAGGCAGCTCATCCTGAACTCTTCGAGGTATGGCCCTAAGGTGTCGTGACATCTCATGAACTTGTAGCTTGTTCTAATCTTAGAATTCTGCATGCTAGGCTAGTAATTGGATGTATGGTTTGTTGATTGCTATGGATAGTAGGCATGCAGAATAGTTTTGATTGTTCTTGTTTGTTTGGAATTTTGGGGGCGAAATTCCTAAGGGGGAGAGAATGTAACGACCCGTATTTTTACGGATCGAAAGATCGTAGAACCGTCAACATTAAGTCGTTGATGTTGTTAAGTCGTTTAAAGCTTAATTCGTATGGAAGCTAGCTCGTGTGGTGCTTAAGTCGTGGGAAGCTTGGGTCGTATGGAGCGACCTATAGGTTAGAACGAGTTAACGGTTTAGTGGATAGAATGACTTATAGTAGTGACCGACTCATAGAGGTGACCAACTTAACAGAAGTTAACGACTTAACGGAGTTGGCGACTTAAGGGAATTGGCGACTCAAGACAGCGAGCGGGTTAGTGGAGCTAGCGAGTTAACGACCTAAGGGTTTAATGGGTTAAGCGAGTGAATGACCTAAGATTGAACTGTGATGTAGTTAGGTCGTGAACGACCTAAGGCTTAAGTCGTTATGGTATAAGTCGTAAGTCGTAGGGACTTAGGCTTAGTGTTAAGTCATTAGGTCGTGTCTTAGTTAAGTCGCATACGAGTTAGGTCGGCATCCCTGATAGGTCGTTAGGTCGGCAAGGTAGTGAGTCGTTAAGTCGCGCCTATGGTAGGTTGTTAGGCCGGCTGTTGAGTTGAGTAGTTGAGTCGTCTCGTATGTTAAGTCGTTGAGTCGCTGAGCCGTGTAAGTGTTAGGTCGTTAGGTCGTCTAGGCGACTCAGGAGGAGAGGCGCATGAGTGTTAGGTCGTTGAGTCGCATCTGGTTAAGTCGTTGGGTCGGCTAGGCTTGATAGGTCGTAGGTCGGGGGATCTCTTAAGTCGTGGACGACTCATGGGGGCGGCGACTTAAGGGATTTTCATCCTATAAATAGAGGCACCTATCTTCACTTTTTGCACCGGATTTTGGTGCAACGAAGTGCTGCCATTTTGAGAGCTCGACTACAACATTTCTTCACTTCTTTTCTCCACTCTAATCTAGTGCTAACATCCATCCAAGATCAAAGATCCAATATCCAAAGTTGAAGATCTTCATCCAACAAAGAGAGATTTCATCGATTGAAGCGAGATTTTGCCGGATCAAGCTTAGTTCTTCGCTGTCCAGATCTGGAGTTGGTTGTTTTTGAGGTGTTTTGGTGATTTGGTGAGTGGTGGTTATCTCTCACACGGACCCAAAGGAGTATATTGGATCGGTGGCTTGTTTATGTGTTAAAGATAGAGATTTCTTGCATTTTCCTTAAGTCTGCATGTAGATCCATTGTCTATGAAGTTTTGGATACCCATTTTGCTACATGTTAACTTATATAAGTTTATTCATCAAGTTGTAGAGATATTTGCTTATAATTCATACTTGTTAGATTTGGACATTTTAATTACGAAATTGCCATTCTTGTATAATTGATTATTAGATCTTGTTTGAATGTTTGACTGCTTGGATTAATGATTGATTTGATTGATAGATTGTTGCAAATTAGCTAATAGTTGATTTGGACAAGTTGGTTGAAGATGATTCAAAAGCTAAGTGGAGAGGCTCTTGAATGGTGAAAGCTGCTTGTGGCATATGAAGCGGATGTTAAAGCTCATATGGATAGATTCGATGATGATGGACTTTGCTATGATGCGATAGAGCAAAGTGTGATGTTGGGATGAGACTTTGCTATGATGAGAGGAAGCAAAGCATGATGTTGAGACGGGACTTTGCTATGATGCGATGAAGCAAAGCATGATGTGAGATAGCCTTGGTTTAATCCAGACGGGATCATCCCAAGCATGTTGATAACTCGATGATGCGATTCGAGTTGGTTGATAATGGTGGGCTCGAGAGGCGCTTGGGCTAGTATGAGAATAGTCGTCGAGGAGGATGACTAGGAGGCTGAGATTTCATCGTTATTGAAGGTTCTAGCATGCTCAAAGCAAGAGTACGTTGGGACGGGCTGCGACGACATTCCAAGCACGGGCTGCGACGACGTGCTAGTACTCTGGACAGATTCGATAGTCCTAGGCACGGGCTGCGACGACGTGCGGAGTTATGTCTAGAACCGGGGTTACCATTAGCCCTTGGCGGATGGATGAGATAATGTGACGGTCATTCAATTAACGGTGAAATCATGGCAATGATAACAGTGATAGCCAGAGTCATGGATGTTTGGATGTTTGGTTGTATCATCATTCGGTCTCAAGAGCGATGTTTTGTGGGTGCTTATCTGATCTTGGTTTAGGCCTTGGGGGTTTGTACTTGGAAAACATCGACCTTGACTCGAGTGATAATTGCTTTACTTTAATTGCCTGCTTTGCTATGTTTGTTTCTGCTTAGTGTGTTTGGGGGCTATCACTGTAGAAAGAGGTGGAGTGGGATGGTTGAGTTCCTATTCCTTTGTACCCTTTATGCTCTTTTGGTATGTTTGATAGCTGATTTACTGCTCACTAAGACTTTTGTCTGACTCAAGGTTTTATGTTTAACTCTTATTACCTTGGGCTGTTCATTCATGTTGGGATGGGCAGACTAGGTAGCAGGTGACATGTGCTGTTCTTAGTAATCAACGTTGTTGGTGACGAAGACGAGCTGGAGGTTTTTGCATATTGTTTTCTTACTATATGTACTGGATGTTCCGCTGTTTGTTTGATACTCTGAGTGTTATGTAGTGAGGCTTGATGTATTGACTATTCAGATGTTTGTAATAAACTACTATGAGTTTATATGATGAGAATTCTGTTCTATAGAGCTTCACTATGTATACTTTCTATTGTATTTTATCCATACGCCGTGAGTAATACGATAGAGTTTATTGTTCTACCCTACCCTGACTATCGTCCATGGCGGTCTGTCACACTTTTTAGCGCATTATTCCTTGTTTAAGTGCAGGAGTCTTGGGCGGTCGTCACATCCGGGATCCTGCTCCACTTCGGCCAGCATACAGTTATACGGCTCATGTATGCTTGCTTCGATATGCTTAGCACAATGTTATAAGGCTCAAGCTCAAAACCTCTGCATTAAATATGTTATAGACAAATCATAACTAATATATCATACAAAATATTTTCAATGCTGAAGTAAATGTAATACCTACGAGCCATCAGCTTTCGGTAGCAATCTAACTACTGTACGCGGCGTCTCCTACGAAGAGTCGTTGCCATCGCCACCGCTGCGACCCGTCCCTCTCTGAGACCCAAAGGGGGAACCAAACTGTAAAGAACTCCACCGCCTAAAGAAGGACATCTATAATACCCGTCACATACATATTATTTTATTATGATAGAACATGTCATTCTATTATGAGTAAATGTATCAAGATTTAACATCAATAATCGCATGTAACATACAAAAAAGTGTAACATCAATACTCTCATAACTTACCTTTTTTCAACATGTATATTATTAAATTAGTCCTTGTCATTTTCTGATTCAGACTCTGTCTCGTACTCTATATTGTTTTCCTCTGTGTTCTCAAATGCTTCTATTAATACATTTGATTCATCATTTAGAGGTCCTAAATCTGTTTGGGCATCTGTTATTGCAAATTCGAAACTTTTCTTGATATCCACTTGGTACGTTTGTTCGTTCGAAATATGCTTTCCATCAAACGTAAAACTTGCCTTCGTTTAAAAAATCGCCGACCAATCTGCTTTATTTCTTTTTATAGATGAATAAGGAAAATAATAAACTTGTAGGGCCTGTTTTGCTAGAATACTTATGATAACGTGATGTATACTTTATTCCAATAATATTATATTTTTGGTGCACGTTGATTCCAGAACTTGGAACATTACTAAACCAGTTGCATCTAAACAAATAAACTTCTTCCGCAGGTCTGGTGAAATATGTTAATTGCAAAACCTGAGTTAACACGTCGTAAAAATCATTTATGTGATCATTTGGATCATCACTACCTGAGTTATCGAAATTTTGTGAACCATTTAAAATAAAATGATTTGCAAAATATAATTATTACTATGCTTGTAACTTGTCCAATACAAGAACAAATCCGACAAATATTGTATTGAATGAATATAAATGTCCGTTCTGTGATAAAATGGAATACCATACAACGATCATATACAATATTTATTAGACGTGGCCAAAAACTCTCCAAGGGATTTACAAAAAGTAAAGCGTGTTATATAACAATTTTTACAATAATTTATATACATTCTAAAAAACGCATACATCAAATCCTCGTTTTTGTCATTTTGAAAACGCATACAGAATTCCGAGCATCGACTCTAATCAATCCAAAGTAGCCCAAATGCGTGCATGCACTAATTAATCAACGCATATACATCAATTAATACACATATACACTAAACAAATTTCTCTCTCAACATTTTAATGATAAAAATTGTAATAACAACCAATTAGCACTAAATGGGGTATATCAAACAATCAATGGGGTATTATACGACTATAACAAATTAACCCTAAGTTAACAAATCAAAATTAATTAGTATTTAAGAATAAAACCTGATTGGAGATTGATGAAAGTGCTAGACTTGTTGAGAGTGGAGAATGATAGAGTTGGAGAAGCTCGGGGAGGCACGGCGGCTGGTTGACGATGGGGAGGAGGAGAAGGTAGGGTTTTTGTTGAATTTGGGGAAGATTGAAAATGAAGCAGCAGCTCTCGGCCTTGAGGCATATATGCACGATAATTTTCGACGGCTAGCGACGGTCATCGACGGCATCATTGTTTCGGTTTTCGACAGCTAGCGACGGCTATTATATATTATATACGAAAATGCCACGAAATTCGACAGCCGTCGCTAGCCATCGGAAACTGCCTCCGGCGGCCGTTGGAAGCCTCCATCGCTATTTACTGTTCTAGTAGTGAAACAAATGAATGTATATCTTGATTTATTATATATCATATTTCGAGATTTATGAATTTCAGGGTTATGCATTAAACTGTAAATAAATGGTACAAATATCAAAAGGTATATGTATGAGAAACTTAACGGGGGAAAAAATAGATTTAAGAAAAGAGAAATAAAATGTTGGAAAGTGGAATGAATAAGCATTAATTTGCATTAATTCAATAATGTCATTATTATATTAATTTACTGCACCATCAAACAAGTGGCAAATATAACGTTGTATAATTACGAGAATAAACGCATTGGAAAATTAAGGGTAGTAACCATATAACATTATACAATTATGGGCAACAAGCATATAACATTATATAATTCTGTTAATAAACTGAAAAATATAACATGTTATTATAGCAATGATACCGCTCTATTAACTTTTCAATAAAAAAAAACTATGAGAGTATTTATGACCATTCGGTATCACTAGCTAGCGTATACCATGTATAACGTTACATAATATTTGACTATATCAGTCACTTAAGATTTCTCTAGACTGTAATTTTTTTCCCACCCTGATCCAATTTTTTTGAATCAATGAATGATTTAAGATACTGCAGATGAATTAAAATAGACGTGGCATTTATATTCATGATCCTTAATCGGTCCGCCATAAAATTTTCAAACTTCATAAAAAAAATATAGCATTCTGTAAATATATACCAAATACTATAAAAACCATTAGCTCTATCCATCCATATTCACGTCTCTTTCCATTCCTATTTCTTTTCCACTTCTCTCTCGCGTCACCTCCATTAAGATCTCTCACCGCCACTATTTCTTTTTGGACACGCTTCATTGAGTTGCTGGCCATCGTTAACCTTCGATATCACAGCCTCAAGTTAGTGTAACTATACCACTAAAACTGTGCTTTACACTAAAGTAATTTTATTCTACAGAAACAAAATCATTTCTGCGACTGCAACTTCACACTTCTATTTTATATTAAAATGATAATTTGCACCTTTTAGAATTTGTTTGTATTGTTTATTTAAGTGCATTGCTCTATATATTCTCAAAATAATATCATGATTACATGTTATTTACAGACATAAAATCAAATGATCGATGAAAATTTATTCTTTTTTCATGTTTTTTTTATTTTTAGCTATATTTCAATCTTATTCTACAAATTCATTTCTGCAACTACAACTTCTACACTTCTGTTTATATTAAAAGGTAATTTGCACTTTTTAGAATTTGCTGTATTGTTTTTTAAGATAGTACTTTGTGTACTCTCAAATAATATCATGATTACATGTTATTTACGGATATAAAATCAACCGATCGATGAAAATTTATTCTTTTTTCATGTTACCTTTTATTTTTAAAAATGTATAAAGATAATGCTTCTCATAAAAAATGTCCAAAAGTACGGTTGTCACGTTATTATTACTTTAATCTATATATTAAAAAATTAGTTTCAACATACAACACAATTTATCAGTCAACCAATGAATAATAAATACTCTGATAAGCAAAGGTCGACTCAAAAAGATTATATATCTCCAAAAACATCTTCAACGAAAGATAGTGTGTATGTCCAGAAATCAACAAGTGACGTTAAAAAAAATCCCCTTCAAAAGATGATTATGGTTGGAATGATAAATTTACTTCTAAAGTGATAGGTGATATATCATTCAGATTTTTTATAAATAATATAATTAAATTGTATCATCTTATCAGTTTTCTCTTTCAATTTTTGCTATCAGCGTAAACTTTCACAAACGCATCTCTATAGATATTACCAAATGTTACTATCACTTAGATCTAGTAATTATACTTTTTTTTAAAATTCAATATGCTCTCCTACATATATTACCAAACTTAGTCACTTAAGTATATGATCTAACAATTGAACTTCCTATACGATTTCGTTCTTTGTTAATTGATAATGAAAACAAAAATTAAATCTAACAAAATATTAAATGTTGCAACTTAGAAGTGAAATTCAAACGGATTACACATGGTTCCAACGCAAAAAAATAGCTACATATTTAAGAAAATTATTTCTCTTAAATATGTTAAACACATATAATTTGTATCAATTTACTCACGAAGCATTTGCTATCATCACGCGCGAAGCGCGTACCATAACAATCGTTAGTATAATGCATGTATGTACCTTCTATTATTATCATAGTACAAAAATATGCTAATTGGCCGACTGCCTTATTCTACAAGTTTTAGCTGTAAATACTCAATATTACCTTTTTCCTATGCAACCCAATGATTGGTAAGACATTGTTATCATATTATCAAATTCATTGTATTTGATTTTCACAGACATGTAATGTAACGACCCGTAACTTTATCGCCTTAATTACAAATATTTAAATTATTTTAATTATTCAAATATAGATTATTTTTCAACAAATAATCAAGTTTTAAGTCATAAATAATAATAAACTTATTTTGGAAACACGTTCACAAAATATACACTTTGGAAAAATATCGATAAATGGTCGAAAATCGTTACATCAATAAACAACTCTACAATTATCAGACATCACGCATGGAGCTGGATACATACACTTATTTTTATAACTGAACAAGAATATGAAATAAAATTATTTATTTTATTTCTGGGAAAAATGAAGGTATTCATGACACCATCGAGTGATTCACTTATATTTAAATATTGATTTATGAATTTTAATTGAGATTTAATGATTTAATAATCATTATAATGGTTTTAATAATTGTTTTAAAAGATAATAATTCGTTTTAAATAATTATAAAGTGATAATAAATCATCGTAATAGTTTAAAAAAAATATATACTTGATTTGAGAATATAAGAAAATTGATATCGCTTTATTGATACAACAACACCTTTTGTAAACGATTGTTTAATACTAATTTATATTATTTTATAAATCAAATTTAATCATTTTAATTAGATAAAAATGATAAGAAACGAGTTTTCAAATTTTGTTTACATTTATATGTAAAATAACTTATAAGTGGAAATATGATCGGGAATCGGTTTCTCGATTTTCAACGGTTTAACGAACAGAAGTTGTTCGAAAGTCGTTGCACCCTTATGTATATGTCATGTGCACATATATAACATATAAATGCACGCCCTAACATGCACATGAATACACACATACATACACACACATACACACACACACACATACATACATATATACATATACATTTAAATACACATATTACAAAATATCAAAATACTTTCCTAAAAATTTAATATTTAAACAACCCAAAAGCATCCATCAACACTCCTTAGACTATATCACCTCAAGCACAAGGAGGCACAAGGGAGGAGGCTTTCCATACATTTGGAGGAGATGGAGGGGGTGTGAGCAAGGGGGAAATGTGTAATTTTGCATTTAGATATTTGTTTCCAAATTTTTGCTATAAATACCCTAGCACATAAATTCTTAACACTTATTCTTCATCTTCTTCCTCCACTTTTAAGCTTTTTTAATGCCTTTCTATGTTAGAAAAATTGTGAAGAAAATATTTGTTGAAATAAATTAAATTATTAGTGTGTATATTAGTATAAACACCTCAAAACCACTTCAATTCACTCCTTTTTCTCCTTCATTTCCACAGCCGCCATCACCTCTTCATTTGTCCGATCCAACCACCATCTCCACAACTAGGTCGTGAGCACCCAAGGCTCCAAGGAGCAAGGCCGAGTAACTAGGAAGGACGAATAGCAAGTGTTGTGGGCTTAGAATTGAAGTTAGCAAGGCTATTGTTGATTCTAGCTAGTCCGTCATCAAATGAAGGTGAGAAATTCTATTTATAATAAGATATATCGAAAGATATATATGTTTGGTTATGCTCGGTTGTGATGATTTTTTTATCATGTTTGGATGATGATGATATGACCGACAAGTTACGTAAAATGCATGTCGAAAATAACAAAAGAAATCACTTTCCTTTCTGTAAATGAAATGACATATATGAGTTGTTAAACCTCTTCAAAAATGGTTTTAAATGATTTATAACACTAAAATACAGTTCAATGAAGTTTTGACAAGTTATGAAAATTGAGTCAAAAATAAGCACGTTGCGTAATAATAGTTCACAATTTCACACCGTAGAAAGTTAAATACATTAAAACGATGTATTTAGAGTCGAAATTCTTTAGAATAAGAATTTTCCAAATTCATACAATCATAATTTTCAAAAAAAAGAAAAATATCGAGATTTCATTTAGTAGATTTTGAAATATGAGCAAAACAAGTTTTCGAAATAGTCGCGGTTCGGCAGTTCGGAAACCAAAGCGAATTTTTTTTATAAATGATTTTTTTAATTCTTTAAAAATACGAAATAAATTCTATAAATCTTTTGAAAGATATTTAATTATAAAAATAGATTTCTAAATTGATTGAAAAGTTGTTTTGATTCAAATAAGCTTTGAAAACATTATTCGCAACACTATTCGCAACACTTTTTACAGCATTTTTAATAGCTTTTAAAATATAGATTTAAACTTAATAACTCTTTTCTAAATCTTTTATAATTGTTTTCAAATAAATAATTGTATTCTAAAGATTATTTGAAGGTTTCATAATTTATTTTGAAAGGTTTAAATAATGACCTAAAGAAAAACTGTTAAAATCAAGTGATTTAATCTTGGCTCTAAAAGCCGACGAGTAGAATGGATTTTTCTGTTCATGAGATCTAGATGTGGGGTGCTTAAACAAAAGAGATGTTCAGGAGCAACCAGTGCCATGACTCACCTGGTAGACAAGGAATAGATAAGGTTGAAATGTCGGAAACGAGGCAAGTATAAAAGAGTCAATTTCCAAAATCAAATACAACTTGGATTGTATAGAAATAATCTTCTTATACTTGGTATTAAATTTCGAGGAGGGAACCCGTACTATCCATGTGAATTTAAAAGGTGACTTTACTACTATTCGATGGATAGTAAAGGTTGAATACAGGAATTGATGCTGAGTAGGATTGGTATAATTTATATCAACCCTTTTTACTGAATGAAGTTTTGCAATATGATTTGTGAGAAATGATTTTGATTTTGTATTTCCAAAGTTAAAGAGAGGTTTAATGATTCCATATATACCGAGAAGAAATGTTTAAAAGATATATATCTCTAGAAGATATTTTTGATAAATAAGAAGTAATTAATCAAATGATAAGCACCTATTTACCTTACATCTTTTTATCGATGATTGGCTCAAAGGAACCAAGGTTGGATTTGAGTGATTTTTATCCGAAAACCAATTCAAACCCATTTACGTATTCGAAGTGAAGACATAGAATAATAGTAAATGATTGAATGGTTGCTTATCACCGACCCTCGGGGAAAATTTCCTATATCATATATATGATAGTAGCATCTTCATTTGATCTTCAATGCAAAGCTGCTCGCTACTAATCTTAGGGATGATTCCCGACAGGATGTGGTAGGAGAGTTTCTTCGGTTTGTCCTATTTCTGGACAACTTCTATGGACAAATTTCTGATATTGCATTTCTAATCACATTGATTGATGTCTGCAAATGTATCATCTATTTGGTGGCGAATAAGGCAACTTCTCTTAGCTTAACACTCTTTCCAAAGACATACAAACTCAAGAGTTATATGTTTGTAGAAATCAGGCGTGTGATCATGGAATAGTAGTGTGAAATTCAAATTAGAATATGCTATATGAAAGGCAGTCGTTACCTCGGGCCTCATCACCCGAAAATGAGTTAAATCGGAAATGAGTTAAATAGGGCATACCGTGAGGTTAAGTGGGTCGCGTCCATAAGTTTATGGTCATGACCCTTCTAGGTTACTTTCTATATGTTGTGTATGTTGTGCATGTTGTGGCCACAGATAGGTCGGTTACGATCGGGGTGATGCTTTATTCGGTTCTATCCACCACCAAATTGGGTCTGCGGGTAGGCCGATCTTGCCATGTGCATAGGTTGTAAAAGTTGTGGATCCTCAGTACGCCCCTCTAGGGGTGTACTATACCTAAGGTAGTTCCTTAACTTCCATTGTATGGAAATCCATTCACCAATAAGTGCCTTTGGATTTGATTGTCGAACCTACTTTGTAGCTAATATGTTGGAATTTAATCAATGTAACAATTTCGGCTATGATTCATAAGTTTATTTGAAAAGTATTTTCAAAATAATGTCATTAAAAATAATATTCTCAAATTTTGCATAGAAAATATTTTGGTTATCATAAGGTAAAAACTTATTCCATGTTTATGTGCGACGTCATCTTATGATGTAGTTTTTGTTTTCAGACACTCCATTTGGAGTTTCTCAAACCAATCTCATGACTGACCCGGAGTTTATTTTCTTTCCCCTTAAGCTTTAGGTGCCCTAAGCCTAGTGGTTAGGTTTAGTTAGAAGAATCTGGAAGAGCTCAGAGCATGGAGTTCGAGATTCTTCACTAAAATATTATCTCTTTTTCACCACACTTGTGTACTATTGTATTTCGCATTTGTAAGGACGGATATTTATAACTGTCCATGTTTAACTCTTGTAAATGTGTTTAAAATTTTCCACTGTAAAAATTATATGTTGAAATAATGTATGTTATTCCATTCGTGTGAGATTCTATTTCGTCTTTATTTTCTTCGTACTTTATGATAATCTGCCTCTCTGGCATTTGAAAATATGGCACGTGAATACCGATGATGTATTAATGTCAATTTCTGAGGGTCGAGGAGGTAGGTTGTCACATGTGATTTCCAATGTATACAACATTTTAGTTTTTTGCACATCTTGACAACCAGGTAGGAAGTAATATACTAGTAAATAGAGATTCTTTATCGACAGATGATGCATCCATGAGCAGTATGAAGAAACAAAATAATTATATTGCAGGATGATCGAGTTGGTATTGATATATTGTATATTGTAAGTTGTAATTTTCTTATCAATTATAAAACTACTGATGCACCGTCGAACTATAGTTCATTTCACCATGATATGTATTTATTATACGGCATTAGACCGGCTATGTATAATTTTTCTTTTTTGAAAACGTAGGAGAACCCGACGGGGCGGTAAACTCCTGAGGAGGGTATAGTAAAACCGTCTGCTGATCCTAGCCCCCATATCCCTTCGTAAATTTACATAGAATAGGGAAGCGCATGATGTGAATCGAACCTGGGCTTTTCTAGCAGAACCCAAGCCTCCTTTCCACTGCGCCGCACCCGCGGACTATGTATAAATATTCATTCACGTTGTGACTACATATACTAGCTTTGGGTTATGACTAATTATTATGAGTATAGTTATAGTCGGGCATATAGGCAAATCATGTAAACATATATTTCGTACTTGTAACATTTTGTTTACATGCTTTACAAATCAATTATCATCTATTTACATTGCAATTGGTCATAATATACAGATTGGTGGCACTTGTCGACCTAAATGTTATCTACGTAGGTAATAATTGTAGATGAGGATGTGTATTTGCACGTCTAATGATTTTAGTGGACAAGATCCATAGTAACTTCTGTGTTGCTTAAACAAATTAATAATGGAAGGAAGCAATGTTAATAGCAGTATTAGGTGCGAGAAAGAATAAGGAAGCCATGGAAATGAATGCTTGTTGAAAAAGAGATAGGTAACATCATTATAAGTGAAGGGCTTGTTTGGTAATGAAATCATGATTGTAGCCTAAAGCATTTATAGTTGTTAGGAAAGAGGCTGAACCTACCCTTGTACGTCATGTTCACTTCTTCCTTATAAATGTTATCCCTTTACGCTCATTTCTTGATTATCTCTCCTCAAATTGTGAAGTTGGCGATGTCGAAATTCCAGGAGTTGTCACAGTGGAAAAGCCATTCCTTCCACTGCCTCTGAGTCGAGCTCATTGAAAATGGCGTAATGATTTGGAACACGTATGAAGTGTTGGTAAACTCATTCGAAGCATTGGAGCACTTGGATTTATCCGCTGCTTTGAATTTGCTGCCGATTTACCAAGTTTGTTAGTTTTGAAAACTATTTACTTATTCATAAAACACAACAACATAATTTATATTTATACAGGATCTTGTTTATATATTACCTAATGTGTGACTTAATCAACAAGTTCTATTTGTATTTATAACTAATATTTGGTTAAAGATCGTGAAATCAAGGCATTTATAAAACAGTGCATTTCTGAGCCTAGAGCAAGACCTTCTGCCTTGGATTTGTTAAATGATACCTTCATTGATGGTTTAGATGAAGAGTCTTGCAACCATTTGACTACAATTGAGCTCCCTATGTTGAAGATATTTCCGCTCATTAAGGAGCAAATAATATAAATATTATATATATATATATGTGTGTGTGTGTGTGTGTATGTGCGTGTGTATGTGTACATATATATGCACGCGCATGTACACACACAGAGACACACATAGACACACACATATATTTGACAAGTTCTATATTTTATCATGTGATTTTATGTGAGCATGATTATTTTGTTTAAAATATTTTGTATTGAATATCGTATTTCATTAGTTGATTAATGTATGTTTCAGTTGTTTGAATGTGATAATTATATGAGTGATTGTTGGCTTCGTACTGTAATATGTTAATTATTACTATATAACATATGTTGTGAAAAAAATGAAGTGGGAACTGAATGAGCTACCGCGGTGAGGGAAATCTGCATAAAAAAAGCAACAATTTTAGTAGTGTTAAAAGAATATGTAGCAAAATAAACGCTACAAATACATATGGTGGCATTTATGAAAAAGCTACTACAATATTTTGTAGTAGCATCAACAATACTTTTGGTGCGTTTACATAATGCTGCGATAAACTAGTTTGGTTGCGTTTGTAAAATGCCAATATGTTGCTTTTTGGCTGCGTTTATGAAAACGCAACAGAAAGTCCTAGACTTTTAGTTGTATGTAGTATAACAATATTCTTTAAAATGCTACTATAAGTTATGTAGCATTTTTTCGACACTAGTAAATCTATTTTTTGTTGCACTGACAACTACAATTCATTGAGTGTTGGTTGACAATGAATGTTCCATGAACATTCTTTTTAAACATGCTTAAGTTGAAATAAGGTTGAATGCGAAGGATTTTCGGTTAGGTAACTCCCAATCTATATAGGTTCAATGGATAGGCGAAATCTCCAATCGTGTGCCTTAGCCTAACTATGTAGTTAGGAGATAAACCCTATTAGGTTATGCTGGTTGAAAAATTTATGGTTGTAGACAAGTAAACTACAGGTAGAACATTTTTGGACTGATCGATCCTAGCTAATTGTGTAGTTTTTCTAGATCCATGGTGTTTGACTATGAAGTTCTCCACAGACAATGGATTTGGAGTTGTTTTAAGTAACCTAGAGTATCAGGAAAGAATGTTACGTCGTCTAGCTCAAAGAAGCCAAGCATAAAGGAAAGAGAAAAAATGCAGAGAAGGCTATATACATTAAGCTACAAAATGCAAAGAATCTACCACTTTAGCCTCAATTCGATTCCAATAGTGACAATATGAAGCTATAGATTTGTAGAAAGAGTTGGAAGAGCCAATAGAGGAAATCAAGATAGATGATGATTATCCTATGAAGGTAGTTAAGATTGGTTCTTAGCTCGATCTAAGAATAAAAAAGGAACTGATGAGGTCGTTGAAGGCAAATGATGACGTGTTCACATGGACTCATTCCAATATGTGTAGGATTTCATTTGAAGTTGCATGCCACATATTGAGTATCAACTTGACTTTCCTTTTGGTGAAGCAGATAAGGAGTAGTGTGAAATCAGAGTGATCAGCTGAGTTAAATAAAGAAGCGATGGATAAGTTGTTGGTAAACACTTTATCATGAGATGATATACCTCGAATAGGTAGCAAATCTTATGATGCTTAGGAAGTGTAACGACCTACCTTTTTGGATGATTTAAATCGATAATAAACCACACATGTTAGATCAAATCATTCAAAATGGAGGATTGTTATGGGGTAAGTAAGAAAAAGCAGAGAAAGAAAGAAAAACAAAATACAGAATCTCACAGCGGCATTACAAAATACGATGATCAAATAAACAGTTCATGGAGCTGTTATACAAATAACATTTGATTACACTTTTACGATGTAGAATAGAGTTACATACAACATAAATAAATAAATAATGCAGTAGAACAACATGATGCAGTGGAATAAATATAATAAATAATAACAGTATTATACCTTCGTCTTCATCCTCCACAAAAGCTGTCTTCGATAAACTGAAAAGCTCAGACTAACCCAAGCGAATTGAAACGACAAAACGTTCGAGTCAGAACTAAAGAATCTTATGTAAGTTAAATCAATAGTAGATAAATATGAGTGTAATGGCGTCAGAGATGTTTACGGATTTTGACAACTCTTATCCAGTGTCACCGTGAGTGCAATAACTTAAAAGATGTTCGGGATTTCCATCTCTTAAGGATTCGTTAAACTATCTACATGCATAGTACAATGATTCGTTAAACTATCTACATGCATAGTACAATACGCTATTATAATAGTTTCTATAGTAAAGTATTAAAATAGTGTTAAGACGTTATTCATATCCCCCTTAACACATTTTATATATTCTCGTAGCCTATACAGCACCGTAAGCTCCACCAAACCGGTGGTTTACCTAGAGGGCATTCCATAGGTACGATACAAAGCAAACTCGTAGAAGGCGCGATATGGCATATGACAAGGCATTGGAGGCAATGCCAGGGTAAGATACTGCCGTTTTGCGGATTCGGACTAGTGGTGACGCATAGAGCTACCACCACCCACCTTGAAACACACTACCATAATCAAAATCGAGGGGCGACCACCAAATCAATCACAAAGTTAGAAAATGGTATCGAGGAAATGTGTCTGATCGGAGATGCGACCTCACTTTACCCGGTATGGCTACTGTTTTAGCCACATCATGCTGACTCACGGGAGTCAGGGCTACACTAATACCTCTTACAGAATCGTTCGTCAAACCATCCTACTTTATTATGGAATCTCCACCATGTGAACAGTTGTTAAAGTGGTTTTCAATGTTGCCCGAGAGTATGACAACATCCGATCCTGGTCTCCTTAACAACCAAACGCTTATTTCTCACCGGATAGCTCTTTTACATTTCAAAAGATCAATTCATAATTTATATCAAAATATCATATTCTCAAAACCATACCGCTTTCGAAATCATATCCACAAATAGGTTAAATTCTCATTTCAAAATCATTATATTTACTTAAATATGTCGTTTAGATCACAACTTAGGTTATAACATCATTTAACCACATTCGCTTTTAAATCAAGGATTTAAATATAAACACTTCCTACTTACACCATCTGAAATTAAAAAAATAGTTTAGGTGGATTTACATTGGTTTAAATGGATTTAATAGATTTAAAATAGATTAAATAGATTTAAAATATATTAATTAGATTTAATATAGATTGAGTAGATTTAAAATTGATTAAATGGATTTAAAATAGATTGAATAGATTTAAAATAGATTAAATAGATTTAAAATAGATTGAATAGATTTAAAATAGATTAAAACGGGTTAATTAGTTTAAAATAGGTTAAAATATATTCAATTGGATAAATAGATTAAAATAGATTAAAATAAATGAAATAGTTTAAATTGATTAAAGTAGTTTAAAATAGATTAACTTATTTTAATAGTTTGAAAATCTTAATAATCAGGATTTAAAAATAGTATATTTTTAAAAGTTTATGTTAAATCGATAAATTTGGAATTTATATTAAATTAAACTATTTCTTTCATTTCCACTAATCTGGACCATATCCAGATTTCAACAAAACTAAATTTTCTTTCAATTCAAATTCCCATAAAATCATTTCGATTTATATCGAATTCAAACTCATGTTTGAACTAATATTTTAAAACACTTAGATTTCGTCGACTTCAAAGTTTAATAATTCAAACATTTCAATTTCAATAAATTTCATTTATATTTCAAATTTCAACTTTGAAATTCCTATTTTATCCTTTAGACAATTCATTAAACCAACTTCAACTTCAACAATTAAAACTTGGATTCTTGATATTAAATTGGTTTATAATAGATAAATTTTATTTCAAATATCATTTAACTGCAAATTTTAAGGATTTTAAAATCACTAAATTTAACCAATCCGGTGTCCGTATATAATTTTCTATTCTATGGTCAAGTGATACAGACATATATCATTTCAATTCGTAGTAATTTAAAATTTACAGGTATATATCATTTCAACCCGCAATTTCAAGTTTGACTTCAAATCTATGAAATCGCTCGAGTCTATCATTTCAACCCATAATGATTTCTTCCTAATCTATCAGATCGTTTATGTAACTCCCCACCTCTATACCCACGCTAGCCAAGAACATTACGGTGAATGCTGTCAACTAGCACGGAGAATAAGGCTGTTGAGGAGCGACCATCCGTGTAATTGCTTTGCGCGAGCATCGATATGTCAGATAGTATAACATGCATTTCTTTATCAAGAGGGAAATCCGACATACCGACACAAACTCAAAGCTACTACACAGTGGCTGTAATATCTTCAGAAACAAATATAGAAATAAACATAACATAAATCAGTCGCAGAGAATTCATATCACAAAGGCGGAATAAGATATGAATATTACACATAAAAGTGTACATCAGAGTAGTGGTTAGAAAGATCCACAATAACACAAAATAATAGCAACATATGCTACACAAAAGAATACATCAATGAGTCAATATCTCAAGAGTATACAACAAAATAAACTACTAATCTAAGTAGTTAGCCAAAAGTCAGAGTAATGAATCCCAGGGGAGAAGTCAAGCAGAAGCACCTGTAACATCTCGGTCTGACCCGAGTATTATTTAATAAGAAAATAATAAACGGATCAGTCTAACTATAAATATCAGATGAAACGATATAGAATAAGAGATATGACTAAACACATAATAATCACAATGCCAAGCTGTGATATATATAAGTAATTGAAAATCAACGAGAGATTAATCAATATCACCAAATCTACACAAGAATCAAAGAAATGTCATACTCCTCATTTCGTTCACCAAACCATAAATATTGACAATTATATCAATGCCAATCACAAAAGTCAGCGACACCCAAATTCACCAATGCACAAATATTGATAAAACTTATCAATAGAAATCACGAAAATTGGTGAAGCACAAATTCTAGAAATCATCTCAAGAAATCCAGAAATCACAAAAAGGGGGGAAGGCCTATCACAAACGGGAGCATAAAGCCCACCAATACGTGTATCACAAACGGAACGCTAATTCCAAGGTTGCTAACCATCACAAATTGAGCCGAAGCTCCACAAACGGCCCGAAGACCATGGGTTTCTACCCCACCAAATTGAGTCGAAACTCCACAAAACGGGGTTTAGTCTCCCTCGTAGACAAAGAGACATCGCACATTGCTAGTCTAAATCACAAAGATGATCGTCATGATCAACGAGAAGTGTCGATTACAGTAAGCTAGTAAATATATGAGCTTAGCTTCATGTCCCATAACCACTAGCTTAACTTAAATATTTACGAACAAATTGTAGGTCTCCACAAGAAAATTGTCATAAGAGTTTCAATCGAACAAGTCCAAGAATTAACCAATAAAGTGAACGCAAGCGTTTCATATCACTTGTTTTACTAAGTCGTTTAATTAGATTTCTCATACGAGTGAGGTAAAGGTTTGTATATACTAATAGATTGGAAAACGGTTTTATAAACGAATTTGGTATTAAAATAGTATTGAAATCGTTTGAGGAAAGGGTTTTGATATTTACTACTAGTATAGAAAACCTTTATATTTTTAAAGTGACAAATCACAAAGAAGATTGTAAGAACAATCAATCACTAAAATTCTCATTCGAAGACGTGAATAAAATCCAAAGAAACCGATAAAGAATCCATCGAAATGGATATTCAAAAATCCCTAAATAGGAGTCATCAAAGGCATAATAAATGATAAAAACAAATAGGATCATCACGAATCGATTTAAATTGGAATTCTCAAGCGAATAGGCTAATAGGCAAAATAGTGCTGATTTAGACGTCTGAAATCAAGGATTCAGACGTCTGAATCTGGAAAATAAATATTTTCCAAAGACAGAATTCAGACGTCTGAATCCTTGGATCCAGACGTCTGAAATAGGCACTTTTTAGCCTATTTCCTTTCTGGTTCCAAATGAACCAATTCAGACATCTGAAACCATATATTCAGACGTCTGAATCTGGGAATAGAAATCTTCCCAGAACAATATTCAGACGTCTGAATATTACGTTTCAGATGTCTGAATATTACGTTTCAGACGTCTGAATGAAGGGTTCAGGGCATTCCCTGAACCTAGGCCAAAAATGGCCAAACGAATATCGAAAACGATCGATCGAGCAAATGGCGATGACTAAGGGATTACGTCGAACGACAACCCAGCCTAAACGGCTCTTCAATACGCCTCAAATATCAATGTCCAAATATCCATAATAGGATTTTCATAAATTAGATCAAAACACCAAAAATTGGAATATACACGAAATCAATCCAAACCAAAATCAATTGCACATGAATAAGTGTTAGGAATTCATAACTAACAATCGAAGATAATTATAGACAAAGATGTGAGATAAAAATCTCACCTTTGAACCCAAATCAATAAAGGAGAAGCTTTAAAAACAAGCTAAGATCAATTCGTCTTCAATAACAACTCAAGAAGCTTCAATCTAAGCTTAAAAGAGAAACATTTCCTAAATTAGGTTTAGGAATTTTCTGAAATCAAAGAGAGAATGAGTTGGAGAAGAAGAAGGAGATGCTTGCTAATGGGTTCACTTGAGTTTTGAGCAAGAAGATGGATTTGCTAATGGAAACTAGGGCTTAGGATTTCCTAATTCTTTTTCTCTTCCCCCATTTTTGATGAAGCTTGAATGTATAAGGAAATTATGAAGTAATGAAGAGGAGAAGGGGTTGGGACTGAATACATAAGTGGCTCAGCCCAAACCAAAGCCCTAAGTACAAAGTAGCAAAAATCAACTTTCTCCAAACATATCGAAGCTTATACTCAAAAAGGTCGCAAACGGCATTTTAAACTCAATGGGAGTGGTCCTGAGTCCTAATTCGACCGTATGCAATAAGTAGCTTTTCGGACTAAATTCCGAGTATCGATAAAATATTTAAATAAAATATTTAAATATAAAATTTCCAAATATGCGGGTTGTTACAGACTCCCCTCCTTAAAGAAATTGCGTCCTCGCAATATTTAAGAAGAAGATATGTAGTAACAACCATAAAAGCATATTCAACACAAAAGAAATTTAAAATAAGAAGTTCACCTCAAAGAGCACGAGAAAGTAAGTCTGGATGTGTTCGCTCGATGTACTCTCTAGATTCCCAAGAACAATCCTTAGGATTTGAAGACCATTGAACTTTAACAAGCGGAACATCTTTATTTCGAAGTCGTTTGACCTCCGAAGCAATGATACGAATAGGATGTCGCTCATAAGTTAAATTAGGCGAAACTTCAATCTCTTCCGCAACACCGGGCTCAAGAATAGAATCAGAATCTCGAAGACATTTCCGAAGTTGAGAAATGTGAAACACGTCATGGATAGCAGAAAATTGAGCCGGTAATAAAAGGCGATAAGCCATGGAACTAATACATTCAGTGATAGGAAATGACCCAATATATCGAGGCGCCAATTTTCCCGATCGACTGAAACGTACAACACCTTTCATTGGTGAAACACGAATAAAAACAGAGTCTCCAACAGAAAATTCTAATTTCCTTCTCCGGTTATCGGCATAGGATCTTTGTCTACTCTGGGCTTTTTCACCCTATGACGAATAAAATCAATCTTTTCTGTGGAATCACGAATAAAATCGGGACCTAAAACTAGCTTCTCACCGGTCTCAAGCCAACAAGAAGGAGATCGGCATGGCCTTCCGTAGAGTGCCTCAAAAGGTGCCATACCAATACTAGATTGGAAGCTATTATTATAGGAGAATTCAACAAGGGAAATATGATCTTCCCAACTTCCCCCAAAATCAAGCACACAAGCACGAAGAAGATCTTCAAGTGTTTGATTCACACGCTCGGTTTGTCCATCGGACTGAGGATGATAAGCGGTGCTAAAATTGAGCTTTGTTCCCAAAGCTTTTTGAAGATTCTTCCAAAACCCACTAGTAAACAATGGATCACGATCACTAACAATAGAAGTAGGAACTCCATGCAATTTAACAATCTCTTTAACAAAGAGTTTGGCCAAAAGAGGAACGGTTTGGTTAGACCGAACGGGAATAAAATGGGCGGATTTAGTAAGTCTATCAACGATCACCCATAAGCTATCATGACCCGAACGAGAACGGGGAAGGCCATCTATAAAATCCATGGAAATTTGGTCCCACTTCCAAATTGGAATTTCTAAAGGTTGCAATAACCCGCCGGGCCTTTGATGTTCGGCTTTAACAAGCTGGCAAGTCATGCAACACTTAACAAAGTTAGCAATATCAAATTTCATTCCCTCCCAATAATATAGTCGCTTCATATCCGCGTACATTTTACTACTACCGGGATGAATGGTGAATTTAGAACGATGAGAATCTTCTAAAATATCCTTACGAAGATCAATAATATTTGGTACGATAAGTCTACCAAATTTTCAAATGCCGCCACGAGAATCGATATCAAATTCTCTCAATCCTTCAATATCAATTTTATCCCTAATATTTTGGCCAAGAAGAGCCATTTCGGGATCTAGCCTTTGAGCTTCAAGAATGCGGTCTAAAAGAGAAGGATGAGCCTCAAGGCTACATAACACAAGTGATGAACATAATTTGGAGACACGGTCTCGAATCTCACAAGAGGATAATATCTCAAGATCATTCCATTCGGATATCATCATAGAAACAACCGCTTGTTGCTTGCGACTAAGTGCATCGGCAACACGATTTCCCTTTCCGGGAGTATAAAGGATGTCGAGATCATACGGCGCAAGGAACTCGAGCCAACGCTGTTGGCGCAAATTAAGTTCCTTCTGAGAGAACAAATACTTCAAAGACTTATGATCAGTATAAAGAACAAATTTCTCTCCTAGGAGATAATGACGCCAAATCCGAAGAGCGAAAACAATAGCCGCGAGCTCTAAATCATGAGTGGCATATCTAGTCTCGGCTGGCTTCAATTGCCTAGAAGCATAAGCAATAACACGTTCTTTTTGCATAAAAACCAACGCGACTAGCATCGGTATAAACAATAAAATCTTGGTTTTCCTCGGGAATCACAAGAATAGGAGCATCAGAAAGGAGTTCTTTTAATTTCTGAAAAGAAGTTTCACATTTTTCTGACCAAATGTATTTAATGCCTTTCTTGGTTAAGCCAGTGAGAGGCACGGCAATTTTAGAAAAGTCTTTGATAAAACGGCGGTAATAACCCGCCAATCCAAGAAAACTACGAATCTCCGTCACACTCTCCGGTCTCTTTCAATCTTGAATCGCTTCAATCTTTGAAGGATCCACGGAAATTCCGGATTCGGAAATAATATGACCGAGAAACTTCACACGAGATTGCCAAAAATGGCATTTAGAAAATTTTGCTTTCAGTTGATTACTCCTAAGAGTTTCCAACACAATTCGAAGATGTTTTTCATGCTCCTCCTCGGTTTCAGAATACACAAGAATATCATCGATAAAGATGAGAACAAACCGGTCGAGGAAGTCTTTGAAAACTCTATTCATAAGGTCAACGAAATAGGCCGGAGCATTCGTTAGACCAAATGGCATAACAAGCCATTCATAAGATCCATAACGAGTACGGAACGATGTCAAAGGAATGCTATCCTCTGCAATACGAAGCTGATGAAATCCAGTAGCTAAGTCTAATTGTGAAAAGACTTTAGCACCACTAAGCTGATCGAATAGATCATCAATCCGAGGTAAATGATATTTATTTTTGATAGTAAGATCATTAAGCTTGCGGTAGTCAACGCAAAGCCTAAGTGTTCCATCGGATTTCTTCACAAAAATAGCTGAAGCTCCCCAAGGCGAGGAACTAGAGCGAATAAATTGCTTCGTCTCCAATTCAGATAATTGTTTACGCATCTTCTCATTTTCTTTACTGGACATACAATAAGGAGGACGAGTAATAGGTTGAGCTCCAGGAATAAGATTAATTTTGAACTCAATTGCTCGCTTAGGTGGTAATCCCAAAACGGGCTTGAATATGTCGGAAAATTCACAAACGACGTGAATAAGAGAAATACTATCACCCTCATCATCATCATCGTCATCACGAGGATTTAAAGAATATAAAGATGCAACCAAGCTAGAATCTGAATCTTTAAGATTAATAGAAATCTGCTTAACAGATTGAGGATGTCGAAGATGAATAGTCCGCTCAGGACATAGGATATGAGCTTCATAACGGTTAAGCCAATCCATTCCCAAAATCATTCCAAATCCTAAATAACGCATGACATGCAAATCGGCTCGGAAAGAAAAATCACACAAAATAATCTCGACATCATTACACAATAAACTGATTGTCGCGGATCCACCAACCTGATTCGCAATTCTCAAAGAAGTCATTAAACACAAAACATCTAAAGAAAAAGTATCAACAAGTTCTTTTGATATAAAAGAATGGGACGCACCCGTATCAAAAAGAACTCGAATAGGATGATCACGAAATAAAATAATTTCATCCAGAATAGAATGAGAAATACCTTGGCCACGAGATGTGTTGCCAGGGGCTTGAGCAACATTAAGCTTTCCCTCTTTCCTACCCTGAAGCTTGGGGCATGAGGATATAACATGACCGGGACCTTTGCAGTAGCGACAAGAGAGAGACTTTGGACACTTGTTCGCGTAATGGTCCTTCGAACCACAATTATAGCATTCCCCACGACCAAAGGAAGAAGTCTTTGCCACAGAGGTTGCTTGCTTCCCTTTCTTATTAGGATAGGGGCCTTTGAATTTGTTTGGCCTCTTCTTGTTGTTGTTGAAGCTTGGTTTGGAACCCACCACTTCAACATCATTCTCCCTATCCGCCTCTTCAAGACGAAGAGCGATATCAACGAGTTGGTCGAAAGAAACTTCTATTTTTAGAAGTAATGGCTTCTTGAGATTTTTGTTTAAGCCATAGACGAACCTCTGGTTCTTCTTTAAAGGCGTGTTGATGTATTCAACCCCATTTGGAAAGCGACTCGAAGGAGACGACGTAATCAGTCACGGAGGACTCACCTTGAACAAGGTCTATAAATCGTCGAGCCAATGTCACTTTCTCTGCTTCTGGTACAAATTTCAACTCGAAGCGTTCTCGGAATTGCCCCCAGGTGAGATCCGCTTCATTAATCTCAGAAATAAGAAGCTCGTACCAGTCCAATGCTCTTTCTCGGAGCATACTAGAGGCCACCTGAACTCGGTGAAGGTCAATAAGATTCATGCGAGAGAAGATTCGATCGCATGACCTTAGCCAAGCCTGTACTTCAATAACAGTTTCAGAACCTTTGAATGGCTCCCCACCCAAATTAGTGTAATCGCTGCACAAGCGTGCAAATCCTGACTTTGGGTGAGTAGGTTCCGGGTTAGCTCCAGCTGCTTGAGCATTAGTTACCAAATCAAGTAGCTGTTGAGCAGTCATAAAAACTCCATCCTGGGGTGGAGTACTAGATGGCACGGCTCTGGGGCGGCCTGCTTTAGACATTTCTCTTCCTTAGAAAGAAAGAAGAAGAAGAAAAAGGTTATTCACCAAATTCAATATCAAGCAATTCTTGATAGATAAAACAAGGAATCATAAAAGAAAATAGGATAGGACGGTACGTAGACCCGAATAAAATCCTAAAGCACGACTCCTAAGGTAGACTTAGGACGATGATCCTTGTTATATTATTCCATATTGTTCCGAAGTTTGGCTCTGATACCAAGCTGTGACGCCCACCTCTATACCCACGCTAGCCAAGAACATTACGGTGAATGCTGTCAACTAGCACGGAGAATAAGGCTGTTGAGGAGCGACCATCCGTATAATTGCTTTGCACGAGCATCGATATGTCAGATAGTATAACATGCATTTCTTTATCAAGAGGGAAATCCGACATACCGACACAAACTCAAAGCTACTACACAGTGGCTGTAATATCTTCAGAAACAAATATAGAAATAAACATAACATAAATCAGTCGCAGAGAATTCATATCACAAAGGCGGAATAAGATATGAATATTACACATAAAAGTGTACATCAGAGTAGTGGTCAGAAAGATCCACAATAACACAAAATAATAGCGACATGTGCTACACAAAAGAATACATCAATGAGTCAATATCTCAAGAGTATACAACAAAATAGACTACTAATCTAAGTAGTTAGCCAAAAGTCAGAGTAATGAATCCCAGGGGAGAAGTCAAGCAGAAGCACCTGTAACATCTCGGTCTGACCCGAGTATTATTTAATAAGAAAATAATAAACGGATCAGTCTAACTATAAATATCAGATGAAACGATATAGAATAAGAGATATGACTAAACACATAATAATCACAATGCCAAGCTGTGATATATATAAGTAATTGAAAATCAACGAGAGATTAATCAATATCACCAAATCTACACAAGAATCAAAGAAATGTCATACTCCTCATTTTGTTCACCAAACCATAAATATTGACAATTATATCAATGCCAATCACAAAAGTCAGTGACACCCAAATTCACCAATGCACAAATATTGATAAAACTTATCAATAGAAATCACGAAAATTGGTGAAGCACAAATTCTAGAAATCATCTCAAGAAATCCAGAAATCACAAAAAAGGGGGAAGGCCTATCACAAACGGGAGCATAAAGCCCACCAACACGTGTATCACAAACGGAACGCTAATTCCATGGTTGCTAACCATCACAAATTGAGCCGAAGCTCCACAAACGGCCCGAAGACCATAGGTTGCTACCCCCCAAATTGAGTCGAAACTCCACAAAACGGGGTTTAGTCTCCCTCGTAGACAAAGAGACATCGCACATTGCTGGTCTAAATCACAAAGATGATCGTCATGATCAACGAGAAGTGTCGATTACAGTAAGCTAGTAAATATATGAGCTTAGCTTCATGTCCCATAACCACTAGCTTAACTTAAATATTTACGAACAAATTGTAGGTCTCCACTAGAAAATTGTCACAAGAGTTTCAATCGAACAAGTCCAAGAATTAACCAACAAAGTGAATGCAAGCGTTTCATACCACTTGTTTTACTAAGTCGTTTAATTAGATTTCTCATACGAGTGAGGTAAAGGTTTGTCTATACTAATAGATTGGAAAACGGTTTTATAAACGAATTTGGTATTAAAATAGTATTGAAATCGTTTGAGGAAGGGTTTTGATATTTACTAGTATAGAAAACCTTTATATTTTTAAAGTGACAAATCACAAAGAAGATTGTAAGAACAATCAATCACTAAAATTCACATTCGAAGACGTGAATAAAATCCAAAGAAACCGATAAAGAATCCATCGAAATGGATATTCAAAAATCCCTAAATAGGAGTCATCAAAGGCATAATAAATGATAACAACAAATAGGATCATCACGAATTGATTTAAATTGGAATTCTCAAGCGAATAGGCTAATAGGAAAAATAGTGCTGATTCAGACGTCTGAAATCAAGGATTCAGACGTCTAAATCTGGAAAATAAATATTTTCCAAAGACAGAATTCAAACTTCTGAATCCTTGGATCCAGACGTCTGAAATAGGCACTTTTTAGCCTATTTCCTTTCTGGTTCCAAATGAACTAATTCAGACGTCTGAAACCATATATTCAGACGTCTGAATCTGGGAATAGAAATCTTCCCGGAACAATATTTAGACGTCTGAATATTACGTTTCAGACGTCTGAATGAAGGGTTCAGGGCATTCCCTGAACCTAGGCCAAAAATGGCCAAACGAATATCAGAAACGATCGAACGAGCAAATGGCGATGACTAAGGGATTACGTCGAACGACAACCCAGCCTAAACGGCTCTTCAATACGCCTCAAATATCAATGTCCAAATATCCATAATAGGATTTTCATAAATTAGACCAAAACACCAAAATTTGGAATATACATGAAATCAGTCCAAACCAAAATCAATTGCACATGAATAAGTGTTTGGAATTCATACCTAACAATCGAAGATAATTATAGACAAAGATGTGAGATAAAAATCTCACCTTTGAACCCAAATCAATGAAGGAGAAGCTTTAAAAACAAGCTAAGATCAATTCCTCTTCAATAACAACTCAATAAGCTTCAATCTAAGCTTAAAAGAGAAACATTTCCTAAATTAGGTTTAGGAATTTTCTGTAATCAAAGAGAGAATGAGTTGGAGAAGAAGAAGGAGATGCTTACCAATGGGTTCACTTGAGTTTTGAGCAAGAAGATGGATTTGCTAATGGAAACTAGGGCTTAGGATTTCCTAATTCTTTTTCTCTTCCCCCATTTTTGATGAAGCTTGAATGTATAAGGAAATTATGAAGTAATGAAGAGGAGAAGGGGTTGGGACTGAATACATAAGTTGCTCAGCCCAAACCAAATCCCTAAGTACAAAGTAGCAAAAATCAACTTTCTCCAAACATATCGAAGCTTATACTCAAAAAGGTCGCAAACGGCATTTTAAACTCAATGGGAGTGGTCCCGAGTCCTAATTCAACCGTATGCAAAAAGTAGCTTTTCGGACTAAATTCCGAGTATCGATAAAATATTTAAATATAAAATTTCCAAATATGCGGGTTGTTACAGTTTATGTATATATCATTTCAAACCATAGGGAACTTGCAATGTTATAACGACATAGAATATAACATCCAATCATCCAATATCAACAATCAATCATCCATCACAATCATTATTCAAATCAACTACTAAACATCAATAGATAACCGATTATCATTAACAGGCATAAACTGGAAAATTAAAATTTTCAATATTAACTTAAATGGTGATTAAATTCAATGAATTTAGATTTAACTAAAAGGACGATTTAAATATATCAAATAGCGGGAAATCAACTTCTAATCACATCATAATTTAATTTGATCAACATAAGAGAATTTAGTAGTTGTGAGTGGGTTAAAGCACTCAACTTTGATTTCAAATTGATTCGAAATCCAAATAAAGATCCAAATTTCAGCAGTCTTAGAACTTGTTTAAACCAGTTCCATAATGTGCGAAATTTTGATACGATCCCAACGGAACAAACCGTGCATGAACCCGAGCTTGTATGGGAAAAATATACAAGTTAGAATGATTGAATTTGAAATTTAAATAAAAATAAAATAAAAGGAAATCACCTTTTACACTTCAACCTCTACATTACTATTCACACGTACTCTATTGTGCCTGCCCCATTCAAACTCGTGAACCCTACCTCAGCCACCATTAATCACGCTTGATCGCCGCAGCCATCTTGTCTCGATCGCACGCGTGCCTAAAGCCACCCTGACATCGCCGACCACCCTACACCTACGTGACCACCCCGAGAATCCAGTCATCGATCGCAAGCCCCAAAATGAGCCGCCGCCGTTAGTTCTCAAAATCCTAGTTGAATTTTAAGTGATGATCCGACCATCAATTTGACAAAGGACTGTCACTGATGAACTCCTCTCTTCACTCTCCACACGCCCATGCCCTAGAAACAACGATCCATCATCGTTGATAAAAACCCGATGAACACCCGAGAA
Source organism: Allium cepa (assembly GCA_030765085.1). Lineage (NCBI taxonomy): Eukaryota > Viridiplantae > Streptophyta > Magnoliopsida > Asparagales > Amaryllidaceae > Allium > Allium cepa. The sequence continues at coordinate 313,862,417 of CM060932.1, read as the reverse complement.
TTAATTACCCTTTTCTGGCCAAATTATGATCCGAATAGAAAAAAATCATTGTCGAAGATTTCGCTCATTGAGAGCTTTCCAATGATATATAATTTGTTATGCTTTGAAGAGTTTGAATTTTTGAAATTGGTTTTGATTTGAAATTGGATTGGGATTTAGGGTTTCATATTCTACCGTTTGAGATGAAGGAACTGGTAGAAGTAATAGTACGTAAGGAAATAAGAAATGAAAAACAATTATTGTTTATAACAGCCTATGTACAGACATGGCTGAAATACAAAGGATGGACCAGATCGATTTGGATTGAAACAGTAACAACGACCCGAAAAGTCATTTTCGTTCCCGAAACAAAAATGGGTCATCTAATATATCGAAATAGATGTTTTTGATATTTTTAAACTCAATGGAATAGGTTTCAAGTCGTTATTCCGTCGTATAAAGAAGTTAGCTTTAAAATCAGCTTATTTCAATTGAATTTAATTAAATTGATTTCTACGCTTTTCGAGCCCGTACGATCAAACGACAAGTCTGATCGCTACGAAACTTGAAATCCTACGATAATTCGCCGTTACTGATCCGATGAAACTTGTTTCGTCAAAATCCGAGACAGTGGTTAAAATGTTTAGTTTCAGGTTAATTAAATGAATTATTATTATTAATTTGATTTTATCACTTTTCAAATTGAAATTTAATAACTAACAAATTTTATCATTTTTGATTACATTGTAATTTATAATCCTTTAAAACAAATTTCCATATCAATTCAATGTTGAATATTTCACTAATTACAGCGTTCAGTTTCAACTGTAAACTTATTAACTATAATTTAAAATCCGAATAAATTCATTTATCTTGATTTCACCTTTATTACTAAATCAATTTTTTCTTAATGAATATTATTGATATTAATATACATTTTATTACATTAATATTTTACAATTATCATCTTAATTCATATTAACGCAATATTTAATTACATTTATTACAATTGATTTACAATTAAGTTCAACAGATTAAATAAACAGGTAACAAATAACAATTGTCACCTTTACTTAATTTAATCACATTTATGAGTTTATTATCTACAAATAAATGTTATAACTACTTACACAACACTGATTTTATCCAATTATAGTTAACTACATATTATTTCACCAATAATACAACATTTGGTTTATTTTCTTATTTACAATTTATAAACAAATTTTATGTTTACAATCATTTCAGTTAATTGAACTTACATTAGAGTAGTGCTCGATTATTTTAAATTAACATCATTAAATTACATTTTAATTGTTTTTCTCATTAACAAATTATAAAATTTTAATTTTTTCCAGTATTAAAATATAAAATCTTGTTTACTTTAATATTTAATTATCGAAAGATTATGGATCATTACACTCTTCGCCACTCAAAACATTTCATCCTCGAAAAGGGAAAATGAAGAGATTAAGGAATTAATATATTTTATTCAAAGTATACAATTTGTAAGCAATTAATTTACATTATTAAATAATTTTAGTAAAATATATCAATTTATAACAATTTATTTCTTTCTTATTCAAGTTTAATAAAAGTTTGAAAAACATTTCCACTTTCATAAAAAATTTCGAAGCCTAAAATTCACGGAAAAATTTGGTAGAGTCTCTTTTGTACGGAGAGGTTCGGGAGAAATGATAATATCAATAAAAACAAAATATATATCATATTTCAAAATAAAATATCCCAAACATGGGAAATGTAACGACCTGTATTTTTAACTAGTTTAATTTTTTTGAAATTTAGATGATTAGTGGATAAAATGGTTAGAAATAAAATTTAATGATATTGATCTTTTGGATAATTAAATTGTTTAAAAGGCAATATTGGAAATTATTTGAATAATTTAATTTTGGATCTAAGATGATTCAAAATGATATGGAAAATTGATTTAAGTTTTATTTAATTATGAATGAAGATGGTTAACATTTAAAATTGGATTTAAATGTGAAAAATTAAAAATTTGAAAAAATATATTTTTAATTGACGAGTAAAAATAGCCATTTTGGTCACTGTCTCGGATTTAGACGAAACTAGTTCCATCGGATCCGTAATAGTGAATTATTGTAGGATTTCAAATTTCATAACGTTCAAACTTGTCGTTTGGCCGTGCAAGCTTGAAACGCGTAGAAATTCAATTTCGGAATTTGATTATAATAATTGATTTTGAAAAGCCATCTTCCACATACGATCGAATTAGACCTCGGGACTAGTTTCATTGTGTTTGAAATGGGGATAAAACATTATGAATGCTAGGTGGCATGAGTCATTTGGAGTTCATATTTACATGGGCTATTCGGGCGAGATATTTTTGCAATATTAATATTTTATATTATTTATTATCTTTCTCTCATCCATTCGTACCCTCTATAGCCGCACTTTTCTTGTTCCCCTTCCCTTTTTAAATCGAATCCACATCATTTAAAAAAAGAAAAGAAAAAAAAGACGACAGCCGATCGAAAATAAAATATAAAAATCGATCGATCGAAAAGGAGAGAAAGCCACGATCGAATTGAGGCGAAGCGCGTGGCGGCGTGGCACGAGGCCGGAGCTGAGAAGATGACAGAGATGCGACCTAGGGTTTCTCACTATTCGACAGTTAGGGCTTAGATTCCAAGCACCTAGATTCGCGCATCCTGGCGATGGAGGAAAGCGACGACGCGATCGATGCTCGGTGATCGCGGCTAGCTGGTGGGCACGTAGGGTTTTGTTCAAGCACGACTTTTGGTTATTACATGCGGCCTGAACAAAGGGGGAAGGGGTAGGTAACATTTTTATCACATTTTTTTTATCATTAATAAGTCAATTAGATTTTAAATTAAATCGGAGGCTACTTTAATCGCATTTTGTTCGTGAGAGGTCCATTCCGAACGGAACGAATTGCATCAGAATCGAATCGGCATCGTCTACGAGATGAGATTGGATTGGCATTTGTTTGAAGCTGAAATTATTGTCATTTCAGATCAAAGGTTAGTGTTTATACAAGTGACCAAATTTTTTATGTTAGCTATATTTATATTCTGAAGTGATATGAAATTTATTGGCTGTTGTTTGATAGGTTTAATTGTCATTTAAATTGGTATATGAATTAATTGACAGAATTTAAATTGACCGTTAAAATAAATTTAAATCTAATTAGAAGTATTATACTCGTATTGATAATTATAAAATTGTTGTGAATTATACCGACTGTATGGATGATTGGTTGTGATGGATGCTATTGGTTGTTAATTTGGATGTTTATTTATTTTGATATTTCATGTTATCATCCCGTATATAATTTATAGTATATAAAACTGTAAACTGAATTATCTCAAATAAATTAAGAAATAGGTTGAAATGATATATACCTATGACATCTATTTGGACTGATATGATATGTATCTATCCTTAAAATTAAATTGAAATAATTATCCACTTAGCCATAGGTTAGAAAATTATATACGGACGCCGGGTTAGTTAGATTAAATGATTTGAAAAGTTGTTTGAAATTATTTTAATGAATTGATTTTTAAAAATGAAATCCAATTTATGGAAATTGAATTATATTGAATTGAAGCTCGAAATGTTGGTTTAAACTTGGTAAACGCAATTGTTTAATTAATCGAAGTTTAGATTTTAGGTTAAAAATTTAAAATATGACATTAATTTTCGAAAGTTAATGGGTTTTAAAAGATTGGTCTTTTATCGAACTTTGAATATTTCTAAGAAAAATTGATATGAAATGATATTTCAAATTTGAGTTTGGAATTGAAAATTTTAATTTTAAATTGGTATTGAAAGTAAATTTGATTTAAGTGTTTAAATCGATATCTTGATATCGAATTTGAAATTGGAACCGAAATTTGAAATTAATTTGAAATTGGAATTTAAATTAATTTGGAATTGGAATTGGAAATTAATTTGAAATTGGGATTTAAACTAATTTGGAAATGGAAATTGAAATTTAAAGAAATTTGTGAATTGAAATCGAAATTTATTCGAGTTAGAATCGGGATGGAATTGATTAAATCGAAACGGAAGTGATTTAGGTAGGAAATTGGGAAGTTTACCGGTTTGACTTTGAAATTATTTTTAAAATGAATATTTTAGTATAAATGATTTAAAATCTATATTCTTTAAATATTTCAATTATTTTGATTTTCGAAACTATATTATGGTATAAACTATTTTTATATTCAAATTATTTTCGATTTAACTATTTAAATATTTTCTATTATACTATTTTTTAACTATTTTAAACTATTTAAACTATTTTCTAAAATTCAAACTGTTTAAAGTGTAAAATTGTTTATATTAAAATCTTGGATTTAAATATGAACTAGGTTAAAGTGAAGAATATAATCTAAATCGAATTCGAATCGAATTTTGGAAGTGGAATCGATTTTCGGACAAAAGTGATAATTTTGAATATATGATGATTTCGAAATGGATTTGATTTTGAGAAGCCTATGATATTTTGATATTAAATGCAGATCGTTTTTTAAATGCAAAAGAATCAACCAGTGAGTAAAATGACGATTGGTTGTTAAAGAGACCGAGGCCTCTTATCGAAATACTCTCTTTCAATATTGTAACCACTTTGACAACCGTGTACGTGGTGGATGATATCCAGAATGTAGTGGTTGATTTGGCGACGTTTACTGGAACGAAGTAAGAGAACGATTATGGATAGCCTTGACACTCGTGTCAAAACTAAAATGACTAAAATATGAGCCTATGTCTGGCCAATAAGGTTAGCTACCTCTAGCTACGTTGATCCCTCGTATTACTATTGTGGTTTCGGATTTGATGGGTGCACCTTATTTATCGTTTGGATTGATTGTCGTGGTCGGCCATGGATGGGTTACGACAAGCCAGAAAGGGTAAACTAGTAGAATCCTACCTTGGGCATTGTCTCACATGCCTTGTCATATTTATCCCTATATGAGCCCATTACGACTTTGGTTTAAAACTGTAAAAATACGTTAAGGTGGATTAATGTAAAGCCTTAATGCTATTTTGATATTTATTTTGCTAATAGACATTATCTAATATAGCGTATACTATTATATATAAATAGTTTAACGGATCCTTATGAGATGGAAAATCTCGTAACATCTCTTAAGTTATTGCACTCATATTTTTGATACCGATTTGACTTACACAAGATTATTTTAGTCCTGACTCGAGTGTTTTGTCATTTCGTTACACTCGGGTCAGTCCTGAGTTACTTTCAGCGTATTGAAGATTATTCTCTAGGGGATGAAGATGGAGTTTTGGTATATTACTATTATTATCATCCCCTGCATCATGCTAATCTGCTATATCGATATTTATACATGATGTATAGATATAACTCTGATAAATGTGTGTAGATTATAATCAGATGTATAGTAAATAGCTTTTTTCGAATTATTAATTATTTATTGATTATTATATTTTATCGTTTCCGTTGTGAGATTCTGTGTTTTGTTTTCTTCTTCTCCTTTTATTTTTCTTATTTAACCCCATTGATTATCTACGTTTCGGATTGTCTAAGTTGGACATGTGTGGATTATTATCGATTTAAACCTTCCGAAATGTGGGTCGTCAAAGGAAATCAATATAATATCGCTATAAAACCGTAATCCGAAAACGTACCTATTTATTGGGTAAGCAACACTTATTTATGGAACCAAAAGCAATAGCCATTGCTTCCATAACTTGTATTTCACTTACATAATCCAAAAGAGTTAGGATTATGTAAAGAGAAATATTTAAGTTGTTTCAATTGATGAACAACAGAACAACACAACATAATAATAGTCACTTGCAAACGAACCACACAATCATCACACGCAATCAAAGTAATCAACCATGCATCCATAGCAACCAAAAAAAATGGTTTGTTCGTGTTCAAAAACTTTTAAGTATAAAATGATAAATAAATTACTAAGTATACCATACACTCAACAATCTTCAGATAAAACTTAATAGATTATTTACACATCTTTATACAGCTAGAAGTATCATTTCACAACCATCCCATAAGCCAAAACAAACAATAATTTCAAATAACGTTTAAGTTTATTCTTATTAATTCCTTTCACATCATTTATTGTTCTTCAGTTTCATTCATTCATACAATGCTTCCTTTCATTTATTTCCATTCATTACTTAAAAAATTCATTTCTCATCTATTCGCATAATGCCATTTTTCTCTTTTCATTACTTTACATTCTCAGCTTACATAAGTTATTTCCATTTCAATGATTTAATTTAACCAACAAATTCATTATTGAAGGATTACATACATTTCAGTTCAGTTTACTTCACATTTATTATTTACTTTGATTTTCTTTTTTATATAAATATTCATTTGTGAAGCAACTCATACTTAAAATTTAATTCTTTTTTTCTTTTCACATTTATTCCTTTTATATATAGTATTCATGTAATGACCCATAAATTTTTAATAATTAAAATTGTTAAATTGATTAAATTTTGGTAATTTAATACGATGGAAAATAAACTTTGTAATAAAATAAGGAAGGAATGTTAAAGTGGAAATGCATATTTTATTCATAAGGTAATATAAAAGAATGAAACTTATCTGAATGAATTTATTTATTTGAGGATTCAATCATAATAAATGAACACATTTAAAAAATTCAATATAATTAAGAACAACTGTTAATACAAAGGAAAGAAATTAATTAAATCCATCAGGTCATTGCTTGATTTCTTGCTTTTTTCTACATGGCCTCTTTATTTCTTGCTTTAGCCATACAAACTTTTTTTCCTAGCCGTGTATTTATCATTTGCAAATCATGTACAAGAAGATTTAATTCTCATTTCAAAACTCCTCATTTTCATTTGCATTTAAGAATAAAACATATATACGTTTCTTTCTCCTTAACTTATGCCTTTTCTGTTTCTTAGCATTTACTCTCACCTTGCTTGCCATCCAAACCATCTATGTATAAACCGAATTTTTTTAATAAATGTTTTATTTATTTAATTTAGATAATTTTTTTTAAAATATAAATTTTGGTGTGGATTAGAATTCCACACATTAATTAATAGAATATTTTTCGAAAATATGAATTTTGTCAATATGGTCAAACTTTGACTTTTAAATTTAAAAATTTAAAAGTTTTTGGATTTTATCTTTTATTTTGAAAGTAAATAAAATTTTAAGAATACTACTTTTCGTTTCGTTGAAATCTGATTTATAATGTGAAAGTTATGACTTTTTGACTATTGTGTGCAATTTGCTGTATTTAACAAAATTGTTTACTTTAAATTATATAAATAATATTTTATTTAGTCATGTAATGTTCTAATTTACGTTTTCAGGGGTAAAATAACTTGTTTTGTTTATAATTTGGTTTAAAAACGTTTTAAAAGTGTAATTGACATTTTTTAGTGTTAGTTGTATTTTGTTTACAATTTCTTATTTCCAACTTCAATTAATTTAAGAAATTCTTTATTTATTTCATATTTTTCTTAAGAAATTATTTTATTCTTTTATTTTAAACTTTGGGTTTTATTTTAAAACAAAAAGTTGTATTTTTAATCACCCAAATGTTATAAATATAAACAAATGTCTATAATTCCTATTTTGGTTAAAGTCTAACATTAATTGAAGTTTTAAATTTTTAATCCTAACTTCCTAATCTTTTATAATAACGGATATATTCGTAACAACGTTTTATTTCATTGTTTTGTTCTTTTAAAAAAAAATGGATTATATACCTTTTAAAATTAAGTAATTAATATTTTACTTATATACATCCATTTAAGTAATAATTTTTTTTGTAAATGGTAAATGAATAAAAAGGATGTAAGCAAATCATATTTTAATTAAGTAATAAATTTTAAAAATAAATAGTATATAGATAAGCTTTATAAAAAGAATGTTTAATTTGTGCGTTCGTGCCCGTTTTGATTAATTTAGTGGTATAAATAGTATGTATTTAATGAATGCTAATATAAGTAACAAATAAATAAGAAAACATATGAATTTAGATACGTTATTTTTGTTATACTTTGGGTGTATGTTTAATTTGATAAATGCGTCTATAGTGCGCATACTTTAAATTATTACCTTAGTTATGAATACAAAAATATATCCGTTGACATGCATTTCATAGTGGGAAAGGAATAAAATCCCCAGCCATTCAAATCCTTTTAAAGCTTGATTGAAATTCGCGTGTAAACATTCCACCTTCCTTTTTCTCTCCTAATTTAATAGAAACGTTATCCAAATTTCATAACTGTTCACATTTAATTCTTACCATTGTTCCCAAATTAACGCAAGTTTTATTGATAAAACACGTTTCTTTTTCTAAGTTTTTTAAATTTGGTATGGAATCTTTGATTTAGCGTAGCCTTCCAAATTAAATCATTCAAATTTAATTACTGCTGGTCGTGCCTCAATCAATCAAGGCAAGTTTTCTGGTAAACGCAAATTTACTTCCTCCTTTATTTTCGCCTTCCACTTTATCAAATATGTCTTGCGTTTTATCTATGCAAATTTACTTCTTTGAATATAAACCCGCGCACCCGTTAATTATGAAAGAGATCATTTACTTCCTTTTAACGTTCTGGAAATCAACTTATTTTCCTTGCCAAAATTTTTCCCCCTTGATTTAAGTTTAGCCCATTTATAAATACAAGACCTGTTCCACATATTCCTCACCTCAAATTTTTGACCTTCATCTTCCTTCTACGCATCAGGTAATGGTCTTGCTCTTTTATTTTTTTATTTTTATTTTTATTTTCTTGTTCCATTTACTATCGTTCCTCACCTGTGCTCGGCCTCTCTATTTCCCGTGCACGACCACCACCGCCTACCACTCCTCCACCATCAACTACAACATCCGTGTCATTTGTTTCTAGGATCTAAAAAAAAGGAAAAAGAAAAATACATGCATGCGCTTGTATTGTGTCGAGTATTCCTGGCCGTGCATGCATTTAGATTTTGTTCTGTTCATGCCGTGCATCTGTGTGTTTTTCTTTTGTTGACCAAACCCTTGAACAAATTTACATCCTCCACCTCTGTATTTAAAAAAAAATATAAAATAAAGGGAGAAGTAAAATATCGTGCATGTTAGAAAATGGATATATGGGTCGAGCATAGTGTCGAGTTGTCCAACTAGAGACTAAGTTGAAATTACCTTTTGCATTTCTGTAGTAGATAAAATGTGCGCCACCTGTAGCTTTTGTAACCAATCCTCTATGCCCATGACGTGAAATTTCATGCGTGCATGCATTCGAGTTTTGTAATTAGGCAAGGGCCGTGCCAATTTTTTTTTCTTTGTCCGTAATTAAATTCGAGTACTCGGTTTTATTTATTCATCTTGTTCAAGATTTGAATCAAGTCGTTGCTTCCGCTAAAAACTAATCGTGCCTTCTGGATACTTCTTTTTGTCGGTGAGGATATCGTCATTTAAATAGAATCTGCAGCTTCGGAAAGGTGAGTATTCTCACCAGACAAACATACATCTATAAATTAATAACAAGCGTAATTGTAGAATATTTATATTTTATTTTTCTTGCCTGTGATATAAATTTATGATGTTAAAAACCCTGTATTAATTTGACACATCATCAGTCATATTATATACTGTTATATTTAAGTTGTTATACTATTTATTTATTTATTGTTTATCACTGCAAGTTCCTTATAGAATAGAAATCATTACGGGCTTAAATGATAGGCCTGAACGATATTGTTTATTTATTTATTTAACTTGGGATTGCGGGTTTGAAATGATAGAACCCGGTTTTTCTTTGTAAATTACGGATTGAAATGATATATTATCCGTATCACTTGACCTAGGTTAGAAAATATTATACAGACCCGTGGTTATTTTACATATATTTTTCTAGAAATTTTAAGTGTTTTCAATATATATATTTTAATATTTTGATTTAAATTGGGTTAAAATAATTATTGGTAGTCTTAAACAAGTTAAATGTATAAATAAATAAACGGTTAAGTTGGAATTTGAAGTAATATATTTAATTTGGAAATTTTGATGGAATTCAAGCTAAGTACGTAAATGGAATAAATTTGGATGTAAATTGGAATTTAAATAAGTTAATAAGGTGTTATTGAATTTTCTATGAATTTAGTAGTTAAATAAATAAATGCTTAAACATAAAATTTGAAATATATCTTAATTTAGAAATGGAAGTTTGGTTTAAGAATAAAAGGTAAGTTAATAAATAAAGAGGAAATTTAGCTATATTTTGAAATGGTAATTCAACTAAATGGTTAAGAAAATTTTGAATATAGAAAAATATAGAAATTTGGGAATTTAACTTTAATAAGTAAAGCCTTGAGAGGTTGATATTTATTAGTGGAATATACTTCATAAAAATCATAAATTCTTGGGTAGATTTAAATGACTATTTCAAATGGATAATATGATTTTTTTATAAGTTAATTTAGTTTAAAATTTAAGTTTAATTATTGATGAATTTATATTGAAGTCTAAAAAAAATTAATTAACTTAAAACTGCTGTAAGGGATATTACCGCACTTTGTAGGTGCCGTAGTTGATGCAAATGAACTGAAAGCTAAAAATTAATTAAGGGCTATTGCAGTACTTGGTAAGTGCTGTGGTCGTGAAATTTAAATTAAACCCGAATAAATAAAAAGGCTACAGGAGCACTTGTTAAGTGTTGCAGTGGCTGAAATTGAGATTTTTGGATATTCGATTCGTAAATATAATAACTTCACTTTAAAAGTTAAAATAAAGTGTAACATCCCGTATTTTTAAGCCAGAATTTGAACATTTAATTCGTTTCAAATGTTTAATGTGGATTCTTAATTGATTTTGAAATGAATGGATTCGGGTTCAATCAATGAAATAAGCTATAATTTTTAATTATAGTAATTCCGGTTGAATTTGAATAATGGAAAAATGATAATTTAAATATTCGGAATTGAAATAAAAGTAAATCTGGATGTAAATAGTGATAAGAAGGGTTTTAAAATTTTTTTTTGAGTTATTTGAGCGTAAATAGTATGGTGGGAATTTTAGATAAATTTTTAAGTCGATAAGTTAATATTTGGGATTTTATATTAATTTAAAAATGAATTTAATATTATTAAAATGTAATTAATCAGATTTTGGGTCCGGAGTGAGCCAAAATGATTTGTAACGTGATTATATATTTTATATGATTTATTATTAAGGTACTAAAATTTTAAAAGGTGAAATTTTAAGCGTTTTCGACAATTTTGAAAATCGCTCGATTTAATAGACGAGTTAAAATAGCCTTCCGAGGCACAGTCCCAGAATTCGATGAAACTAGTTCCATTGGATCCATAATAGTTAGTTATTATTGGATTTCAATTTTCGTAGCAATCGGAGTTGTCGTTTGACCGTGGCAGCTTGAAACGCATCGGAATCGTTTTAATCGGTTTAAATTAAAATTTGATCGTTTAATTCCGTAACTCGCATATATGACCAAATTAGCTTCCGAAACACGTTTCATTGTGTTCGGAACATAGATAAAACATTAGAAATGCCTGCCGGCACGCGTTGTTCGGAGATTGTTTGTAAAAGTTGTTTTGTAATGGATTTAATATTAAAATAATGGTTATTAACATATATATAAACAAGTTAATAAGCAAACCCTAGAACGACTCTTCAGGCCGCCGCTTATGCTCATTTCGATGGCCGAAAAACAATTCCATTCTCCCTTGTTTTTCTCAAAATCTATACAATATTATCAAAGACAGTTAACTACAAGTTTGCAGAGCATCTCACGCTCTACAAATCCATACGGTCGTGATCAAAAATAGCGTGGTGGATCATCACGATTTTTGAGCCGATAGCGCGCCGTTTGATGGGAGTTCGCTCGTTGTTGGTGAGGGTATAGGGGTGCGGTCTTCGGCTGCATGCGAGGAGGAGCATGGCGCATCACCTGGAGCTCGTCGATCAGGGGTTCGATCATCCTAGTGGTCGCGATTTGGAGGGATGGTAGGCGGCTCAGTGGTTTTTTTTGTGTAAGTTCACGATCCAAGAGGAAGGAAGTAGGAACGGCCTTGATTTCACTTGAGGGAGTGACGGGCTGATGTTGTTTGGTAAAAGTAATTTAAAATTTAAAAAGAAAATTTGTTTTAATGGTTATTCAAACTTTAAAAATCTATAACTTGCACATACGTTGTCAGATTTCGATGAAATTGGCGGCGCCGGAATTGCAGAAGCACATACTACGCGGTGGTGCAGTTCCCGATTCATTCCGGGCAAGTAGAAATTTGGGTTAAATCGAACGTCGTTCGGTTTAATTTAAATTTCGAACGTTCGCCGAAACCCAAGGTGAGTTAATCTCACTCACATCTGGAATTTTAACTGATTTAAATAGTAATATTTAAATATCTGCGTGATTGGTTGCATATAATTGTGGTTATCAGTCTGGATTGATAATTATATATGTGATGTGCTAATATTTGTGGATGCAGGGAAAAACAGGTTGGAGGGATCCAACTAGATTCCTCGCACTATAGTAATTATCTTTATAATTGATGTTGTGATCTGTTTATATATTGTGATGGATAACTCTGGACTAAATTGTATTGTGATATTGCTGGATAAATATATACACATAATTTTTAGAATAAAATAAAAATAATTTGGATTTTTAAAGAAATAAAAGGAAATGATAAATAAAGAATTTAAGGGAATTAAATTTGAAATCTGGTTTGAGTGAAGAATGAAAATTTGCAAAGTTGGAAATAAAAATAAGTGGAACATTTATTAGTTGATAAATGTGAAAGTATGGATTTTTGGTGATAATTTCAATAAGAAATTATAAATTGTTAAAAATAACAATGAGGTTATTTTGATAATAATGTTCCCTGGAATTAAATATGATGTGAAAAGAAACCCTTCAAATTAAATTAGAAATAAATTGCAAATTAGAATGTCGCAGAAATATTATTTAAAACCATTGAAAAATTTAAGTAGGTAATTAGTTAAGCAATTCCTTAAGTACGATTTCATTAAATAAATTTATAATAGTTTATTTAAAAAGGTCTTTAAACTTAAAGTTTGGAAGTGAATTCCCGGAAATGGAAATGTGGTTAAGCTTCGTAAGAAGTTATTTTTAACCTGGAAAGGAAATCTATGTTATTAAACATAAGTCCAAATTGAAATATAATCGACAGAAATTATAAGAAGGATTTCTGTGATGTTTAAGTGGAAATGAGTTTCCCTGGAAAAACCTAGTTCGAGTTTTAAACAGATTTTATTAAAAAGGAAGTCTAAAGTTCAAACTTGTTTAAAGAGTGTGTTGAAAAATTATTATTTTAAAGTAAATATTTATAAATTAGCAATAGTAAATTTGTATGAATATCTTAGTAATCATTTTTACAAATGGATTTATTTAAAGGCTAGTTTTGGACAAGTTATTTGAATTATTAAGAATCCTTTTTATAACTCTACCTTTAAATTTAGTTTAACTAAACTTTTATGTAATCCAAGTTTAGACCTTAATAAATAGTTTTCATTCACTTATTTTAAAATTTATATTTTTGAGTAAGTAACTAGAAGTAAATTTACATATTTTAATGTATATGTCAATATGAAATGTTTTGACGGTTTTTAAATCTAAATGTTTTGAACTTGGTTATTTCCAATGGGAATTAATGATGAAGGATTTACTTTGCAACGGAAGAACTTTGGGAACTGTTTCAAATGAGCTTTGAAAATTGGAAATATATGTTGTAAAGGTATTGGGGCAAATAAATAAAGTGGGAATTATTTATTGTGTGATGGATGCTTATGGATGTTTATGAATATAAATTGATAGTTAAATCACCGACTATCAATATTGGACAAATGCGTTGATCTTTTCGAAGAGACCGGGATCGAGATTTATTTCTCGAAAACCACTTCGATCCAGTTTGTACGTTTCGTGCGAAAAACGTGTTCGGAGTCGAAGATGGAGCAGTGAAGTGCAAGGGCTAGTCGCTACTAATCCTGAGGATATTTCCAAAATGGATGTAGTAGGAGTAGTGCCTTCGGTTCCGTTCGAACCCGGGACGGACTTGTATGGACGAATGCTTGCGAAACATCGTCAGGTGGGCGATGGGCATTCTAAGTGAAAACGTTCTAAAGGTAACGCTTAACCTCAAGCCTCGTCAACCGGGAATGGCTAAAACAGAGGAGGTGCAGCAAGGTTAGGTGGGTCATGCCCAAGCAGGACAAGATTTTCCCCTGTCTAGATGTCCCTTTATATTCGGCTTAGTGGGTGGTTGGTCGTGCCAACCGCGGGGTTATCTTTTTCGGGACTGTTCAGTAAGGAATGGTTCCGGCCTTGTGTTGCAGGGGAGCGGGCGTACTTCTCGGTACTCTGATCTAGGCCAGGTACTGTGACGGGCGGTACCCCAGTAGCGCAGCCATTGATGGAAATCCATTCTCCCTACGAGCCTTGTACGAGTTTTGTTTGTATTACCCACTTTTGTGGTTAGTAGCTGGAATTTAATAGATGTAACAATTTCGGCTATTTTATAAGTATTTGTAAATAGACCCTATTATAATATCAGAGGATTTCTATAAAAAATGATTTAGCTATCGTAAGGTAAAAACCCGACATGTTTATTTGTGACGTGGTCTTACGAGATGCTTTTTTTTTTCAAAGGATTTTTGAAACTTTAATAATCAAGTTGGATGCATATTTAGTATCAGCTGGTATTCCAGACAGACTCGGGTGTTATTTCATTATAATGCTCGGGTCAGACCGAGTATTATATGTACAGGACTTGATGCTTTGGAGCAGGAGAGGAGCTGGATCCCGGGACGTATTATATATATATATATATATATATATATTCTGCTGCTGTGATTGTATGGTATGTCTGATTTGTAATTGAATGTATGAGACACTCTGATGATGTGATGTATAAAACAGTTATAGATTTCATTTTGTGTAAAGTTCTATATCTACTATTATATTTTATCCCGCTGCGACTGTGAGATTCTGATATTGTTTAGTTTCTTCTTCTTCTATCTCTTCTTCTTTAACCCTAATGGTTCGTAATTATGTGCCACTTGAGTTAATAGAGGCAGAATAGTGTTGATTCAAAGGGGTACTGTAACGACCTGTTAAACTAATAATATTAAATGAATTGAATTAATATAATTTCTAATCTAATTGAGAATAAATGTAGAAATTTGGTATAGTAGTTGTAATTTAGTGTAACAATAAAATTTTCTGACAATAGATTTGGATAATGTAGATTGTCACAATTTGATTTAAAGTTAAATATAAGAAACTGATATAAGGGTTGAATTAGTGAATATCAATAAGAAGATTAAGTAGAATGGAATTCATTTAATATAATATAAATAGTGGAAGACTTACATTGGATTGTAAAATGGATAGTAACTAAATAAAAGGTGACCGCTGAATAAATCAATGCAATAAGTGTTGATAAGGAAATTTAATGAATGTTGTCAATAATAAATGGACTTAAGATAGTAATAAAATTTGTTTTGCCTATGTAAATTTTATGTATTGATAAGCCATAATTAAATTTGAAATTTGGTAGTAAATAGGGGATAAGTTGACTAAGGAAATTAGTAATTTAATAAATGAATGCATAGTAAGTAAGTGGAAATGTATGCATAAAAATATTTTCATATATGGGATAATTACAAAAGTTTACCCATTTATCTAATGTATATAATTGAATCTAAATTTAGGGCAACATTTTGTTATTGATGGTATAAGTGAATTTGAATAAAAGGGTAAAAATTATGTAGATTTAACATGTATTGAGTATATAGCTAAGAAGGGCATTCGATGTAAATGAATCTAAATTAATGTGTCTAGTCAATAAAGGAGAACTTTAAGGGAATAAATATAAATGAATGTATTTGGAGAATGGAGTCCTTTTATATATTGAATAGTATAACGTTGTTATTAAGAATGAACGTTACTTTAGTAATTATTAATATGGTAGCGGAAGAGTGTATAAATTTTATAGTAACGTAAAACGTATTGTAAGGTAATAATTATGTGTAGACTTATAAAATAGATTTATGACAATAATTATTGTACGTATTTATTCTATTTGTTTGTTAAGTTTATTTTAATCAATTTCAATTTATGCACTAAATTATTTCAGTTAGTGTGGAATTTTTGTAAGTGGATAAATAAGATGTAACCAAGGGAAAATTTCATTTTTATAATATAATAATTAGTGTAATCTTAAGAATGAAACCGAAGTGGAATGAATTAATTGAGGTTTTAAGTTTTATTCAAGTGTTAAGTTAACAAAATTTCCAATAAGATTGAAATACAGTAATTTATGCAAATAAAAGATGGAAATTGGGTAAATATTAATGTATTGGAATATAAAAGAAACGTTAACTGTAGGGAGTAATAATTGATTTATTTGTGAGTTGTAATCAAATAGAGTCAAATTTATTAGAATTTATTGCAATTAATGGGATTAATTGCAGTAACCTTTGAAGATTTATTCACTAAAATAATTGACGATGGAAATTATATGTAAATTTGCTTTTAGTTAATATTAAATATCCAGAGGGCTAGAAATGACACAAATCTACTAGTTTAGAAATTTACAATAAAAAGTGGTAAGTAATTTTTCTAAATATTTAGATAGTAGGAAGATGTAGATTTAGATGGAATTTATTATTTAACTATTTCATAAGTTGAGATCTAAGTTTAGAATTGAGATTTTTAATGTATAGATATTGAGCCAATGTTAGTTTCATTAAATTGACCTCAATAACTTTGAATAATAGAAAGAAAGTGAATTTAATAAATTTAATCAAACGTATAATGTTGAATTTATTAAAAATTGGAATTTAACCTTTAAGTAAGGGCTAACATCTAAATTGATGAATAGAACAACTATGTATTGACACTTGAATTGTTTAGAATTGGAGTAAATAATTAAGAAAATTTAAAGGGAGAAATTTGGTCAATTTTTGAATTTAGATGTAAAAATTGGATTTTTATAATTTATTTAATTTATTTAATGAATATTGAAAATAGCCATTTTGGTCACGGACTCGGATTTCGATGAACCCAGTTTCATCGGATCCGTATCGGTGAATTATTATAGGGTTTTAAGTTTCGTATCGATCGGACCTATCGTTTGATCGTACGGACGCGAAACGCCTTGAAAATCAATTTTATTAAAATCAATTTGAAATCAATTTGGAAATCTTGTTTTCAGCATAACTTCTTCATACGATCAAATTTGGACGTGAAACTTTTTCCATCGCGTTCAGAATATTTTAAAATACCTATCTGAATATATGGGTTTGACAAATTTCGTTCCGGGGTCAGAACGGGCTTTTTGGGCCTTAGTTTGTTTCGTACGTTCATCTATCTAGTCTATCTACTCTAACCCAACCCTACCTATAAATATACAGTTATAAACCCTAGCTCCATTCTATTGTCTATTTGCTGTACGTTCATCTTCTTCAAGCTTCTCTTCTTCTTCAATGGGGGCTAAGCCTAGATCCAGTCAGTTCAAAAAAAAAAGTTTTCAAATTTAAAAAAAAAAAAAAAAAAATTTCGGATATGCAGCAGCTTCTGGTCGCGCTTCGGGTTTCAGGGGAGAAAACCCTAGAGCAACTTCGGGTCAGGAAGAAAATGACTCTGGTCGATCCGGGTCGTTTTGACGAAAACTCCAAGCAAGCACCGGGGAATTGAGGCGGCGCACCGAATTCGAACCCGAAGTCGACCCAGGACCAGAATTTTCCATTTTTCAAAATTTCATAACTTTTGCATACGAGCTCGGATTCACGCGCGGTTTGTTTTGCTGGGATCGTATCGGAATTTCTGACGTTTTGGCATGAGTTTGGATGAATTTGGAGACTGTCAAATTTTCGGGTTTAAATTGAATTTGAATTCAATTTAAATTCAAAAGGTGAGTGTTTTAACCCACTCACAACTAGAAGCTTTTATGTTTGTTAAATTAATTTTAGAAATGAATAGAAATTTATTTATGAGTATTTGGCATGTTTATTTTATTCATATCTGATGAATTGCATTTATTAAATTTAACTGTTAATTTAATTAATTTATTGCATATAAATTTACAGTTAAAATTTATTTGTTTGTATATGAACTGCTAGTTAACAGTTATATAATTTATTACTGAATATAGACTGTAGATTAATAGCTGTTAAATTTAATTTGAATAAAATTGCCAGTATTACCTGTTATGTAGTACCAAAAATAATATTGTTATTGATTGATGATTGCGATTTGGATGATGGATGATGTTGATGAAGGGATGTTTATTGTATATCATTAAATTGCAAATTATCATGCATATTTCATTTCATTCGGGATTGTGGTTTGAAATGATATATAACCGCAAAAATTTATATTTTTTTAATTGCGGATTGAAATGATAAATATCCGTATCACTTGACCATAGGATAGAAAATTATATAAGGCACCGCGGTATATATATAACTATTTAAATGTGATTTCTATGGTTTGGATGGAATACGGTTTATAATAATCTTAAATTTTATATTGTATAAATATTTTTCTTCCATATATATATACATATGAAGTTGAAAATTTTGAAAAAAAAAGTGTATAAAGATCTGTATTAAAAATGGAAGAAAATTAAGAAAATGGAGTTTAATAATTTATATCATATGTTTAAATGTTAAGTTTGGAAATTTTAAGATATGATATTTATAATTGGATTTTTCCCAAAATAAATTGAAATGAATATTCTAGTATAATTTGAATTGGGAAAAATATATATATTTTATTACCAGAAATTGAAGTCTTATTATTTATGGATTTTATATGAATATTCAAGACTAATTAATAGAACAATTGATTTGTTGAAAGAATAAAATCCAACTTTAGTTTGAAATATTGATACTCAAAATGGATATACGTATATATAAATAAATTTAAGTGGTTTTGGAACTTGAGAGAGATAATATAAATTTTGGTTTAGACTTTAATAAAGAAATGTATTTGTAAAGCCATGAGAACTATTTTCTTTACAAAGTAACATTTAAGTTAAACCATTTAATTCACATACCGTTGAATGTCCAAACCATTCAAGTTTTAGAAGTTATGGTTTTAAATTATGATTTTCAAAATATTATGCTTTGAAATATTTGATTTTCAGACGTTATGAAGTTAAAGCATTATGATTTTGGAAAAGAATTATATTTGGGATAAGTGATAAAATATGGCTTTGGGTTTGAAATGATATCGTATTCATGGTTATGAAATGGAATGTTTATTCTGATTTTTAAAGTATAACCTATTTTTAAATGACCGCGGTGTTATAATAACGATGGGTTGGCAAAGAGACCGGGATCGGATATGGACATACTCTCTGTCGATACCGAAAACCACTTTGACTAACCGTGTACGCGGTGGAGATTCCAGAATGAAGTAGGTGGTGGCGACGTTTCCTGTAAGGTAAATACGTGGACCCGACTCCCGTGAGTTGGCATAAGGTGGCTAAAACAGGAGCGATTCTCAGGCCAATGAGGTCATTCCTCTGATCGGACCCTCCTCTTCGATATTATACTTTGACTTGGATTGATTCAGTGGCCACTTCTATATTTTGATTTTGGGGAGTTAGTCCGAGGTGGGCGGTAACTGCGGCTACGCGTTTCCACCAGCCTGGATAGCAATTGGTATATCTACCCTGACATTGCCTAGTTGTGCCGTGTCACCTACCATACCGAGCCTTTACTACGAGTTTCTATTTGTGTCGTGCCTATGGAGTATCCTCTGGTAGCTTCCCGATCAGGAGGTATTACGGTACTGTATAGACTATTGGCATTTTACGTGTTAAGGTGGAAAATGTAAAGCCTTAACGCTATTTAAAAGTAAGTCTATTTTACAATTAGACACTATTATAATAGCGCAATATACTACATAGTAAATAGTTTAACGGATCCTTAGGAGATGTAAATCCCGAGCATCTCTTGAGTTACTGTACTCATATTTATTTCTGTTAATTTAACTCACATAAGATCTTTTAGTTCTGACTCGAGTGTTTTTGTCTTTTCAAATTCGCTCGGGTCAGTCCGAGCGTTTCAGGATCGAAGACTTTAGCTTTGGAGGACGAAGACGAAGAATCCGTATTATTATTATTTATAGTATTGCACCACACTCATACTGTTCCGCTGCATTGATTGTATTGGTATGTGTAACTCTGATATTTATTGTATAAAGAGCAATCAAGTGTTTTGTAAAACAGTTTTATGAACTGTATATTTATTATTATATTTTATCCTTCCGCTGTGAGATTCTATTTTGTTTTATTTCTTCTTTGTTTTTCTTATTTACCCCATAAAAATCCGCCCTTCCGTATGGTTTGAATCGGCACATGTGTCGGTTTAAAGTGTGCGGAAAGGCGGGATGTTACAGTTGGTATCAGAGCTTTGGTTTAGCGATAAACTTTGGCTTTGCGGGGTTTGACTCTTTGTTAATAGGGTAGTAATACCCTATGGGAGTCGCTGAGAGTATATATATGAGAGAGCGTATTTGTTAGTTTTATAAAAAGATTTTGATATTGTGTTAATCTGTTCCACTTTGTATTTATAAATTCTGGTTGATGCATGGGACGCTATGTCATCAATAGGGATTTCTAAACACTTAATAGGACAGACCGACATAATATTTGTTTTTAATATAGGTGAATGAAATAATTTTGCCTATTATATTTTCTATATATAAAAAATATTTTTATAAAGATATATATATATATTTGGTTGCTATAGATTGGGTGTTAGGAAATAAAAATATTTATAACAATTGAAGCTAAGTTGAAATTATAATAAATCAAATTGGAGATTTTAGAACTTAAGTCCGGGATTTTGAAAATCTGTTTTCAATGGATTTAAGGGATATAGGGATTTGGTTTATAAGTATTTTCTTATATAAATATTTAGTATAATTCGGAAAAATTATTTTAAAGAAGATTTTGGAGAATATAAATTTTGTACTTTCCTCTCTGTCGCTAGAAAATAATTTCGGTGATGGCGGCCGCATCATCGACTTCTATTTTCGAGTTTCGAAGGGGAAATGCCACTGTTGTAAATTCTACTGCAGATTTATGTTGGAAATATCTGAATTTGTTTGTTTCAAATATAATTGAGATATAAAGTTGTAGGAAACTAATTATCTATTATTTCAAAATAAATTGAAATTTGACCCGGAATTTAATTCTAAAATTTTCCATTAATTAATTGTTAAATTTTAGTGGAATAAAGTAAGTAATAAATGGATTGAAAACCTCTAATAAGTAAGAGAATTAATGCTAAGTATAAAGGAAGTTAAAAAAATTTTGGTAAAGATTTATTGGAAAATCAATGAATTAAAAGAATTGAGATTAAACTAGTACAAGTTCAATTGCATTTCTCTTTAAACATATATAACTTACCAAATATGAAAGGTTGAAATGTTAATTAAGAGATTTGAATAGAATATTATGCAAGTTGAAATGTTGGAAATTTTGGATTATTCTATGAATTGCTATTATATAAATAAGAATTTAGTGGTATAAACTTAAGTTATAATTGAAATTTTACTGAAAATAAGTTAAGAATTATTAATAGGTGATATGAACTTAAGTAAATAAAATGAAATTCTTTAGTAAATAAGAATTGATTGTAGGGTTATTAACTTAAGTATGTTTTAAATTTCCCCTATTCTAATATAATGGAAAGTAGGAATAATAAATAAATACTGTAAACCCTAAGTAATAAATTAATAAAATTCCTTTATTTATAAGAATGGAGGTTTTAAGGTTAATAATTTAAGTGTAAGTAGAGGGTTACTGTAATTAAATATAATAGAAACGTAAACATTAAATAAAGGAATGAAATTAAGGGTAAGTTGAAATTTATAAAACGAATATATATTTATTGAACCATTAATTAATAAAAAGGAACTGAGAAGAAACTTGTAAATTTTCACTTACATTCTTAAAACATACATAACTTACCATATAATAAAAGTTGCAATGTTAGTAAGAAAATGTAGGGGAAATCTTACAAGTGAAGCATGAGGTAATAAAGGTATTCAATAAATTTGCTGTTAGTAATGAGAATTAATTGTACAAACTTAAGTTAAATTGGAAATTTTACTATATAAGTAAAGATATGTAGTATAAATAGATAATATAACCGTTAGTCAATAAATTGGAATACCAATATAATGAATTTTGAAATAAATGAAAAATGAAATAGTAAGAAATATAGAAACCCCTCCATGAATGAAAGGAAGAAAATCAAAACCACGGAAGCATGAAATAAATGTATAATAAGTAATTTGGTTGTTGGTTTGAATTGTATTGTTTGATTTATGTTTGTTGGGTAAGAAATTTGAAGTTGTTGGGTGAATAAATAATCTATCTTTGTTCCATCCAAGACTGTTGAGTAAAGGATGCACTTGATAGTTAATTTCATCTCATACAAATTTCAAGTTTGAACCCAAACAACTATTTGTTTGATGGATTAAATGGTTGCTTTGCTTTGTGTATGTATGCTGTTTGTAAGGCTGATGGTTGATTTGATTGGTTGATTAATGGTTGAAGCCACCTAAACATTTCACTTTAATATAAATATTTAACCTTTTAGATTATATAAGTGAATACAGGTGATGGAAACAATTGCTACTACTTTTGGTTCCATAATAATAAGCGTATATTGCCCGACAAATAGGTACGTTTCCGGATTACGTTTTAGCGCTATTTTATATAATTTTTCCCGTGTTGGGATATAAATTTTTAATATATGTAATATATTTGTATATTTTGATATTATATTTTCTCCCGAGCCTCACCGTACAAAGGAGACTGTGCCAAAAATTTTCGTAAATGTTGGACTTAGAATTTTGTTGAATATTTTCCAAACTTTAATGATTTAAGTATAAAAGGTTGTAATGATTATAAACGGGTATATTTCATTAAAGGAAATTAATCCAGTAAATTATTGTTTATAAGTTAATATTTGAAATAAGATGTACTGTTTATTCTTCCTTCTCCCTTCTTTTTCCTTTTCGGGGACGAAAAGTTTTGAGTGGGGGAGATTGTAACGACCCGTTAAATTAACAATATTAAATGAATTGAATTAATATAATTTCTAATCTAATTGAGAATAAATGTAGAAATTTGATATAGTAGTTGTAATTTAGTGTAACAATAAAATTTTATGACAATAGATTTGGATAATGTAGATTGTCACAATTTGATTTAAAGTTAAATATAAGAAACTGATATAAGGGTTGAATTAGTGAATATCAATAAGAAGATTAAGTAGAATGGAATTCATTTAATATAAAATAAATAGTGGAAGACTTACATTGGATTGTAAAATGGATAGTAACTAAATAAAAGGTGACCGCTGAATAAATCAATGCAATAAGTGTTGATAAGGAAATTTAATGAATGTTGTCAATAATAAATGGACTTAAGATAGTAATAAAATTTGTTTTGCCTATGTAAATTTTATGTATTGATAAGCCATAATTAAATTTGAAATTTGGTAGTAAATAGGGGATAAGTTGACTAAGGAAATTAGTAATTTAATAAATGAATGCATAGTAAGTAAGTGGAAATGTATGCATAAAAATATTTTCATATATGGGATAATTACAAAAGTTTACCCATTTATCTAATGTATATAATTGAATCTAAATTTAGGGCAACATTTTGTTATTGATGGTATAAGTGAATTTGAATAAAAGGGTAAAAATTATGTAGATTTAACATGTATTGAGTATATAGCTAAGAAGGGCATTCGATGTAAATGAATCTAAATTAATGTGTCTAGTCAATAAAGGAGAACTTTAAGGGAATAAATATAAATGAATGTATTTGGGGAATGGAGTCCTTTTATATATTGAATAGTATAACGTTGTTATTAAGAATGAACGTTACTTTAGTAATTATTAATATGGTAACGGAAGAGTGTATAAATTTTATAGTAACGTAAAACGTATTGTAAGGTAATAATTATGTGTAGACTTATAAAATAGATTTATGACAATAATTATTGTACGTATTTATTCTATTTGTTTGTTAAGTTTATTTTAATCAATTTCAATTTATGCACTAAATTATTTAAGTTAGTGTGGAATTTTTGTAAGTGGATAAATAAGATGTAACCAAGGGAAAATTTCATTCTAATAATATAATAATTAGTGTAATCTTAAGAATGAAACCGAAGTGGAATGAATTAATTGAGGTTTTAAGTTTTATTCAAGTGTTAAGTTAACAAAATTTCCAATAAGATTGAAATACAATAATTTATGCAAATAAAAGATGGAAATTGGGTAAATATTAATGTATTGGAATATAAAAGAAACGTTAACTGTAGGGAGTAATAATTGATTTATTTGTGAGTTGTAATCAAATAGAGTCAAATTTATTAGAATTTATTGCAATTAATGGGATTAATTGCAGTAACCTTTGAAGATTTATTCAATAAAATAATTGACGATGGAAATTATATGTAAATTTGCTTTTAGTTAATATTAAATATCCAGAGGGCTAGAAATGACACAAATCTACTAGTTTAGAAATTTACAATAAAAAGTGGTAAGTAATTTTTCTAAATATTTAGATAGTAGGAAGATGTAGATTTAGATGGAATTTATTATTTAACTATTTCATAAGTTGAGATCTAAGTTTAGAATTGAGATTTTTAATGTATAGATATTGAGCCAATGTTAGTTTCATTAAATTGACATCAATAACTTTGAATAATAGAAAGAAAGTGAATTTAATAAATTTAATCAAACATATAATGTTGAATTTACTAAAAATTGGAATTTAACCTTTAAGTAAGGATTAACATCTAAATTGATGAATAGAACAACTATGTATTGACACTTGAATTGTTTAGAATTGGAGTAAATAATTAAAAAAATTTAAAGGGAGAAATTTGGTCAATTTTTGAATTTAGATGTAAAAATTGGATTTTTATAATTTATTTAATTTATTTAATGAATATTGAAAATAGCCATTTTGGTCACGGACTCGGATTTCGATGAAACCAGTTTTATCGGATCCGTATCAGTGAATTATTATAGGATTTCAAGTTTCATATCGATCGGACCTGTCGTTTGATCGTACGGACGCGAAACGCCTTGAAAATCAATTTTATTAAAATCAATTTGAAATCAATTTGGAAATCTTGTTTTCAGCATAACTTCTTCATACGATCAAATTTGGACGTGAAACTTTTTCCATCGCGTTCAGAATATTTTAAAATACCTATCTGGATATATGGGTTTGACAAATTTCGTTCCGGGGTCAGAACGGGCTTTTTGGGCCTTAGTTTGTTTCGTACGTTCATCTATCTAGTCTATCTACTCTAACCCAACCCTACCTATAAATATACAGTTATAAACCCTAGCTCCATTCTATTGTCTATTTGCTGTACGTTCATCTTCTTCAAGCTTCTCTTCTTCTTCAATGGGGGCTAACCCTAGATCTAGTCAGTTCAAAAAAAAAAAGTTTTCAAATTTAAAAAAAAAAAAAAAAAATTTTCGGATCTGCAGCAGCTTCTGGTCGCGCTTCGGGTTTCAGGGGAGAAAACCGTAGAGCAACTTCGGGTCAGGAAGAAAATGACTCTGGTCGATCCGGGTCGTTTTGGCGAAAACTCCAAGCAAGCACCGGGGAATTGAGGCGGCGCACCGAAGTCGACCCAGGACCAGAATTTTTCATTTTTCAAATTTTCATAACTTTTGCATACGAGCTCGGATTCACGCGCAGTTTGTTTTGCTGGGATCGTATCGGAATTTATGAAGTTTTGGCGCGAGTTTGGATGAATTTGGAGACTTTCAAATTTTTGGGTTTAAACTGAATTTGAATTCAATTTAAATTCAAAAGGTGAGTGTTTTAACCCACTCACAACTACTAGAAGCTTTTATGTTTGTTAAATTAATTTTAGAAATGAATAGAAATTTATTTATGAGTATTTGGCATGTTTATTTTATTCATATCAGTTGAATTGCATTTATTAAATTTAACTGTTAATTTAATTAATTTATTGCGTATAAATTTACAGTTAAAATTTATTTGTTTGTATATGAACTGCTAGTTAACAGTTATATAATTTATTACTGAATATAGACTGTAGATTAATAGCTGTTAAATTTAATTTGAATAAAATTGCCAGTATTACCTGTTATGTAGTACCAAAAATAATATTGTTATTGATTGATATTGATTGATGATTGCGATTTGGATGATGGATGATGTTGATGAATGGATGCTTATTGTATATCATTAAATTGCAAATTATCATGCATATTTCATTTCATTCGGGATTGTGGTTTGAAATGATATATAACCGCAAAAATTTATATTTTTTTAATTGCGGATTGAAATGATAAATATCCGTATCATTTGACCATAGGATAGAAAATTATATACAGGCACCGCGGTATATATATAACTATTTAAATGTGATTTCTATGGTTTGGATGGAATACGGTTTATAATAATCTTAAATTTTATATTGTATAATATTTTTCTTCCATATATATATACATATGAAGTTGAAAATTTTGAAAAAAAAAGTGTATAAAACTCTTTATTAAAAATGGAAGGAAATTAAGAAAATGGAGTTTAATAATTTATATCATATGTTTAAATGTTAAGTTTGGAAATTTTAAGATATGATATTTATAATTGGATTTTTCTCAAAATAAATTGAAATGAATATTCTAGTATAATTTGAATTGGGAAAAATATATATATTTTATTACCAGAAATTGAAGTCTTATTATTTATGGATTTTATATGAATATTCAAGACTAATTAATTGAACAATTGATTTGTTGAAAGAATAAAATCCAACTTTAGTTTGAAATATTGATACTCAAAATTGATATACGTATATATAAATAAATTTAAGTGGTTTTGGAACTTGAGAGAGATAATATAAATTTTGGTTTAGACTTTAATAAAGAAATGTATTTGTAAAGCCATGAGAACTATTTTCTTTACAAAGTAACATTTAAGTTAAACCATTTAATTCATATACCGTTGAATGTCCAAACCATTCAAGTTTTAGAAGTATGGTTTTAAATTATGATTTTCAAAATATTATGCTTTGAAATATTTGATTTTCAGACGTTATGAAGTTAAAGCATTATGATTTTGGAAAAGAATTATATTTGGGATAAGTGATAAAATATGGCTTTGGGTTTGAAATGATATCGTATTCATGGTTATGAAATGGAATGTTTATTCTGATTTTTAAAGTATAACCTATTTTTAAATGACCGCGGTGTTATAATAACGATGGGTTGTCAAAGAGACCGGGATCGGATATGGACATACTCTCTGTCGATACCGAAAACCACTTTGACTAACCGTGTACGCGGTGGAGATTCCAGAATGAAGTAGGTGGTGGTGACGTTTCCTGTAAGGTAAATACGTGGACCCGACTCCCGTGAGTTGGCATAAGGTGGCTAAAACAGGAGCGATTCTCAGGCCAATGAGGTCATTCCTCTGATTGGACCCTCCTCTTTGATATTATACTTTGACTTGGATTGATTCAGTGGCCACTTCTATATTTTGATTTTGGGGAGTTAGTCCGAGGTGGGCGGTAACTGCGGCTACGCGTTTCCACCAGCCTGGATAGCAATTGGTATATCTACCCTGTCATTGCCTAGTTGTGCCGTGTCACCTACCATACCGAGCCTTTACTACGAGTTTCTATTTGTGTCGTACCTATGGAGTATCCTCTGGTAGCTTCCCGATCAGGAGGTATTACGGTACTGTATAGACTATTGGCATTTTACGTGTTAAGGTGGAAAATGTAAAGCCTTAACGCTATTTAAAAGTAAGTTTATTTTACAATTAGACACTATTATAATAGCGCAATATACTACATAGTAAATAGTTTAACGGATCCTTAGAAGATGTAAATCCCGAGCATCTCTTGAGTTACTGTACTCATATTTATTTCTGTTAATTTAACTCACATAAGATCTTTTAGTTCTGAATCGAGTGTTTTTGTCTTTTCAAATTCGCTCGGGTCAGTCCGAGCGTTTCAAGATCGAAGACTTTAGCTTTGGAGGACGAAGACGAAGAATCCTTATTATTATTATTTATAGTATTGCACCACACTCATACTGTTCCGCTGCATTGATTGTATTGGTATGTGTAACTCTGATATTTATTGTATAAAGAGCAATCAAGTGTTTTGTAAAACAGTTTTATGAACTGTATATTTATTATTATATTTTATCCTTCCGCTGTGAGATTCTATTTTGTTTTATTTCTTCTTTGTTTTTCTTATTTACCCCATAAAAATCCGCCCTTCCGTATGGTTTGAATTGGCACGTGTGTCGGTTTAAAGTGTGCGGAAAGGCGGGATGTTACAGGTACGGATTTGCGGGTTGTCACACTTGGTATCAGAGCTTAGGTTGGCGACAACCTAGGCTTTGGTGGGGAAATTTCTCATTAACAGAGTCAATAGTACTCTACAATGAGTTGAGCGTATTTATAGATATGAGGGCGTACTTGTTAGTGAATATAAAATTGTTTTCATACTGTGTTGATTTATCGGTTGAGTGTTTATGAATTCTGGTCGGTGCGGGAAGTACAACCGTATCGATAGGGGTTTCTAAACTCTTAAACAAGATAAACCGACATAGTAACGTTTTAAAAGTGGGTAAATGAAATAATTTTGCCCAAATTATATTTTGATATAAAGGAAATAATTTTCTGAAATTATATATATATTTGGATGTTTGGTTGCTAATATTTAATAAGCAAATAAGAATCTAAAATTTAATCTAAAATTCCAAATGGTTATAATCAAATAGATTCTATAGGTATAAATTATATAAAAGGAAGAATAACTAAATTAGAATTAAACCAGAATTTAAATCCCGGAAGTCTTGGAAAGAATTTTAAATGTAATGGAAATAAAGGTTTGGAGATTTAAATTCTTGGAAAGGTTTGGAATGTTTGCTAAAGGGTTTGAAGGCAATAATGAAATGTTTATTTGGGAAGTATTTTTGAATGGAAACCGTTTTGGAATGAATTTGGGAAGTAAGAAAGCATTGAACTCACTTCAGTCGCTGGAAAATAATCCTGATGATGCTGGCCACATCATTAGAATTCATTTTCGAGTTTCTAAAGTGATGGATTGCTTCCCTAGTACTTGATTATGGTATTGTTTGGATTTGTTGGGTATACAAGTGGTTTTATAAATTTCAAAGGGAAATTTGTGTTAATAAAACCAAGCGCTTTGGAATTTGGAGATTTGATTTGATACCAGAGGTGTATGAGTTATTTATTATTTCAAATGGTTTTGAAATAAAACCGGGTAATAGAATTCTGGAAAATTCTATTTAAATAATGTGTAGAATAAAATGAATCAACTATTGAGCTATTTAAGTGAAGTTGATATTAATAAGAAGGAAGAAATGAGAATTTTAATCTTGGAATTAAAATTTAACTTGAGTAATTGGAAGTGAATAGAATATATTGAAGTGAATAGAAAATTTGAATTTAACTTGGAATAAGTTAAATAAATTGAGCTTGGAATTAAACTGGTTTGGGTTAAATTAAAATGTAAGTTGGCTTTAAAATTGTGGGTCATTGAGAAATAAATTGTACCCATGAGCTATTAAGTATTATGCTTATAATTTGAGGTTGTGGATTTGAAGTTTGCAAAGAATTAAATTGGAAGAAAATTTGCATCCTTAAGTATTCAGTGATACACACATATATAAAATTTGAAATTGTGATTATATGATGTATATGGATTAAAAAGAGCAATATGAGCTTGAAAATAAATAAGTTGGTGAACTTATGAATAGAAATGGGATTGTAATTAATAACGGGAATAGTTAAATGGCATGGTGAATTCAAACCTAGTCTCAAATAAAATGTAAATTGAAATAAGGTAAAGTGAGATATAAAAGAAGTGAATGAACTTAAGTTAGTAAATATGTTTTGAACTTGTATATGGAGATTAAAATTGAGAATTTGAATTGAATATAAGGTCGAATGTAAATTTCTTAGAATTGCATAATGAAATTCATATTCTTAAGTTATTAAGTGTTATAATTTGAATTTGTGATTATAAAATGGAAATGGACTTAAATAAGCAATCTAAACTCTTGAATAGAAGTGAAATTGTAATTCATTAATGGAAAGAGTTGAATGGTGTGGCAAATTCAAAATTTGACCATAAATGAAATGTAAAGTGTAAGGAAGCAAAGTGAGAATATAAAGGTGGATATTCTTAAGTTAGCAAATAAAATTTGAATTTATGTATTAAAATAAATAAATAAATATGTTTTAATAATGAAATTGAAATTTAATTTCAGTTGTGTAATAAATTATATTGAAGGAAATTTAGATCCTATTTAAAGGAGTGGAAAGAAAGGGTAGAAAATTTAAATTTGCTAACCGAAATAATTGGAAAATGGTGATATTATAAATGAATTCAGAGGGAATTGAGGAAGTGAATTAAAACCTAATATGGATTAGGTTAGAGACTAATTGAATTACAAATTAATTGGGATTTGTATTATAATAGATAGAATTTTGATAGTTGATCAAAATTTGGAAGGTAAATAGAAATCCAATTGTGGCATGGGATTCAAAATTGTGATAACAAATAATGAAGTGTGAATGAAAAATGGAATTGGATTATAATAGCGATGGTTGGAATTGTAAATAAATTGAAGTGTGTGAAATGAGCTGAAGTGCCTTATTATCACTAAAAGATTTAAATTATTGGATATAAACTAGAATTGGATGAATATATAATCAAGTTTAATGGAATTGGAAATTGATTGAATGAGAATCAAATGAAGAAAAAAATAAATTGATATAAGAAGATAATGGAAATATTATATGATTTAAACAACATAAGAAAATTGAAAACAATAATGATGGATGAGCTTTATTTTTTACAAGTGAAATGGTATTAATTAATTCTTGTGATAAAGAAAGGATGTGTGGGTTGTAAATAATTCAGTCTGGAATGATATTAATATAAACCTGAATTGGTTAAGGAAATAAAGATGTGAAGAAAATTTAATTTAACGATTGCATTGGGATAAAAATTCTTGGATTGTGAACCATGCAGAATAGGATAAAATTTATATAAATCTAAGTTGAAATTAATGTTAATGGTTACAAGCTTAAAAATTAGTAATTTGGTTGAATAACCACAACCTGCATAGAAATTAGTCATTAAACTTAAGTGAATAAATTAAAGAAGGCAAATGAAATTGGTTTTGAATAAATTGGAATGGATTGAAATTTTAATAAGTAATGTTTACATATGAATGAAAATGTATTATAAAAGAAATGCCAATACTTCAAATTCAGAATAAGAATTGAATTGTGAATTGTTTATAAAGGAGGTTAGCATGCATAATTATGAAGTTGCTTGGTTTGGTTATGAAATAGATATGTTTGGATTGCATTTACTTTGGAAATGTTGTTAAAATGCTCATATCTTGAAACTGATGAGTTTGTTTGAGTTTAATACAGGTACGGAAGATATTAGAGAGAGTTGGAGCGCGTATATGCGTTATATTAGCCGCTCACTATTAAAATTTGCTAAAAAAGGTACGCCTACGCAAATATAATTGGGAAAATGATATATATATTGTGATATATTTTGGTTTCCGACCGTGTGGGTCGATGTATATATATTTATCTGTATCGCGATATCGCGAAAGCTCCTCCGTGCAGGGGAGACATTGCCGAAATTTTTCAAAATTTTGGGAGTTAGAATTTTTTTGGGATTTTGGGAAAATTTTGTTAGCTTGGAAAGTTGTTTTTAAGAAAATGTTGAGACCAAAACATTTGATTTTAAATAAAGCAAATGAGTTTGGAATTAAGCTAAAGGATTTTAGAAAGGAACATAAGCTCTTAACTAAGCAAATTGGGTAAGTAAATGAGTTTGAGAATATTTTCTACCCTAGCAAATTTCGGGGGCGAAATTTTTATAAGGGGTGAGGAATGTAACATCCCGTATTTTTAAGCCATTGAATTTGAACATTTAATTTGTTTTAAATGTTTAATGTGGATTCTTAATTGATTTTGAAATGAATGGATTCGGCTTCAATCAATGAAATAAGCTATAATTTTTAATTATAGTAATTCCGGTTGAATTTGAATAATGGAAAAATGATAATTTAAATATTCGGAATTGAAATAAAAGTAATTCTGGATGTAAATAGTGATAAGAAGGGTTTTAAAAATTTGTTTTGAGTTATTTGAGTGTAAATAGTATGGTGGGAATTTTAGATAAATTTTTAAGTCGATAAGTTAATATTTGGGATTTTATATTAATTTAAAAATGAATTTAATATTATTAAAATGTAATTAATCAGATTTTGGGTCCGGAGTGAGCCAAAATGATTTGTAACGTGATTATATATTTTATATGATTTATTATTAAGGTACTAAAATTTTAAAAGGTCAAATTTTAAGCGTTTTCGACAATTTTGAAAATCGCTCGATTTAATAGACGAGTTAAAATAGCCTTCCGGGACACAGTCTCAGAATTCAACGAAACTAGTTCCATTGGATCCGTAATAGTTAGTTATTATCGAATTTCATTTTTCGTAGCAATCGGAGTTGTCGTTTGACCGTGGCAGCTCGAAACGCATCAGAATCATTTTAATCGGTTTAAGTTAAAATTTGATCATTTAATTCCGTAACTCGCACATATGACCAAATTAGCTTTCGAAACACGTTTCATTGTGTTCGGAACATAGATAAAACATTAGGAATGCCTGTCGGCACGCGTTGTTCGGAGATTGTTTGTAAAAGTTGTTTTGTAATGGATTTAATATTAAAATAATGGTTATTAACATATATATAAACAAGTTAATAAGCAAACCCTAGAACGACTCTTCAGGCCGCCGCTTATGCTCATTTCGATGGCCGAAAAACAATTCCATTCTCCCTTGTTTTTCTCAAAATCTGTACAATATTATCAAAGACAGTTAACTACAAGTTTGTAGAGCATCTCACGCTCTACAAATCCATACGGTCGTGATCAAAAATAGCGTGGTGGATCATCTCGATTTTTGAGCCGATAGCACGCCGTTTGATGGGAGTTCGCTCGTTATTGGTGAGTCTATAGGGGTGCGGTCTTCGGCTGCATGCGAGGAGGAGCATGGCGCATCACCTGGAGCTCGTCGATCAGGGGTTCGATCATCCTAGTGGTCGCGATTTGGAGGGATGGTAGGCGGTTCAGTGGGTTTTTTTTTGTGTAAGTTCACGATCCAAGAGGAAGGAAGTTGGAACGACCTTGATTTCACTTGAGGGAGTGACGGGCTGATGTTGTTTGGTAAAAGTAATTTAAAATTTAAAAAGAAAATTTGTTTTAATGGTTATTCAAACTTTAAAAATCTATAACTTGCACATACGTTATCAGATTTCGACGAAATTGGCGGCGCCGGAATCGCAGAAGCACGTACTACGCGGTGGTGCAGTTCCGGATTCATTTCGGGTAAGTAGAAATTTGGGTTAAATCGAACGTCGTTCGGTTTAATTAAAATTTCGAACGCTCGCCGAAACCCAAGGTGAGTTAATCTCACTCACATCTGGAATGTTAACTGATTTAAATAGTAATATTTAAATATCTGCGTGATTGGTTGCATTTAATTGTGGTTATTAATATGCATTGATAATTATATATGTGATGTGCTAATATTTGTGGATGCAGGGAAAAACAGGTCGAAGGGATCCAACTGGATTCCTCGCACTATAGTAATTATCTTTATAATTGATGTTGTGATCTGTTTATATATTGTGAGGGATAACCATGGACTAAATTGTATTGTGATATTGCTGGATAAATATATACACAGAATTTTTAGAATAAAATAAAAATAATTTGGATTTTTAAAGAAATAAAAGGAAATGATAAATAAAGAATTTAAGGGAATTAAATTTGAAATCTGGTTTGAGTGAAGAATGAAAATTTGCAAAGTTGGAAATAAAAATAAGTGGAACATTTATTAGTTGATAAATGTGAAAGTATGGATTTTTGGTGGTAATTTCAATAAGAAATTATAAATTGTTAAAAATAACAATGGGGTTATTTTGATAATAATGTTCCCTGGAATTAAATATGATGTGAAAAGAAACCCTTCAAATTAAATTAGAAATAAATTGCAAATTAGAATGTCGCAGAAATATTATTTAAAACCATTGAAAAATTTAAGTAGGTAATTAGTTAAGCAATTCCTTAAGTATGATTTCATTAAATAAATTTATAATAGTTTATTTAAAAAGGTCTTTAAACTTATACTTTGGAAGTGAATTCCTGGAAATGGAAATTTGGTTAAGCTTCGTAAGAAGTTATTTTTAACCTGGAAAGGAAATCTATGTTATTAAACATAAGTCTAAATTGAAATATAATTGACATAAATTATAAGAAGGATTTCTGGGATGTTTAAGTGGAAATGAGTTTCCCTGGAAAAACCTAGTTCGAGTTTTAAACAGATTTTATTAAAAAGGAAGTCTAAAGTTCAAACTTGTTTAAAGAGTGAGTTGAAAAATTATTATTTTAAAGTAAATATTTATAAATTAGCAATAGTAAATTTGTATGAATATCTTAGTACTCATTTTTACAAATGGATTTATTTAAAGGCTAGTTTTGAACAAGTTATTTGAATTATTAAGAATCCTTTTTAAAACTCTACCTTTAAATTTGGTTTAACTAAACTTTTATGTAAACCAAGTTTAGACCTTAATAAATAGTTTTCATTCACTTATTTTAAAATTTATATTTTTGAGTAAGTAACTAGAAGTAAATTTACATATTTTAATGTATATGTCAATATGAAATGTTTTAACGGTTTTTAAATCTAAATGTTTTGAACTTGGTTATTTCCAATGGGAATTAATGGTCAAGGATTTACTTTGTAACGGAAGAACTTTGGGAACTGTTTCAAATGAGCTTTGAAAATTGGAAATATATCTTGTAAAGATATTGGGGCAAATAAATAATGTGGGAATTAGTTATTGTGTGATGGATGCTTATGGATGTTTATGAATATAAATTGATAGTTAAACCACCGACTATCAATATTGGACAAATGCATTGATCGTTTCGAAGAGGCCGGGATCGAGATTTATTTCTCGAAAACCACTTCGATCCGGTTTGTAAGTTTCGTGCGAAAAATATGTTCGGAGTCGAAGATGGAGCAGTGAAGTGCAAGGGCTAGTCGCTACTAATCCTGAGGATATTTCCAAAATGGATGTAGTAGGAGTAGTGCCTTCGCTTCCATTCGAACCCGGGACGGACTTGTATGGACGAATGCTTGCGAAACATCGTCAGGTGGGCGATGGGCATTCTAAGTGAAAACGTTCTAAAGGTAACGCTTAACCTCAAGCCTCATCAACCGGGAATGGCTAAAACAGGGGAGGTGCAGCAAGGTTAGGTGGGTCATGCCCAAGCAGGACAAGATTTTCCCCTGTCTAGATGTCCCTTTATATTCGGCTTAGTGGGTGGTTGGTCGTGCCAACCGCGGGGTTATCTTTTTCGGGACTGTTCAGTAAGGAATGGTTCCGGCCTTGTGTTGCAGGGGAGTGGGCGTACTCCTCGGTACTCTGATCTAGGCCAGGTACTGAGACGGGCGGTACCCCAGTAGCCCAGCCATTGATGGAAATCCATTCTCCCTACGAGCCTTGTACGAGTTTTGTTTGTATTACCTACTTTTGTGGTTAGTAGCTGGAATTTAATAGATGTAACAATTTCGGCTATTTTATAAGTATTTGTAAATAGACCCTATTATAATATCAGAGGATTTCTATAAAAAGTGATTTAGCTATCGTAAGGTAAAAACCCGACATGTTTATTTGTGGCGTGGTCTTATGACAGGCTTTTGTTTTTCAAAGGATTTTTGAAACTTTAATAATCAAGTTGGATGCATATTTAGTATCAGCTGGTATTCCAGACTGACTCGGGTGTTATTTCATTATAATGCTCGGGTCAGACCGAGTATTATATGTATAGGATTTGATGCTTTGGAGCAGGAGAGGAGCTGGAGCCCGGGACGTATTATCTATATATATATATATATATATATATATATTCCGCTGCTGTGATTGTATGGTATGTCTGATTTGTAATTGAATGTATGAGACACTCTGATGATGTGATGTATAAAACAGTTATAGATTTCATTTTGTGTAAAGTTCTATATCTACTATTATATTTTATCCCGCTGCGACTGTGAGATTCTGATATTGTTTAGTTTCTTCTTCTTCTATCTCTTCTTCTTTAACCCTAATGGTTCGTAATTCTGTGCCACTTGAGTTAATAGAGGCAGAATAGTGTTGATTCAAAGGGGTACGGATTTGCGGGTTGTCACATAAAGTATTTTGATTTAATATTAACTATTTTGGAAATTATAACCACGTGTAATAATAACATTGATTGTTAAAGAGACCGAGATCCGATATGGGCATACTCTCTGTCGATACCGAAAACCACTTTGACAACTGTGAACGCGGTGGAGATTCCAGAATGAAGTAGGATGGTGGTGATGTTCTATTAAGGTATGTACGTGGACCCGACTCCCGTGAGTTGGCATAAGGTGGCTAAAACATGAGCGATCGACGGGCTAAGAAGGTAGCACCTCTTATCGGATGCACTTCTTCGTATGTCATTTTATTACTCTGTGATTGTTTGGTACGCACCTTTGATTCGGGAGTGTTGTTCGAGGTGGACGGTAGTAGCTGCTACGCGCTACCACCGGTCCAGAAGCGTAATTGGTGTATCTACCCCGGCATTGCCTAGTTGTGCCGTGTCACCTACCCTAGCGAGCCTTATACGATTTTGGTTTTGTACCATACCTATAGAGTGCCCTTTGACGATGCCCAGTACGGGGGAGATTACGGTACTGTATAGACTATGGGAATATATTATGTGTTAAGTGGAATATTGGGTCACTCCTTAAAGCTATTTTATAGTAAGTTTATTTTATTTATGGACATTATTATAATAGCGAAATATTACTACATAGTAAATAGTATAACGGATCCTTAGAGGATGGGCGGTCCCAAGCATCCTTTAAGTCACTTGTTTTTATATTACAGTTCACTTGAATTAGCTTACACTGTATAAGTATGTATGTCCTGACTCGAGTGTTTATGTTTATTTTACACCCGGGTCAGCCTGAGTATCAGTTCGGACTTCGTTCCTTGGAGCTAGGACTGCCGAAGACCATCTTTACCAAGCTACTGCCTAATTTCTGTTCAGTTCTTATCTTAGCTTATGAAATCAAGAAAAATTGAATATTGAGATTTTCTGTGGTTGTTCCAAACTATATTTGGTTTTAAAACTATGTAATTTATACTTATTTTGAGACTTTGTGATAGTGGCTTCATGAACCACTATAGTATTTTAATTCCGCTGCGAGTATTCTGATTTCTATGTCTGTGATTCTGTGATTATTTATTTATTGTATATTCTGATATTTGCCAAATTTTATTTACAACGTGGTATTTTGAACAATTCAAGTCCGACAAGTGCGGATGCGAATGGTTGAAAATATCGGGTCGTTACGTTTGGTATCAGAGCTTTGGCCCTAGGCAAAACTTAGCATGTATGGTAAATTTGATCTACAGAATCACTTTCATTCGAGCTTGAATCTCTTCCTTTTGATTCGATTTCCTTTGAATTTTGGAACGTACCCTACCGTTCCAAAGTTCATTCGTGTCCCTCATTATTCATCTTCTTTCGATTCTGGAGTATGCCATAACTCCACTTCGGATGATCTTTATAGTGAATTGGTGGTCTCGCTAATATTCTAATAAAGGGGTGAAACTACTTTACAATTTGCATTGATTCACCAGAGATTTATATTTATCCTCGGTTTAGATGCTAGTATCTTTGGTTATTCCGAACTCTATCTCTTTAGATCGAATGTAGATTTACCCCAGAAAATCCACATCGATCTTATTCTTTAAGTCACGGTTGACCCAGTTAAGGTTGACCGCGATTTATGTAAACTTAGCCAGTTCCTTATTCTGTTATTTAATCATCGGATCTTCTAATTCCAACTTATCTTTAAATCAAAATTCTCTTTGATTTGAGTCCATCAAATTTGAATCTTTATCCTTGTTTTGAAAATTTATTCCTATATTTGAAAAAAATCTAATATTATATATAAGTATAATTTTCAGAATTTTTATAATTAATTTAACTAGTTGTCAAGAGATAATAGTCTTTGATTTTATTTATGGTTTTGTAAACCATGGGTTTTGTCTCATATAAATAATTGAACTATAAACAATGGTTATAAATTAATTTGGAAGCAGAAATGAATTTAAAAATCAGTGCTCTTCTCTTTGTCACTGGGAAATAATTTGGTGATGACTGTAGCATCATCGACATTCATTTTCGAGTTTCGAAGTGAAGAGACCATTCTGTAGTCTGGCTACAGTGTTACCTTGAGAATTTAATTGAATTGAATCTCTAAAATATGACTTGATTTATAATATATAGATATATGATTTAAATTTGATTTGACATATTATTTACATATATTTATTTATCTCTAAATGGTTTGAAGGGAATCAGAAATTTAATTCTTAAATTTTATCTTGAAGAATAATTTCAATTATAAAAAGAAAATCAAATGTTTGAATAAATGATTCAAACTTGAGATATTGGATTTGGAAGTTTTATTTGTATAATACTCAATTGCATTTCAATATAACTTACCTTGATTTTCAGAAGTTAACAATGTAATTGGATAATATACAATATAAAAAGATTTTATAAATAAAATTTGAGTGGTTATAATAAATGTTATACACTTAAATTCTAGTTATAAAAAGATTAACAGAGGTAAATAGAATAAAAGGGTAATGGAATAATTTACAATATAAAATGATGTTAAGGGAACTTAGAATAAATTTAAGCAGTTGTAATAAGTGTAAACATATTTAACATAGATGATAAAAATATATTGAGAGAAATAAATTTAATTATAATTAGGAATAAAGAAGAAATTAATTTATTGAACACATTTTTGAGTATAATAAATGATTTTCAAACTTATGATTTTAGAAATTTTTATTTTAAGATAATTGGAAGATGAAGTAATGAAATTTGAAATAGTTAAATTTAACTTAAGTGAAATTTAATAGATGAAATCAATTATTAATTTAAAATTGAATTTGTATGGTTTAGATTATTGGTTCTATTTTAAATTTCAATTTAGTTTTCTTTTAGGTTGTTTCTATTCCCCTACATTCTTCCTTTTCGAGGACGAAAAGTTTTGAGTGGGGGGGGGGGGGGGAGAGTGTAAGGACCCATAAATTTTTAATAATTAAAATTGTTAAATTGATAAAATTTTGGTAATTTAATACGATGAAAAATAAACTTTGTAAGGAAGGAATGTTAAAGTGGAAATGCATATTTTATTCATAAGGTAATATAAAAGAATGAAACTTATCTGAATGAATTTATTTGAGGATTGAACCATAATAAATGAACATATTTAACAAATTCAATATAATTAAGAACAACTGTTAATACAAAGGAAAGAAATTAATTAAATCCATCAGGTCATTGCTTGATTTCTTGCTTTTTTCTACGTGGCCTCTTTATTTCTTGCTTTAGCCATACAAACTTTTTTTCCAGCCGTGTATTTATCATTTGCAAATCATGTACAAGAAGATTTAATTCTCATTTCAAAACTCCTCATTTTCATTTGCATTTAAGAATAAAACATATATACGTTTCTTTCTCCTTAACTTATTCCTTTTCTGTTTCTTAGCATTTACTCTTACCTTGCTTGCCATCCAAACCATCTATGTATCAACCAAAATTTTTTAATAAATGTTTTATTTATTTAATTTAGATAATTTTTTTTTTAAAATATAATTTTTGGTGTGGATTAGAATTCCACACATGAATTAATATAATATTTTTCAGAAATATGAATTTTGTCAATATGGTCAAACTTTGACTTTTAAATTTAAAAATTTAGATAAACATTTTTGGACTTTTATCCTTTATTTTGAAAGTAAATAAAATTTTAAGAATACTATTTTCGTTTTGATTAAATTTGATTTATAATGTGAAAGTTATGCCTTTTTGACTATTGTGTGTAATTTGCTGTATTTAACAAAATTGTTTACTTTAAATTATATAAATAATATTTTATTTAGTCATGTAATGTTCTAATTTATGTTTTCAGGGGTAAAATAACTTATTTTGTATATATTTTGGTTTTAAAAGTGTAATTGACATTTTTCAGTGTCAGTTGTATTTTGTTCACAATTTCTAATTTCCAACTTCAATTAATTTAAGAAATTCTTTATTTATTTCATATTTTTCTTAAGAATTTATTTTATTCTTTTATTTTAAACTTTGGGTTTTATTTTAAAACAAAAAGTTGAATTTTTAATCACCCAAATGTTATAAATATAAACAAATGTCTATAATTCCTATTTTGGTTAAAGTCTAACAGTAATTGAAGTTTTAAATTTTTAATCCTAACTTCCTAATCTTTTATAATAACTGAATATATTCGTAACAACGTTTTATTTCATTTTTCTGTTCTTTAAAATAAATGGATTATATACCTTTTAAAATTAAGTAATTAATATTTTACTTATACATATCCATTTAAGTAATAATTTTTTTTGTAAATGGTAAATGAATAAAAAGGATGTAAGCAAATCATATTTTAATTAAGTAATAAATTTAAAAAATAAATAGTATATAGATAAGCTTTATAAAAAGAACGTTTAATTTGTGCGTTCGTGCCCGTATTGATTAATTTAGTGGTATAAATAGTACGTATTTAATGAATGCTAATATAAGTAACAAATAAATAAGAAAACGTATGAATTTAAATACGTTATTTTCGTTATATTTTGGATGTATGTTTGATTTGATAAATGCGTCTATAGTGCGGATTCTTTAAATTATTACCTTAGCTATGAATATAAAAATATATCAGTTGACATGCATTTCATAGTGGGAAAGGAATAAAATCCCTAGCCATTCAAATCCTTTTAAAGCTTGATTGAAATTCGCGTGTAAACATTTCACCTTCCTTTTGCTCTCCCAATTTAATAGAAACGTTATCCAAATTTCGTAACCGTTCACATTTAATTCTTGCCATTGTTCCTAAATTAACGCAAGTTTTATTGATAAAACACGTTTCTTTTTCTTAAATCTTTTAAATTTGGTATGGAATCTTTGATTTAGCGTAGCCTTCCAAATTAAATCATTCAAATTTAATTACCGCTGGCCGTGCCTCAATGAATCAAGGCATGTTTTTTGGTAAACGCAAATTTACTTCCTCCTTTATTTTCGCCTTTCACTTTATCAAATATGTTTTGCGTTTTATCTATGCAAATTTACTTCTTTGAATATAAACCCACGCACCCGTTAATTATGAAAGAGATCATTTACTTCCTTTTAACGTTCTGAAAGTCAACTTATTTTCCTTGCCAAAAATTTTCCTCCCCGATTTAAGTTTAGCCCATTTATAAATACAAGACCTATTCCACATATTCCTCACCTCAAATTTTCGACCTTCATCTTCCTTCTGCTCATCAGGTAATGGTCTTGTTCTTTTATTTTTTTATTTTTATTTTTATTTCCTTGTTCCATTTACCGTCGTTCCTCACCTATGCTCGGCCTCTCTATTTCCTATGCACGACCACCACCGCCTACCACTCCTTCACCATCAACTACAGCAGCCGTGTCATTTGTTTCTAGGATCTAAAAAAAAGGAAAAAGAAAAATACATGCATGCGCCTGTATATAAATTGTGTCGAGTATTCCAGGCCATGCATGCATTCAAATTTTGTTTTGTTTATGCCATGCATCTGTGTGATTTTCTTTTGTTGACCAAACCCTTGAACAAATTTACATCCTCCACCTCTACATTTAAAAAAAATAAAATAAAGGAAGAAGTAAAATATGCGTGCATGTCAGAAAATTGATATATGGGTCGAACATAGTGTTGTGTTGTCCAACTAGAGACTAAGTTGAAATTACCTTTTGCATTTCTAAAGTAGGTAAAATGTGCACCACTTATAGCTTTTGTAACCAATCCTCTATGCCCATGACGTGAAATTTCATGCGTGCATGCATTCGAGTTTCGTAATTAGGCAGGGCCGTGCCAAAAAAAATTTGCTTTGTCTGTAATTAAATTCGAATACTCAGTTTTATTTATTCATCTTGTTCAAGATTTTGAATCAAGTCGTTGCTTCCGCTAAAAATTAATCGTGCCTTCTGGACACGTCTTTTTGTCGGTGAGGATATAGTCGTTTAAATAGAATCTACAGCTTCGGAAAGGTGAGTATTCTCACCATACAAACGTACTTATAGATCTGTAAATTAATAACAAGTGTAATTGTGGAATATTTATATTTTATTTTTCTTGCCCGTGATACAAATTTATGATGTTAGAAACCCTGTATTAATTTGACACATCATCAGTCATATTATGTACTGTTATATTTAAGCTGTTATACTATTTTTTTATTTACTGTTTATCACTGCAAGTTCCCTGTAGAACAGAAATCGTTGTGGGCTTAAATGATAGGTCTGAACGATATTGTTTATTTATTTCTTTATTTAACTTGGGATTACGGGTTTGAAATGATAGAACCCGGGTTTTTCTTTGTAAATTACGGATTGAAATGATATATTATCCGTATCACTTGACCTAGGTTAGAAAATATTATACAAACCCGTGGTTATTTTGCATATATTTTTCTGGAAATTTTAAGTGTTTTCAATATATATATATTTTAATATTTTGATTTAAATTGGATTAAAATAATTGTTGGTAGTCTTATACAAGTTAAATGTATAAACAAATAAATGGTTAAGTTGGAATTTGAAGTAATAAATTCACTTTGGAAATTTTGATGGAATTCAAGCTAAGTACGTAAATGGAATAAATTTGGATGTAAATTGGAATTTAAATAAGTTAATAAGGTGTTATTGAATTTTCTATGAATTTGATAGTTAAATAAATAAATGCTTAAACATAAAATTTGAAATATATCTTAATTTAGAAATGGAAGTTTGGTTTAAGAATAAAAGGTAAGTTAATAAATAAAGAGGAAATTTAGCTATATTTGGAAATGGTAATTCAACTAAATGGTTAAGAAAATTTTGAATATAGAAAAATATAGAAATTTGGGCATTTAACTTTAATAAGTAAAGCCTTGAGACGTTGATATTTATTAGTGGAATATACTTCAAAGAAATCATAAATT
This sequence comes from Allium cepa, assembly GCA_030765085.1. NCBI lineage: Eukaryota > Viridiplantae > Streptophyta > Magnoliopsida > Asparagales > Amaryllidaceae > Allium > Allium cepa. Next base: position 313,819,141 of record CM060932.1, on the reverse strand, counting down.
TTTGGGTAGATTTAAATGACTATTTCAAATGGATAATATGATTTTTTTTATAAGTTAATTTAGTTTAAATTTAAGTTTAATTATTGATGAATTTATATTGAAGTCTAAAAAAAATTAATTAACTTAAAACTGTTGTAAGGGATATTACCGCACTTTGTAAGTGCCGTAGTTGATGCAAATGAACTAAAAGCTAAAAATTAATTAAGGGCTATTGCAGTACTTGGTAAGTGCTGTGGTCGTGAAATTTAAATTAGACCCGCATAAATAAATATGTTACAGTAGCACTTGTTAAGTGTTGCAGTGGCTGAAATTGAGATTTTTGGATATTCGATTCGTAAATATAATAACTTCACTTTAAAAGTTAAAATAAAGTATTTTGATTTAATATTAACTATTTTGGAAATTATAACCACGGGTAATAATAACGTTGGTTGTTAAAGAGACCGGGATCGGATATGGGCATACTCTCTGTCGATACCGAAAACCACTTTGACAACTGTGAACGCGGTGGAGATTCCAGAATGAAGTAGGATGGTGGTGACGTTCTATTAAGATATGTACGTGGACCCGACTCCCGTGAGTTGGCATAAGGTGGCTAAAACAGGAGCGATCGACGGGCTAAGAAAGTAGCACCTCTTATCGGATGCACTTCTTCGTATGTCATTCTATTACTCTGTGATTATTTGGTGCGCACCTTTGATTCGGGAGTGTTGTTCGAGGTGGAAGGTAGTAGCTGCTACGTGCTACTACCGGTTTGGAAGTGTAATTAGTATATCTACCCTAGCATTGCCTAGTTGTGCTGTGCCACCTACCCTAGCGAGCCTTATACGATTTTGGTTTTGTACCATACCTATGGAGTGCCCTCTTACGACGCCCAGTACGGGGGAGATTACGGTACTGTATAGACTATGGGAATATATTATGTGTTAAGGGGAATATTGGGTCACTCCTTAAAGCTATTTTATAGTGAGTTTATTTTATTTATGGACATTATTATAATAGCGAAATATTACTACATAGTAAATAGTTTAACGGATTCTTAGAGGATGGGCGGTCCCAAGCATCCTTTAAGTTACTTGTCTTTATATTATAGTTCACTTGAATTAGCTTACACTGTATAAGTATGTATGTCCTGACTCGAGTGTTTATGTTTATTTTATGCTCGGGTCAGCCTGAGTATTAGTTCGGACTTCGTTCCTTGGAGCTAGGACTGCTGAAGACCATCTTTACCAAGATGCTGCCTAATTTCTATTCAGTTCTTATCTTAGCTTATGAAATCAAGACAAATTGAATATTGAGATTTTTTGTGGTTGTTCCAAACTATATTTGGTTTTAAAACTATGTAATTTATACTTATTTTGAGACTTTGTGATAGTGGCTTCATGAACCACAATAGTATTTTAATTCCCCTACGAGTATTCTGATTTCTATGTTTGTGATTCTGTGATTATTTATTTATTGTATATTCTGAGATTTACCTAATTTTATTTACAACGCAGTATTTGAACAATTCAAGTTTGACAGGTGTGCATGCGAATGGTTGAAAATATCGGGTCGTTACAATTCACTTTTACTATTGACTTTTACTTTATAAATGGTTTCAATCATTAACTTAGGTTTTTAATCATATACTTTCAATATTCACCTTTTTTCTCTATTAAATTAAATTACTAGCATCTCAAATTATTAACTTAAGTTTATAACATTTTTGTATTACCACAATTCTTATTTATAGAAATAATTCCATTTTGATTACTTTCATTACTTAAGTTTTACTTGTATATTATTCTATTACATATCCTATTTAACATTACAACTTTTTAAACATATCTGGTAAGTTATATATATGTTTTAAGAATGTAATTGAATGTTACGCAAGTCTATCCTATTCCTTTTAGTTAACAAAATGTTCTACATTTTCTATGTTTTATATCTTTTTAATTTATTGGCGACAACCTTCAATTTCTTTACATTTCATTATCACTTAACTATTAATTTCTTATGTTTTTCCTTTGTGAAGTTTCCAATTATTATAATAGTCAAGACTTCATTCATTATAATAATTAAACTTTCTAGTTACAGAAACGTAAGAATTAAATACCGGGTTTTCCTTTTCAAATCATTTCAAAACATATATACATATATTTTTATCTTTTATATATCAAATCATATTTAGAAATTATAGTTTATTCATCAAAACAAATGTGGAGTAAAACTACTACAGTGGCCTTCCGACATTGGAACTCGAAAACGAATGTCGATAATGCGTGCACTCATCATCAAAATTACTTTCCGACGACAAAGAGGGGAGTAACTTATTTGCTTCTAAAATTCCTTCAAAACATTTCTTTAAAATCACATTGAAATATTTATATTAGAAATTACTTCAAAATAATACTAATATCATTTTCCATAATATTTTGAAAGCAATTTTTCAAAAAATCCCAGAACTTAAGTTCTTGGATTTCAATTTATATTCATTTTATTTGTAAATTCTATTTTGCAACCAATCTTTATAAATTTTTACTTCCTAACAAATAAACAAACATATCACCTACAACTATATACATTTATAAAGATTATTCTTTTATATACAAAATATAATACTATGCAAAATTATTTCACTTACCTATATTTCAAAACATTCGTGTCGGTCTATCCTATTTAGTGTTTAGAAATCCCTATCGATGCCATAGCATCATATGTATCAACCAGAATTTATAAATACTAAACAGAACAAATTAACACAATATCAAAAACTTTTATAACACTAATAAATACATTCTCTCATATACTCACACACACACATTCGACTACTCATTTATCAATACCCTATCTTTAATGAGTCAGACCCTGCAAAGCTAAGGTTATCGCTAAACCATAGCTCCGATACCAACTGTAACGACCCACCTTTTTGGACGGTTTAAATCAATAATAAACCACACATGTTAGACTCAGACCATTCAAAAAGGATTGTTGTGGGGTAAGTAAGAAAAAGAAGAGAAAGAAAGAAAAACAAAACACAGAATCTCACAGCGGAATGACAAAGTATAATAATCAAATAAACAGTTCATGAAACTATTATACAAATAACATTGGATAACACTTTTACAATACAGACCAGAGTTACTTACAACATAAATAAATAATGCAGCGGAACAACATGATGTAGTGGAATAAATATAAAAAATAACAGTATTGAACCTTCTTCTTCGTCCTCCACAAAAGCAGCCTTCGATCAACTGAAAAGCTCAGACTGATCCGAGCGAATTGAAAAGACAAAACACTCGAGTCAGAACTAAAGGATCTTTTGTAATTTAAATCAACAGTAAATAAATATGAGTGTAATGGCGTCAGAGATGTTTACGGGCTTTGACATCTCCTGTCCAATGTCAACTGAGTGTAATAACTTAAGAGATGTTCGGGATTTCCATCTCTTAAGGATTCGTTAAACTATCTACATACATAGTACAATACGCTATTATAATAGTGTTTGCAGTAAAGTATTAAAATAGAGTTAAAGCATTTCCCATATCCCCCTTAACACTCCCATAGTCTATACAGTATCGTAAACTCTACCAAACCAGTGGTTTACCCAGAGTGCACTCCATAGGTACGGTACAAAGCAAACTCGTCGAAGGCGCGATAAGGCATGTGATAAGGCACGCGAGGCAATACCCAGGGTAGGATACTATCATTTGCGGATCCGGACTGGTGGTAACGCATAGCAGTTACTACTGCCCACCTCGGAACACACTCCTATAATCAAAATCAAGGGATGGCCACCAAATCAATCACAAAGTCATAATATGGTATCGAAGAAATATGCCCGATCGAAGGTGCGACCTCACTTATCCCGATATGGCTCCTATTTTAGCCACATCAAGCTAACTCACGGAAGTCAGGGCTACGTTAATACTGCATACAGAATCATTTGACGAACCATCCTACTTCATTCTGGAATTACCACCACGTACATAGTTGTTAAAGTGGTTTTTGGTATTGGCATAGAGTATGACAATATCTGATCCGGGTCTCTTTAACACCAAACGCTTATGTCGCATCAAATGGTTATTTACATTTCAAAAAATCAATTCATAATTTATATCAAATTATCATATTCTCAAAGCCATATCCCTTTCGAAATCATATCCACAAATAGGTTAAATTTTAATTTGAAAATCATAATATTTACTCAAATATGTCATTTAAATCCCAACTTAGGTTATAACATCATTTAACCATATTCGCTTTTAAATCGAGGATTTAAATATATACACTTCCTCTTTACACCGTCTGTAACAACCCGAATATTTTACGATTGTATATTTAAATATTTTATTTAAATATAATACCGTCAGCTGAATTCAAAGTCCGAAACGTGACTTTTTGTAGACAGTCGAATTCGGACTCGAGACCACTTCCATTTAGTTCAAAATGGTGTGTATAATCTTTTTGAGTGTAAACATCGATATGTTTGGAGTTGATTAGAATTTGGTATTATTTAATTAGGCTTTGGGTTTCAGCTCACTAACCCAATAAGAGAACCCAAACTCCTCTACCAAATGTCCTAACTCCTCTACTCTTCATTCATTCTACTCCTCATTTCCTAACACTCAAGCTAAAGAGAAAAATGGAGGAAAAGAGGGAAAAGTAGAAATCCCTAAACCCTAGATTCTTAGGAAATTCTAATTCAAGTTCTAGAAATCAAAGAGAAGCTTAGGTAAGCCTCCTCTTCATCTTCTCCATCTCAATCTCTCTTTAATTTTCAGAAATTCCTATAATCTAACTTAAGGAATTCATTTCATTTGATAACAGGTTGAAGATTCTTGAGGTGTTGTTTAAGAGAAATTGATCTTGCTTTGTTTTAGAGCTTCTCTTTCCTTTTTTTCAGTTTAAAGGCGAATTCTTGAACTCACATCTATGTCTATACCTTTGATAATTGTTAGGTAGGAATTTCTAACATCTATTTCATGTTTGTTTGCTTTTAAATTGAATTGATTTGGTGAATTTTCCAATTTTTGGTATTTTGAAGTCAAAATCTACGAAAATCCTATTATGGATGTTTTGACATGTTGCTTGGAGTATATTGAAGAGCCTATAGAGCTGGGTTGTCGTTCAGCATAAATCCCTAGCCTCCGTTGCTCGTCCGATCGCTTCCAAATCGAATTAGCCATCAATGGCCTAGGCAAATTTTGCTCCGAGCTTTAGCTCAAACGTCTGGAAAAACACTCAAATGTCTGAGGCAAAGGAATAAACATTCCAGACTTATGGCTCAGACATCTGAGTGATCTGAAAAAATTCCAAACCTTAAGATCAGTCGTCTGGGAGAACCACCAAACGTCTGGCGCTGTTCAATTCGGCCAATTTACCTATTTTGAGTAGATTTCCACTTGAATCGATTTCTTTTGTTGATCCGGTTATTTGTTGTCATTTGTTATCGACTTTGATGACTTCTTTCTGGATTTTTGGGAATATCCATTTGATGGATTTGATATCGATTTTCATGGTTTCAATTTACGTTTTCGTATGTGAATTTTGGGTGATTGATTGTTTTCACAATCATTTCTGCGGTTTGTCACTTTAAAATACAAAGGTTTCTATACTAGTAGTAAATACTCAAACTTTTTCACAAAAATGATTTCAACGTTACTTTTAATACAAAGCTCATTTTTAAAACTGTTTTCTAATCTATTTGTATATACAAACCTTCACCTCATTCGTTGGAGAAATCTAATTAAACGATTTAGCAAAACAAGTGGTATGAATCGCTCGCGTTTACTTTGTCGGTTAATTCTTAGACTTGTTTGATTGAAATCTTATGCCAATTTTCAAGTGGAAATCTACAATTTGTTTGTAAATATTTAAGTTATGCCAGTGATTATGGGACATGAAGATAAACTCATTTATTTACTAGCTTAGTGTAATTTACACTTCTTATTGATGAATGATGATCATTTTATGGTTTAGACTATCGATATGCGATGCCTCTTTGTCCGTGTGGGGGATTATACCCCATTCTATTGAGCTTCATCCCATTTTTATTGGCTAGCGATCTATCGGTTTTATGGAGTTCGGATCATCGGGCATACCATTGTACTACGTCGTTGTTCCGGCTGATTTGAGTTTCAGGTTTCTCGTGCGTACCATTGTACTACATCGTTGCATCGGCTCTATGGGTTAGCGACCCATGGGATAACGTCCCATTTGTGATACACATGTTGGTGAGTTTTCATGCTTCCGTTTATGATAGGCCTCCCCCTTTGTGTTTTTTGGATTTCTAATTATTGATTTCTAGAATTTGCGTTTCACCGATTGTTGTGATTGACATTGACATGTTTTGTCGATATTTGAGGTTTGGTGAATAATCTAAAGAATATGACATTTTTTTGGTGTTTGAGAAAGTTTGAGATATTGTATGATTTTTGTTGTTATCGTATATACTTTTGTCATATCTCTTATCCTATCTCATCGCATATGATACTTATAGCTAGACTGATCCTTTTATTATTTTTCTTCTTAAATAATACTCGGGTCAGACCGAGGTGTTTCAGGTGCTTCTACTTGACTTCTTATCAGGGACCATCGTCTGACTTTTGGCTAACTACTTTAGCATTTTAGTTTTTGTTTTTATACATTCGAGGAGACTCCTTGATGTATACATATTCTTTTATCTAGAACTTATACTTATTCTTTTGGGATGCAGTGGATCTTGTATGACCACTACTTTGATGTGCACTTCTATGTGTTATATTCATATCTATTTCCGCCTTAGTGATGTGAATATCTATGACTGATTTTGCGTTATGCTTATTTTATATTTATTTTCGAAGGCCGCATAGCCATTATGTAGTAGCTTTGAGTTTGTAATTAATATGTAGGATTTCCTCTTGAAATGAAATGCATGATAAATTATCTGACATATCAATACTCGCACAAAGAAATTATACAGATTGTCGCTCCTCAACAGCCTTATTCTTCGTACTAACTGACGGCATTACCCAGTAGTGTCCTTGGTTAGTGTAAGTATAAAAGTGGGGCGTCACAGCTTGGTATCAAAGCCAAACTTCAGAACAATGTAGAATAATCTAGCATGGATCATTGTCCTATTTCTTAGGAATCATGCCTAAGGATTTAATTCAAGTCTTAGGACCCGTTCTATTCTATTTTCTTTTATGATGCCTTTTTATATCAATCAAGTTAGTTTGATATTCATTCTGAGAATAACCATTTTCTTCTTTCTTTCTTTCTTAAAGAAGTGAAATGGTTAGACTGGCCGTCCCAACTCCAGTCGATCCAGTGCTACTCCTCAGGATGGCGTATTCATGTCTGTCCAATAGCTTTTGGATCTTGTAAAGAATACCCAAGCTACCAAAACCAATTCTGAGCCTACTCATCCTAAATCTAGGTTTGCATGCTTGTGCAGTAATTATACTAATTTCGGTGGAAGGCCATTCAAGGGTTCTGAAAGCATTATAGAAGTTCAAGCTTGGCTTAGATTGTGCGACCGCATCTTTTCTCGCATGAATCTTGTGGATCTACATCGATTCCAAGTGGCTTCTAGCATGCTCTAGGAAAGAGCATTAGATTGGTATGAGCTTTTGTTTTCATAAATTGTTGAAGCGGATCTTACTTAAGAGCAATTCTGGGAAAGGTTCGAGTTGAAGTTTGTGCCGGAAAATGAAATTGTAACTTTAGCCCGACGATTTATTGACCTTGTTCAAGGTGAATCTTCTGTGACAGATTATGTCACATATTTTGAATCCCACTCTAAATATAGGATCGGATACATTAATATCCCATTGAATAAATATCAGTGGTTTATCTGTGGTGTGAATAAGAACCTCAAGAAGGATTTACTTTTGAAATTAGAAGTTTCTTTTCATCAGCTTGTTGATATCGCTCTTTGACTTGAGGAGGCCGATAAAGAAAGTGATGTTGAAGTTGTGGAAGCCAAACAGAACTTCAACATCAACAAGAAGAGGCCTATTAAGTTAAAAGGCTCTAATCCCAATAAGAATGGGAAGCAAGCAACTAAAGTAGAAAAGACTCCTACCCCTAATCGTGGAGAATGCTACAATTCTCGTTCTAAGGACCATTATGCAAATAAGTGACCAAAACCCCTTTATTGTCGCTATTGCAAAAGTTCAGGTCATCTTATATCTTCATGTCCCAAACTTCGAAGCAAGAAAGAGGGAAGGCTGAATGTTGTGCAAGCCCCTAGTAACCCTTCTCTTGGTCAAGGTATTTCTCATTCTATCCTTGATGACATTATTATGTTTCACGATAATCCTATTAAAATTCTTTTTGACATGGGTGCATCTCACTCATTTATATCAAAACAACTTGTTGATACTTTATGTTATGTGCTTGATGACTTAACTGAGAATTGCAAATTCGGTTGGTGGATCCATAACAATAAGTTTACTTTGTAAAGATGTCGAGATTTTTTTTGTGATTGTGCTTTCCGTGCCGATTTGCATGTTATGCGTTACTTAGGTTTCGGAATGATTCTGGGAATGGATTGGCTTAATCGTTATGAAGCCCACATCCTGTCCCGAGAGGACTATCCATCTTCGACATCCTCAGTTGTTAAGCATTTCTATTGTTCTTAAAAATTCAGATTCCAATTCGGTAGCATCCTTATATTCTCTAAATCCACATGATGAAGATAATGATGATGATGAAGATGTCATTTCCCTCATTCATGTTGTTTGTGAATTTCCTAACATATCTGAGCCCGTTTTAGGATTAACACCTAAGCCAAAAATTGAGTTTAGAATTAATTTAATCCCTGGAGCTCTACCTATCACTCGTCCTCCTTGTCGTATATCTAATAAGGAAAATGAGGAGATGTGTAAACAATTATCTGAATTGGAAGCAAAACAGTTTATTCATTCTAGTTCCTCTCCTTGGGGAGCTTCAACTATTTTTGTGAAGGAATCTAATGGTAGACTTAGGCTTTGCGTTGACTACCGCAAGTTTAATGATCTTGCCATCAAGAATAAATATTACCTGCCTCGGATTGATGATCTATTCAATAAACTTAGCGGTGCTAGAGTCTTTCCGCGGTTAGACTTAGCAGCCGGTTTTCATCAGCTTCGTATTGTAGACGATAGCATTCCTTTGACATCGTTCCATACTCGTTATGGATCTTATGAATGGCTTGTTATGCTATTTGGTTTAACGAATGCTCCAGCTTATTTCGTTGATTTTATGAATCGAGTAAAGACTTCGTCGATCAGTTAGTTCTCATATTTATAGACGATATTCTTGTTTATTCCAAAACCGAGGAAGAGCATGAAAAACATCTTTGGATTGTGTTGGAAACTCTTAGGAGCGATCAATTGAAAGAAAATTTTTTCTATATGCCACTTTTGGCGATCCCATGTGAAATTTTTAGGACATATTATTTACGAATCCGGAATTTCTGTGGATCCTTCAAAGATTGAAGCGATTCAAAATTGGAAGAGACCGGAGAGTGTGACAAAAATTCGTAGCTTTCTTGGATTGGCGAGCATTTACTGTCGGTTCATAATTTTCTAAAATTTTCGTACCTCTTACTAGTTTGAAAAAGAAGGGAGTTAAGAACATTTGGTCAGGAAAATGTGAAGCTTCTTTTTAGAAATTGAAAGAACTCTTTTCCGATGCTCCTATCCATGTGATTCCCGAAGGGAATCAAGAATTGACTGTTTATACTGATGCTAGTCGTGTTGGTTTGGAAGCCGTTCTCATGTAAATGGAACGTGTTATTGCTTATGCTTCTAGGAAATTAAAGCCTGCCGAGACTATATATATGCCACACATGATTTAGAGCGTGCGACCATTATTTTCGTCCTTAGAATTTGGCATCATTATCTTTTGGGAGAGAAATTTGTTCTCTACACTGATCATAAATCTTTGAAGTATTTATTTTCTTAAAAGGAACTTAATTTGCGTCGGCAACATTTTCTCGAATTTCTTGCATCTTATGATCTTGATATTCCTTATACTCCTAGAAAAGGAAATCGTGTTGCCGATGCCCTTAGTCGTAAGCAACAAGCAGTTATTTCTATGATGATAGCCAAATGGAATGATCTCAAAACTTTGTCCACTTGTGAGATTCGAGATCGTGAATCCAATTCTTGTTCATCTCTTGTTTTATGTAGCCTTGAGGCTCATCCATCTCTTTTAGACCGCATTCTTGAAGCTCAAAAGCATGATCCCGAATTGGCTCTTCTTAGCCAAAGTTGTAGGGATAAAAATAAGGTTGATGGTTTGAAAGACTTTGAAATCGATGCTCATGGCGGCATTCGAAAATTTGGTAGACTTATTGTACCAAATATTAGTGATCTTCGTAAAGAAATTCTAGAAGATTATCATCATTCTAAATTTACTATTCATTCCGATAGTAGTAAAATGTTCGTGGACATGAAGCGACTTTATTATCGGGATGGAATGAAATCGGATATTGCTCACTTTATAAAGCGTTGCATGACTTGCCAACTCGTTAAGGCCGAGCATCAAAGGCCCGGTGGGTTATTGCAACCTTTCGACATTCCTGTTTGGAAGTGAGATCAAGTCTCGATGGAATTGACAGTCTTCCCTGTTCTCATTTGGGTCGTGACGGTCTATTGGTGATTATGGATAGACTTTCAAAATCCCCCCATTTTATTACCGTTGGGTCCAATTAGACCGTACCTCTTTTGGCCAAACTCTATGTCAAAGAAATTGTTTAATTGCATGAAGTTCCTACTTCTATTATTAGTGATCGTGATCCATTATATACTAGTGGATTTTGGAATGGTCTTCAAAAAGCTTTAGGAACGAAGTTTAATTTTAGCACCGCTTATCATCCTCGGTCTGATGGACAAACCGAGCGTGTGAATCAAACTCTTGAAGATCTTCTTTGTGTATTTGTTCTTGATTTTGGTGGAAGTTGGAAAGATCATATTTCTCTTGTTGAGTTTTCTTATAATAATAGCTTCAATCTAGTATTGGTATGACACCTTTCGAGGCACTTTACGAAAGCCATGCCGATCTCCTTCGGGTTGGCTTGAAGCCGATGAGAAGCTGGTTTTAGGTCTAAACTTTATCCGTGATTCCACAGAAAAGATTGACCTTATTAGTTATAGAATGAAAGAAGCTCAAAGTAGACAAAAAACCTATGCCGATAACCGAAGAAAGAAATTAGAATTTTCTATGGAAGATTTGGTATTTATTTGTGTTTCATCCTGTGCAGTTAATGCGCTTGGTAGGTTCAAAGCGGTGGAGGTGCAAAAAGTCATAGCGGGGATACATCGAAGATATAGCAGGATATAGCGGATGGCTCTAAAATAGCATATAAAACTCGTACTTAATGTTTTTACAAATATATAAATGGTAATTAAATGAAAAATTATAATTCAATTGAATTATAAATAATACATAAATAATTTTAAATAAAAACACGTGCGAATATACTTTAAATAAACAAAAAACTGTTATATAACATAATTGAATTCGGTAGAATATTAGAGTATTTTTATTTCTAAAAATATATCAAAAATTGAATCAAATAAATTAATTTCATAATTTTATGTGTAAATGCAATTTTTTTAATTCATTTTATTAAAAAAGATAAAGCGGAAATAGCGGAATGCAGCGGAAATAACGGGATATAGTGGGGATTAAAGCGGAAAGGCTATACTTGGGGCTATATGGAAAAATCATAGCGGTAGAAATCCGCTATGAGATATAGCGGGGTTGTAGCGGGGTAAAAGCGGGGCATTAACTACACAGGTTTCATCTACAAAGGGTGTTGTGCGTTTCAGTCGTTCAAAAAGTTAGCACCTCGATACATTGGCCCCTTTTCCATCACTGAACGCATTAGTTCCGTGGCTTATCGCCTTTTGTTACCGGCTCATTTTTCTGCTATGCATGACGTATTCCACGTCTCTTAACTACGGAAATGCCTTAGAGATTCCGATTTATTCTTGTGCCCCGTGTTATTAAAGAAATTGAAGTTTCACCTAATTAGACTTATGAGCAACATCCTATTCGATTCATTGATATGGAGGTTAAATGCCTTCGTAATAAAGATGTTCCGCATGTGAAAGTTCAATGGTCCTCAAATCCTAAGGATTGCTCTTAGGAATCTAGAGAATTCATCGAGCGAATACATCTGTACTTACTCTCTCATGCTGGTTAAGGTAAACTTCTCACTTCAAAATTTTCTTTTGTGTTGTTATGCTTTAAAGTGGTTGTTACTCTTTCTTTTCTTCTAAAATATTACGAGGAGCAATTTATTTATGAAGGAAAGTCTGTAACAACTCGCATATTTTATGATTATATATTTAAATATAGTATCGTCAGTTGAATTTGAAGTCCCAAATGTGACTTTTTGTAAATAGTCGAATTCGGACTCGAGACCACTTCCATTGATTTCAAAACAGTGTTTACGACCTTTTTGAATATAAACATCGATATGTTTGGAGTTGATTAGAATTTTGGTATTATTTAATTAGGCTTTGGGTCTGGGTTTCTACCCACTAACCCAGTAAGAGAACCCAAACTCCTCTACCAAGTACCCTAACTCCTCTACTCTTCATTCATTCTACTCTCATTTCCAAACACTCAAGCTAAAGAGAAAATTAGGGGAAAAGAGGGGAAACTAGAAATTCCTAAACCCTATATTCTTAGGAAATTCTAATTCGAGTTCTAGAAATCAAAGAGAAGCTTAGGTAAGCCTCCACTTCATCTTCTCCATCACAATATCTCTTCAATTTTTGGAAATTCCTATAACCTAAATTAGAAAATTCATTTCATTTGATAATAGATTGAAGATTCTTGAGGTGTTGCTGAAAAGAAATTGATCTTGCTTTGTTTTAGAGCTTCTCATTCCTTATTTTTGAGTTTAAAGGTGAGTTCTTGAACTCACATCTATGTCTATACATTTGGTAGTTGTTAGGTAGGAATTTCTAACATCTATTTCATGTTCATTTGCTTTTAAATTGAATTGGTTTGGTGAGTTTTCCAATTTTTAGTATTTTGAAGTCAAAATCTACGAAAATCCTCTTATGGATGTTTAGACATGCTGTTTGGAGTATATTGAAGAGCCTATAGGGCTGGGTTTCGTTTGGCATAAATTCCTAGCCTCCATTGCTCATTCGATCGCTTCCAAACTGAATTGGCCATGGCCTAAGGCAAATTTTACCCTGAGCTTCAGCTCGGATGTCTGGAAAAGCACTCAGACATCCGAGGCAAAGGAATAAACGTTCCAGACTTATGGCTCAGACAATTGAGTGATACGGAAAAATTCCAGACCTTTCAGCTCAGACGTTTGGGAGAACCACCAGACGTTTGGCGCTGTTCAATTCAGCCAATTTGCCTCTTTTGAGTAGATTTTCGTTTGAATCAATTTTTGTTGATCCGGTTATTTATTGTCATTTATAATCGACTTTGATGACTTCTTTTTGGATTTTTAGGAATATCCATTTGATGGATTTATATCGATTTCATGGTTTCAATTCACATTTTCGTGTGTGAATATTCGACAATTGATTGTTTTTACAATCATTTCTGTGATTTGTCACTTTAAAATACAAAGGTTTCTATACTAGCAGTAAATACTCAAACTCTTTCACAAAAAATGATTTCAATTTTACTTTTAATACAAAGCTCGTTTTTAAAGCCTTTTTCTAGTCAATTAGTATATACAAACCTTTACCTCATTCATTCGAGAAATCCAATTAAATGATTTAGCGAATGGCATGAAACGCTTGCGTTTACTTCGTCGGTTAATCTTAGACTTGTTCGATTGAAATCTACAATTTGTTTGTAAATATTTAAGTTAAGCCGGTGGTTACGGGACATGAAGCTAAACTCATTTATTTTCTAGCTTAGTGTAATTTACACTTCTTATTGATCATTGATGATCATTTTATGATTTATACTAGCGATATGCGATGTCTCTTCATCCGCGTGGGGGACTATACCCAGTTCTGTTGAGCTTCGCCTCATTTTTATTGGCTAGCGACCTATGGGTTTTATGGAGTTCGGATCATCGGGCGTACCATAACCACTGGCTTATGTTAAATTAGTAAATTTGAAATTTATATTAAATTAATCAGTTTCTTTCATTTCAACAAATCTGGACCATATCTAGATTTCAATAAAACTTAATTTTCAATTCAAATTCCCATACAACCATTTCGATTTATATCGAATTCAAACTCATGTTTGAACTAAAATTTTAAAACACTTAGATTTCGTTGATTTCAAAGTTTAATAACTCAAACACTTCAATTTCGATAAATTTCATTTATTTTTCAGATTTCAACTCTGAAATTCCCATTTTATTCTTTAAACAATTCATCAAACCAACTTCAATTTCAATAGTTAAAACTAGGATTTTAAAGATAATTCGGTTTATAGATAAATTTTATTTCAAATATCATTTAACTGAATTCAAAATTTAAGGATTTGAAAATCATTAAATCTAACCAATCTGCTGTCCGTATATAATTTTCTACCCTATGGTCAAGTGATACGGACATATATCATTTCAGTCCGTAATAATTTTAAAATTTACGGGTATATATATCATTTCAACCCGCATCCCAAATTTAACTTCAAGTCCATGAAAGCTCGAGTCTATCATTTCAACCCATGACGATTTCTCCCTAATCTATCGGATCGTTCGGGTGTATATCAATTCAACCCATAGGGAACTTGCAGTGTTAAACAGTATAAAAATATAATATCCGATCATCCAATATTAGCAATCAAACATCCATCATGATCATTATACAAATCAACCAATATACATCAATAGATAACTGATAATCATTAACAAGTATAAACTGGCAAATTAAAATTTTCAATATTAACTTATATGGTGATTAAATTCAATAAATTCAGATTTAACTGGAATGATTATTTAAATATATAAAATAGCAGGCAATCAAGTTCTAATAACATCATAAATTTAATTTAACCAATATAAGATAATTTAGTTGTTGTGAGTGGGTTAAAGCACTCATCTTTGATTTCAAATCGATTTGAAATCCAAATAAAGGCCTAAATTTCAAAAGTCTTAGAATTCGTCCAAACCTAGAACAAATGGCACATGAATCCGAGCTCGTACGGAAAAGAAATACAAGTTAGAATAAACGAATCATGATTGATCGCCGCCCTCGTCTAGTCTCGATCGCACGCGCGCCTGAAGCCACCATGACATTGCTGACCAACCTATGCCTACGTGACCACCCCGAGCACCCAATCATCGATCGTGAGCCTTAAAATGAGCCGCCGTTGTTAGTTCTCAAAAATCTAGTTGAATTTTAAGCGATGATCTGACTATCGATTCGATAAAGGGCTGGCACTGATGAACTCCTCTAGTCACTCTTCATAAGCCCATACCCTTGAAACGACGATCCATTGTCGTTGATCAAAACTCGATGAATGACCGAGAATTAATCACCCATTTCTGGACAAATTGTGATCCGAATCGAAAAACAAACCATTGCAGAAGATTGCGCTCGTCGAGAGCTTTCCAATGATAAAATATTTGTTATGCTTTGAGGAGTTTGAATTTTTGAAATTGATTTTGATTTGAAATTGAATTGGGATTTAGGGTTTCATATTCCATTGTTTGCGAAGGAGGAAATGGTAGAAGTAATAGTATGTATAGAAATAAGAAATGAGAAATGATTAAGGTTTATAACATCCTATATATAGGCAGAGCTAAAATAGAAGGGATGGACTAGATCGATTTGGATTGAAACAATAACAACTACACAAAAAGCCCGTTTCGTTCCCGAAATGAAAATGGGTCATCCAATATATCGAAATAGATGTTTTCGATATTTTGAACTCAATGGAATAGGTTTCACGTCCTAATTCCATCGTATAAAGAAGTTAGCTTTAAAATCATCTTATTTCAATTGAATTCAATTAAATTGATTTCTATGCATTTTGAGCCTGTATGATCAAAAGACAAGTCCGACGCCATGAAACTTGAAATCCAACAATAGTTCGCTATTATGGATCTAATGAGACCAGTTTCCTCGAAATTCGAGATAGTGGTCAAAATAGCCTTTTTCATGTTAAATAAATAAATTATTATTAAATTGATTTTATCACTTTTCAAATTGAAATTTAATAACTAACAAATTTTATCATTTTTGATTACATTGTAATTTATAACCTTTGAAAACAAATTTCCATATCAACTCAATGTTGAATATTTCACTAATTACAGTGTTCAATTTCAACTGTTAATTTACTATTTATAATTGAAAATCCCAGTAAATTAATTTATCTTGATTTCACACTTATTATTAAATCAATTATTCCCTTATGAATATAATTGACATTACTATACATTTTATTACATTAATATTCTATAATTATCATCTTAATTCATATCAACGCAATATTTAATTTTCTTTATTGCAATTGATTTACAATTAAGTTCAACAGATTAAATAAATAGGTAACGAATAACAATTGTCACCTTTTACTTAATTTAATCACATTTATGAGTTTATTATCTACAAAAAAATGTTATAACTACTTACACAACACTGATTTTATCCAATTACAATTAATTACATATTATTTCACCAATTAATACAACATTTGGTTTATTTCTTACAATCTATAATCAATTTTTTTTTGTTTACAATCATTTCAATTAATTGAAATTACATTAGAGTAGTCATCGATTATTTTAAATTAACATCATTAAATTACATTCTAATTGTTTTTTTCTCATAAACAAATTATAAAATTTTAATTTCTTCCAATATTGAATTATAAAATCTTGTTTACTTCAATATTTAATTATCGAAAAATTACGGGTCGTTACAGAAAGTCATTGTAACAACCCGCATATTTATCGGTTGTATATTTAAATATTTTATTTAAATATGACGTCGTTTGTCGGATTATGGTCCGAAAAGTTACTTTCCGCAAACGGTCGAATTGGGACTCAAGACCAATTCCATTGTGTTCAAAATATCGTTTGCGATCTTTTTGAGTATAATCTTTGATATGTTTGGAGTAAGTTGAATTTCGCTACGTTTTCTATTGGGTTTAGGGTTTGGGTTCAGCCCACTAGCTTAATTAATACCCTAACTCAGCCCTCTCCTCTCCATTCTCTCATTCCACTCTTCTAAACTCAAGCTCCAACTGAAAATGGTGGAAGGGAAAGAGAAATAGAAATTGCAAACCCTATTTCTTCTTGCTAGCTCATATTCTTGCTCCAAAATCAAAGAGAAGCAATTGGTAAGCCTCTTCTTCATCTTCTCTATCTCTTTCTCTCTTCAATCTCAGAAATTCATAAACCTAAACTTAGGAAATGTTTGTTTGATCTTAGACTGAAGCTAGTAGAGTTGAAGTAGAGAGTGGTTGGCCTTGTTCCTTTGCATTTGAGCTTCTTCTTCTTGTTCTTGAGTTAAAAAGGTGAGTTTTTGGAACTCACATCTAAGCTATTGCTTTTGTTGAGGTTAGGTATGAATTACTAACCTCTATTCATGTCTATTGCATTGGATTTGGATCGATTGGTTTCGATATATTTTGGCCACTTTGGCCTAGGCAAATTGTTGCCCAGACCAGGTGACCAGACGTCTGGTTACCAAGCTCAGACGTCTGGTATGTACCTGGAGTGAAAAATATAAACATACGGCAGTTGGAAGAAAGTCAGAAACCACTCTCAGACGTCTGACCCTCAGTTTCAGACGTCTTAATGGTTTCAGACGTCTGGTTCGCAAAATCAGACGTCTGGTCTGTTTTGCTGGGATTTTCCAGAGGACGAAACCAGACGTCTGAAGGCACCCTACAGACGTCTGGAATCCCCTGTTTTGCCTAATTTGCCTATTTTGGCTAATTTTGAGTTAATTTCCAACTTTTATCGATTCGTGTTGATTCCAATTAGTTGTTATTACATATTTGACTTTGATGACTTCTTTTTGACTTCACTCACGGGTTTTTTATAAATGATCTCTTCAAATCGTATTAAAAGCTCGCTTCTCCAAATTATAAATTCTATTTAAAACACACACACAAAATTTCGCACTTCGAGCGAAGTGGAAGGAAGATTAAATGGTTAGGTAAAACACGGACCATGAATCTGTGCGTTTATCCTTCCGATTAATCCCCGACCTATTCAATTGATCGTTTTGACCTTCGGGTTTGGTTTATCGATAATATGAGGTAAACTTTGTACTGCTTTGAGTGTGAAATTGACTAACGGATAGTAAACCGTTTAGTGCGAACGGGTGGTTATGGGACTCACGTTAACACTTCTCGGGTTCCTTTCTGGGAGTTTGTGACACATGCCGCCTTTTGGATAGTGTCTTCGGACTGTCTCCTTCTGGCTTGTTGCCTTTAGTATCGCTTTTGGAGTTGGTCCTTTGCCCCAGCTCGAGAGATATTTGGGATTGTCTGCCGCCTTTGGGATAGTGTCTTCGGACTGTCTCCTTCTGGCTTGTTGCCTTTAGTATCGCTTTTGGAGTTGGTCCTTTGCCCCAGCTCGAGAGATATTTGGGATTGTCTGTTGCCTTTGGGATAGTGTCTTCGGACAGTCTCCTTCTGGCTTGTTGCTTTTAGTAGCGCTTTCGTAGTGGTTTCTTCACCACCGCTCGAGAGATATTGGAGTGGTTTCTTCACCACCGCTCATGAGATATTTAGGTTTGTTGCAATTGGAATTTTATGATGTTTCATTGATATGTATATTCCCTTGGTATCTCCCTTCGGTGTTGGTCTTTTTGAGCCGCATGAAGTATAGCGATTACCTTGTGGAACTTGTATACCTTATGGGTATTTGTTTTTTGTCTTTTGGCTTGATTTGGGATAATTGTATCCATTGATTATCTATGTTGCCGATGATATGAGGCTTTTTTTATTATGTTCATCTTTTGTTAGATGATTGCGTTATCTCCCTTAGAGATATTCGTTATACTATATGATCTTGCAGGTTCATTATCGTTCAGTTTATCTAACTGATTTGCTTAGCTAGACTGACCCGTGTATTTTATACTCGGGTCAGACCGAGATGTTTCAGGTTAGGTGCTTTTGGAATTAGCCTCTTTTGCTTCCGCATGGACTATTCCGCTAGTTTCTTGTTTGTCATAGCTTTTATGTAGTCCTCATCTGTTGTAACTCTGATATGTATTATTGACTCGTCTGCATATTGTGGTTTGCTATACCACTTGTCATGTATCATTTTGTATACTCTGTTATGTATCAGTATATGTGCATGTGATGATTTACTGTTCTGTGATATATATTACATTTGAGTTGTTATATTCTGTTCTGATAGATCCTCTAGCTAACTATGGTTTTGTTTTAAGTATTCATTGGACATGTCGATCTGCTAGGTAAGGGCAATTGTCGATGTATTCAATAGATAGTTAAAGAAAGGCTACAGATGGCCGCTCCTATCCAGCCTTATTCTCCGTATTAGCAGACGGTATTATCTAATAATACTCTTTGCTAATGTAGATATAGAGGTGGGGCGTCACAGCTTGGTATCAGAGCCAGGTTCAGAACAAAATATGATAAACACAGAATAAAGCACATATTACGATACATCAAAGTGTATAAGTGATACAATTCTTTGAATCATCGTGTCTCTTTATTCCATCAAGGTTAGATAGAGTTTTGGAATACGTTTAGGAATGCATTTCTATTCCGTAGTATTCCATATTGCAATCTTTTGAGTAGTGTTAAGGTCTTTTTAGCTCGACCTTACCACCGGTTTTCATTTGGCTACGAGTTGCGGAAGTTAGAATTCCACTTACCACATTCCGCACTTGTTGTGATTCTTATGAATGATTTGTTATGTCATTTAGTTGTCTAGCTCATTTCATCCATTTTATGAATCGAGTATTCTGCGAATATCTCGATGATTCCATTTTTGTATTTTATTGGTTTCGGATGGAAATTAGCAATTCAAAATTTTTGCAAATCTTTTTCATAAGATTTATTTATAAGTATAAATGGAATTTTGTTCTTAAAACGAACAAAGTGAATTTTTAAAAGTTTTTAGAAACATGTTTATCTTATAAAAGATGGTTTTGTGATTGTATTGCCCATTAAGTGCTTTAAGAATTCTGGTCGATGCGCTTGATTAACGTTATCGATAGGAATCTCCTAAACGCTTTGATGAGACAATTTGACACAATAAATTGATTTGAAATAAGAAATTTTTTCTCGAAATATGATTTCATGAAGGTAATTGAAATTTTGAAGCTTTATCTTTTTGGTAAAGAATTTTAATTGAAGGTTTTAGCTTTTAAGAGAGTAGATTATTTGAAAAGACTCTTTTCCGGTACTCTTATCTTAGGATTCCCGAAGGGAACCAAGATTTTATCTTTTTACCAATACTAGTCGTGTTGGTTTGAATGCCGTTCTCGTGCAAAAGAAAATGTGCTATCACTTGTGCTTCTAAATCATTAAAGCCGATAGAGACTAGGTATGCCACTCATGATCTAGTGCTCACGGCTATTGTTTTCGCTCTTTATATTTGGCATCATTATTTTTGGGTAAGGAATTTTGTTCTCCTCACCAATCATAATTTTTGAATGTTTAATTTCTCATAAGGAACTTAGTGTTGGCTCGAGTTCCTTGCATCTTATGATCTTGATATTCTTTTTATTCCTGAAAAGGGGGATCGTGTTGCCAATGCATTTAGTTGTAAGCAACAAGTGATTGTTTCTTTATTGATGTCCGAATGGAATGATCTTTTTACTAAGTTCATCGGACGTTTTGTTGCACTTCTTTTGTTGAGCTTTGGATCATTTGACGTATTGTTTGTACCACGTCAGTGTTTCGAATTATTTTGAGCTTAGGAATCCATAGAATTCTCTGAGCAAGCAAGTTCAGGCTTATCTTTTCGTGCACTTTATTGTGAACTTCTTATTCTGTTATTCTTATGTGTTGATATGTTTTGGTTGTTACTCTTTATTTTCTTCTTAAGAATTGCGAGGACGCAATTTATTTAAGGAGGGGAGTCTGTAACAACCCGCATATTTATCGGTTGTATATTTAAATATTTTATTTAAATATGACGTCGTTTGTCGGATTATGGTCCGAAAAGTTACTTTCTGCAAACGGTCGAACTGGGACTCAAGACCAATTCCATTGTGTTCAAAATGTCGTTTGCGATCTTTTTGAGTATAATCTTTGATATGTTTGGAGTAAGTTGAATTTCGCTACTTTTTCTATTGGGTTTAGGGTTTGGGTTCAGCCCACTAGCTTAACTAATACCCTAACTCAGCCCTCTCCTCTCAATTCTCTCATTCCACTCTTCTAAACTCAAGCTCCAACTGAAAATGGTGGAAGGGAAAGGAAAATAGAAATTGCAAACCCTAGTTCTTCTTGCTAGCTCATATTCTTGCTCCAAAATCAAAGAGAAGCAATTGGTAAGCCTCTTCTTCATCTTCTCTATCTCTTTCTCTCTTCAATCTCAGAAATTCCTAAACCTAAACTTAGGAAATGTTTGTTTGATCTTAGATTGAAGCTAGTAGAGTTGAAGTAGAGAGTGGTTGGCCTTGTTCCTTTGCATTTGAGCTTCTTCTTCTTGTTCTTGAGTTAAAAAGGTGAGTTTTTGGAACTCACATCTAAGCTATTGCTTTTGTTGAGGTTAGGTATGAATTACTAACCTCTATTCATGTCTATTGCATTGGATTTGGATCGATTGGTTTCGATATATTTTGGCCACTTTGGCCTAGGCAAATTGTTGCCCAGACCAGGTGACCAGACGTCTGGTTACCAAGCTCAGACGTCTGGTATGTACCTGGAGTGAAAAATATAAACATACGGCAGTTGGAAGAAAGTCAGAAACCACTCTCAGATGTCTGACCCTCGGTTTCAGACGTCTTAATGGTTTCAGACGTTTGGTTCGCAAAATCAGACGTCTGGTCTGTTTTGCTGGGATTTTCCAGAGGATGAAACCAGACGTCTGAAGGCACCCTACAGACGTCTGGAATCCCCTGTTTTGCCTAATTTTCCTATTTTGGCTAATTTTGAGTTAATTTTCAACTTTTATCGATTCGTGTTGATTCCGATTAGTTGTTATTACATATTTGACTTTGATGACTTCTTTTTGACTTCACTCACGGGTTTTTTATAAATGATCTCTTCAAATCGTATTAAAAGCTCGCTTCTCCAAATTATAAATTCTATTTAAAACACACACACAATTTCGCACTTCGAGCGAAGTGGAAGGAAGATTAAATGGTTAGGTAAAACACGGACCATGAATCTGTGCGTTTATCCTTCCGATTAATCCCCGACCTATTTAATTGATCGTTTTGACCTTCGGGTTTGGTTTATCGATAATATGAGGTAAACTTTGTACTGCTTTGAGTGTGAAATTGACTAACGGATAGTAAACCGTTTAGTGCGAACGGGTGGTTATGGGACTCACGTTAACACTTCTCGGGTTCCTTTCTGGGAGTTTGTGACACATGCCGCCTTTTGGATAGTGTCTTCGGACTGTCTCCTTCTGGCTTGTTGCCTTTAGTATCGCTTTTGGAGTTGGTCCTTTGCCCCAGCTTGAGAGATATTTGGGATTGTCTGCCGCCTTTGGGATAGTGTCTTCGGACTGTCTCCTTCTGGCTTGTTGCCTTTAGTATCGCTTTTGGAGTTGGTCCTTTGCCCCAGCTCGAGAGATATTTGGGATTGTCTGTTGCCTTTGGGATAGTGTCTTCGGACTGTCTCCTTCTGGCTTGTTGCTTTTAGTAGCGCTTTCGTAGTGGTTTCTTCACCACCGCTCGAGAGATATTGGAGTGGTTTCTTCACCACCGCTCATGAGATATTTAGGTTTGTTGCAATTGGAATTTTATGATGTTTCATTGATATGTATATTCACTTGGTATCGCCCTTCGGTGTTGCTCTTTTTGAGCCGCATGAAGTATAGCGATTACCTTGTGGAACTTGTATACCTTATGGGTATTTTTTATTTGTCTTTTGGCTTGATTTGGGATAATTGTATCCTTTGATTATCTATGTTGCCGATGATATGAGGCTTGTTTTATTATGTTCATCTTTTGTTAGATGATTGCGTTATCTCCCTTAGAGATATTCGTTATACTATATGATCTTGCAGGTTCATTATCGTTCAGTTTATCTAACTGATTTGTTTAGCTAGACTGACCCGTGTATTTTATACTTGGGTCAGACCGAGATGTTTTAGGTTAGGTGCTTTTGGAATTAGCCTCTTTTGCTTCCGCATGGACTATTCCGCTAGTTTCTTGTTTGTCATAGCTTTTGTGTAGTCCTCATCTGTTGTAACTCTGATATGTATTATTGACTCGTCTGTATATTGTGGTTTGCTATACCACTTGTCATGTATCGTTTTGTATACTCTGTTATGTATTAGTATATGTGCATGTGATGATTTACTGTTCTGTGATGTATATTACATTTGAGTTGTTATATTCTGTTCTGATAGATCCTCTAGCCAACTATGGTTTTGTTTTAAGTATTCATTGGACATGTCGATCTGCTAGGTAAGGGCAATTGTCGATGTATTCAATAGATAGTTAAAGCAAGGCTACAGATGGTCGCTCCTATCCAGCCTTATTCTCTGTATTAGCAGACGGTATTATCTAATAATACTCTTTGCTAATGTGGGTATAGAGGTGGGGCGTCACAGTCATGGAAATTTTAGATGTGCGTTGATCATTCAGATTTGAATAAAGCTTCCTCGAAAGGAATACTTTATATTTTCGGGAATAAACTAACTTATGGATGGAATGGTAGGTCATGAATTACTATCTTCTATGGATGCTTATTTTGGTTGAAAACAAATTGCAATACACATTCAGGATCAGGAGCATATGGGTTCTATTACAGATCTAGGATTGTATTGTTATAAGGTGATTCCTTTTAATTTGAAGAATGCTTGAGCTACCTACTCGCAATGAATCAACAAGATGTTTGCAAAACAAATCGGGTGGATGATGGAGGTGTAAGTGGACGATATGCTATTAAAATCAAGGAGATTGACGGATCACATAGAACACCTATCAGAAATACTTTATGTACTTTGAGAGTATAAGATGAAATTTTAACAACTCAACATTAAGAAGTAACTAATTAACATTTTTAATAGTGTTTTGATAAATTAAAGTGGATTTTAAAGATTTACAGAGAAAGATTTTGAATTTCTATGAAAATATTGAGATATAATAATGAAGTGTTTTAGGGGAAAGGGGAATTTGATGATTAATCATTTTTCTGACAATTATTTTAAAGTTGAGAACTATTACTAAATGAAGAATTTAATTATTCTGAGAAATGTTGATATTTTAAGATTAAAATGATTCTAAATATATTTAAAAAAGTGGTTTTAATGTTTTTATAAATTAGTAGCGATAATAAATAAGGTTTGAATTATATTCTAGAAAGAAAAAGAATTTTATTAATAAGAAGTTTTGGTATTTATTTAATATTGGGGCTAAATAAGTTAGTTCGAAATAAAGAATTATAAATAAAAGAAATTACGAGAAATAAATTATGTAAAATTTTGTAATGTTGAGTAAACACTTAAGTGATGTAAATATGATTTTATTTTGAAATTTTTAGGTAATTTGAGTTGAATGGAAATAGTTGTGTGAACAGAAAGGAAGAAGAAGAAAATAAATGTTAAGTATTATATATACCTAAGCCCAAGTTCAAGTTCCCAAGCTCAACCTCTACCATCCCAATATCACCATACCAATATCTAGATTTTTCTTATTCCAAACACTTCTTTCATTTTGTAAGTTTGCATCTACCGTCTTTTGGAAACAAAAATGTGAGACCCTCCTCCTTTTGAAATCAAACTAAATTAAATTTCATAAATCCCCAAACTTAAATATATGCTTCTCAATGTCATACTATACCTATGGCTATAAAGGAATTTAGGTTTTTTGATGTTATGGAGTTCTAATGTTTTCAAACAAAAAGGAAAATGAACTGGAAAGCTTACAGGTGAGTATTTTACTCTAGAATCTATATTTAAACACATGTATCTTGATATGTATGAATTGCTTGTGTTGGCATGTCCTTTGAATTTTGAATATGCCAGTGATTTGGATTGAATTTAGATTAAAATAGTTGAATTTTTTATTTATGCTTTAAGAATTTATGACACTAGGAGAGTCATCGGTCGACCGATAGTGCCCTCGGTGTTGCACAATATTAATTTACGTTTTGAAAAAATAATAATAAATCATATGTATTTCTAGAAATTCAGTTATACTTTAATGTTTTAAATGTGTGACTATAATATGATTCTTATATAATATATTTTTGAAATTATATTAGTGGAAATATGATTTAAATTTATTATAAAAGCAACTAACTATTTAAAGGAAATTCATTTTTGACTATGAATGATTTATTAAAAACATTTTATCATTTTTGAAAACTATGAAATGATTGTTATGAGTAATAATTGGTTTTACAAGCTATTCCTAAGGTTTTAAAATATATGAGTGGGTTTTCCAAAGTCATTTGTGACTATTAAAATTCTTATTTAGATTTATGAAAGGTTGAAAAGCAATTATTTTTAATAATTTAAAATACATATATGCTTTTATTAACTACATTTATATTTATTTTTCAACAAATTTGTGTGTCATAGTCGCACTAATTCTGTATGTCGAGAAATTTGAATAAACAGATTAGTGAAACCATCTGGTATGAGACTTTTCGGTAATACATTTTTGGTTATTCTTTGGACTCATTATATAGAATAATATTGAATAGGAATTCTATATTGTGAAGAATTTGAGTAAACGGATTAGTAATACCATTTGATATGGGATTCTTTGTAATATTTTTCGGCATACTCCTAAGACCATCAATATAGAATATTAGGTGAGTGTCATCTGCGAGAATCGAGTAAACGTTCGAGTAACACTAGGTGGTATTGGATGCCTGAGCCGATACTTGTTCGCTTACTTTCTGTAAGTAGATATCACTCGACAGAGTCAACTCTATGGGTTACTATATTTTTGATGATGTAAATTGAGAATGAGCAGGCTGAGAGTCATAAGTGCGTATATATTTTATGTGTATTCCTATTGTATGACATGCAATTAACCAGATTGGCTAGTATCCATCTTTATAGCCTTATTGTGGGGTCACAACCCGATTTGGTGATAAGTCTTTGATGTATATATGGCTAAGAACAATTGCCCCTATGTCACCTAGGCCAGCAGTCTATTACCATTGGAGCACTTGTGGGGTCGTGACCATTGTATATATTGCCTTGCATTTGACGGATATTAGGTCACGCTAGCCGTTGAGCTAACCAATGACTGTAGGAGTTGTGCTAAGAACATGTGAGGAAGACTCCTAGAGCAAGATGAGAGTTTTCAGTCTCTCGTATGGTTATTACTGACATGGACATATACTTATTCACCTTTAAGAGACTATTATAAGCAAGACTGAGAGCTGATTGGATCACTTGATATGGCTAATGCCAAATAATTATATATGATGCTGAAAGCACATTGGACCAAGAGTCCATATGACTATCTATAATACCGAGAGTGTGATAGATTAGTAGAGGTTCGAGCGGCTATATGATTATAACTTTAACTGAGAGCCCAGTCTTATTATGAGGATGAAAGTCTAGAGGTTATGTGATTATCGATCTCTTCAATTATTCATGAGGTTGCATATCCATGAAGTTGTGTAACTCCGTACACATCGATTGTTTTGCTATTGAGGATAGCTAGAGACATTTAGAGCATGGAATTGGACCCTGTACATATCTTTTATAGCTATCTCTTAGGGCATGCCATGTTTGTATTTGATTTGGATGATTATTTGTGTATATGAAATATATGTTGAGTATGGTGGACCCTGGGTCTATCTATTATGCGATAATTTAATAGATAATCATGGACATTGCCGAGTGCATGTCCATTGTAGTTACTAATTTCTTATATTTGTAGATAGTTGGATGTACGTATGATTCACCCTTGACATTATGCTCCTAGTAAATGGTCTGGCCTGAAATTTTATATGGGTAATATCACCGATCCATAGTCTTGGGTTGTGATGTTATTATTGTGATACATATTGACACATACATTTTAGACATAGCCTAGGACATGTGTTATTTATATAATACTCGGATCAGTCCAAGATATGTCATGCTTAGGGATAAGATGATCAATGTGTGGATGAAGGGCGTATATGGAGGTTGGGGTCATATTGTATATCATCATGTATTATTTTACATTATATATGATTTGGGATGTATATAGAACATTCGTTGTAGATCTTTAAGATAGTGGGAATTTGAATTAGTTTGTTTGGCACTTAGTCTTGTATATATTTATATTATATATCGTCACTACATTATTAACTTCGCATTCTCATTACCATTCACCACATATTGTGTATTATTCTATCTTGAAAATGCACGTGTTTATTGCTTTGTACTGACACTATATACGTATAGGTATGTTGATTATTCAATTTTTGAATACGTACCCAAGAAAATATTCACGCATAACAATCCAATACTTCCTCATTCTTCATATTATCAGATAGTATTAAATGCTCTTTAGTACTGTAGGCATAGAGGCTGGGTGTTATAGTTATATCAGAGCAGGTCCAGATTAATACATTGTATATATAAGATATGAGTCATGGCCTTAGATAAGACTTAGAGTCTCTATCCCTTGGGTGTGTTGGTTAGTTACCTTATAGTGAGGGATAATAAGAGTATATATTACTTATTATATGGTGATTACTGGGGTAGTCATCGAGTGTTGTATTTTTATTTTTCTTATTATAAAATGTTTGTCTCTTTTATCTTCCAAAAGTCCAACTCTGTATGAGATACTGTGCAACCAATAAGGTTAGTATAGGTAGAAGTAGCAGTCTGACCAGTAGGGTTAAGCTTTGTTAATGAATATTAGACCTATGATGGCTTGATGTTGATTTGTTATATTCTGATCCGTTAGTGATCAGAGTACCCAGCGGAAGCAATTGAATTGTTCTCCGCTGAACATATTGGATATTTATTTCTTATATATGCTTAATTCTTACTGCTTATTAAACTAGTAATTTTTGATATCAAGACCTTGTGGTGTCTTTAGCAGTGAAGCTATCACTAGGAATTGGAGAATTGTATTTTATTTAAATAACATACTATTTTGTATATATACCCTTAATAAAAATAGTGATATGAGTTTAAAATTTATGTTTGCTTGACCCTTTGTGATGTTTGAATTGATGAAAGTGATTTGTTGTTTTACTATGTTTGAAAAAGAGCTTTGGTAAGTATTTCAATGTAAGCAAGCTTATATTTTAGACAAAAAATAATCTTTTGATTCATATACATATAGTATAAAAAATATTTTTGTGAAATTAAGAAAAGGTTTAAGTCAGAAATTTTTCGATAAAATATATGTTTATTAGAATGGTATTTGATCAGTTTATTATAAGTAAGTGATTATTTTATAAAGTATAATTTTCTATATAAGGTATGTGAATATATTTTTTTGAAGAAATCTTGAAATAGATTGATGTTAATCTGTCCTTTAAGTACTTTAAAAATTCTAATCGATGCATGTGGCCAAAGTTATCGAGTGGTTCCTAAATACTGGGGCAAGACACTTAGACACATTGTTTTGTGAACATTTCAATAGTTGAAAAGATTAAAATGTTTTGAAAAGATTTATTGTCGAAAGGATTAAAACTTTAAACAATATCCAAAAATTTTTTTTGATGAAAGTTAATTATTTGAAAAATGGATGTTTTACGGAAAATAGTTGTAACATTTTTGGAAAAGTAAGTTTGAAAATAAAATAGAATTTAAAAAAAGGAATATTATGAGATATATTTTAGAAAAGAGAAATAATTTAGTATTTTGATAAATTATAGATAAAGTAGTTTGTATGAAACGTATATTATTATGAATGGTGAACTACAAACTAGAAAGATATTTTGGCAAATGTGTTGAGTTGAGAAATTAAAAATTATTTTGATATGGTAATGTATTTTTTTAAAGCAATAATGATATCTTATAATTATAAATATTTTAAGTGATGATTATAGTCATAGGACATTAGTAAACGGTTGTGGTTGCTGGCGAGGCAGTATTGATCACAAGGTCAATGTTGCAGTGAATCTGCAAATGTAGTCACTCAAAAATTAAGGGTTGGGCAACATCATTATATTTTGTAGTAATATATATATAAATTAATGGTTGGGCAACATCATTATATTTTATAGTAATATATATATATATATATTGATGACATATGTTAATATAAATTATATGATAATTTTTTTACTGATTGTGTATAATTTAATGTGCTTCTATGATGGTTGTATTGATGTATGGTGAGAAATAGAATTTATATATGTGGTTCTGGAGTGAAAAGAGAAAAATAATAGTAATTCATTTGCACTTAAGTTGGATGCTTTAAGATCAAAAGAATCTTTCAATGGAGTTGTGTATTATTATTATTATGATCATCATCATCATCATTATTATTATCATTATCAATATTATTATTAAGTGCTAGAAACTATTTTATGAAGATAATTTACAAAAGTGTTTTATGAGTAATGGATTTTAGAGAATGATTATCTTAGTAAAGATAGATGTTGAAATTTAAAATGAAGTTTGGAATGATGGAATATTTTATTTAAAGAAAAGAAAATCTCATTTATTTTATGTTATTCCTCTTTTACTAATTCTAGACATTAAAACGAAAATTTTGAATTTAAAAAAATAAAATAAAAGTTGAATAATAACTGGAATTTTATGATTTTTTTGAATGAAAAAATTATTCCATGAAATAAACTTTTGTAACAAAAAGTACTTTGGAGTTTGTAAAGTTTATCATACTTAATAAAGATAATTGAATGTATTATATGGCTTATATTGGTAAGAAATATAGTTTTAATTATGAAGTGTAATTTTTGTAGATGTGTTATGGGCCCTCTATGGTAAGTATATTTGAAAACTTTGATAGGAAGTTAAATGTTTAAACACCTAGAAGTTTTGATATTCTAAATTGGAAATGTGAATGTTTTATAAATGAATGCAAAGTGTATGAATAAATTAGTTTCCAAGTTATAATAGATGATATTAGAAGGAAGAGAAAATTTTGTAAAGTTGTATTTTTCAGTTGAAGAATATTTTTTAATATTGATATATACTAATAAAGTTTATTTGGAAAATGAAAAAAATAGATTTTATATAGGAATGCCTTGTAATAAATATCTCAAGAAACGTTTATATCATTTATATAGTGAAATTTTAAGGTGGGTATTTGGAAATAGGCTTTAATTATGACAAAGTGTTTTGGAAATTAAGGAAAGCAATTGAAATGGTGATTGAATTAAGTAAAGAAACCGATGTAGTTTTTGTAACGGATTTTCGGCATATGAGATTAATTGTATAAATAATAATTCTCAGGAAGTAAATTTGAACTTAGATATTGAAAAATGAGTTAAGCTTTACTCAATTTTAATATTTTAAAGTGAGATGTTGATTTTTTGAAGAGTAAATTATAAGATGATGCATAATATTCTATAGATAAATACGTATTTGGTATTTATAAGTATAAAAGCATTTGTTTAAAATTGATAAGATGTGTTATCTTGTGCTTTTAGTGTTGAAGGTTTTTGAGATACACTTCATGCTATTGAGTTTATTTTGAAGTTTCTCAAAAATTTCTACATATGGAAAATATTTTTGTTGTTGTGCCTAAGAATAAGAATCTTCAAATGAGTTCATTTGAACTCTAGTCAATGAGCATGAGAAATGGGCAAGCAAGATAAAAATCCGAGTCTTGTGTATGCCACCAACGAAAGGTCTAATCACTGATTTTGGGGTCGCTTTATTTGATACTTGTCGGGTTAATGCAAATCACTATACACGCTAACACGAAATAGTATAGATAGAGCATTGGTGATTTTGTTAATAATTGATTGTTTTATATCTTAATGTAATTGTAAATGGAGCAGTTTGTTAGTCCGTGAGATGATGGTTTTGATGACAACAACCTTAGAATAGATTATAAAATATAAATACTAACAGTATAAGTTTAGATATATATATATGTATATGCAGGATTTAACCATGCAGGTACCAAGAATGAAGACTGTACAGTATAGAGATTCAAGACATCAAGATTGAAGACTCATGAGTATCAAGATTATCAAGAGTTCAAGAATTCAAGTAATTTATTCTTTAATTAGAAATTTTGTTAAAACTCCTAGAAAAGACTGGCATCTTAAAATCCAATTTATTCGTGGAATGGAATCCACTTCGAGCCTGTTAAAGGGATGGAACCCTAAGTAGGATGGAACCTACGAAAAATCTAGTGGAACATTGTTTTATATCCATTAGCTTTTTATTCAAAATGATTTTTCAAAATTATATCTTGTTTTCAAAATGATTTCAAAACCTTCCTTTAAAAGCATCAAAAACATCTATCCTGATTTCAAATACTTTTAGCCTCAAAATCATATTTAATTTCAAAGTCAAATTACACCTGATTTTAAACTATCTTTTAAATATAATATATTTAACTTTTAAATATTTATACTTAGATTTAAATATAAAATTATAGGTAAAATTTTGTATATATTATTATTTATATTTACTTATGAATAGTTAAGTATATTTATAGTTTAAAATAGCTTTAATATGAAATAAAAGTTATTTTCAAAGAAAATCAAAACACCAAAAAATCCTTTGGGATGTTGACATGCCCAAGTGCCCCATGTCGACATGGTGTCAGTTGGTTTCAAAATTCAATTTCATAAGAAGTGTCTATTCGCCATAACTCTTCACGAATGGACATGGCTGTTGTTCTTCTATAAATTGGAGTTAGTTTCAATGAATTTTATATCAGATTTTCTAGTTTTTCACTGCTCTTCTTCTTCCATATTTCTTAATACATACTTACCATTACTATGCCGAAATCAACATTGAATCGAACTCGATCATTCGTAGTTTGATTCTCTATCACTATCTCAACAAGATCCTTAGTGCTATTCAGAGTTATAGGCTTTTTGTAATCAAGTTAGCGAGAAAAGGTGTGATTGTAGCCTTGAAAATCAATCAAGTGTAAAAGGTGTGATTGTAGCCTTGGAAATCGATTGGGTGAACTTGTTGCCTGGGGAATCAAGTATCTCTACCCAGTGGATTGTGATTCTGGAGGGTGTACCTCGTTGCCTTGAAATCGAGGGTGTAATTGTAAAGATTGTTTTTGAAAGGAAATCCGTACTTGTTGTGCGGGACTGAATGTAGGGTAACTCCAAACTCGTACAAAATCTGGTGTATTCTTTCCTTTACTGTTCTTACTTTATTTCTGCATCTTTGTTTGTTTCTGTGATCATATCTGTGTCTGAATATTGCATACGTATGTGTTTAAATTAACATAAACTCAAAAAGATTTAGTAATTCCTTATAAACACTATTCACCCCCTCTAGTGTTAATCCTAGCCTTAAAATCCATAATCTGCATTTCTCACATTTGGTATCAGAGCAAGATTTTAAAAGTTTCATAATCTGATTTTTGAATAAGTTTTTGAAATGGCTACCAACACTGGTATTGTTTCTAACACTAGTATCCCTGTCACTAGTTCATTTGTAGAAGGTCAGTCTACTGTCAGACCACCACTTTTTAATGGCAGTAATTATGCATATTGGGCATGTAGGATGAAAATATATTTACAATCTATAGGATTAGACACTTGGAATATCACACAAACTGAATATTCTGAACCCTCAACTGATTTTGCATTGTGGACCGCTGAGCAGAAGACTGTTGCACAAAACAATTCTAAAGCAATGAATTTCTGTTTTGTTCACTTTATAGAATTGAATTTAATAGAGTATCAGTTTGTAAGTCTGCATATGAAATCTGGAAAACTTTGCAAGTAACTCACGAAGGAACAAGCAAAGTTAAACAGACCAAAATTTCAATGCTCGCAAATCAGTTTCAATTATTTAAAATGAACCATAATGAGTCTATTTCAGATATGTATTGCAAATTTCAGGATATTGTGCATTCTTTAATATCCTTAGGAAATGAATTTTCTGAAGAAGATCAAGTCAAATTTTTTTTACTTTCTCTTACTCCAGAATGGGATCAAAAGACACTTGCGATCGAAGATGCAAATGACATCAGTACCTTAAAGATAGAAGAATTAATTAGAAATCTAATGTCATTTGAAGTCCAAATGATCGGGAGAAGAGAAAGCAAAGCATCTGAAAAGAAATCAATGGCATTCAATGCATTGACCGATGGATCAGACTCAAACAGTGATAATGATGAAGAGATAGCCTTTATGACCAGAAATTTTAGGAAATTCCTGAAATACAGATAGATGAATAATCTCAAGAGAAACAACTATAAGAATTCTGGAAATCAGAAAGTAGTGCCAAATAATGTCAAATGTTTCAACTATGATAAACCGGGCCATATCAAAAGAGACCGTCCATATCCAGAAAGGCAGAATCCTCCTATGAACAATGATCCAGCAAAGAAACGAAAGCGTGCATTTACTGCTACTCTAGATGATGCAAACTCGTCTTCAAGTGATGATGATCAGAAAACAAATAATTCAAATTTGTGTTTCACGGCAGTCCACGACTCCGAAGAATTCAGAGAAACTGACTCAGAAAAAGGTACACATTTACAATATAATTGGTTGAAATTGCTTGCTTAGAATTAGATGTTTGATTTCTTGATTGATTGATTTTGAATTGGTGTGTTGTTTGAATTTTAGAATTTATTTTTTTATTATTTTTTATTATTTTTTATAGTATAATAATACTTTCTGAAATATACTATTAGTCCAATAATATTTCAGAAATATATAGACATTAAAAATAATAAAGTATATATATATTTACTAGAGAACCTAGGAAAAGTAAATCACAAAACTTCACTGGTATATGTCGACATGGTCCCTACCATGATGTCGACATGGATGCCAGAATTTGTATTTCAAGATTTAAATTCAAATGTTTGAATTTTCCTCCACCTTTTCACTTTATTCAATTCTCTGAAAAGCTACCTTTTGACCAGAGAATATGTCCTTTGAGAATCTATTTAT
Organism: Allium cepa; assembly: GCA_030765085.1. Taxonomy (NCBI): domain Eukaryota; kingdom Viridiplantae; phylum Streptophyta; class Magnoliopsida; order Asparagales; family Amaryllidaceae; genus Allium; species Allium cepa. The sequence goes on along the minus strand of CM060932.1, from coordinate 313,785,076 downwards.
TCACTATCTTTTATCATATCTTTTCACTCTCATTTTCAAATTCAAACTCTTTCTTCAAAACTTCAAACTCTATGCTCTCTACTTTAATGGCTTCTTCAAGCAACTCCTCCACCATGAGAATTTCCAAAAAAATAAAAGAGCAACTCTTCAATGATCCGGAGGCAATAAAAGCATACATCAATTATGCTAACTATGCCATAGTCCATCCTGGAAAGTTTGCTATTTTTCAAAATTTCTCTTTTTATGAACTTGATTCTCTTTTTGCAAACATGGAGTTCTTAGTCTTATTGATGCTTCTCAAAATGATTTTGTGCGCTATCCAAATCTTGTCAAAAATTTTTATGCTAATTTAAACCGTGGATTTTATAATGGAAATGAGGATGAAATTTGGAGTAGTGTCAAAGGCACAAGAATTGTTTTGAATTGTGATCTTTTGGGTACCATTCTCAATTTCAAGAGTACGGGAATGCATCTTTCTAATTTTTAAATCGATGAAAATGATCGTGAGACATTTCATCACATTTTCGAAGGGAATGATAATTTTGAATTAAAAAATCGAAATTTTCGACCAAAAGCAAGAATTGTCAATCTTCTTTTGCAACATACTTTGACCCCAAGATCGGGGAATTTTAACAATCCTACTTCAAAAGTTTGCAAAGCACTTTTTGCTATTTTTGAAAATTATGACATAAATTGGGCGTAATTTATTTTGGATGAACTTCGTCCCAAAAATCTTGAAATCGGTGAGAATACTTTGTATCATGGAATTTTCTCACTCGGATTTTTAACTGTTTTGGAGTGGATTTCAAAGGCGAAGAATTTGTTTCTAGAAAAGTTTTCAATCATTCCAACATTTCGCTTATGAAAATTCCATTTGTTTTTCAACCTTACGAGATTCTTGCCGAAAAGGAAGAGCGTTTGGCTCATGAGGAAATGGAAGAAGAGGAAGTGGAAGGAGAAGAAGAAGGGGATGAAATGGAAATTGAAGAAGAAAAAGGTGAAACCTCTTTGGAAGGCATCGACTATCCTCCTAATCCATCCACCAAAACCTTTCTCAAAAACCAAAAGACGATTGTTGAGAATCAACGAATTCTTAAACGATCCGTTAGTAAGAAGTGGACAAAATTTCATCCAAGATGAACAAGTTCATTCCCAAAGTCAGCAAGAAACATGGACTTTCTTCATCATCATCATCCTCTAACTAGTTCTACCTTTTCGTATCTCGTTGTATTTATTTTATTTTGATTTGAATGTTCGTGTAGTTCTTTATGATTAATCGTTGTATCGTTTTAGTATGAAATGAAATGGAATTTCTTTCTGTTATCTAGCTTTATCTTATCTCCAGAATAAATATTAGTATATTATACACACACACACTCACACTCACATACAATTATTCACAAAATCAAAATATATAATCAAATTTCACTACACCATGTCGACATACCCCCTATGACCATGTCGACATGTACTGGTCAGAAATGACAATTCATTTTGAATTTGAAATTTGAATATTTGCCATATGTCTATTCATTTCAAATGAATTTCTACACCTATAAATACCTATTTCTTCCATAATTCTTCACTAAAAACTATTTCATATCTACTCTATCTCTCATTCTTCCACAAATCCAAATATGGCTAGTTCAATTCATAACTTATCCAAAAATCTTGAAGAAACTCTTAATTCATTCAAGAATATTCTCTCGTTCATTCTTCGTAACCAGCGACACTTAGAATTGAGTCAAATACAGATGATCAAGGAGCAAGAAGGGCATTTCGATGCAATACGATGGATGATTTCCTCCCTACACAAGTATGATAACAAAGCACATCCTCCAGTCTCTCTCACCAACGACAATGAAAATTGGGATGCTATTAACGCAGACCCTGTCTTTGGAGAAGAAGGATGGGTGGAAGTTCCACGTAACGTTTAATTTTATTTGGTTGCTTTGCTTGAATTGTTTGTTTGAATTGAATTGATTTGGTTTAGATTGATACTTGGTGTGGATTGATTTCTTAATTTGGTTCGATATTTGATGTATAAAACATGTATATATACATTGAAATGTATATAGTCTTTGATTAAATTATCATGTTCATAAATATAATTATTTCTTAATCTATCTATTATATATTCCTTTGTATAGTTTATCAATGCAAGTACTTTAGTCCAAGAATGAGGGGGAGTTAGTTTTTTGTTGATGACAAAGGGGGAGAAGTATAAAATATGGTAGTTAGGTATAGATTAAGGGGGATTTATTAGTTTTAGGGGGAGTTAATAGGATAGAAGTAATATTATATAAAAAAAGGTTGTCATCATCAAAAAGGGGGAGATTTTTAGTCCATGAGATGATGGTTTTGATGACAACAACCTTAGAATAGATTATAAAATATAAATACTAACAGTATAAGTTTAGATATATATGTGTATGCAGGATTTAACCATGCAGGTACCAAGAATGAAGACTGTACAGTATAAGGATTCAAGACATCAAGATTGAAGACTCATGAGTATCAAGATTTCAAGAATTCAAGTAATTTATTCTTTAATTAGAAATTTTGTTAAAACTCCTAGAAAAGACTGGCATCTTAAAATCTAATTTATTCGTGGAATGGAATCCACTTCGAGCCTGTTAAAGGGGTGGAACCCTAAGTAGGATGGAACCTATGACAAATCTAATGGAACATTGCTTTGTATTCTCTAACTTTTTATTCAAAATGATTCTTCAAAATTATATCTTGTTTTCAAAATGATTTCAAAACCTTCCTTTTAAAAGCATCAAAAACATCTATCCTGATTTCAAATACTTTTAGCCTCAAAATCATCTTTAATTTCAAAGTCAAATTACTCCTGATTTTAAACTATCTTTTAAATATAATATATCTAACTTTTAAATATTTATACTTAGATTTAAATATAAAATTATAAGTAAAATTTTGCAAATATTATTCTTTATATTTACTTATGAACTGTAACTATAGTTAAGTATATTTATGAAGTTTGAAATAGTTTTAATATAAAACAAAAGTGATTTTCAAAGAAAATCAAAACACTAAAAAATCCTTTGGGATGTCGACATGCCCAAGTGCCCCATGTCGACATGGTGTCAGTTGGTTTCAAAATTCAAATTTCAAAAGAAGTGTCTATTTGCCATACCTCTTCACGAATGGACATGGCTGTTGTTCTTCTATAAATATGGGTTAGTTTCAATGAATTTTATATCAGATTTTCTAGTTTTCTCTCCTCTTCTTCTTCCACATTTCTTAATACATACTCTTACCATTACTCTGCCAAAATCAACATTGAATCGAACTCGATCATTCGTAGTTTGATTCTCTATCACTATCTCAAAAAGATCCTCAGTGCTATTCAGAGTTTAGGCTTTTTGTAATCAACTTAGCGAGAAAAGGTATGATTGTATCCTTGAAAATCAATCAAGTGTAAAAGGTGTGATTGTAGCCTTGGAAATCAATTGGTTAAACTTATTGCTCGAGAAATCAAGTATCTCTACCCAGAGGATTGTGATTCTAGAGGGTGTACCTCATTGCCTTGAAATCGAGGGTGTAATTGTAAAGATTGTTTTTGAAAGGAAATCCGTACTTGTTGTGCGGGACTGGATGTAGGGTAACTCCGAACCAGTATAAAATCTGTTGTGTTCTTTCCTTTACTGCACTTACTTTATTTCTGCATCTGTGTTTGTTTCCGTGATCATATCTATGACTGAATATTGCACACATCTGTGTTCAAATTAAAATAAACTCAAAAAGATTTAGTAATTCCTTATAAACACTATTCACCCCCCTCTAGTGTTAATCCTAGCTTTAAGGTCCATAATCTGCATTTCTCACACTGTTAAGTTATGAGCTATCGGCTTAACCATAGATTTTCTCGAAGGAGAAATTTCGAGGATGCAATTTTCCTAAATAGGGAAGTCTGTAATGAGCCGACATTGAGAAGCAATTAACTAACTTTAATATTTGTGTTTTCATTAATTAAAATGAATTTTAAAGATTTATTGAGAATAATTTAGAATTTGCATGAATATATTCTGATATAATAATGAAGTGGTTTATGGAAAATGGGAATTTGATGATAAATCATTTTTATGACAGATATTTCAAAGTTGAGAATTAATACTAAATGAAGAATTTAATTATTTTTGAGAAATGTTGATATTTAAAGATCAAATGATTTTAAATATATGAACAAATGGTTGTGATGTTTCTATAAATTAGTAGTGATAATAAATAAGGTTTAAAGTTTATGTTAGAAAGAAAAGGAATTTTATTTTATTTTAATAAGGAGTTTGTGTATTTATTTAATAATTAGGCCAAAATAAGATAATACAGAATAAATAATTATAAATAAAAGGAAATTGTAGAAAATAAATTCTATAAAGTTTTATATTGTTGTGTAAATACCTAAGTGATGTAAATATGATTTTATTCTGAAATTGTTAGGTAATTGAGTTGTATGGAAATAGTTGTGTAAAATAAAAGAAAGAAAGAAGAAAATAAAAGTTAAGTAGTATATGTACCTAAGCCTAAATTCCGGTTCCCAAGCCCAAACTTCACAGTCCCAATATGTTGATTTTTCTTATTCCAGACACTTCTTTCATCCTTTAAATATTAATTCACATATATTTTTTCCTTATCACCTCTGTCTTATTTTGGAAACAAAGGTGTGAAACCCTCCTTTTGAAATCAAATTAAAACTAAATAAAATATCATAAATCCCTAAAGTTAAAAATATGCCTCTCAATATTATACTACCCCTACGTCTTAAAGGAATTTAGGTTTTATTGATGATACATAATTTCGATGTTTGCAAACAAAGAGGAAAATGTACTAAGGAGCTTATTTGTGGGTATTTTGCTCATGAATCTATGTTTAAGTACATGTACCTTGATATGTACTGTGACACCCCATCTCTATACTCACACTAGCGAAGAACACTACGGGGTAATGCCGTCGACTAGCACGAAGAATATGGCTGTTGAGGAGCGACCATCAGTGTAATTGCTTTGTGCGAGCACTGATGTGTCAGATAGTATGTCATTATTTCATTTCAAGAGGAAATCAACATATCAAATACAAACTCAAAGCAACTACATAGTGTTTATGTGACTTTCGAAAACAAATATAAAATAACCATAACACAAAATCAGTCATAGATATTCATATCACTAAAGCGAAAACAGATATGAATATAACACATAGAAGTGAACATCATAGTAATGGTCATACAAGATCAACTACATGCCAAAGGAATAGGTACAAGTACTTCTCAAAAGAATATGTATACATCAAGGAGTCTCTATTTCGAATGTATGAAAAACAAAAACTACTATGCTGAAATAGTTAGCCAAAAGTCAAAAGTCAACCCCTGCTGCGAAGTCAAGTGGAAGCATCTGAAACACCTCGATCTGACCCAAGTATTATCTAAAAAGAAAAATAATAAACGAATCAATCTAGCTATAATTATCATGTAAGATGAGAAGGATAAGAGGTATAAAAAAATATATGATATCAATAATAAATGTTGTGGCAAATATATATTTGATAACAATAAAAATCATACAATATCTGAAGTTTTCTCAAATACCCAAAAAGAATATCATATTCATTAGCTTATCACTAAACTTGAAATATTGACAAAACATATCAATGAATATCGCAAATTATGGTGAAACATAAATTCTAGAAATCCATAATTAAAAATCTAGAAAACATAAAAGGGGGAGGCCTATCATAAACGGATGCATGAAAGCTTACCAACTAGTGTATCATAAACGGAACGCTATCCCATGGGTCATTAACCCCTAGAGCCAGTGCAACGATGTGGTACAACGGTACGCCCGAGGAAGCTGAAACTCAAATAAGCCAGAACAACGATGTTGTACAAGGTACGCTCGATGAACCTGAAGCTCAAATAAGCCAGAACAACGACGTAGTACAGAGGTACGCTCGATGAACCTGACTACATAAAACGGTCAAAAGATCGTGGGTCGCTAGCCCATAAATGAGACGAAGCTCTACAGAACGGGGTATAGTCCCCCACGTAGACAAAGAGACATCGCACATCGGTAGTCTAAACCACAAAATGATCATCATTGATCAATAAGTGTAAATTACACTAAGCCAGCAAATAAATGTGTTAGGCTTCATGTCCCATAACCATTGGCTTAACTTAAATATTTACGAATGAATTGTAGACTTCCACTCGAAAATTGTCACGAGATTTCAATCGATCAAGTCCAGGAATTAATTGATAAAGTAAATACAAGCGTTTCATACCAGTTGTTTTGCTAAGTAGTTTAATTGGATTTCTCATACGAATGAGGTAAAGGTCTGTATATACTAATAGATTGGGAAACGGTTTTAAAAAGAGTTTAGTATTAAAAGTACCGTTGAAATCATTTTTGTGAAAGAGTTTTAGTATTTACTACTATTATAAAAACCTTTGTATTTTAAAGTGACAAATCATAGAAACGATTGTAAAAATAATCTATCATTAAAAATCCACATTTCAATAACGTGAATCAAAACCATGGAAATCGATATCAAATCCATCAAATGGAAACACCAAAAATCCAAAAAAGAAGTCATCAAATTCGGTATTGATTGAAAATAGCTATTCGGATCGTAAAAAATGGATAAAAATTGGAAATCCACTCAGTAATAGGCAAATAAGAAAAATTTAACAGGATCAGATGCCTGGTTAGAAATTTCAACCAGACGTTTGGTTGCCCGGGCCTGGGTAGAATTTGCCTAAGCAAATGATGGCTAAATCAATTTGAAGGCGATTGAGGCTAGAGATTTATGTCAAGCGACAACCCAGCCCTGTATGCTCTTTGATACACCCCAAACAACATGTCCAAACATTCAAGATAGGATCTTTAAAGATTTTGACTTCAAAATACCAAAATTGAGAAATTCGCCAAACAAATTCAAATCAAAAGTAATTGAAAATGAAATAGATGTTAGAAATTCATACCTAATAATAATGAAAGCTATAGACATAGATGTGAGTTCAAGAAATCACCTTTAAATTCAAAAACAAGAAATGAGAAGCTCTAAAACAAGCTTAGACCAATTCCTCTTCACTACACCTTTAGAATATTCAATCTATTATCGAATGTAAAGTTTTTCCTAAGTTAGGTTATAGGAAAAATCAAGAATTGAAGAGGTACTTAGATGGAGAAGACGGAGAGGATGCTTACCTAAGCTTCTCCATGATTTTAGAACTTGAATTTTAATTTCCTAAGAGAACTAGGGCTTAGGAATTTAGTTTCCTCTTCTCACCATTTTTCTTAGGGCCTCAGTGTATTAGGAAATTAGAAATGGAATGAATGAAGAGGAGCGGAGTAGGAGGTATTTGGTCAAAGATTTGGGTTATTTTATTGGGTTAATGGGCTAGAACACAACCCAAAGCCCAAATGAAAATACCAAAATCCTAATCACCTCCAAACATAGCAATATTTGTACTCAAACATGTTGCAAACGTCATTTTGAACTCAATGAAAGTGGTCTCGAGTCTGAATTCGATTGTTTATAAAAAATCATATTTCGGACTTTAAAACGATGTTATATTTAAATAAAACATTTAAATATATAATAGTAAAATATGCAGGTTGTTACAGACTCCCCTCCTTAAAGAAATTGCATCCTCGCAATACTTAAGAAGAAAATAAAGAGTAACAACCACTCTAAGGCATAACGACACAAAGGAAAATTTGAAGTGAGAAGTTCACCTTAAGGAGCACGAGAGAGTAAGTACGGATGTATTCGCTTGATGAATTCTATGGATTCCCAAGACCAATTATTAAGATTTGCAGACCGTTGAACTTTCACACGGAACATCTTTATTAAGAATGCGTTTAACCTCTGTAGCAATGATACGAATAAGATGTTGCTCATAAGTCAAATTTGGTGAAACTTTAGTTTCTTCAATAACACCGGGCTCAAGAATAGAATCAGAATCTCTAAGGTATTTTTGTAGTTGAGAAACATGAAATACGTCATGAATAGCAGAAAATTGAACCGGTAATAAAAGATGATAAACCACAGAACTAATGCGTTCAGTGATGGGAAATAGGCCAACATATCGGGGTGATAATTTTTCCGAATGACCGAAACGCACAACACCCTTCATAGGTGAAACAAGAATAAATACCAAATCTCCCACAGAAAATTCTAGTTTCCTTCTTCGGTTATCGACATAGGATTTTTGTCTACTTCGAGCTTCTCTCGTCCTATGATGAATAAAGGCAATCTTTTATGTGGAATCATGAATAAAATCGGACCTAAAGCTAGCTTCTAACCGGCTTCAAGCCAAAATGAAGGAGATCGACATGGCCTTCCGTAAAGTGCCTCGAAAGGTGCCATACCAATACTAGATTGGAAGCTATTATTGTAAGAAAACTCGACAAGGGAAATATGATCTTCCTAACTTCCACCAAAATCAAGAACACATGCATGAAGAATATCTTCAAGAGTTTGATTCACACGCTCTTTTTGTCCATCGAACTGAGGATGATAAGCGGTGCTAAAATTAAGCTTCGTTCCCAAAGCTTTTTGAAGACCCTTTCAAAATCCACTAGTAAATAATGGATCACGATCACTAACAATAGAAGTAGGAACTCTATGAAATTTAAAAAAATAAATAACATAGAGTTTGGCCAAAAGAGATACGGTCCAGTTGGATCGAACGGGAATAAAATGAGTGGATTTTGTAAGTCTATATACTATCACCCATAAACTGTCCTGACCCGAATCGAGAATGGGGAAGACCGTCAATAAAGTCCATGGAAATTTGATCGCACTTCCAAACGAGAATGTCTAAAGGTTGCAATAACCCACCGGGCCTCTAATGCTCGACCTTTATAAGTTGGCAAGTCATGCAACACTTAATAAAGTTAGCAATATTAGATTTCATTCCATCCCAATAATAAAGTCATTTCATATCCGCATACATTTTACTACTTCTGGATGAATGGTAAATTTAGAACGATGAGAATCTTCTAAAATGTCTTTACGAAGATCACTAATATTTGGCACAATAAGTCTACCAAATTTTCGAATGCCTCCGTGGGCATCGATTTTGAAGTCTTTCAAACCATCAACCTTATTTTTATCCCCCCCAACTTTGGTTAAGTTGAGCAAATTCGGGATCGTGCTTTTGAGTTTCAAGGACGCTGTCTAAAAGAGAAGGATGAGCCTCGAAGCTACATAAAAAAAGAGATGAACACAAATCAGATTCACGATATCGAATCTCACATGTAGACACAGTCTCGAGATCATTCCACTCAGATATCATCGCGGAAACAACCGCTTGTTGCTTTCGACTGAGGGCATCGGGAACATGATTTCCCTTCTTGGGAGTATAGAGAATATCAAGATCATAGGATGCAAGAAATTCGAGCCAACATTGTTGACGCAAATTAAGTCCCTTTGAGAAAATAAATACTTCAAAGATTTATGATTGGTGCAGAGAACAAATTTCTTGTCCAAAAAATATTGACGCCAAATTCTAAGCGCGAAAACAATGGCCGCGAGCTCTAGATCATGTGTGGCATATGTAGTCTCGGCAGGCTTTAATTGTCTGCATCCATAAGTGATAACACGTTCCCTTTGCATGAGAACGGCTCCCAAACCAATAAGACTAGCATCAGTATGAAGGTAAGTCTTGGATTCCTTCGGGAATCACAAGAATAGGAGCTTTGGAAAGGATTTCTTTTAATTTTTGAAAAGCAGCTTCTATGCTAAATAATTTATTTCATGATCCTCTTTACCAAAAAGCTAAGACATTCAAAATCATAATTAACTTTATGTAATCGTCTTTTTAGAAAAATTTACTTATTACAAGTCAATTTACTGTGTCTGACTGTCTCATCATTGCGTTTAGAAGACTCCTATCGATAACGTTGATCAGGCACATCGACCAGAATTCTTAAGGCACTCAATGCGCAATACACACTAAATCATCTTTTATATGATAAACATGTCTCTTAAAATTTTTACGAATATTCTTTGCATGTTTTAAGAATAAAATCCAATTATACTTATAAATATATGTTATTAGAAAGATTTGCAATTTTAAATTGCTGTTTTCACCCATAATCAATGAATAGATGGACGGACTCATCGAGATATTTGCAGAATACTCGATTCGTAAGATTGATGAAATAAGATGGAGGGTACGTTAAACCGAATGACATAACGAGCCACTCATAAGAATCATAACGAATGCGGAATGCGGTAAGTGGAACGCTATCCTCTGCAACTCATAGCTGATGAAAATCGGTGGCAATGTCAAGCTAAAAAGACCTTAGCACCACTCAATTGATCGCTTAGGTGGTAATCCTAAGACAGGCTCAAAGATATCGAGAAATTCATGAACTACTTGAATGAGGGAAATAACATCTTCCTTATCGTGTGGGTTTAAAGAATAAAATGATGCAACCGAAGTGGAACCGAAATCACTAACAACAATAGAAATCTACTTAACGGATTGAGGATGTCGAAGATGGACAGTTCTCTCAGGACATAGGATATGGGCTTCATATCGGTTAAGCCAATACATTCCCAAAATCATTCTAAAACCTAAGTAGTGTATAACATGCAAATCGGCTCGGAAAGCATAATCACATAAAATAATCTCGACATCTTTACAAAATAAACTGAGTGTTGTATATCCACCAACCGCCGTAATTTTCAATGAAGTCATCAAGCCCATAATATTTAAAGAAAAGTATCATCAAGTTCTTTTGATATAAAAGAATAAGATGCACCCGTATCAAAAAGAATTCGAATAGGATGATCACGAAACAAAACAATGCCATCAACGACAGAATGAGAAATACCTTGAACCAAGAGAAGGGTTACAGGAAGCTTGCACAGCATCAGCTTTCCCTCTTTCTTGATTTGAAGTCTGGGACATGAAGATAAAAGATGATCCAAACTTTTGCAATAGCGACAAGTGAGGGACTTCGAACACTTATTTGCATAGTGGCCCTTAGAATCACAATTACGCGAGGCTCGCCTGCTACAGAAAGAAAATCACCTGGCACGAGCAGCATTCTCCATGACTAGGGGTAAGAGTCATTGCTACCGAAGTTGCCTGCTTCCCTTTCTTTTTGGGATTAAGGCTTTTGAACTTTATATGCCTCTTCTTGTTGTTATTGAGGCTCTTCTTGGCACCTCCAACATCAATATCAATTCCTTTATCGGCCTCTTCAAGTTGATACCAAGCTATGACGCCCCACCTCTATACTCACACTAGCCAAGAACACTATGGGGGTAATGCCATCGACTAGCACGAAGAATAAGGCTGTTGAGGAGCGATCATCCGTGTAATTGCTTTGTGCGAGTACCGATATGTCGGATAGTATGTCATTTATTTCATTTCAAGAGGAAATCTGACATGTCAAATACAATCTCAAAGCTACTACACAGTGGCTGTGTGGCCTTCGAAAACAAATGTAAAATAAGCATAACACAAAATCAGTCATAGATATTCATATCACTAAGGCGGAAACATATATGTATATAACACATAGAAGCGAACATCATAGAAGTGGTCATACAAGATCCACTACATGCCAAAAGAATAGGTACAAGTGCTTCTCAAAAGAATATGTATACATCAAGGAGTCTTATCTTAAATATATGAAAAACAAAAACTATTATGCTAAAGTAGTCAGTCAAACGTCAGAAGCTAATCCCTGCTATGAAGTCAAGTGGAAGCACTTGAAACACCTCGGTCTTACCGGAGTATTATTTAAGTAGAAAAATAATAAACAGATCAGTCTAGCTATAATTATCATGTTAGATGAGAAAAGATAAGAGATACGACAAAAATATATGATAACAATAATACCATGCTGTGACTTGTACATATTTGATAACAACAAAAATCTTACAATATCTCAAGTTTTCTCAAATACCCAAACAGAATATCATATTCTTTAGCTTATTCACCAAACTTGAAATATTGACAAAACATATCAATGCAAATCGCAAAAATTGGTGAAACATAAATTCTAGAAATCCATAATTAAAAATTCAGAAAACATAAAAGAGGGAGGCCTATAATAAACGATAACATGAAAACTCAACAACACCTGTATTATAAACGGAACGCTATCCCATGGGTCACTAAACCCATAGAGCTGGTGAAACGATGTAGTACAACAGTACACCCGAGGAACTTGAAACTCAAATAAGCCGAAACAACGATGTAGTACAAAGGTACGCCCGATGAACCTGAAACTCAAATAATCCAGAACAACGAAGTAGTACAAAGGTCCACGCGGAAAAAGAGACATCACACATTGCTAGCCTAAATCACAAAATGATCATCATTGATAAATAAGTGTAAATTACAATAAGATAGTAAATAAACGAGTTAGGCTTCATGTCCTATAAACACTGGCATAACTAAAATATTCACGAACAAATTGTCGACTTCCAATATAAAATTGTCACGAGATTTCAATCGAACAAATCCAAGAATTAACCGACAAAGTAAACGCAAGCATTTCATACCACTTGTTTTGCTATGTCATTTAATTGGATGTCTCATACGAATGAGGTAAAGGTTTTGTATATACTAATAGATTGGAAAACGATTTTAAAAAGAATTTTGTATTAAAAGTAGTGTTGAAATCATTTTTGTGAAAGAGTTTTAGTATTTACTACTAGTACAAAAACCTTTGTATTTCAAAGTGAAAAATCATAGAAACGATTGTAAAAACAATCTACCACAAAAAATCCACATTTCAATAAAATGAATCAAAATCATGGAAATCGATATTAAATCCATCAAATGAAAACACCAAAAATCCAGAAAAGAAGTCATCAAAGTCGGTATTGATTGACAATAGCTATTCGGATCGTCAAAGATCGATAAAAATTGGACATCCACTCAAAAATAGGAAAATTGGCAAAATTTAATAGGACCAGATGTCTGGTTGGTTTGACCAGACGTCTGACCCTAGGCTCTGCATTTTTTCTGTGTTCGTTATTTTTTTCTCAGAAGCCTCAACCAGACGTTTGGAAATTTCGACCAGACGTTTGGAAATTTCGACCAGACGTTTGGTTGCCTAGCCTAGGCAGAATTTGCCTAGGCCAAATCAATTTGGAGACGATCAGATGAGCGATGGAGGCTAGGGATTTATGCCAAACGACAACCTAGCCCTATAGGCTCTTCGATACACCCCAAACAACATGTCCAAACATACAAGATAGGATCTTTGAAGATTTTGACTTCAGAATACCAAAACTGGGAAATTCGCTAGATCAATTCAAATCAAAAGCAATTGAGCATGTAATAGATCTTAGGAATTCATGCCTGATAACATTGAAAGTTATAGACATAGATGTGAGTTCAAGAACTGACTTTTAAATTCAAAAACAAGAAATAATAAGCTGTGTAACAGGCTTAGACCAATTCCACTTCACTACACCTTTAGAATCCTCAATCTATTATCAAATGTAAAGTTTTTCCTAAGTTAGGTTATCAGAAAAATCAAGAATTGAAGAGGGGTTGAGATGGTGAAGATGAAAAGGATGCTTACCTAAGCTTTTCCTTGATTTTAGAACTTGCATTTCCTGAGAGAACTGGGGTTTAGGATTTCAGATTTCTCTTCCAACCATTTTTCCTAGGGCTTGAGTGTATTAGGAAATTAGAAATGGAATAAATAAAGAGGAGTGGAGTGGACGGTATTTGGTAGAAGGTTTGGGTTCTTTTATTGGGTTAATGGGCTAGAACATAACCCAAAGCCCAAATGAAAATACCAAAATCCTAATCAACTCCAAACATAGCAATGTTTATATTCAAACATGTTGTAAACATCGTTTCGAACTCAATGATAGTGGTCTCGAGTCCGAATTCGACTGTTTGTAAAAAAATCACATTTCGGACTTTAATTCGACTTACGATGCTGTATTTAAATAAAATATTTAAATATATAATCATAAAATATGTAGGTTGTTACATGTATGAACTGCTTGCGTGTACATATTCCTTGAATTTTGAGTATGCTAGTGATTTGATATTGAATTTTGATCGATGTAAGGACCCATAATTTAATCACTTTAAATTTGAATATTTAATATATTTTAAATATATTTAAATAATGTATTTTATAAATCAAATAAACCTCTTTTAAGTAATAAATAATGATGGTGAAGTTACTTAAAATTTGGCTTACAAAAATAAGTAGTTCGAAGAAAAATCGATCGTAACTTTTTTTTTGAATTTTCTACTTTTTATCATTTAAAATTTACTAAGATATGTTGTACATAGTGCACATGTGTACACATTTATGTAAACGACATTTTTTTTGCTAATAGAGTATTCTGATTATAATTTGGATTAAATTTGTACTTAGGCAAATTCAGTAAGTGTTGACTTATCTTTTTAAATTTAAAAAGTGAAATTTACAAAGAAAGATAACATCTTATCATGTAAAGTCGTGATGTGATGAAATGTGGGTGGAGTGTGCTAGTGGGTTGCGTGAGGAATAAGATAAAGGGGGAGATGGTAACGTGGCAACAAATTGTGGAGGGTAGAGTACTTTGAAAAATTTTCAAGGGTATTTTAGACTTTTCACTATTCAGTTTATCTAAAAATAATTCCTTATTTTTTACATTTCTCATTTTTGTTTTCGTTTCCAAACACCAATCTCATTTTCCAAGCTTCTCTTCATACCTCCATGGCCTCTCCAAAATTCCTAAGTTAAAAAAAATCCTTTCTTTTTCACTTTTCCTTAAACAAAATCACTATAACTTCCTTCATTCTTCTCCACATCACTTAACCAACCAATACATGATCCATAACCATCATTTTAGTCAAGCCGAATCCTATAGCCACCAAGGCCGAAAGCTATAGAGCTCATCTAGATCTTAAAGTTGTGATTTTGCAAAAGGAAATTTCATTCGTGTGTCGGTTGCAAGTTTGTTTTAAATTGGTGCTCATGTATGTGAGTAAATCTCTTTTTTAAAGAGAAAGTTTTAAATTTTATTTTTATGGTGATAATATATGTTAATTGCTTGTGTTTACATTTGTGGAAAGCAATGATGGTTTAGTTTCTATTTTAAGCGAATGACATCTTTGATAATTAGTTAATGACATGAGATTCATTTGAAATGTTAAATATTATTTACAAGTGATGCTCTCTCCATGTTGTTTGAATGTTATTTGTCTTTGGATATATGTCTATGCTTACGTTATGAGATGCTTGGAGGAATAAATGACATATGTAAATGTATCATGGAAGTGTCTGTATAGCGACTATGGCTATATCGACACTTTGAAAAATATCATCTCTTTTGAAATCTTTTCTTTAATCTTATGATTGGGTTTTTACAAAAAAAAAATGAAGTTGATTAACCATTTTAGTAATGATGTTTTAAAATTAATTAATCATTTAAAAATGATGTTCAAGGTTAATTAATCCTTTTAATAATAGCGTGTAAAAATAATTAGTCATTTAAACTAATGATGTTAAGGTTAATTAACCATTTTAATAAAAAATTAAAATTAATTAACCTTTTTAACTAATAATATTTAAATTTATTTAATCAATTAAATAATAATGTTTAAAATTAGTTAATCATTTTCATAATGATTCTTTAAAATTAATTAATCAGTTTAATAATGATGTTTAAGATTAATTAATCATTTTAATAATGATGTTTTAAAGTTAATTAATCATTTTAATAATGATATTTTAAGAATAATTAATCATTTTATTAATGAAGTTTTAAGAATAATTAATCATTTTAATAATGAAGTTTTAAAGTTAATTAATCACTTCCGTAACGATGATTAAAGTTAATTAATCATTCTAAATAATGATATTTGAAGTAATTAATCATGTTAAAATTAAATCATTTTAAATAATGATGATTGATGTAATTAATTATGGTTAAAGTAAATTAATTGATTTTATTAAAGCTTTTTAAAGTTAATATTTGTGATGTGAAATCCCATAATAAGTTCGGTTTTAAAAGTTTAAAAAATTTGGTTTGGTTGTGCCAAGGATAAGAAATTAAATTTTCATAATCAATATCGCTTATATTGAAAGGATTTAGTCATACTCCTAACACTAAGCGTCGAGGCATGGAAACATATTTCTATCTCGAAGGTTAAAAATTGCTGTCAAGACAATGCCTCGAGGTAACACTACCTTCAATTACCTAGCTTCAATTTTAACTAAGGGATAGTACAAGTTTGAAATCGATGAGTAGTGATAAAGATATGAGATTTAATTTCCATATACGATCATTTTGATTATTCCTGATAGTTGGTTTATTGACTATCGATTCAACTTTATCCTTTATGCATTATCAATTTAAGACGATTTGTTGCTCATTTGAGTGTTGATATCTTTTGTCGAAAATTACTAAAACCAAAAAGCGAGTGGACATCAAGCTATATGGGTTGCTCCCATTTGGGTATTATCACATCTACTCTTGATTGGTTTCGGTTATATGTGACTAAGATGTGAAATACTCGGATTCTTAGTAAGGTTGCCGGGTCTGGCTTGCACATTCGAGAGAGTCATGGGACAAATGACCCTCTCAAATATTGTCTATAGGTATACTTCTGGTAAGAGGGTTGCACCCTCTTAGTCATTATTGAAAACTTCCCATTTCCTTGCCTTTGATGGAAAACCTTTTAAATTTAATTTTTTCTTAATTGCATCGGGAAGTATCTTGAGCCCTTTGTGATGTTTAATTATTTTTATCTACTGCTTGTGGTTGGATGTTGTTATTATGAGGGAAAACTCGTTCTGCATTTGGCGGCGTGGTGTCATATATTTTTGTTTATTTCCACCCATTGTTCAGTGTTTTTAGTTATACCAAACTTATTGTCTAACCCGAGTTGTTTGTTGCCATAAAATCTCAGGTACTCAATTATATTTAAGTAGTCCGAGAGTAGTAGGTTTCTTTGGGCTCTTTGGAAGATGATAGATGAGTAGAATGCTACTTATCAATCTAGTTATCTATTTCCACTGTTATGTCTATTATGCATGTGTGTTTGTATTAGCTAGTGTAAATGCAGGGTGTGTAACTACTTAGGCTAATAGTAGTAGTACTTTTGTGTAATTCTGATAACTCCATGTTAAGGAGTAACCTTATGTACTATATTATTGTCGTACTATATTTAACCGTTCCATTGTGAGATTTTCTGTTCTATTCTTATTTTACCCTATGACAACTCGTCTTTTGGATGCTTAGATAACTGCACACGAATACCATGGATGTATTAAATATCGTTCCTAGGGGTTAGAAAAGTGGGTCATTATAGTTGGTATCAAAACTTTGGTTGCGCTAACACCTTAGCCTGATTAGGGGACAACTTATTAGAGATAGGGTAAATGATGCCGTACAATGAGTTGATCTTAAGAGAGTGTATTTCAAAATAATAATAATAATAGTAATAATAATAATAATAATAATATCTATCCTCTAAAGTCTCGTTCCAGATACTTTGGTGTTGTTTTACTTAAACTTTTTGATCCTATTCTTGTATTCCAAAGAAACTTGTTATTTTTTTAGGCAATAGAAGATGAATACAAGAAGAGGAAGATAAAGAGGATCTAGAACTCGCATGGCTACTAATGGTAGGGCACATAGAAATGCTTTTACGTTAGCTGTAGATCTGGTAGAGTAATTGGTGCACATAATCAGCCTCCTATGAACTTTGCGGCTTTGTGCAATAATTTTACCATTTTGGGAGGGAAATCATTCTAAAGAACTGAAGATATTCTTAGAGTACAAATATGGTTTAGATCTTTTTAAAGGGTATTTGGAGAATATCAATTGGAAGATGAGAAGAAACGACTATTGGCATCGCGTCAACCTCAAAAGTCAACGATAGATTGGTAGGATTTTATAACAATCAGTATTCTGGAGGAAGAGTTTTCTTGGGATTAGTTTAAGGAAGTTTTTAAAGCGTGGTTTATTCCAAACGCTAGGAGAATTCAGCTATTTAGGAGTTTCTTGAATTTAAAGTAAGGTAATATGAGGTGGTATAGTATGAGCATGAGTTTAATGCATTATTTCGTTTCAGACTTGGATTGATAGACATATCATTAAAAAGAATGAAATGTTTGTGAATAGGAAGTATCCAGAGTTCCAACATGAAATGACCAATCATCTTACAGTTATATCCACCAACCTTATCAGTGCATGGCCTTGAGGTTTGAAGCTCTCGATATTAAGGAAGGAGTCTAGAAAGGAGCGGTTCCAGCAGTTAATGCCAAGCCTTTATCAGTGATACGAGCTAGAGGCAAGCCAGATTTCAAGCAAAATTTTAAGGGGAAGAAGCAGTGGGTAGGAAAGAAACCAGAAGGTGGGGCACCAGCACAGAACATATAGGTCGACTTGGCCAATGTTTTTTTATTATAAGTGCAACAAAATGGGCCGCTTTGCAAATTAGTTCCCGGACACTACTAGTGGACCAATCTACTTCAATGTCACAAGCAAGGTCACACGAAGAATGCATGCTCTTTTCCAAAGAAGGGGTCGCAATGACATGCTTTTTCCATTGTGGAGATACCATCCACTTCTTTAGGACATAAGGGGAAGTAAGTGTTGCAAGGCCATTATCCATCTATTCCTATAAGAGTATTATCTGAAGCTGGTGCTTTCTATAGTTTTATTTTAGTTGATCTTGCTGATGGGTTTAACCTTAAACCCATCCTTTTGAGTAATCCCTTTTGTCTGTCGAACCCTATTTGGGGTCTTATAAATCTTGACACTATTTTTCTAAATGTGCATATTCCTTATCGAGTCATCTCTGTCTCTCTAATTTGTTTGTTCTTGGGTTCATGGGTTTTAGAGTGTTGATAAGAATGGATTGGTTATCTAAGTTTAAAGGCTGTCTTGGATAGTAGTAGGGGAAGGGTCATAATAAAGGATATGGTAGGAAGAAGCATTGATATGTGTTGTGAAGAGCCTAACGAGTTAATAAGTATTTTTCTTTATTCACTCGAAGTAGCTAAAGAGGAGCTTAGCGATATACCAGTTGTTTAGGATTTCATGGATATTTTTAATAAAGTGCAAAGTTTACCTCCCCACCATTAAGTGGAATTCCATATTGATTTGATTTCACGATCTAGAATCATTGTACAACCCCTTTAATGGTTGGAATTATCCACATAATTTCTCAAAAGAATATGATGTTGAATTCAAAGTCTTAAGGAGATGATATCGAATCTAATCACAAGGAGAGTCTAAGCCTTTATAATAGCAACTATTAAGGCACCATTAAGAAAGCTAGCATCAATATTGAAGGAGGATTATTGACGTAGCCTCTCTTTACTAACGCAACTCATCGATGCAGCTCATTATCAATATAGCTCCTCTCTAAGCTACAATCCATTAATATCGCCACTCATCCACACCGTCTATGATCAGCGATGCATCTCTTCAAAGAAGCAGGGCTGAAAGAATGGAAACGAGTTAATGTCGACACCAATAATGTCGATCCTCATCGATGTTGACATCGCATGTCATTAACAAAGGCAAGAACCCAAGATGACGTCAATGCTGCTTATTATCCATAGGGTTGAATGAAATCACATCACAAAGTGATGCCGAATTGAATCAGTATCTTAAGTTATCAAAGAAAGTAAGGATATCGAGCATGACCAATGTCGCTCATCGATCATACCACACTTAATCAGTTATTAAATATTACCTTATGATGATACCAAGAAGCGTAGTTACCTAAGCAATACTGGATGAAGCTACCTCCTATCAACGTCGCGTTTGTTGATGCTGTGCCTAACCAATGCCACCATCCATTTAATAAGTGACATCGTGCACCATTGTCATTAAAAGAAGTCTATGGCCGATGCTGCTCGAAGTTAATAATGTCGTCGTCGATTCGCAACTATTCCATATTGCCATTCATCTATGATGTTAAATAATGATATCAAATCTCCATGATGTTGCTTCAATACCAACATCGCCGTTCCTTAGAGTTGTCCTCTGGATAGAACCACCCATCGTTAAGGTCACCAAGGATCAAAGCCGCTATTCTACGATGATGGTAACAAAATTCTTCAACAATTATAGAGGATACACATGCGATGTTTATGGTGAATACCGTCAATGTCCACAATAGAAATCGGTGTCGTAAATCCGTAGTGCCGATTTCAAATGAAGCTGCCGATAATGGATCAGGAGCACCTCAATACTTAAGCTGGACAATGCCGAAAGACACCAACATTCACAAGATCTATTAATGCCGACGTTTTGAAGAATGATATAGCTTCATCACATCACAGCAATGTTGTTCCTTATTGATGCCAAATAATACTGAAGAAATACCAAAGCTCAACTGCGCAACGACGGAGCTAATGCCGTGTAACATTGTTGACGCCAGTGACCAGCGATACCAACCCAAAGTTGCAATGCCACTTACCTACCCCTATAAAAACGACCCTAGAGGGTTAAATGGGGGGATCAATTTTTTCCTTTCCCTTCTAAAATGTAAGCATTGTAACCCTAGATCAAATTGGTGAAAATTATTAGTATATAGTAAATATCATAATTCTATGATAAGGAATAAGGATAATGGCGAACATAGCCTATTAACTTATGAACATTGACAAGCATAGCCTATTTTGCCTATGGATAACATTGAACATGGCTTAATGTGCCATTTGACTATGCATGTTGAATGTTATGGACATTGACATGCATATAGTAAGACTCCCTAGTACTAAAGCTTTACATGATTATGCCCAAAGGGCTTCGGACTAAGCCAGAACGTATATGCGTAATTACTATTTTGCCTGTTTTATATAGACATTGGACTTCAAATATAAGGACTAAGCACCTAGCCTATTGACATGCTTAATGAACCAGTGTACATATTTGATACTTGTCTTCTCTATCTCCTTTGAATATATGGCATAAGCCTTTGAGTATTTTATTCCAAAAGGCTACATGGATTCTCGAATGTATATTCCAAGTGATCTTAATTACTCTAGAATATTTCATTCCATGTGACCTTAAGGGTTCTCGAATATCATATTCCATGAAAATAGATAGACTTTTGAATATTTACATCAAAGGTTCAACGATATTATAAATCCATCTTTTAATGACTTCACCTTACATTTAACCTTAAATGATAAACCTGTTCTTGATGGTACTCTTTGGTCATTCCAATTAAGCCATTTTTAGTTGTGATGTTATCAAGGTTTAATTTATCACAATTAGCATTATGGGTATTATGCCAATTTTTTTGTTTAATAGTTGGCTTTAAAAGAAAGGAGGGAGTTAGAAAGGAAGATGCTGGACTTCTTTCAAAAGGGATTAATAAGACGAAGTACCTCAAGTTGGGGATCGTTGGTCATCTTTGTTATAAAGAAAGATGGTTCTTTAAGGTTATGTGTAGAATATCGAGAGTTGAACGAAAGGACTATCAAGAATAAATACTCTTTACCAAGGATCATGACATGTTTGATCAGCTTCATAATGCTCAAATATTTTCTCAATTGGATCTTCGCATCGGTTTTCAACAATTAAGGGTAGTAGAGGTGTGTTGTCCTTGATAGCTTTTAGGACTCCAAATAATTTTAATGATCGGTTAGTTTTTCCATTTTGGCTGACTAATGCAGCTGCTTACTTTGTGGACTTAATGAATCGAGTATTTCGAGATGTTCTTAATAAATTTATTCTTGTCTTTATTGTTTACATTCTTGTCTATTTAAAAATGGAGGAGTAGCACAAGTACCACGTACGAGTCATACTTGATAACTTAAGAAGGCATGTGTCGAAAGCTAAGTTTGCTAAGTGTCATTTCTAGAAATCCAAAGTTATCTAAGGCATGCTGTTTCGGAAGAAGGCATATCAATTGATCCAACAAAAGTTGTTATAGTTCAAGACTGGAAGAAGCCTGAAAATGCGACGGAAGTTAGAAGTTTCTTAGAATTAGCTGATTTTTACTATAATTCATCAAAGATTGCTTCTCATCTAATGAACTTAACAAAAAAAGACGCTAAGTTCGTATGATGCTAAGTTCATGTGGATGCCTAAGTGTTATCAAGCATCCAAGGAATTGAAGGAGAAGTTGACTAGCACTCCTTTTTTGACTATTCCAGATGGGAGTGGAGGCTTAACCTTGTATATGGATGCTTGTGTTACCAGTATATGAGCTATTCTAATGCACAAGGATAAGTTATTGCATATGTGAATCGATAGTTGAAGCCACATGAGAAAATTTATGCTACACACAATTTAGAGCTTTTAGCTATTGACTTCGCACAAAAGATGTGGAGGCATTATCTTCTGGGTGAAGAGTTATACATTAACCAAAAATCCATAAAATATCTCTTTACCTAGAAAATTTTGAATTCGAGGTGAGAAGGATGGCTAGAATTCCTCGCTTCTTATGGTCTGGAGATTCTTTGTACCCTTGGGAAAGCAAATGTTGTTGCGGATGTGTTGAGTAGGAATGTAGCGAGGGTTGCCAACTTAGAAGTTAAGCTAGCATTGATGGAGAGGATTGCATCTACTTAAGAAGAAGGCCCTATTTTGGCTCAACTTAAGAAGGATGTTCAAGAAGGTGTTGTTTCTAGCTTTGCGATTGATCCAAGGGGCATGTTGAAAATAAATGAAAGTATAAATGTTAATGGACTTAGGAGAGAAGTTGTAGCCGAATTCCATCGCTCAAAGTTATCTTTCAATCCACAAAGAGAGTATTCTGGTGGAAGAAGATGGAGCGAGATATATCAATCTTTTATGAGTCAGTGTGCAAATTACCAGTAGATTACGAGTGACAACAGAAGTCAACTGGACTGCTTTGGCCAGTTGAGATCCTAAAGTGAAAGTGGGAGCATAGCTCTATGGACTTCACTGATGGACTTCCTAGGTCAAGAAAAGGGAACAAAGGCATTTGAGTTATAGTCGATCAGCTAACCAAGAGTGCTCATTTCATTTTGTTTAAGCCAATTAGGAATGCGGCAAGTCTGGCGAGTTTGTATGTGAAGGAGATTGTGAGACTCTATGGTATTTCCTGTAGTTTTGTAATCGACCGAGACTTGATATTCACTAGCAGATTCTGGGAGGGAGGGGGGAGTGCAAACTGCCCTAGGGACCGAGCTAAGTCAAAGTATAGCTTACCATCCTAAGATAGAGGGATAGGCAGAGAGAGTGAGTTGAAACTTGAAAGATTTATTATGAGCATGCATTCTCGACTTGGGAGGTTTTTGGGAATACCATTTACCCTTACTCAAATTCATTTACAACAGCTATTAGGCAAGCACTAGTATGGCTCCTTTTGAAGCTCTTTATGATCATCCATGTCGTTCTCTTTCATATTAGGATGAGTATGGTGATAGAATTGTTCTTTGCCCGATATGATCTTAGAAGCCAGTGAGAAGTTAGTTGATATTAGAAGGAAGATGAAGGAGATGTAGGATCAGTAGAAGTATGATGTAGATCGAAGGTTTAGGGATCTAGAATTCTTAGTTGGAGATTCGATACTTGTGAAAGTTTCTCCGTTGAGAAGTTTTATATAGTCTGTGGAATCAGGGAAGCTAACCCCTTGATATATTAGCCCTTTTCCCGTATTAGACTGAATTTGTAGACTTACATATAAAGAATTTACCAGATAGACTATCAAATGTGCGCTGCGTATTTCACGTATCTCATTTATGTAAGTACATACACAACCCTTTGACGATAGTGGAACCGGTATAACAAGTTGATTTGGAAGTTTAGCCTAACCTAACCATTCTTAGGCAAGCTATCCGTATCATTGCTCGAGATGTAAAGTGATTGAGGACGAAGGATGTGAATCTTGTTAAGGTTCAATGGAGTGGGGACGTTAGAGATCGTTCTTAGGAAACCAATGCCTATATTAGGGATTCTAACCCGGAGTTGTTGTAGTTATTTGTATTTTGTTGTATCTTTTTAGTGCATTCGCCAAGTTGTTGTGGAGTCACTTTCTTTGTAGCTGTTTGTTGAAGGATATCATTTGGGTTTCTTTTGGTATCTTTTTTGTGTATGATTAATTTCGGGGACGAAATTTCATGTAAGGAAAGGAGGACGCAATGGCCCATAATTTAATCACTTTAAATTTAAATGCTTAATATATTTTAAATAGTGGATTTTATAAATCAAATAGACCTCTTTTAAGTAATGACCAATGATGGTGAAGTTATTTTAATATTTTGTTTACAAAAATAACTAGTTCAGAGAAAAATCAAAAATGTGTCTGAAAATTGTTTTTCGGTTTTTTGACTTTTCATCGTCTAAAAATTGTCGGGATATGTTGTGTCCACTAGTGTACATGTGTACACATTTATATAAATGGCATATTCTTTTGTTAATCGAGTAATTTGGTTTAAATTTATAATAGGCAAATTTTGTGAGCGCTGACTTATCTTTTTAAATTTAAAAATTGAAATTTACAAAAAAACATAACATCTTATCATGTAAAGTGGTGATGTGATGGAATGTTGGTGGAGTGTGCTAGAGGGCTGCATGAGGAACAAGGTAAAGGGGGAGAGGGTGATGTGGCAACAAAGCATGGAGGGTAGAGTACTTTGAAAAATTTCAAGGGTATTTTGGACATTTTACTTATTCAATTCATATAAAAGTAATTCCTAATTTTTTTTCATGTCTCATTTTCATTTTTAAACCGTCATATCCTTTTCCACGCTTTTCTCTTTACTTTCATGGACACTCCGAAATTCCTAAGTTAAAAAATTCCCTTTTTTAACCTTTTCCTTAAACAAAATGACTAAAACTTCCCTCTTTCTTCCCTACATCACTAACCGACCAAAAAATACCAATATCCACGACTTTAATCAAGGCTGAACCCTATAGCCACCTAGTTCGAACCCTATAGACTTATCTCAGTCTTAAAGTTGAGATTTTACAAAAGGAAACGTTGTCCATGGGTCGGTTGCAAGTTTGGTTTGAATTGATGCTCGTTTATGTGAGCAAATTTCATTTTTGCAGAGAATGTTTTAAACATTATTATTATAGTGATAATATATGTTGATTTCTTATATTTACATGTGTGGAAAGCAATGATGGTTTGGTTAGGTTCCCACTTTAAGCGGATGACATCTTTAACAATTAGTTAATGACTTAAGATTCAGTCAGAATGTTAAATAGTTGTTAACAAGTAATGCTTTCTCCATGCAGTATCAATGTTATTTTCCATTGTATATATATCTATGCTTATGTTATATAATGGTTGAAGGAATAAGTGACATACAAAAATATTTTATGGAAGTGTCCGTATAGTGACCATCACTATATTGACACTTTGAAAAATATCATCTCTTTTGAAACCTTTTGTTTGATCTTGTGCTTAAGTTTTTACAAAACAAAAACAAAGTTGATCAACCATTTCAGTAATGATGTTTTTAAATTAACTAATCTTTTTAAATAATGACATTGAAGATTATCTAATCCTTTCAATAATAGGGTTTAAAAATAAATAATCGTTTTAAGTAATGATATTTAAGGTTAACTAATCATTTTAATAATAATGTTTCTTATTAATTAACCATTTTACCTAATAATATTTAAATTTAATTAATCATTTTAAATAATGATGTTTAAAATTAATTAATCATTTTATAATGATGTTTCAAAATTAAGTAATAATTTTAATAATGATGTTTTAAGGATAATTAATTATTTTAATAATGACATTTTAAAGTTAATTAATCACTTCCATTATAATGATTATAGTTAATTTATTATTTTAAATAATGATGTTTGAAGTAATTAACCATGTTAAAGTTAATTAATCATTTAAATAATGATGATTAAAGTAATTAATCATGGTTATAGTTAATTAATCAATTTTATTAATGGTGTTTAAAGTTAATATTTATGATGTGAAATCCCAAAACAAGTTCGGTTTTAAAAGTTTGATTCGGTTATGGAAAGGATATGAAATTAAATTTTCTTAAATCGATATCGCTTATACAAAAAGAATTTAGTCATACTTCGAGCACTAAACATCGAGGTATGGAAATGCATTTCTATTGCAAAGGCTAAAAAGGTCATTAAGGCAATGCCTAGAGTTAACACTACCTTCACTTGCCAGGCTTCATTTTTGACTAATGGATGGTGCAAGTTGGATATCGATGAGTTGCGGTAAGGGTATGAGATTTAATTTCTTTATACTATCATTTTGATTATTCTCGATAGTTGACTTATTGACTATCGGTTCAGCTTTCTTCTTTATGTATCATATATTTAAGACGATTCGTTGCTCATTTGAGTATTGATATCCTTTGTCGAAAATGACCAAAACCAAAGAGAAAGTGGACGTCAAGTTATGTGGGGTTGCTCCTATTAGGGTACTATCACATCTACTCTAGATTGATTTCGGCTATATGCTCACGAAGATGTGAAATACTTGGATCATGGTAAGGTTGGAAGGCTACGGCTTGTACATTTCTAAGAGAGTCACGGTGAAAATGACCCTCTTAGGTATATTGTCTAGAGGTATACTTTTGGTAAGGAGGCACACCCTTCTAGACATTCTCGTAAAATTTCTCTTTCCTTGTCTTTGATTAAAAACCTTTGAATTTAATTCTTTGCTAATTACATCGGGAAGTGCCTTGTGGACTTCGCGATATTTAATTATTTTTATCAACTGCCCATGGTTGAATGTTGTTATCGTGAGGGGAAACCCTTTCTGCATTTGACGGTGTGGTCTTGCGTGTTGTTTTTTATTTCCACCCTTTGTTTAGAGTTTTTACTCATACCGGACTTATTGTCTAACTCGAGTTGTTTGTTTCCATAAACTCTCAGGTACTCAATTATATTTGAGTAGTCCGAGAGTAGCAAATTTCTTTGAGCACATTTGAGGATGATGGACGAGCAGGAGGGTTGTAAAGGCCCGCATCTTTGTACCCTATTAACCGACAATAAATCGCCCGTATCCAAATCAAATTGAATGAAAATACGAATCTTTAAGGGCGAAGAAGAAAATGATAAAAGAAGAAACAGAAACAACAACACAGAATCTCACAATCGCAGCGAAACAATATATAATATATAAATACAGATCTTTGTACTAAAGAAACTGTAGCTGTTAATATACATACAATCATCAGAGTACAACAATCAACAAATCAATATGGACAGTTATTATAACTAGTCCTCACAAGTACTGACTATACAGTCTACACATACAGCAGAATATAATCAAGTACGTGGAATATGCCTGAGAATCCTCTAACTTGTTTCCTGAGCTCCATAGCATCCTAACTTGAATCTGTAATACTCCGTCTGAGCCGAGCATTTTAACAAAATAACTCCTGAGTCAGTTTGGAAAACTAGCGTGAGATAAATACACTCAATTATATTTATTACTGTTACCAAAATCCTTTGAAAAAAGGTATCTCGTAAGACCACGCCACACATAAATAAGATGGGTTTTCACCTTACGATAACCAAAACATTTTATATCAAAATCATCTGATATTATAATAGCGTCTATATAAAATAAACTATAAAATAGCTGAAACGCTTGCACTTACGTTTCGGCATAGTTGGGTACAATCAAAACCATACGGGCTCGTAGTGGATATTAGATTCTTTACAATGACAGGGCTACTAGGGTATCGCCCATCACAGTACACCTATAGAAAAATGTACCGAGATCGTACCTAACGATCCCTGCCGACACAGGACCGGCCTACCCCTTGTTGGATAGTACCGAATATGTTATCACCCCAGGTGTTCCTACCCTAATCGAGTGCTCTTTTTCCCATGCTCAACCATATCCATAATTATAATATAATATATCCAAGGGTATCTAGAAAAGTGGTAACATAGCCTACTTGGGTGCGACCCACTTAGCCTTGTTGCATCTTCGCTATTTTAGTCATTCCCGATTAATGAGGCTTGAGGCTATGTTTACCTTTAGAATAACATTCGTACTTATAATGATAACACTGCCTTCTAAACCAAGATGCAATTGATAACATTCATCCATACAAGTTGTTCTGGGTCTGAACAAACCGAATCTCCAAATCACCATCTCCATTGTCGTCACGACATCACAATTTGTAACACTCAAATCGGGTCGAAGTGGTTTTCTGATAATTAAATCTGATCCCGGTCCCTTCGAAACAATTAACGAATTTGGCTAGATTTGATAGTCGGTTATTTAACTATAAAATAACACACATAAGCAGTCACTAAACCCATTTTATAAATATTTCAAAACATTCTTTTCAAAATATCCTTACAAGGATATATATTCAAATCTCTTCTAGTATATTCAATAATTGAAAACAAATTTGAATTCTTATATTCATAACAAGATGTTTCAATCCATATCAACACTTAGAAATATTTTTTTCCAATTCCATTTATAATTCAACACTTCGAAGGTTTACTTAAGTTTCTAGAATTCCATTACAAGATTTTTCTTATAAAAATCATATCCATCAAATAAACCCCGTTTACAAATCTCGAGAGGATTTATAAATAAATTTCAATCATTTCATAACTATATATATAAGTATTTATAAATAATAATTTATAAATAATAATTTATTTTTAAAACATGTTTAAGTAATTATTTAAAATATTAAAAACATTAAATAAACATCGATAATTCATTTCCAATTCATTTTTAAATAAAACCAGTTGATTTACACATCTTATTATAAAAATTTCGATTCATTTAAAATTAATATTAGATATTTGAAAAATTCACTTCCCGAAATGTTTCAAACTGAACCAGCTTTTGTAGGATCGATATTAATCCAGCATTAACGCTCAATTGAATATAAATATTAAATTTCAATAAAAAATCAAACAAAAATCATAAATACTTTGTTAGGTGCATATTCCACTTTTAGAATGGTGGGAATGATGTCATCATATAAAACCATATAGTCTATTTGTGGTATATTTATATAAGGAATTTGAATATCTACCAACCATGCATAACCATTAGGACTTTTAAACGAGATTAGTAGTATTCCAAATTTATTTTAAAAATGAATTCAAGTATCTTCTAACCACGCATAACCGTAAGGACTTTTAAATGAGATTAGAATCAACTTGTTTATTTTAAAAATCAATTTCGATATGCGTTCCATATATGCATAACCGTGAGGACTTTTAAATGAGCATGGAAGTACATAACAAATTCCAAGTAATTCACCCATACATAACCGTGAGGACTTTTGAATGAGAGTGAATATTTTGGATTTAATTTTAATTTTAATTTTATTATTATTTTATCCCTCTTTTTTTTTTAATTAAAAAATGTAGAATGAAAAACGAATGATTCCTGTTTAAAGTACCACATATTGACAAACTATATTGAATTTTGACGAGTGATGGTTGTTAGAAATATGATAGATGTAGAGATGGTCATGGAATTTTTACCAACAAAAAGTTTTATAACTCTTGTTTAAATTTCTAAAGAAATTTACTAATTATACCGTCTCGAGTCATAATATATGATAAATATCAACACTCATCACTTTTTCAGTCACTATTTATCTTTTGATAATTATTTGGGAGTCAGGTTAGTCAAAATAGTCATTCAAAATCAAATTCAAAAATTATTCATTTTTCAAAATGACTGATCTAAAAACATGGTCAAAAATGATTTTCTCGAAGGGGTTATATGAGAAAAATTTCTGCTATTTGAAAATAATTTAAAATGAAAAATATGCAGATATTTTCTTTGAAAAACGATGCAGTTACTAAATGTCTCAACAAAAATCACGTTCAACTAGTAATTTTTCTATCAACTAGATTACCAGTGTAATCTACATCTGAATTTATTTTTCACTCAAAATTATCATTAATTGAATTTGATAAACCAAATCATGAAGTGTGCAACAAAATATCTCAAAATCAATTTTAACAGCTTTTTAAATGACATTTTCTTGAATTTGAATTGAAGTCGTGTAAATAATAAAAAACCGTGAATATAGAGTCAGCCGTAAGATAACCAAATTTATTATCATCCAATAAAACACTACTATTAATCCAAACTAATATATATGAAGTAATTCAAAGACTCTGCAGATTTTTATAGTGTTCTTGGCATAAGAATATAATTGGCCAACAATTTTGAATAAGTCAGAATCAAAAACATCATTATTTCATCATCACATTATTGGCTGATTTAACTCAGATTACGGTGCAGATTATCACATTTAATATATCGTTCAAATAAATACACCATTACATGTTTTACCTTTACGATATTTTTCGTTATTGTCCTTTATGATTCTGTCACCTTTATACTAGGCTAAGGAACTTTGATTTGTCGCCCGTTGTGTTTCTGGAACAGCCAGAATCCAGATAACACTGTTGTTGTTCCTTAGCCTGCCACCACACCTATACGGGAAAAGATTTTTGCAACCTATTTTTTTTTATAGGTCCATGGTTGTTAGTGGCAGAATATATTGAAAAATAATTTTGTGAAGACCCATAACTATTTATATATGTTCCTTTTGGCACCCAGATTTGTTTAACTTTGAGAGATTTTGTATTTGTGCCTTTTGGAACCCAAATTGGAATAGTTTTTACGTGTTAAGTCTATACCAACAACTATTTTGATTGTGTCCAAATTTTCTACAAATTGTGCACACTGAATTTACTTGATTAATCTCATTTCTAACATTTTTAGATTGATTATATCCAAGTCCTTGTCTAACTGTATTAACAGTTTGCTTCTGTAATAGCATATTCAACGATTTTTCACTTTTTGAAAATTTATCTAAAGTCGTTGACAATTGTTGGACTTGTGTTCTGAGAGATTTATTTTCGTTTAATAATTGTGTGCACCTTTTAATAAAATTCTCTCTCCTAGTATTTTCATTCTCTTTCAAAATTAGAATTTCATTTTCAAGTAATTTTATATTAATTTCTGATTTTTTAATTTCTTCTTCAAACAAAGGACACTTGTCACACTTAGGGCGCTTATTTTGATAGTTTTTAACAAATTGTTCAAGTTATTCATTTAATTCAATCAAACTTTCTCTTTGTGATTCAATTTTATCATATTTCTCTATAAGTCGTTCAAAACAGCCATTTACTTCGTGGAAATAAATAAGTAGTTGTGAGTGAGTGAGTTTTGATACCTCGCTTGGCTCGTCATTGTCGCTATCAGTTATATTACCTTGAAGACACATATTTGCTTTCTCACTCTCACTGCTAGTACTTTGATTATCTTCGTCATTTGTATTCCACATGGCTGCAAAATTTCTCCTTTTTGATTTCTTTTCAAGGTCGTGTCGGTTTTGAGGACAATTGGGCTTGACGTGTTCGGGTTGGTTGCACTTGTGACAAATGATCCCGTGTTCTTCTGAGTTGTCTAGTGCTTTGATTATTCTGCTTTTCAATTGTTGATTTGGAGCTGGATTTCTGTATTTGCGGTTCCACTTTTTGAATCTCTTTATTAGTAGCGCCATCTCAGCTGCTTCATCGTCGTCATCCTCATCACTACTGTTTTCTACCAAACCTGTTAAGCTCGTTTCTTTAACTGAGTCGACTAAGGATGATTTCTCATTGTTGTTGACTTTTGCACCATATATTGCATCAAAAGCATTTCCAGATTTCCTGTGCATTTTCACAATGAGAGATAAAATTAAAATTATCTTGATTAATATGAGAATATAATATATGCATATCAAGAGCATTAATCGAGATAATTTTCTTGTCGGTTATATCACACCCATTTTCAATAATATTCCAACATTTAATATTAACAGATTTCAAATAAAATTCCATTTTTAATTTCCAATTCAAAAGATCTGTTCCATCAAAAACAGGAGGAATAATATTGGAACGACCCTCAGCAAAAGTAGCCATTTTAAAAATTCAAATTTTTAAAACAAAAATTGGTTTTTGTAAAATCAAATTTTTAAAACAAAAACGGCTTTTGAACCTTGCTCCGATACCACTTGTAGGATCGATTTCACCCTAGAGGGGGGAGGGAGGGTGAATAGGGGGATGCTGTTAATTATTAAAATTAATTGTGGAAGCTTATAAAATTATTTCGACATAGATAAATCAAAATTATAGCAGCGTAGATAATAGCAGAATAATAAATGCAGAAATAGAACGACACAGAATTTACCCAGCTTCAGCAAAACCCTGCCTACATGCTGCCCCCAAGGTTTCTACTAGAAATTAAGTAGTCACATGCTTACACACGTGAACTCGCGACACTCGCTACTGACTAACCTAAATCTACGCTCAAAACCCTGCCACAACTCAGCTGCTGAGTTATGAATTCTCAAACTATGCCACATAGTTTGTCCCCTAGTCACACGACTAGAAATTACAACAGTTTAAAAAGAAATACAAATTTAAAAACAAAAAGAGACTTAAACCCTAATTTATAACTTAATAAAAGAAAATAGGAAGACCCAATATCAAAATAACTTCGGCCTTCTTTATTTCTTTTATCGCCCGTCCTATTTCTTTTCCTCCGTATAATGGCGCTTGTTTTCCTTTGTTCCTTCTTCGTTCCAAATTAGGGCTCCGTGATTTTTCGAAGTTGCTGATTTTGTATATCAGTCAAGTTGATATTTGCATGAGGATTTATTGACCGATCGTCTCTTGAGATGCTTTCGGCTGCCTTCAATTCGATTGAGTTCATCTTTGGTTCGGGTATGTAATTTATGCATTTTCTCTCTGGTTTTAATGCTTGAACTCAATGGGATTTAGCTGATGACGATTATGGGTTTTTATATGAGTTTGATCTTCTTACTTTTCGTTCTTCTGATAGTTGCTTGACTTCGTCTCGGCCACTTGATTATGTTTTGATGTTGATGATTTCTCCGACTTTGTCAATTTTGTATAATCTAATACTTGATGCCCACGATTTTGATTTTTGACTTAGTCCGATTTCTTGGTTTCCATGGCTCTAACTATGCTGTGAAAATTTTGGCACTGACTTGTTCAGTATCGGCTTTAACTTTAATTCTTGACCTTGCCACTGATTGTGTTCATTGTAGTTTCATTTTTTTTGTTCTGAAAAAGCATTATATTTTATTTGTTGCTGATGTTGGCTTTAGTCTTGTACCACTTGTGTCTGCACTTGCTCGATCCATTTCAATGTTGCTGGCCTTCAATACAAGTGTATATATAATGTTCTTTAGTCGACCATTTCAATTCACTGGTCCTGGGCTTTGGTTCCTGTGCATCACTTTGTTTATAGCCACTGGTTCATTTTGATTTGGTTTGTGTCGATTCGTTGCTTCGAGTTACTATAGTTTTCACTTTGTTCATGCAGCTTCAATGTATTTTTCTTGATCATTGAAGGCAGTTTGCATATTTGTTTCATGTAGTACTTGTAGTCTGTTTCACATGTGCACTGCCTATATATGTGTTCATGTATGGTTGCATCGACTTCGATAAGCTGTTCTGGTTTGATGTGCACAATGCTGGTTTGTACCTGTGCAATACATTCTCTACTGACACATGCTTCAATATGCATTGAGTCTTTGTGTTCATTTTGATGGCACTGTCCAGTTGAGTTTGAGTTGCTTAACTTGAACTTGATCTCAAGTTGGTGCCATTTGCTTCTGATTCATTTTTGAGGCCAGAACTGTAGCATTATGTTGAATCTGTAGCTTTTGTGCATTGTTGCTATTTCTTTGGTTATTCTGGTCAATCATATATAGGTTTGGTGTGCACTGTGCCTTGGTCTTTGTTGCTGTGTTGCCATATCTTTGGTGCACTTGGTCATTCGAGCCTGCTCTAGTAGTTGTTGTGCATTGCATCATATATATAGATATGCGTTAGCTTTGGGTTTCATTGACCAGTCTTGTTGTACATGATTGCATCTTTGAATCTGGTTAGCTTGTATAAATGAGCTACTTCACGCTTCATGTATACACAGTTGGTTCATTGATGTTTTATGTGTTTATTCCTTTATGTGGTAGCTGGACCTGATCTTGTTTCTTGTTGGCTTGAGTCTAGGCATGTGTACTATCTATGATATGTTGCTCCTGATCATTTTATTGCATTTGGATTGATTTTCGAATTGCATCTGAGTTGATTCCAGCTTGTAGCTCGGATTTGACCTTGTGCTGAAAATTGTGACATTATTTTTATTACACTTGAGTTGAACTCGGCGTTTTGGGTTTGACCTGTGCTCACCTATCCCTGTAATTTTATCAAGTGTACATATCTGTGTGCACGACCTTATGGCATATACAGTGATACACTGTGTAGGTCACAAGCTGTTCGTGTATGATGAATTCAAAGTTAAATGATGACGAACAACCTAAATAACTGAGGCAAATATTATTTCAACATACACATTTTCTTTTTCAATTTTACTGCGTCAATATTTATTTTTGCAGATTACTCAGATGCTGGATTCAATTTGCAGTGAAGTTGAAGATAAAATACGAGTTGAGTGAATGAGAGATATGTAGTGAGGTCAAATGTAAATGTGAATTGTAATGTAATCAAATTTGTACTGTAATTGAAATTGTATAGTGAGAGCTTGAACTTTGTACTATTCAAAGATTGTGATAAATATTTGTTTGAACAAAATTTCTGTTTGAATTCAAATTCTGTGTTATTTAATTTTATTCAGCAAATATTTATTCAATCTATGAAAAATAAAATAGTACATTAACAAATACATTTAAACGAATATATATATATATATGTTTATTATCGATCACTTTATCTCTATTTTCTCTAACACTATTACTCTTTTGCTGATAACAAAAAGGGGAGAGAAAAGTTAAGATTTTGTCAAATAAAATCAAGTAAAGGTCAAATATTTTCTATTTGCATCTAGGCTCATTTGTATATTTTAATTGTATGCATATATGTAGGAGGAGCTTTGTGTAGAGAGGAAGCATTTAAATAGGGGGAGTAATTAGAGTATATCAATAATCAAATACATTTGACATATTCAAAATCTTAAATATATGTTTGTTATCATCAAAAGGGGGAGATTGTTGAATATGCGATTATATGATTTTTGTTTGATGATAATAAACATATATATATATATATATATTCGTTTAAATGTATTTGTTGATGTACTATTTTATTTTTCATAGATTGAATAAATATTTGCTGAATAAAAATAAATAACACAGAATTTGAATTCAAACAGAAATTTTATTCAAACAAATATTTATTACAATCTTTGAATAGTACAAAGTTCAAGCTCTCACTATACAATTTCAATTAAAATACAAATTTGATTACATTACAGTTCACATTTACATTTAACCTCACTACATATCTCTCATTCACTCAACTCGTATTTTATCTTCAACTTCACTCCAAATTGAATCCAGCATCTGAGCAATCTGCAAAAATAAATATTGATGCAGTAAAATTGAAAAGGAAATATTTTTGCAGTATAAAATAGAATGTGGATGTTGAAAATAATATTTGTCTCAGTTATTTGGGTTGTTCGTCATCATTCAACTTTGAATTCATCATAGACGAACAGCTTGCGACATACAGTGTATCACTGTATATGCCACAAGGCCATGCACACCGATATATACACTTGATAAAATTACAGGGACAGGTGAGCACATGTCAAACCCAAAACGCCGGGTTCAACTCAAGTGCAAAAAAAACAATGTCACAATTTTCAGCATAAGGTCAAATCCGAGCTAAAGCTGGATTCAACTCAGATGCAATTCGAAAATCAATCCAAATGCAATAAAATGGTCAGGAGCAACATATCATAGATAGTACACATGCCCAGACTCAAGCCAACATGAAACAAGATCAGGTACAGCTACAACATTAAGGAATAAACACATAAAACATCAATGAACCAACTTGTGTATACATGAAGCATGAAGCAGCTCATTTATACAAGCTAACCAGATTCAAAGATGCAATCATGTACAACAAGACTGGTCAATGAAACCCAAAGCTAACGCATATCTATATATATGATGCAATGCACAGCAACTAGTAGAGCATGCTCGAATGACCAAGTGCACCAAAGATATGGCAACATAGCAACAAAGACCAAGGCACAGTGCACACCAAACCTATATATGATTGACCAGAATAACCAAAGAAATAGCAACAATGTACAAAAGCTACAGATTCAACATAATGCTACAGTTCTGGCCTCAAAAATGAATCAGAAGAAAACGGTGCCAACTCGAGATCAAGTTCAAGTTAAGCAACTCAAACTCAACTGGACAGTGCCATCAAAATGAGCACAAAGACTCAATGCATATTGAAGCATGTGTCAGTAGAGACTGTATCGCACAGGTACAAACCAGAATTGTGCACATCAAACCAGAACAGCTTATACAAGTCGATGCAAACATACATGAACACATATATAGGCAGTGCACATGTGAAACAGACTACAAGTACTATATGAAACAAATATACAAACTGCCTCAAATGATCAAGACAAATACAATGAAGGTGCATGAACAAAAGTGAAAACTGCAGTAACTTGAAGCAACGAATCGACACAAACCAAATCAAAATGAACCAGTGGCTATAAACAAAGTGATGCATAGGAACCAAAGCCCAAGACCAGTGAATTGAAATGGTCGACTAAAGAACATTATATATACATGTGTATTGAAGGCCAACAACATTGAAATGGATCGAGCAAGTGCAGACACCAGTGGTACAAGGCTTAAGCCAACATCAGCAACAAATAAAATATAATGCTTTTTCAGAACAAAAAAATGAAACTACAATGAACACAATTAGTGGCAGGGTCAAGAATTCAAGTTAAAGCCGATACTGAACAAGTCAGTGCCAAAATCGTCATAGCATAGTCAGAGCCGTGGAAACCAAGAAATCGAACCAAGTCAAAAATCAAAACCGTGGGCATCAAGTATCAGATGATACGAAATTGACAAAGTCAGAGAAATCATCAACATCAAAATATAATCGAGTGGCCGAGACGAAGTCAAGCAACTACCAGATGAACGAAAAGTATGGAGATCGAACGAACTCATATAAAAACCCATAACGTCATCCACTAAATCCCATTGAGTTCAAGCATTAAAACCAGAGAGAAAATGCATAAATTACATAC
Organism: Allium cepa; assembly: GCA_030765085.1. Taxonomy (NCBI): domain Eukaryota; kingdom Viridiplantae; phylum Streptophyta; class Magnoliopsida; order Asparagales; family Amaryllidaceae; genus Allium; species Allium cepa. Next base: position 313,748,016 of record CM060932.1, on the reverse strand, counting down.
CCGAACCAAAGATGAACTCAATCGAATTGAAGGCAGCCGAAAGCATCTCAAGAGACGATCGATCAACAAATCCTCATGCAAATATCAACTTGATTGATATACAAAATCAGCAACTTCGAAAAATCATGGAGCCCTAATTTGGAACGAAGAAGGAACAAAGGAAAACAAGCCGCCATTATACGGAGGAAAAGAAATAGGAACGGGCGATAAAAGAAATAAAGAAGGCCGAAGTTATTTTGATATTGGGTCTTCCTATTTTCTTTTATTAAGTAATAAATTAGGGTTTTAGTCTTTTTTGTTTTTAAATTGTTTTTAAATTTGTATTTCTTTTTAAACTGTTGTAATTTCTAGTCGTGTGACTAGGGGACAAACTATGTGGCGTACTTTGAGAATTCACAACTCAGCAGTTGAGTTGTGGCAGGGTTTTGAGCATAGAGTTAGGTTAGTCAGTAGCGGGTGTCGCGAGTTTACGTGTGTAAGCGTGTGACTACTTAACTTCTAGTAGAAACCTTGGTGGCAGCACGTAGGCAGGGTTTTGCCGAAGCTTGGTAAATTTTGTGTCATTCTATTTCTACATTTATATTCTGCTATTATCTCCGCTGCTATAATTTTGATTTATCCGTGTTGAAATAATTTTATAAGCTTCCATAATTAATTTTTATAATTAACAGAATCACCCTATTCACCCCCCTCTAGGGTGAAATCGATCCTACAGCTTTAACTATATAACTTGTTAAATAAAAGTCCCGTTTATAACAACCTTAATCCCTCGATAAAAAAATTATTTTTAAAAATCAACATGACCATTCTTATATTTATAAACCCCTCTCGATTTATTTCCAATCGATTTACATTTCTAATTCCATGGCTATTTCCAAATTCCAAAAATAGAATCCACTTTTCTTCCTTTAAATCAATGTCCATATCTCACTTTAAATCCTATGCCGGATTTATATTTCCAACTTATCAAATGATAATCATTTCACTTTCTTTATAAACATTATTGATAAATTTATAAACTCATTTCCAGTTGTTATCTGTTAATAACAGATTTATATTAAACAAATCTAAATTAAAAATCGATTTCTATTTTTTTAAACCCATTTAGAAATTAATTTCTATTAAAACCAATTTTATTCCAAATTAATTTCTAATAATTTCTAATTTGAAAACACTTTGTAAAATAGATAAGTGAATTCCAAATCAAGTCCTTCTATTTAACTCACATTAATTCCTTATCAAATATTCCAAATCAATATAAAAAATTTATTCCCATAAATTCCCTTTTAATTTCTTTTTATAATTCAAAAATATTTTTTATGGTATTTAAAGTACCAAAATAAGGCCAATGCTTCCATAGCGTCCAATAAATCAAATCATACAATCATCCAAAAAAAGATTATTCAATCACATCATATATCGTTATATGTGAAAAACAATCAATATATTTGAGAAACCCCGTTGGATCCCTTCAACAAGTTTCCCTGCATTCATAGATGTTATATAGCATAAAATTCCAATCCTACTTTGAGGCGGGATATCACGGTAATATAGGGTCATCCGCTATTATGCTGGGCACATAGTGTCTTATCCGCTCTAATAGGCGGGAAATATATCCAACTACTAATATATATACTAATATATATAATATAGCATTCAACTGATAATAATATATGAGTTCAACTAATCATCCAATAATTAATTTAAATATAGTAAATTAATTTCAGTAATTTAAAATGAGTGAGATTGACTCACATTGATTTTTAATTTGCCGAACATGCAGATTTTAAATTATCTAAATTCCCAGCCGACTCTGAAAAATCCTAAACTAATTTTATTGTGAAGCACTCATCATCACGATCACAGTGCAACTTGTTTTGTTTGATTTCAACCTTGTATGAATTAGATATTGCATTTATAAGTTGATGATTTTATATAATATAATTAATTGCTTAAATATTCATCATAAACGACTAATTACCTTCCTTCCAATTAACGCTTACATGCACGCAAGCTAGCTTGACTTGAAATTGTGACCACGTCTCCTTTTCCCTCTCTCACGCGACACAGTCTACCCAAGAACCCACGCGACTGCCTGTGCCCGCACGCACGCGATTCGAGCTTAGCCCAAATCTTCGAACAACGTGTTCAACATCCACCTTCATGCCATATCCACTTCCCTCATCGCCTCCACGTTCGTGAGCCCTTCACTGCCATCCCCAAACGAGAAACTAGAAACCCTCGACCACTCAAGCTCTCACGCGCGCATACAATTTGAGCAAAGCCCTAACCCTACTGCGCTTGAACGTGCCTCATCCATCATCGATTAGCCGCGACCATCCCCTATTCTACTACCATATAATTTCGATCAATTTATTGTGTGTGTGTCCATTTCGATTTAGAAGAACAAAGAGGGATAGTGTACATGATTTTAAACGAGTAAGAGAAGTGGTCGATGCGTTTCGGATGTAGGGTGGTTTGCTAGGTCGGCTACAGTTGACTTAGAAAAGTTACAATATTATTAAAATTTAAAATATCTCATTTATATTAACTTAAAATCACAAACTCTTATCGAGACGTGCCGCCTGGCATTCCTAATGTTATACCCTTATTCCGAACCCAATGGAACAAGTCCCGAGCCCCAATTCGACCGTATGGAGAAGATAGTTTTTAAACCCAATTATAATATTAAATTTTCAATATTAATCTCAACGCATTTCTATTCTGTACGGCCAAATGGAAACTCTGAATGCTATGAAATTTGATAATAATATACTATTATGGATCCAATGGAACTAGATTCGTCAAAGTCCAAGACTGTTCCCCAGATCGCTATTTTAACGCTTCGATAAAATCGACGATTTCAAAAATTTGCGAGATCACTTGAAATTTCAATTTAAAAAAATTATTAACTCTATTATAATTCCAACAGAATTTATATCAACATTAGAAATCATTTTGATTCATATTCTACTCCAATTCAATTATTTAAACGATTTTCAATTATTAATGCAACAATGAAATTCACCCTATAAATCGCTATATTTGGAACCTAAGTTTTCTTCCACATATTTGATCGATAACTTCATATTAAAATACCATTTAAACTGAAATTCAACATTTAAAATAAATTAAACGTTCAAAATCAAACGACTAAAAATCTGGGTTGTTACATTCCTCCCTCCTTAAAAGAATTTCGTCCTCGAAATTGCTAAGGTGGGAAAAATGTTCTAAACCCATTAACTTCTTAAAACCCACTTAGTTAAACCTGATATTTCACTTTACTAAATCTTTTAGTTCCATTCAAAACAATTAGTTTCCATCTCTAAACAATAATCCCTTATTTCAATTATAATTCGGAATCAAATTTTGGTTAACAAAAAAATTTCCAAAATTTTCATGATTTTTCTAACACTCTAAATTTTCGAAATTTTTTGGCTGAGTCCCCCTTGTATGGAGAGCCTTTTGCAATATGAAAAAAATGATAAAAAGATATGCATCGGCACTCATGGCCAAAAAATGCAATATATAACAATATTTTTATATTTTCGCACACTAAATTCGTTAGCATACCTTATTTTAGCGTTATTAAGCAAGCTCGCTCAATTTATATGCAATTTCACAACCAAATCTACCCAAGGGGTATTCACGTACCTGAACTTACTCTATTTGAAACAAGTAAGTTCCAAAAACAATAAATTTAGTAACATTTCATACATGTAACTAGTTAAACATGCCACTTGCATAAACCAAACATGTTCTCTATGCATTTATAAGCAATTATAAGGTTCTAGCATGAAATTATCCACTTTATATACCTTTTATTCGATTTTTAATAATCCACAACCAATTTATTTGCATTCAATACATATTTGCATACTTATATTCATATCCATTTCAAATTGATTCTAATTAATTTATTCGCTTTCCATTGATTCTCAAAATTTCGTTAACTTCTATATATGTCGATTGACAATTCAATCCATGCAATTTACTTCTAAATCATTTCATAATTCATACGGGCCAAGTTTTCATCCAAATAATTAACTTAAGTTAATTCGTTTATTTCCAATCATTTCAACTATATAACTTAAGTTCACTTCCATTGCACTAAATTTCATTTCATTTAAATTAATTCTTGTTCAATTTATTTACCTTCGATTGATTTGCTTTTCATTTACTTGGTATATCTCTATTTATACTATATTACTTGAGAATGATTTCATAAAATTAATATTAAGGCTTATCATAACCTTTTATGCAACATTATGTTCATTTCCACTCCATAGTTAAGTCCATACTCGATTTTTTATTTAACCAATATCTCAAAAAATAGTCAATTTATTTTAAATCGACTCTCAATCAATTTATTCCCTTTTTAATTTATTCTCATCCAATCCAATTTAAATTCAGATTTGATTTATCTCTCAAGTTCCATTCGAACAATTATTTCCATTTACTCATTTTATTCATCAATTCCTTCCATTAGCTTTCATTTTGTAATCCAAGTTCATATTCAATTATTATCAATCAACGATCTAAACAATATTCCATTCACGAATTCACTTTCAGTTAAATTCATTTAATTAGTTCACTCCACTAATTTATTCCACTATCACAATCACTTTCAGTTAACTTTTCTTAAATTAAACTCCCATTTAATTTCATATCTCAAATTAACATTTACTCTCTTATCTATACCATTTCTTAAATTATAAATTACAAAAACTTATTCACAATCATTTCACCAACACTTAGATAGAAATTTTAGAATTTAAACACCCGTTTTATTTGAAATCATTTTGAAATCATATATATATATATATATATAATCATATATATATATATAATCATATATATATATATATATACATAACTCCTTTATATATCGAATCAAAATTTTAAGTTCTTAAAATCAAAACTTGTTTTATTCGAAAACAAAATTACAATAGCAAATCACTATGGTAGAAATTCATCACTTAGAAACTCGAAAATGAATACTGATAATGTCGCTATCATCATAAGTATTATTTTCCAACGACTGGAGTGAATCAATACTTTTATCCCCTTTAAAATCCTTTGAAATATTTTTATTACATAAATACTTCCAAAATAATACTACTATTATTTTTCCCAACACTTTGAAAACATTTCAAAACTCTGGAATTTAGATTCCAAAATTCTCGGTTTAAATCCATTTCCATTTATAAATCATATTTATAAATTCATTTCATAAAATTTGCCATTATTTATTTTATAATAAACATTTTTTATCAAGGCATAACAACCAATTATGATAATAATCAATGTTATGGTTCTTAACAACCAAACACACAATATATATCTATAATAATTTCATAAAAATTATTCTTTAAATATAAAATATTATCTGGGCAAATTATTTCATTTACCCCAATTCAAAACAATATTGTGTCGAATTGCTCTATTCAAGTGTTTAGGAATCCTTATCGATACAGTTGTGACTATGCCAACCAGAATTCATAAGTCACTCAACAAATCAACCAACACAATATAAATTATTTTATATTCACTAACAAATACGCGCTCATATCTATAATACACTCAGATTCATTCTAGGTACTACTGACCCTATCTCTAATGAGTAATCCCCACTAAAGCCAGGGTTCTCACTTAACCTTTAGCTCCGATACCAAGTGTAAAGGTCTGCATCTCCGTACCCTTTTAGTCGATAATAAGTCACACGTTTCCAACTCAAATTGAACGAAAATACGAATCTTTAGGGGTGAAGAAGAAAATGATATAAGAAGAAACAAAACCAACAATACAGAATCTCACAACTGCAGCGGAACAATATATAATATATAAATACAGATCTTTATACAAAAGAAACTGTAGCTGTTATTATACATATAATCATCAGATTCCAACAATCAACAAATCAGTATATATAGTTATTATAACTTATCCTCATCATTGCTGACTATACAGTCTACACATACAACATAATATAATCAAGTACGTGGAATACGCTTGAGAATCCTCTAGCTCATCTCCTGAGCTGCATAGCATCCTAACTTGAATCTATAATACTCGTCTGATCTGAGCATTATAATAAAATAGCACCCATGTCTGGAAAACTAGCGTGAGAAAAAAACATACTCAATTAATGAATTTGTCCAGATTCTATATTCAGTTATTTAACTATCAAATAACACATATAAGCAGTCACTAGGCTCATTTTATATATCTTTCAAAACATTCGTTTCAAAATATCCTTACAACGATATATATTCAAATCTCTTCCAGTATATTCAATAAATGAAAACAAATTCAAATTCTTATATTCATAACAGGATATTGCAATCCATATCAACACTTATATTTCAATACATTGAAAAATATTTCTATAATAATAATCTCTTAGTTAAGAAATTTCAAACCCTTCCAGTTCAATACTTAGGAAAACATTAATAAGTATATTTTTCTAAATCATTTTATTCCCAATACTTAGGAAATATTCCATTTATTTCATACTTCTCAAATCTTTTACAATTTACTTGCAAATTCCTTCTCTCATTTATAAGGATTCTGTATGTTTTTGGAATTCGTTAATTAACTTCTGTTAAATTTTCCAAATCTATTGCACTTGTCTATAATTTCAAATACTCATTTCTAACTTCATTTTATGAATTCAATTCATTTTCGAAGTTCTCGTATTTCAACATTTCGAAGGTTTGCTTAAGTTTCCAGAATTCCATTACAAAAATTTTCTTATAAAAATCATATCCATTAAATAAACCCTATTTACAAATCTCGAGAGGATTTATAAAAAAATTTCAATCATTTCATAACTATATATATATATATATATAACAAGTATTTATAAATAATAATTTATTTTTAAAACATGTTTAAGTAATTATTTAATATTAAAACACTTTAAATAAACATTGATAATTTATTTCCAATTCAGTTTTAAATAAAATCAATTGATTTACATAGCTTATTATAAAATTTGAATTCATTTAAAATTAATATTAGATATTCGAAAAATCCACTTCCTAAAATATTTCAAACTAAACCAGCTTTAACAGTATAATTTAATAAATAAAAGTCCCGTTTATAACAACCTTAATCTCTTGGTAAAAAAATTATTTTTAAAATTAAACATGACCATTATTCTATTTATAAACCCCACTTGATTTATTTCCAATCGATTTCATTTCTAATTCCATGACTATTTCCGAATTCCAAAAATAGAATCCACTATCCTTCTCTTAAACCGATTTCCATATCTCACTTAAATCCCACGTTGGATTTATATTTTCAACTTATTAAATGATAATCATTTCACTTTCTTTATAAACATTGTTTATAAATTTATATACTCATTTCCGGTTGTTCTATGTTAATAACAGATTAATATTAAACAAATCTCATTTATAAATCGATTTCTATTTTTTCAAAACCCATTTTGAAATTAATTTCTAATAAAACCAATTTTATTCCAAATCCATTCAAAAACTCGATTTCAACTTCCATTTACAATTTTAGAAATATCATTAAATCCATTTTTCTAGATTCCTTATATTAATTAATGTCAAAATATTTATATGAAAACACTTTGTTAAATAGTTAAGTGAATTCCAAATCAAGTCTTTTTATTCAAGTCTTTTTATTTAACTCACATTCATTCCTTATCAGGTATTCCAAATCAATATAAATAATTTTATTTCCACAAATTCCCTTTTAGTTTCTTTTTAAAATTCAAAAATATTCTTTATCGTATAAAATATCAAAATAAGACCAGCACTACTATAGTGTCTAATAAATTAAATCACACAACATCCAAAACAGATTATTCGATCACATCATATATAGTTATATATGAAAAACAATCAATATATTTGAGGCTTCAACCTGTTTCTTTACATCTACAGGTGTTATGTAACATAAAATACCAATCCCGCTTCGAGGCGGATATCGCAGTAATATAGGGTCATCCGCTATTATGTGGGACGCATAGTGTATCATCCGCTCCAATAAGCGGGAAATATATCCAACTACTAATATATCTACTAATATATATTACATAAAATTCAACTGATAATAATATATCAATTCAACCAATCATCCAATAATTAATTTAAATTATAATAAATCAATTTCAATAATCCAAAATGAGTGAGATTAACTCACCTTGGTTTTTAATTTACCGAACAACGAGATTTTAAATTATCTAAATTGCCAACTAACTCCGAAAAATCCCAAAGTAATTTTATTGTGAAGCGCTCGTCATTGCGATCGCAATGCAAATTGTTTTGTTTCATTTCAACCTCGTATGAATTAGATAATGCATTTATAAGTTAATGATGTGTAGGTAAATGTGCATATGTATACACCCATATTTTATCTATTTTTATTTAAATAAATGTCATATTTGGGCATTTTAACATGTTTAAACCAAAATTCAATTATTGTCAAATCACATATATTCATCTTCATTCAGGGGCAAAATGGTCATTTTTGTGCATCTGTCAATTTGAGAATTTTTACTTGGACATTTTTCAATGATTTTTGTAGGAATTTGGATGCATATAAAAGAGGCTTTTATGAAGATACATGTATGCACAAATGTATACAAATGAATGAAGAGGAAATAATTCAAGCTTTTGAGCATGAAGGACCCCGCCCACTTACCTAAATCTACAATTAGAAGCTAACGGACAACTAAGTGGATGTTAAAGCATCATGCACATTTAATGATAGATTAATTAGTGGCTAATGTTACTTGGTGGCCACATTTCCTAAAGGGAATTTTGGGAAGCACCCTAATAATTTAATTAGGGTTTTACGCATGTATAAATAGCCCACTTATGTACATATAAATGATCTTCTACTCTTTTATTGTACTTAGGAAAATTATCAAGCAAGTTGTAAACAAAATGTTTCATGAAATAAAAATGGCTTGCTTGCCTCTTTCTCTTCTCTTTTCTACTTGTTTTTCTTTACTTTATGTTGATACTTTATGTTGATGTTTATTTCTATGCTTTCTCTCATTTCATGTTTATAGCTTAGATTTACATTCATACAAGTAGTGTAGCTTTGATTTTTATGCAAGTAGTTAGTAGTTAATATATTTTTTCTTTGCTTAGTTTCCATTTCATTACTTTTAATGTTGAAATTTACTAGTGTTGATTTGATAACATAAATGAATAGTTAAACCCCTTTGATTTAGGGGTAATGAAGCTCTCTAACTTTATGTAAATTCAATATTTCTATGATTTATGGTATTTTTAATTTATGCTTCATGAAAGTGGATTTTGATGTAAATTTATACAAGTGGGTTTAATAGCTTATGTTGCGTTTGCAAATAAGCTATTCTTATTCAACATAAATACAATTTACATCAACATTTGCTAATTGATTTTTTATTTTGAAATGAAAGTAAAAACAAAATTTGATGATCTATATTACCAACTACAATTGTAAATAGATCATACTTAAAATAGCTTTTGCTTTGGCTTCATTTTCATGAGAATTGATAAGTGGTTTATTTGTTGTATTATAGTTTGATGGTTTAAGTAAAGTTAATTAATAACACAAATAAACCATACTTATGATAAATACAATAATTATTTCACTTAATATCAAAAATGGAGATCGTAGATTTTTTTTGTTGATTTGTGAAAATATGAGAGTGGATTTACCTCTAAATTATTCTCTAATCTCATAGTTTTTTTAATCTCACTTTTACTCTAATTTTGACTTCATTTTGTTTACAATTTATAGTTAACAATCTTCTCTCCACTTTGGTCTAACTTGATTGATTATAAAATTTTAAAATCTTAAAAATTCCCTGCGAATCGACTCGTACTCGCCACGTACTAACTTTTGTATGCCATGCACTTGCGGTAAATTTTAATTTGAAATTTATCGGTGATTTTCAAATCCGATAGAAAATTCATTATTAGTCAAGTTTTTGGCACCGTTGCCAGGGAATAGTCTTGATTTTGTTTTTCTGTTCTTCGAATTATTGTTTGATTTTTGTTAGTTTTTATTTTGTGTGTGAATTGCAAATTTTTTTAAATTAAAAAAAAAATTGTTTTTGTGTAGTTTTATTTTCATTTTGATTGTGTGCATATCTTGTTTTCTAGTTCCTTTGCATTTGCATTTCTAAAAAAAAACATACAATTTCAAAAAAAAAATATTTCATTTCCATTCTCATTTACAATTTCTGTGTTAAATTACATTGCACTACATTTTCATTTGCATTGCATTTACCCTTCACTGTTCCTACTGTAAACTCTTTCACCATCCAAAACATACCACTACCTGCTTTTCTACTACAAACTACTGCCTCAATTCCAACTGCCAAAAACAACCGCTAAACCATCTGCCTCCCTTACTCACTGCATCAACCAATACCTCATATATTTCAACCTGCATAACCTCCCCTTCCACTGCATCCCCTTTTCACCATCCCCTTCTGTGACGACAACCCTACAGCCCAACAGTTCATCCATATTCAAAAAACAACACTCACTTCACAAACAATTGCACCTTCAACTTCAACAGTATTTTCCAACTGCATATCAATTTTCCACTCCGCCACTGCCTGTAGACAAAACTGCTCCTCTGACCATTAGCCTGAACCCCTCAACTTCCACTTCACAGCCCATATCATTATCACCTCACTTGCACTACTAGCCAGCAATTCTCCCCTTCAGACCACCCACCAATGCTCTACAACATCACTGTCCATCCCCTCAAACAAACTGCCTACAGTCCAGTGCCTCACCCTGACATCAGACATCACCACCACACTGGAAGCTCCATAAACACAGTATCATATCAAGCATTTTACCACTACACCACAATATCACTTCATACATCAAACCAGTGCAACAATACCAGTCACTATGACAAAACACACCATCACCATCCACACTACTCAAACCATTGACCTGCTTCACTATTGATTCACCCTGCATAAACCAATACTCAACCCCTCGCCATCACAGACTTCCCTCCCACACGTCACATTTAGTTCACCTTTCATTCCCTGTGCACGTCCACTTCTAACAACTATCTCACTCCTACACCTTACAGACCATCTCCATAACTTGTATCACCATCACAAAAAAATCACCGCCTACCACCCTTTTGCTCACTCTCATACAACCTATCTCCACCAAAAGTTCCAGACAACTTCTACACTGCATATAGCCCACCTGACATATCAGCCACATCCCACTGACCATCTCCATATCACATCACCCTCTTGTGCATTCACCAATCACTTCCACTAATCACTTCCATCAATCCAAATCGTCAATCCCAAAAACTGACCTCAAATCCACCGCTGCAACGACCTGTCTTTTTTGACGTTTTAAGAAAACACACATGCTTGACTTAAACCATTCAAAAGGGCAGATCATTACAGGGTAAATAAGAAAAAGAGGAAGAAATAAAACAAATATAGAATCTCGCAGCGGAATGACAAATTATAATAATCAAATAACAGTTCATGAAGCTGTTTTATAAATACATTTGATTATTCTTTACAAGACAAACATCAGAATTACATAAATAGGAATAAATTAATAAAAAGATGCAGCGGAACAACATGATGCAGCGGAAGAAATATAATAGATAATAATAGTACAGTCTTCATCTTCGTCCTCCAGAAATAAGGTCTTCAACCCTGAAATGCTCAGGCTGACCCGATCGAATTGAAAAGAAAAAACACTCGAGTCAGAACTAAAAGATCTTCTATAAGATAAATCAACAGTAAGTATGAGCCTGACGGCATCAGAGATGTTTACGGGGTTTGACATCTCCTATCTAGTGTCTAACGTGAGTGCAATAACTTAAGAGATGTTCAGGATTCCCATCTCTTAAGGACCCGTTAAACTATCTGCTATATAGTACAATACGCTATTATAATATGTTTATAGTAAAGTAAAAGTATTAAAATAGCATTAAGGCGTTATGCATATCCCCTTTAACACATTTTTATATATTCCCAAAGTCTATACGGTACCGTAATTCCTTCGTAAACTGGAGGGCTATCAGAGGGCACTCCATAGGTGTAGTACAAACCAAACTCGTAGAAGGCGTGATAGGGCATGTGAACACGACACTCGAGGCAATGCCAGGGTATACCAATTGCACTCCCAAACTGGTGGTAATGCATAGAAGCTACTATCGCCCACCTCAGAACACACTCCCAAATCAAAAATCAAGGATGGCCACCAAAAAATCACAAAGTTAGAATATAATATCGAAGAAATGTGTCCGATCGGAGGAATGACCTCACTTGGCCCGGTATAGCTCCTGTTTTAGTCACACGTAAGCTGACTCACGAGAGTCAAGGTCACATCATACCTCATACAGAAATCGTTCACCAAACCATCCTTCTTTATTTATGGAATCTCCACCACGTACACAGTTGTTAAAGTGGTTTTTGGTATTAGCAGAGAGTATGACAATATCCGATCCCGGTCTCTTTAACAACCAATTTCATAACCATTTCATAATTGATATCAAAATATCATATTTAATTCAAACCATATCATTTTTGAAACTATATTCACTTTCGAAATCACATTCACCTTTGAAATCATATCACATTTGAAATCATAGTTTCAAAATTATATTTCTTCTAAAAGTCATATTTCAATAATAGGTTTAACTCTCATTTCAAAATTATCATATTAAATCAAATATGGTATTTAAATCCCAACTTAGGTTATAATGTCATTTTACCATATCCACTTTAAAATCAAGGATTTGAATATAAACACATTTACTTTACTTAGTTTGAAATTTGAAAAATAGTTTAGATAGTTATAAATAGTTTAACCAGATTAAAATTAAATTTTAGTATAGCTAGAATACTCTAAAATATTTTTAAATTAGTATAAAAATAGTTTTTAAATTGATTTAAGATAGTCAAATAGATTTAAAATAGATTAAATATAATTAAAATAGATTAATAGCTTTAAAATAGATTAATTAGATTTAAAATAAATTAAGTAGTTTTATTAGTTTAAAATAAATTAAATTGATTAAAATAGGTTAAATAATTTATATAGTTAATACAGGGTGAAATCTTAATAATTAGAATTTTAAAATAATATATTTTTAAATAGTTTATAATAAAATATGAATTTGGAATTTATATCTTTTTAACTATTTATTTTATTTCAACATATCTGGACCATTTAAATTTTCAGTTCAAACCATTTCAATAACTCAATTCCGATAAATTTCAATTAAATTTCGAAAATCGACTTTAAAATATCAATTAGATTCCTTTAAGTGATTTCTTTAAACCAATTCCAATTTCCAACATAAACCTGAACTTCGATAATAATTCAATTTATATAAAACAAATTTATTTTTGAATATCATTCAATTAAATTGGAAAAATTTAAGGATTAAAAATCATTTAATTTTACCAATCCGGTGTCCGTATATAATTCTCTAACCTATGGTCAAGTGATATGGATATTTTTCATTTCAGTCCGTGATTATTTATATTTATGGATATATATCATTTCAATCTGCAATCTCGATTTAGTATTAAAATCCATAAAATCGCTCGAGTCTATCATTTCAACCCACAACGATTTTTTCCAAATCTACAGATCGTTCGTGTATACATCATTTCAACCGATAGTGATTTTCCTAATAATAACTAAATGATCCTGTAGAGTGATAACAATATATAATTCAAACATAACATCCAATCATCCAATATCAACAATCAAACATCCATTACAATTATCCTCTAATTCAACCATTAAATTTCAACAAATAACTGGTTATCATTTACAGGTAATTAATTAGCAAATTAAATTCAATAATAAATTTAATGGTAGTTTAATTCAAAATAAATTCAAATTAACTGGAATAGAAATTTTAAATTACCAAATAGCCATAAATAAACTAATAATCACACTATAAATTTACTTTAACAAACATAAGAAATTTTAGAAGTTGTGAGAGGGTCAAATCACTCATCTTCGATTTTAAATCGAATAAAGATCCAAATTAAGCCCAAATTCAAACAGTCTCAGAATTTGTCTAAACCATCGTCCAAATGTCCAGAATTTTGATACGATCTCGGCAAAACAAACAGCGTCCAAATCCGAGTTCATATGTAAAAGTTATGTAGGTTATAACATTAAACGATTTAAGTTATAAAATATATAAAAAAATAGAAAAAAGGTTACCCAACGCCACGTAAGCGTTCTTCCCCAGGAAACCCTATCACATGCGAAAAAATCTCGAACCCTGAACACGCGCCATCGGTGAGAAGCCTGCACACGCCCCAGCCACTCGCGGCCCATCGCATCACCACCGGTGAGCCACCGTCCACGCCAGAAACTTGGCGCTTCCACCTCTACGCCTTGCAAAAGCCACCAACGACGCACAGTAGCCACAGCCGCTACGGGATTTAAACCCTACTCGAATTATTGGGGACGATCAAGCCATCAAAATAACGAACAAGGCACGTCGATGAACTCCCCTCGTCCCTCTACAGAACAGTGTTCTCAAATTAACGATCCATCGTCATTGATCAAACCCCAAATGAATGTTCAAGAATTAACCCTCTATTTCTGGAAAATAGTGGTTAAATGACAAAAATGAATTGCAGATCTGAGATGCGCTTGTCGAGATCTTCGAAACAGTATATAATTTGATAGGGTTTGGAGGAGTTTAATTTTGGATTAGATTTTGGTTTGCAATTGAATTTGGGATTGGTTTTGGTTTGTCTGCCATTGGAAAGAAAGGAGCGGATGGAATTTTACGTACATACAAATGGAAATGAGAAACAACTAGGGTTAATAACAGGCTATTTATAGGTAGATCAGAAAATAGAAAGAACATATTAGATTTGATTTGGATTTTTGAACGATAAACGACCCAAAATGCCCAATTCGTTTTCGAAACGAAAATGGGCCATCCCATATATCAAAATAGATATTTTCAATATTTTTTAACTCAATGGAACAGGTTTCAAGTCCAAATTCCATCGTATGAAGATGTTAGCTTAAAATCAGCTTATTTCAAATTGATTTCAATTAAATTAATTTCTACGCGTTTCGAGTCCGTACGATCGAATGACAAGTCCGATCGCTACAAAACTTGAAATCCTACAATAATTCACCGTTACGGATACGATGAAACTAGTTTCGTCAAAATTCGAGACATCGGCCAAAATGGCTATTTTCACATTAATTAAAGAAATTATAATTAAATTAATTAAATTACCTTTTTCAGTTCAAATTTATGTATTTACAATTTCTATCATTTTAGATTACTTACTAATTTATAATCCTTTAAAAATGAATTTCCATATCAATTTATTATTGAATATTTCACCAATTTCAGTGTTTAATTTCAATTTCAATAAATTCAGAAATTATAAATTTCCAAAAGTCCAATTATTTTGATTTCCATCTTATTATTCAATCAATTATCATATTATGGGTAAAATTAACATTGGTTTATATCTTAGTACACCAAAGCTCTCCAATTTCATCTTAATTCTCATTAACGTAATATTTAAATACTTAATTTCATTTAATTGCAATTAATCCAATCATTATAATTTAAATTCCAATAAATTGATAAATCTTGATTTCCATTCTTTTTATTCAACCAATTGTCATATTATGAATAAAATTAACATTATTTCCATTTATTACCTTAATTTATATTAACGTAATATTTAATTAGATTTATTGCAATTGACTTTCAATTTAATTTAATAGCCTAAATAGGTAACATATAATAATTGTCACTATTGACTTTTAATCACATTTAGGTTTATTGTTCACAACAAATGTCATAATTGCTTTCATAACACTAGTTTTATTAAATTACCATTAACTATACTATTTTATTAACTAATTCAATATTTACATTTGTTTTCTTATATTCAATTTATAACCAAGTATAATCTCTACATTATTTCAATTGATTGGAATTTCATTCAGGTTATTAATGATTAACTTTAATTAACATTGTTACCTTTCATTTTAGCTATTATTTCATTAATATATCACAAATTTTTAGATTTTCCAACATTAAATCCCAAATTCTTCTTAAATTAACTATTTTTATTATAAAAAATTATGGGCCGTTACACTCTCCCCCAGTAAAAAACTTTTCATCCCCGAAACGGAAAAAGAAGCGAGAAAAAACTAAGAAATTAATATACCTTATTCAAAATATTAAATTTATAAACAATTAATTTACAAAATTAAATAATTTGAATAAAATGTATCAATTTAAAATAACTAAATCCTTTTATATTCGAGTTAATAAAAGTTTGAAAAACATTTCAGAAAATTTTCTAAGTCCAAAATTCGGGGAAAATTTCGGCAGAGTCTCCTTTGTACGGAGAGGTTTGGGAGAAATAATAACATTAATAATAACAATATTTATCACATATATTTCAAAATAATATATCCGAATAATGAAAAAAATAATATAATATCGTTATAAAACCGTAGTCCGAGAATGTACCTATTTGTCGGGCAAACAACGCTTAAGTTATGAAACCAAAAGCAGTGGCAATTTCTTCGCTAACATGTATTTTACTTATATAATCCAAAGGAGTTAATAATTATACATAAAAGAGAATATTTATGTTGTCTCAATTAATAACAAACAAATCAATATAACATAACAATATTCACTTGCAAACGAGCATACAATCATCCATGCAATCAAAGTAGTCAACCATCCATCTGTAGCAACCAAAACAAATGGTTTGTTCGGGTTTTGACACTTTTAAATCATATAGAATGAGAAATAACTACTAAGTATATCATCTACTCAACAGACTTAGATAAAACTCAACAGATTATTTATACATCCTAAATAATTAGAAGTATCCTTTCCCAAACAACCAATAAGTCAAAACAAACAACACATTATTTAGTTTATTCTTATTAATTTATTTCACAACATTTATTATTTAAAAAATTTCCTTTCGTACAATGATCATTTCTTTAATTTACATTTATTTCTTACAAAATTTTATTTCCATTTATTCATGTGATACTTAATTCCATTTATTTACATATGTCATTTACTTTTTCTTACATATATTGTTTACATTTTCTTATATATGTTATTTATACACAAATTTTAAACATATGTAAATCAATTCTTAAAGTACTATATATGTTTCTTTTTAAATAAATTCACATTCATTCACTTAGTACTTATTTCATTTATCTCCTTTCTTACTTACAAAATTCATTTTTTTCCATTTATTCATACAATGTCGTTTCATTTTATTACTTTAAATTCATCTCTTAAATAAGTTATTTTCATTAAATTGTTTATAATAACCAATGAATTCATTACTCAAGTATTACATATATGTTTTTGTGATTTAGTTTAGATTTATTAATTTATATACTTGATTTCCATTAGATATTAATATTCATTAGTGCATAAGTTCATACTTAAGTTTCTTACCTTTTATTTACATTCATTTACTTATATAGTGCCATTAAATATTAAATTTATTTTCTAAATCATTTCAACCTTTATGAAGTTATACTCATTTAATTTAGCATACTACTGATTTTATTATTTAATTTAATTATCAATAGCTTCAAACATCAACTTAAGTTCATAATCCTTTTCCTACAGTACTCATTTTCTTATTTCATTTTATTTACTAGCACCTCAATTATAACTTAAGTTTATAGCAACTATAATATCAAATTCTTATTTATAAAACGTAATTCCATTGAACACTTTCATTACTCAAGTTTACTTGCATAATATTCCATCACATATTCTATTTAACATTACAACTTGTAATATTTTGGTAAGTTATATATATATATATATATATATATACACACACGTTTTTAAGAATGCAACTGAAAGTTACACAAGTTTATCTTACTTATTTTAATTAACTTAATGTTCAATAGTTATCATTTCTCCTTTTCAAATCCTTTTTATTTAAAATTTACAATTTTCAGATTTCTTATGTATTTCATTTATACGTAGCATTTCATTTTCTTATTGTCGATTTAGAAATTCAAATTATTTAATAGTTAAAATTTCATTTCATTACAATAATTGAAATCTCTAATTTATAGAAATTAAAGAGCAAAATGTCGGGTTCCATTTCAAATCATTTAAAAAATAATGTATATATGTATATACTTACAACTTATATCCAATCATATTTAAAATTTGAGATTTATATTTGTTTATCAAAATAAATGTGCAGCAATACTAACACAACGGTCTTCCCACTTGAAACTCGAAAATGAACGTCGATGATGCGTGCACTCATCATCGAAATTATTTTCCAACGATAGAGAGGGGAGTACAAAACTTATTTCCCTTTGAAATTCCTTTTTAAAACATTCCTTTCAAATTATAATGAAATATTTATATCAGAAATTACTTCCAAATAATACTACTATTATTTTCTAAAATATTTTGAAAGAACTTTCAAAATCCTGAAAATGAAGTTCTAAAATTCCAATTTATATCCATTTTATTTACAATCTCATTTCTCAACAATATTCATCAATTTCACTACCCAATAAACAAATATATTACAATCAAATATATCATTTGTAAAATTATTATTTTAATATATAATAGGCAAATTATTTCATTTACCTATATTTCAAAACAGATATTGTGTCGGTCTGCCCTATTATGTGTTTTGAAATCCCTATCGATGTCATAGCGTCCTATGCACTAACCAAAATTTATAAATACAAAATGGGACAAATTAACACAATATAAAATTTTATAACACTAACAAATACGCTTAGTCGTATATATACACTCAGCGACTCATTTTAGGGTATTACTATCCTATTTCTAAAGAGTCAGACCCCACAAAGCCAAGTTATCGCTAAACTAAAGCTCTGATACCAACTGTAACGACCTGTCTTTTTGGACGTTTTAAGTAGACACACATGCCTGACTCAAACCATTCAAAAGGGCAGATTGTTATGGTGTAAATAAGAAAAAGAGGAAGAAATAAAACAAATACAGAATCTCACAGCGGAATGACAAAATATAATAATCAAATAACAATTCATGAAGTTGTTTTACAAATACATTTGATTATTTTTTAAAACACAAACATCAGAGTTACATAAACATGAATAAATCGATAAAAAGATGCAGTGGAACAACATGATGCAGCGGAATGAATATAATAGATAATAATAGTACAGTCTTCGTCTTCGTCCTCTAGAAATAACGTCTTCAACCTTGAAATGCTCAGGCTGACCCGAGCAAATTGAAAAGACAAAATACGTGAGTTAGAACTAAAAGATCTTCTGTAAGATAAATCAACGATAATTATGAGTGTGACGACGTCAAAGATGTTTACTGGGTTTGACATCTCCTATCCGGTGTTTAGCGTGAGTGCAGTAACTTAAGAGATGTCCGGGATTCACATCTCCTAAGGATCTGTTAAACTATCTACTATATAATAAAATACGCTATTATAATATGTCTATAGTAAAGTAAAAGCATTAAAATAGCGTTAAGGCGTTACCCATATCTCTCTTAACACATTTTTATGTATTCCCGTAGTCCATACAGTACTGTAATTCCTCCGTAAACTGGAGGGCCATCAAAGGGCACTCCATAGGTATGGTACAAACCAAACTCGTAGAAGGCATGCTAGGGCATCTGAACACGGCACTCGAGGCAATGCCAGGGTAGATATACCAATTGCATTTCCGGACTAGTGGTAACGCATAGAAGCTACTACCGCCCACCTTGGAACACACTCCTAAATCAAAAATCAAGGGTGGCCACCAAAACAAATCACAAAGTTAGAATGTAGCATCGAAGAAATGTGTCCGATCGGTGGAATGACCTCACTTGGCTTGGTATAGCTCCTGCTCAGTCATATCTAAGCTGACTCACGGGAGCCAGGGTCACGTCATACCTCATACAGAAATCATTCATCAAACCATCCTACTTCATTTTTGAAATCTCCACCACACACACAGTTGTTAAAGTGGTTTTTGGTATTGGCAGAGAGTATGACAATATCCGATCCGGTCATTTTAACAACCAATCGCTTATTACACACCACGGATTCTTTTAAATTTTCAAAACCATTTCATAATTGATATCCAAATATCATATTCAATTCAAACCATATGACTTTCGAAATTATAATCACTTTCGAAATCATATTCACCTTTGAAATCATGTTTGAAGTTATATTTCCTTTCAAAAGTCATATGTCAATAATAAGTTTAACTCTCATTTCAAAATTATCATATTATATAAAACATTTTGTTTAAATCCTAGCTTTGGTTATAACGTCATTTAACCATATCCACTTTAAAATCGAGGATTTTAATATAAACACGTCTACTTTACTTAAATTGAAATTTAGAAAAATAGTATAGATAATTATAAATAGTTTAACTAGGTTAAAATTAAATTTTAGGATAGCTAGAATACTATACAATATTTTTAAATTAGTACAAAAATAGTTTTTAAATTGATTTAAGATAGTTAAATAGATTTAAAATTGATTAAATATAATTAAAATAGAATAATAGCTTTAAAATGGATTAATTAGATTTAAAATAAATTAAACGGTTTAATTAGTTTAAATGAATTAAATTGGTTAAGATAGGTTAAATAATTTATATAGTCAATATAGATTGAAATCTTAATAATTAAAATTTTAAAATAATATATTTTTAAACAGTTTATAATAAAATATGGATTTGGAATTTATGTCTATTTAACTATTTATTTTATTTCAGCATATCTGGACCATTTAAATTTCTAATCCAAACCATTTCAACAACTCAATTCCAATAAATTTCAATTATATTTCCGAAATCGATTTTAAAATATCAATTTAATTCCTTTAAGTGATTTCTTTAAACCAATTCCAATTTCCAACATAAACATGAATTTCGATAATAATTCAGTTTTTATAAAACAAATTTATTTCCATATATCATTCAATTAAATTCAAAAAATTAAGGATTAAAAATCATTTAATTTAACTAATCCGGTGTCTGTATATAATTCTCTACCCTATGGTCAAGCGATACTGATATTTTTCATTTCAAGCCGCAATTATTTATATTTACGGATATATATCAGTTCAATCTGCAATCCCGATTTAATATTAAAATCCATACAATCGCTCGAGTCTATCATTTCAACCCATAATGATTTTTCCCTAATCTACAGATTGTTCGGGTATATATAATTTCAACCGACAGTGATTTTCCTAATAATACTAATGGAATTGCAGAGTGACAACAATATATAAATCAAAATAACATCCAATCATCCAATATCAACTATCAAACAGCCATCATTATTATCATCCAATTCAACCAATAAATTTCAATAAATAACTATTATCATTTGCAGGTAATTAACTAGCAATTTAAATTCAATAATAAATTTAATGGCAGTTTAATTCAAAATAAATTGAAATTAACTGGAATTGCAAATTTAAATTACCAAATAGCTGTAAATAAATTTCTAATCATACTATAAATTTAATTTAACAAATATAAGAAATTTTAGAAGTTGTGAGTGGGTCAAATCACTCACCTTCAATTTTAAATCGAATAAAAATCCAAATTAGGGACCAAATTCAAAAGGCCTCCAAATTCGTCAAAACTAGTGTCAAACTGTCTAGAATTTCGATACGATCCTGTCAAAACAAACCGCATTCAAATTCAAGGTCATATGTAAAAGTTATGTAGGTTAGAACATTAAATGGTTTAAATTATAAAATATATAAACAAATAAAAAAAACATTGCCCAATGCCACGTCGTCGTTCTACCCCGGGGAACCCTATCTCATGTGAAAAAAAAGTTCGAACCCTGAACACGCTCCGCCATTGAGAAGCCTACTCACGCCCCAGCCACTCCGTCCCATCGCGCCAACACCGGCGAGCCACCGTCCACGCTAGAAGCTCGGCGCCTCCCCCTCTACGCCTCACGAAAGCCACCAGAGACGCACAGTGGCAACAGCCGCAACGAGATTTAAACCCTACTCGAATTATTGGGGACGATCAAGCCGTCGAAGCAATGAACAAGGCACGCCGACGAACTCCCCTCTTTCCTCTATACAGAACCGTGTCCTCAAATTAACGATCCATCGTCGTTGATCAAACCAAAATGAATGGCCAAGAATTAACACCCAATTTCTAGACAAACAGTGATTCGTTGACAAAACTGAATTGCAGATCTAAGATGCGCTCGTTGAGAGCTTCGAAATGGTATATAAATTGATAGGGTTTGGAGGAGTTTAATTTTGGATTTGATTTTGTTTTGCAATTGAATTTGGAATTGGTTTTGGTTTGTCTACCATTGGAAAGAGAGGAGTAGATGGAATTGCACGTATAGACAAATGGAAATGAGAAACAACTAGGGTTTATAACAGGCTATTTATAGGTAGATCAGAAAATAGAAAGAACGGATAAAATTTGATTTGGATTTTTGAACGATAAACGACCCTAAAAGCCCGTTTCGTTTCCGAAATGAAAATGAGCCATCTCATATATCAAAATAGATGTTTTCAATAATTTTAAACTCAATGGAACAAGTTTCAAGTCCAAATTTCATCGTATGAAGATGTTAGCTTAAAATCAGTTTATTTCAAATTGATTTCAATTAAATTAATTTCTATGCCTTTCGAGTCCGTATGATCGAACGACAAGTCTGATCGCTACGAAACTTGAAATCCTACAATAATTCACATTTACGGATCTGATGAAACTGGTTTCGTTGAAATTCGAGATAGTGGCCAAAATGGCTATTTTCATGTTATTAAATAAATTAATATTAAATTAATTAAATGTAACGTCTGCGGATTTTCGTTCTTCGAAAATTCGACATCGACACTCACTTTATCGACTGCCGAGAAATCGAAGGCCAAAAACCGAGATGTTATGGGTTTAAAAAGAAAAGAAAAGAAAGAAGAGAGAAAAAGAAAAATAGAGGGAAAAGAAGATAGACAATTTTTAGAAAACAGAGAATTAGAAAAACAGAAGATAGAAAAATTTAAAAATAGAACGGGAAGAAAGAACAACAGAACAACATCAGAATCTCACAATTCGCAGCGGAACAACATATAATAATAAATGAATAATCTTTAAACAAAGAACTATATCAGTTATTACATCACATTATATTACATTACATCAAATCATCAGAGTGTATAACAACATACATCAACAAACAATGCAGCGGAAAAAGAAATACTACATAAACTAGTAATACGCCATGCCATCCAGCTTGCCTCCAGCAACTCCAGAACATCCAGAATATCCTGATAAACCTAACTCTTAACTGCCCGTGTGGAAATTGGTGGGCACCCAGAGTTTAGGAAGGAAAACAATAAACTCCAAGTCAGTCATTTGACTGGTGTGAGAACTCAAAACAGTTTATTTATCTTTAAAATCAAAATAGAGGAATATTTTTAATCAATTCGCAATGCTTTTAAAAATGAGACTACCATAAGGCCTCCCGCACACACACACATGCAAACGCAGAATCGGAGGAGATTTCTCCTTATGATAGTCAAAGATGCTTGATACGCATTTAAAATAACATTTGATATTATTATTAGTGCATAATGTATAACAAATTCATTTCGAAAGTAGAATATAAATCTTAGCCAACATACGACCATTATCGTATGCCTACTATAGCTACTATCCAAACAGTGGTGACCACCATAAGTGAATAGCAGGTTCTACAACTAATACCGTACAAGTTTCGTATTGGGAATTGGATTTCCAACGAATGGTCAGGCTAAGGAACTTCCTACTGTCACATGGGATCGCCTCTGGCTGGACGTCCCGAGAACTTAACCAGCTCTCTGCCAACACAAGGCCGGGTTACCTTTATCACTAGGTAACTACTACACGAATATGGCATCCCCCGGTCCCATCGGACCTTTAACCGAGCGCTCGTCACCAACAACACCACACAGAAATAAATATAGTGTATCAACATGAGTAAGTATCTGGGCTCCATACCATGATACCACCCTTTCCAGAAGGAAATGCACATACCCTAAAGGGAGCTACCCCTCATAACCTTGCCGCATCATTCCTGTTTTGACCATTACCGGGATGTGAGGCTCGACGAATTCACGTCCACAAAAACATACTTTATACAAAAGCTATGCTTTGGGTCAACAAATGATCAACACAATGATCACTAAGATAGACGATCAAATAAATGATCCTATCACAAATAATCAACACAATGATCATTTCAGCATCACTCAGCATGTCACATTACCAAAATGGGATATATCGCTGATAACTTCAACTATATAACCTTTGAGCACATACGTCTCAAAGAAGGGTGTTAAGCAAAGAATAAATTCTCCGCCACCAACAGAAATATATTTGAAAGAAATCGGCTTTATATCTCAAATTGTAATGTCAGACATACAATCCATACAAGTTTGTTCCGGGCTCGAACAAAACCGAAGGCACTTACAAAGAAGTCCTTGCAATCCGGATATTCACAATCCTGATCGGATTTCCCATCACTTAGGGAGTCTCTATACCGTTGCAACTCAGTGCAGAGACAATCGATAGGTCATCCTATCGCTTTCGCAAATACCGGGTCTTCAACACCGATCTTCAATGCAATTCACAACGACGTATCACATATTCGGAATGGGTTATACGACCCCATGGTCCTTTCCCGGTTAACCCGAATAGTGAGCGCTTATTCAAAAAAATAAGTGTGCATTCAAATTCAATCAATTCACATCAAATACCCATTCAAAGGGAAATATTGATAGTCGGTTATTGAACTATCACTGGACATGCACACATCACCAGATTCCAAATAATTTTCCAAATTATTTATTTTCCAAAATATCTTTATAAGATATATAATTTCAACACTTCAAAAATAAATCAATATTTATTTTTAACAAGTTTCACTTTCACATATAAATTCCTTAGTGAATTTATATTCCAAAATATTCATGCATATACGATTTCAATAATTCATTTCAATTTATCTTCAGAAAAAGATAAATTCTAATTATTCACTTCATATTGGAAAACATTTCCATTCGGAAATCATTTACTATAACAATAGTGTTATAGTCCACCATTTCCTTTTATTCCTCGAAAACGTCTATTTCAACAATAAATGTTGAAATCTATGGTTTCGAATCTCAACACATTTTAAAACATCGTTAGATAGTTTTAATTCAATTTAAACATCTCCTTCAAAACAATTTCTTTAACATATCATTCACTATTTAAAAACGTGAATATACTTCTTTAACAAATTCCATCCTTTTATTCAATTTAATTCAAAGGATTATTCACTGTCTAAAACGTGAATATAACTCCATTTATAAGTTATAACAATTAACTTATCAAAATAAGTCGTTTGTGAATTTATAAAGCAACGTTTATAAATTCCATTTTTATTTAATTATAAAAACTTCCTTGTTATAAATCTCATTTATTAACTTATTTCAGTTTATAACTCACTTATAAACTAGATGTTTATATTATAAGTTAAATACTTATAAAACGATTATTTTTATAAAATCGTTCTTTAAACTTCATAATTATAAATCTTATAACTTATAAGATTCATTTATTTAACCAAATCTATTCTTCAATTAACTTCACAAATTTATAAATCTTACTATTTATAAATTTCATTTATAACTTCACAGTTTATAATTCTATAAATTTCATTCATTTATGAAATTCATTTTCACTACATTCAAACACTTATAAAAACTCGTTTTATAATGTCTATATTTCAATTTATAAATATCCATTTATAAATCTCTTAATATAAATCAGTTTATATTATTATTCTAAAACGTCTTTAAATTCCTTTATAATTTCATCATTTCGATTTATAAAATAATCAAATTTTATAAATCCTATATTTAAACTTTTATCATATATTCAAAAATCCAATCTAAATTATTTTATAAAATCATTAGTTCATCATATTTCTCAAAAATCGACTTTTAATCGTATTTCTAAAAATCAGCTTTTTAACTATATTTCACAAAAACCATAATTTTTATAACTTTAAAAATTATAACGTTTATTTATTTATAATGGATCAATTCCAAAAATAAAGTATATTTTCAAAATCACTTTAAAATCATTTTAAAATCCCAAAATCTGGGTCCAATGATGCTACACACCAAATAGTCAATCACGACTAACAACGATATCATATATCGATATGATAATCAATCAAATATCAAAATATCTGAAATTAAATAAATACTGTTGAGGAATCCAGTTGGATCCCTCCAACCTGTTTCCTGCATCCAAAAACATTAGCACAATACCAATTTCGCTCCAGTACGAAATTATCGCGGTATATGTTCTTAATAAATATTATCCGCTTAATAACGGCGTAATAGGGTCTCATCCGCTAAACAAAAAATGCGGGAAATCAACAACTGCAATATATACATATGCCAATATATATATATTGATATTATATATAATACCAATTTCACTGTTTATGAAATATTCGCGGTATATGTTTATATTAAATAACATCCGCTTACTAACGGCGAATAATGTCTATTTTAACAATCAATAATTTACAGTCATCATTCAAACATGCATTCAAATATTTTAAATCTAACTATTTAAAATAAAATCGAAATCTATTCGATTGAGTGAGAAATTCTCACCTTGGTTTTATTTTCGGTTTCGGCGTTCGTTTCGAATAAAATTAAACGAACGTTTAATTTTACCCGAAATTCAAACGAGCTCCAATCGACTCCAAATTGGCTTCATTGCGAAGAGCACGACGATACGATTCCAACGCAAAAAACCTCGTCCGATTCCGACCTCGCAGCAAAATGATATCATATTTTAAAGTTTGAACGATTTATAATATAATAAAATCTACATCTCCTTTTATAATTTTAACCTTTTACATCACAGCCCTTGATTTCAAACTCCGGCAATCCAGGCCGCAACTTGCAATCCCCCTTCTCCTTTCACGCGCACGTAACTCCTCACCAGGAACAAAACACGCACCAAGAACCCATCAAGGCCGTTTCTAGGGTTTAGAAACGCCACCACCACGAACACCGATAACTCGATCGGAGACTACCATACTCTTGCTCGTCACAAACTCCACCACCACCAGGGATGCGGTCGAACTCGGCCCCCTTAGGCACCCTGAAAAACGTGCGCAACCGAGTAGCTTTAAGCACGAATTCCCATCAATCCGCAGCTCCGTTCTCCATCTCGACCGTTGGATTCGATGTGTTCGATGAGATCTACGATTTTCCAGTTGAAAGTTTAAGCTAATAGCTGATGGATTTGGTGGAATCGAAGGAGGAAGGAACGACATTTTCTGGCCATTAATGTTGAAGTGGCGGCTGTAACATAGAATTAGGGTTTTGAATGTTATTTTTTTTAGTTTGTGAATGGTGCTATTTATAAGAACGAGCAAGCGTAAACACTATTCATCCCGGGAATTCCGAACTCCGATTTAGACGCCGTAACCAGCGTACCTAGGGTTTACCCCGCGTTCCGGACACAATGGAACAGGTTTCGGAAGCTAATTCGGAAGTATGTGCGAGTTATGGCTGAAAACGTTCAATTTAAATTAAACCGATTTAAGTCGATTTCTAGGCGTTTTAATTTGTACCGGACAAACGGTAAATCCAAATGACTTGAAATTTGAAACCTTACAATAATATCACATTACGGATCCGATGAAACTGGTTTCGTCGAAATCCGAGACTTTTTGAAAAATGGCTATTTTGACTCGCCAAATTTAAATTAAAAATAAATCGATGCGTTTCGAGCTGCCACGATCAAACGATAGCTCCGATTGACACGAAATTTGAAATCCGGTAATAACTAACTATTACGGATCCAATGAAACTGGTTTCGTTCAATTCTGAGACTGTTCAAAAATTGACTATTTTACAGTCGATTATTAAATATTAAAATATTCAATTTTCACAGATTAACTTTTAATTCGATTTTAAAAGTTCTAAAATATCATTCTAACTTCAATATGATAAAATAAAATTTTACAAATCATTTTCAATCATATTTAACTCTATTTTCAATTATTTCCATAATTTAACGTATTAAATTATTGATTTAATTATCTAATTAAATCCAAAAATTCAAATAAAAATTTATTTGACTTATAAATTCACTTATTAATATTTAAAATTAATAAAATATTCAAATTTAAATTTATAAAAATTCTGGGTCGTTACAATCTTTCCCCCTTAAAAGAATTTCGTCCTCGAAATTACAAGTAAGAAAGGTTACAGAATTTATTAACTTTCCAAAATTTATAATTAAACTTCTTTCAATCTTTACTAAGTTTCAAATCATACTTAGTTATCTTTTCAAAAACAAACTATATCATTTAACTTTCAATTCCAAACCAAAGCTTAAGTTTTCCAAAATTTTTCCAATTTTCTCAAAAATTTTCTAACGCCTTAAATTTCCGGAAAAATTCGCCATGTCTCCTTTGCGCGGCTCGATCCGAAAAAAAAATGACAGTATATATATCACAAATATACATCTCATCAAGTAATGAGGCATCCCGAAGGGAAAAAAGTGTAAAAGTGCGATATTTAATCCGAGATATGTACCTTATATTTTATTAGCAAGCATATACGGCTAATATAACGCTAAAGCGAACTCCAAATGCGAAGCAAACGCGATCCGCACCTACTAAACTCAACAAACAACATGAGAATCATGTATATAAACAATAATCTCAATATACAACATATAGTAACATAATAACTATATATGTCACTTAGCAAATGCAACTAAACAACAAATGCAATATATATTCAACCATCAACCAATTACCATCCAACTAACATTCATAACCAATAATATTCATTTATATACAATGAAATAGGTTTTCACTTTAAATCACATTTGATTTATTCACATTGGATTTTATCAACATTCATTCTCATTTCAATTAGTTAACATTTACTAATTAAATCCAATTAACATTAAATTCTATTCAAATTTATTTACTTCTAATTTGAATTCAATTACATAGCTTCCAATTTCATTAACACTTAATGAATTACATATAATCAACTACAATCATATAACAACCAACGTATATTAATTTCAACCAAATTCCTTTGCTTTAAATTGATTTTCATTCAATTTTATTCAACTTCTAATAACATTAGATTTTAAATGAATTAACACTTTCATTAATTATTCTTTATCAACTTAAATTTTACATTCAATTGATTAAACATTCAAGCCATTAATTCAATTCAATTACTAAAGTTGAATTTCATTCATATACTCAAGTTCACATTTCTTATTCACAACTCATATTCATAAATATATTCATATAGTTTCACTTCTCATATATATAAGTTTATTTCACAATTGTAATTCACTTTAATTATAACTCAATTCTTATAATTCTTTTGCTTATACAATTATTCTTTTATTTAGATTATCCAAACAACCTAACAATCAACTTATATACACTTTGATAATTCTGAAAAATTATTCCTTTATATATAAAATATAATCAAGGTAAAATCATTTCATTTACCCAATTAAAACAATACTGTGCCGAATTGTTCTATTCAAGTGTTTAGAAACCCCTTCGGCATAGTCTTGCGGACCACGCTGACGAAAGTTCATATGCCACTCAATAAACCAATCATCACAATATAAAACAATTTTTATATTCACTAACAAATACGCTCTCATAGCTATTATTACACTCAAACTCATTCTAGAGTACTGCTGACTCTATCTCTAATGAATTATACCCTACAGAACCATGGTTGTCGCTTAACCATCAGAGCTCTGATACCAAATGTAACGTCTGCGGATTTTCGTTCTTCGAAAATTCGACATCGACACTCACTTTATCGACTGCCGAGAAATCGAAGGCCAAAAACCGAGATGTTATGGGTTTAAAAAGAAAAGAAAAGAAAGAAGAGAGAAAAAGAAAAATAGAGGGAAAAGAAGATAGACAATTTTTAGAAAACAGAGAATTAGAAAAACAGAAGATAGAAAAATTTAAAAATAGAACGGGAAGAAAGAACAACAGAACAACATCAGAATCTCACAATTCGCAGCGGAACAACATATAATAATAAATGAATAATCTTTAAACAAAGAACTATATCAGTTATTACATCACATTATATTACATTACATCAAATCATCAGAGTGTATAACAACATACATCAACAAACAATGCAGCGGAAAAAGAAATACTACATAAACTAGTAATACGCCATGCCATCCAGCTTGCCTCCAGCAACTCCAGAACATCCAGAATATCCTGATAAACCTAACTCTTAACTGCCCGTGTGGAAATTGGTGGGCACCCAGAGTTTAGGAAGGAAAACAATAAACTCCAAGTCAGTCATGTGACTGGTGTGAGAACTCAAAACAGTTTATTTATCTTTAAAATCAAAATAGAGGAATATTTTTAATCAATTCGCAATGCTTTTAAAAATGAGACTACCATAAGGCCTCCCGCACACACACACATGCAAACGCAGAATCGGAGGAGATTTCTCCTTATGATAGTCAAAGATGCTTGATACGCATTTAAAATAACATTTGATATTATTATTAGTGCATAATGTATAACAAATTCATTTCGAAAGTAGAATATAAATCTTAGCCAACATACGACCATTATCGTATGCCTACTATAGCTACTATCCAAACAGTGGTGACCACCATAAGTGAATAGCAGGTTCTACAACTAATACCGTACAAGTTTCGTATTGGGAATTGGATTTCCAACGAATGGTCAGGCTAAGGAACTTCCTACTGTCACATGGGATCGCCTCTGGCTGGACGTCCCGAGAACTTAACCAGCTCTCTGCCAACACAAGGCCGGGTTACCTTTATCACTAGGTAACTACTACACGAATATGGCATCCCCCGGTCCCATCGGACCTTTAACCGAGCGCTCGTCACCAACAACACCACACAGAAATAAATATAGTGTATCAACATGAGTAAGTATCTGGGCTCCATACCATGATACCACCCTTTCCAGAAGGAAATGCACATACCCTAAAGGGAGCTACCCCTCATAACCTTGCCGCATCATTCCTGTTTTGACCATTACCGGGATGTGAGGCTCGACGAATTCACGTCCACAAAAACATACTTTATACAAAAGCTATGCTTTGGGTCAACAAATGATCAACACAATGATCACTAAGATAGACGATCAAATAAATGATCCTATCACAAATAATCAACACAATGATCATTTCAGCATCACTCAGCATGTCACATTACCAAAATGGGATATATCGCTGATAACTTCAACTATATAACCTTTGAGCACATACGTCTCAAAGAAGGGTGTTAAGCAAAGAATAAATTCTCCGCCACCAACAGAAATATATTTGAAAGAAATCGGCTTTATATCTCAAATTGTAATGTCAGACATACAATCCATACAAGTTTGTTCCGGGCTCGAACAAAACCGAAGGCACTTACAAAGAAGTCCTTGCAATCCGGATATTCACAATCCTGATCGGATTTCCCATCACTTAGGGAGTCTCTATACCGTTGCAACTCAGTGCAGAGACAATCGATAGGTCATCCTATCGCTTTCGCAAATACCGGGTCTTCAACACCGATCTTCAATGCAATTCACAACGACGTATCACATATTCGGAATGGGTTATACGACCCCATGGTCCTTTCCCGGTTAACCCGAATAGTGAGCGCTTATTCAAAAAAATAAGTGTGCATTCAAATTCAATCAATTCACATCAAATACCCATTCAAAGGGAAATATTGATAGTCGGTTATTGAACTATCACTGGACATGCACACATCACCAGATTCCAAATAATTTTCCAAATTATTTATTTTCCAAAATATCTTTATAAGATATATAATTTCAACACTTCAAAAATAAATCAATATTTATTTTTAACAAGTTTCACTTTCACATATAAATTCCTTAGTGAATTTATATTCCAAAATATTCATGCATATACGATTTCAATAATTCATTTCAATTTATCTTCAGAAAAAGATAAATTCTAATTATTCACTTCATATTGGAAAACATTTCCATTCGGAAATCATTTACTATAACAATAGTGTTATAGTCCACCATTTCCTTTTATTCCTCGAAAACGTCTATTTCAACAATAAATGTTGAAATCTATGGTTTCGAATCTCAACACATTTTAAAACATCATTAGATAGTTTTAATTCAATTTAAACATCTCCTTCAAAACAATTTCTTTAACATATCATTCACTATTTAAAAACGTGAATATACTTCTTTAACAAATTCCATCCTTTTATTCAATTTAATTCAAAGGATTATTCACTGTCTAAAACGTGAATATAACTCCATTTATAAGTTATAACAATTAACTTATCAAAATAAGTCGTTTGTGAATTTATAAAGCAACGTTTATAAATTCCATTTTTATTTAATTATAAAAACTTCCTTGTTATAAATCTCATTTATTAACTTATTTCAGTTTATAACTCACTTATAAACTAGATGTTTATATTATAAGTTAAATACTTATAAAACGATTATTTTTATAAAATCGTTCTTTAAACTTCATAATTATAAATCTTATAACTTATAAGATTCATTTATTTAACCAAATCTATTCTTCAATTAACTTCACAAATTTATAAATCTTACTATTTATAAATTTCATTTATAACTTCACAGTTTATAATTCTATAAATTTCATTCATTTATGAAATTCATTTTCACTACATTCAAACACTTATAAAAACTCGTTTTATAATGTCTATATTTCAATTTATAAATATCCATTTATAAATCTCTTAATATAAATCAGTTTATATTATTATTCTAAAACGTCTTTAAATTCCTTTATAATTTCATCATTTCGATTTATAAAATAATCAAATTTTATAAATCCTATATTTAAACTTTTATCATATATTCAAAAATCCAATCTAAATTATTTTATAAAATCATTAGTTCATATTTCTCAAAAATCGACTTTTAATCGTATTTCTAAAAATCAGCTTTTTAACTATATTTCACAAAAACCATAATTTTTATAACTTTAAAAATTATAACGTTTATTTATTTATAATGGATCAATTCCAAAAATAAAGTATATTTTCAAAATCACTTTAAAATCATTTTAAAATCCCAAAATCTGGGTCCAATGATGCTACACACCAAATAGTCAATCACGACTAACAACGATATCATATATCGATATGATAATCAATCAAATATCAAAATATCTGAAATTAAATAAATACTATTGAGGAATCCAGTTGGATCCCTCCAACCTGTTTCCTGCATCCAAAAACATTAGCACAATACCAATTTCGCTCCAGTACGAAATTATCGCGGTATATGTTCTTAATAAATATTATCCGCTTAATAACGGCGTAATAGGGTCTCATCCGCTAAACAAAAAATGCGGGAAATCAACAACTGCAATATATACATATGCCAATATATATATATTGATATTATATATAATACCAATTTCACTGTTTATGAAATATTCGCGGTATATGTTTATATTAAATAACATCCGCTTACTAACGGCGAATAATGTCTATTTTAACAATCAATAATTTACAGTCATCATTCAAACATGCATTCAAATATTTTAAATCTAACTATTTAAAATAAAATCGAAATCTATTCGATTGAGTGAGAAATTCTCACCTTGGTTTTATTTTCGGTTTCGGCGTTCGTTTCGAATAAAATTAAACGAACGTTTAATTTTACCCGAAATTCAAACGAGCTCCAATCGACTCCAAATTGGCTTCATTGCGAAGAGCACGACGATACGATTCCAACGCAAAAAACCTCGTCCGATTCCGACCTCGCAGCAAAATGATATCATATTTTAAAGTTTGAACGATTTATAATATAATAAAATCTACATCTCCTTTTATAATTTTAACCTTTTACATCACAGCCCTTGATTTCAAACTCCAGCAATCCAGGCCGCAACTTGCAATCCCCCTTCTCCTTTCACGCGCACGTAACTCCTCACCAGGAACAAAACACGCACCAAGAACCCATCAAGGCCGTTTCTAGGGTTTAGAAACGCCACCACCACGAACACCGATAACTCGATCGGAGACTACCATACTCTTGCTCGTCACAAACTCCACCACCACCAGGGATGCGGTCGAACTCGGCCCCCTTAGGCACCCTGAAAAACGTGCGCAACCGAGTAGCTTTAAGCACGAATTCCCATCAATCCGCAGCTCCGTTCTCCATCTCGACCGTTGGATTCGATGTGTTCGATGAGATCTACGATTTTCCAGTTGAAAGTTTAAGCTAATAGCTGATGGATTTGGTGGAATCGAAGGAGGAAGGAACGACATTTTCTGGCCATTAATGTTGAAGTGGCGGCTGTAACATAGAATTAGGGTTTTGAATGTTATTTTTTTTTAGTTTGTGAATGGTGCTATTTATAAGAACGAGCAAGCGTAAACACTATTCATCCCGGGAATTCCGAACTCCGATCTAGACGCCGTAACCAGCGTACCTAGGGTTTACCCCGCGTTCCGGACACAATGGAACAGGTTTCGGAAGCTAATTCGGAAGTATGTGCGAGTTATGGCTGAAAACGTTCAATTTAAATTAAACCGATTTAAGTCGATTTCTAGGCGTTTTAATTTGTACCGGACAAACGGTAAATCCAAATGACTTGAAATTTGAAACCTTACAATAATATCACATTACGGATCCGATGAAACTGGTTTCGTCGAAATCCGAGACTTTTTGAAAAATGGCTATTTTGACTCGCCAAATTTAAATTAAAAATAAATCGATGCGTTTCGAGCTGCCACGATCAAACGATAGCTCCGATTGACACGAAATTTGAAATCCGGTAATAACTAACTATTACGGATCCAATGAAACTGGTTTCGTTCAATTCTGAGACTGTTCAAAAATTGACTATTTTACAGTCGATTATTAAATATTAAAATATTCAATTTTCACAGATTAACTTTTAATTCGATTTTAAAAGTTCTAAAATATCATTCTAACTTCAATATGATAAAATAAAATTTTACAAATCATTTTCAATCATATTTAACTCTATTTTCAATTATTTCCATAATTTAACGTATTAAATTATTGATTTAATTATCTAATTAAATCCAAAAATTCAAATAAAAATTTATTTGACTTATAAATTCACTTATTAATATTTAAAATTAATAAAATATTCAAATTTAAATTTATAAAAATTCTGGGTCGTTACATTAAATTACTTTTTTCAATTCAAATTTAATTATTTACAATTTCTATCATTTTAGATTACTTAGTAATTTATAACCCTTTAAAATAAATTTCCACATCAATTTATTATTGAATATTTCACCAATTTCAATATTTAATTTCAATTTCAATAAATTCAGAAATTTTAAACTTTAAATTTCCAAAAATCTATTTATTTTGATTTCCATCTTGTTATTCAATCAATTATCATCTTACGGGTAAAATTAATATTGGTTTATATTTTAGTATACCAATGTTCTCCAATTTGATCTTAGTTCCCAATAATGTAATATTTAAATATTTAATTGCAATTAATCTAGTTATTATAATTTATCCAACAAATTGATAAATCTATATTTCCATTCTTTTCATTCAACCAATTGTCATATTATGAATAAAATTAACATTATTTCTAATTATTACCTTAATTTACATTAACGAAATATTTAATTAGATTTATTGCAATTGATTTCCAATTTAATTTAATAGCCTAAATAAATGGTAACATATAATAATTATCACCATCGACTTTTAATCACATTTAGGTTTGTTATTCACAACAAATGTTACAATTGCTTTCATAACACTAATTTTTAGTAAATTACCATTAACTATGCTATTTAGTTAATTAATTCAATATTTACATTTGGTTTCTTATATTCAATTTATTACCAAGTATAACCTTTGCGTTATTTCGATTGATTGGAATTTCTTTCATGTTGTTAATGATTAACTTTAATTAACGTTTTTACCTTTCATTTTAGTTATTATTTCATTAATATATCACAAATTTTTATTTCTTCCAACATTAAATCCTAAAATCTTCTTAAATTAACTATTTTTAATTATCGAAAATTACGGGCTGTTACAGCCACGGCCCGCAAATCCACAACACCCATTCACATTGTAAGCCAATACTCCAACCACCTTTAATTCTTCCCCGAACCACTGCAACCTGCGACTAGTGCAAACGTAATCTACAAGAATTCATTTTATTTTTCTTCTGATTTTTCTTGTAGCTTGCATCCAGCCAATCGCATCGTAAGAGTTTTTCTTTTAGTTCGCGATTGTGGATTTCCTGATTACACATTTAATTTCTTTTGTTTGTTTTTGATTTTCGATTGCATTGGTTTCGTTTTGAACAGAAGAGAGTAAGGTGTTTGATTTCTAAAGCTAGGTATTCGGCGTGTTTGCATATTTGGGTTTTGAGTGGCCGCGCATTACTTTGGGCTAGGCTGAGTTATTTAGTTAAACAAAAAAAACTGCTATTTAGGATGAGTTAGTTTGTTCTAAAGTTTTCCTTTTGCCTTTTTTTAATTCAAAAAAACAAGTTTCATTTGTTTTGTTTTGTTTTGACTTGTTTCAATTCTGCCTTGATCAAAAAATGTTTTAGTTTGTTTTCATTTGTCTTATTTTCATTTGTTTTGTTTCCACTTGTTCTATTTTTTATTTAAGTTCCATTCTTATTTTAAAAAAAAAACTTTTGTGTGTATATATTTATATATCTTGTTTTTAATTTTCAAGTTGCAGGAAATAGGTGGCAGAAATGCTTGCTAAAAATAACCGCCTTTGCTTGCTTTTAAAAAAAAGAAAAAAAACCGCCGCTAAAAATTTTTTGCTAATAATTCTGCACGCTCTGGTGTCGTGCCCTTTTACCTTGTTTTTATTTAAATTACATTGTTGGTCGCTTGCATTTGCATTTATATAATAGAATTTCAAAATCCAAAAACAAAAACAAACTTCATTTTAGTTGCATTGTAAATTTACGTTTAATTTTTGTTTTGCATCCATCTCATCTTGTTTTATTTTCTAAGGGCAACACCAAAATTCACATAAGTTGAGGGATTTCATCACCCTATCCTTAGTCCACAAATCGTGTTTCATCGTAGAATTTGACTAATAATAAAGGTTAGACATTCGACTTAAGGGTGTC
This sequence comes from Allium cepa, assembly GCA_030765085.1. Classification (NCBI taxonomy): domain Eukaryota; kingdom Viridiplantae; phylum Streptophyta; class Magnoliopsida; order Asparagales; family Amaryllidaceae; genus Allium; species Allium cepa. The sequence continues at coordinate 313,710,773 of CM060932.1, read as the reverse complement.
ATGAGCTCATCTTGGGCTTAATTGTATCTTCACAATTATTTTCTTTGAACAATTTTATTTCTTGGTGTCTAGGTTATGGCAGACTAATAACCAACTATAAATATTACGATGATTCATAAATATTACAGCGGTTGTTCCTCTGAACGGACTTAAACCTTCGGTTGCATTGCTACGGTGATTCATGGTGCACCGATAACTCTTGCCCATTACCTGGCCGAGAAATATTTTTGTTGATTTAAGGCAAAATGTCATTATACAACTTTGGGTTAGGAGCTACTAAGGACAGAAAATTATAATTAAGTCCTTTGCATTCATTTAGTTGCATTAGATCATGCATATTTAAAAAAAAATCAAAAATCCAAAAAGAAGTGTAAATTTTACTTTACTTAGTTTTAAACCCAAAATAAGTTCTTTTCCTTTCCTTTGAAAATTTTCCATCAAAAATAAAAATCCAAAAAATCCATAAAATCTTTTCAAAAAGGAAAAATAATTTAAAATTCAAAAATAAAAAATCAAATTCCCATTTTGTATAAAAAAACAAAAAAAATTTCTTTTTGGTAAATATTTGAAAATTTGAAAATTAAAATAAAAATTTTACAAAAACAAAAACATATAAAAATTTGAAAAGCCAGAAAAAACAAAAATCAGACTTTTTTTTTTTGAAAAATAAATTTCACCTAGTAAATAATTTCCTTTCTTCTAAAAAAAATTCGCTTCGTTTTTCTAATCTTCTTTTATTCTCTAAACTCGATTCTAGCTTCTTTCTCTTCTAAACTTTCACTTGTGCACGAGTACTTAGATTCATGACACAACAAAAAAATCATTGGACTCGTAACTCAACAACTTAACATTTAACTCGAACAGACGATCCTCCCGAAATGGAGAACGAGAATGCCCTCAAACTCTTATGGATAGAATCTTTCCCGATGGAGTTTCTATTCCATCTTGCATCACGTTATCCTCCCCTACGGGTAACCTTTTCAAAATTCACTCGAACCATATTGCCACGCTTCCAAAATTTGGCAATTTCGAGCACCATGACCCCTACATTTTCTTGACTAAATTCGAACAAGTTTGTGCAGCCATTAAACTCCAACAAGTTTCCGATGACGAAATCAAACTTCGATTATTCTGTTCACTCTTACGAATTGCGCTGAAAAATGGTTGTACAGCTTACCATCGAACTCAATTAAAATGTGGGAAGAATTCATAAAAGCTTTCTTAAAAAGTTCTACCCCTTGGAAAAAACGAATGGAATCTGAAACGAAATTGTAAATTTTCATCAATTCAAGGGAGAACCATTTGGAAAATATTTTGAAAGATTCAAAGAGCTTTTGATAAAATGTCCACACCACAACTTCGAAAAATGGATGATTTGCCAAATCTGATACGTTGGACTAGAAAACAGCTCATGAAGCATGCTCGAATCAATGTGCCAAGGCAACTTTCTTGCCCAACATCACGATGATGCTTGGAAATTTCTTGAAAACCTCTTCGAAAAATCATCCCAACGGGAACGTTCGAACGAAAATCAATTTACTCACGATCGAGTGCACACTCGATAGGATCTTCTTTTGCTTTGGAAGCTAAGATTGATGCAATGATTAAAAAATTTGATAACGTTTTCTCATCGAATCAAATGAACCAAGCTTCCAAAACGATGTGTTATAAATGCAACGATTCTAATTATATAGCCTATCAGTGCCCCAATTCTGTCGAACAAATCAATACTTTCAATAAAGCCAAAAATGACCCATTTTCTCCAACGTACAATACAGGTTGGAGAAATCATCCAAATTTTGCTTGGAACCAAAACAATCCTAACACGAATTCGGTTTGTCTCAATTTTCAAGCATTTCCAAATAATGCTTCGAATCCTTCCTTTCAGCCCAACCATTTTCAACCAAACTTTGTGGGTCTGTCTCATAATCAACCACAACAATCAAATTTTCAACCAAATTCTGCTCATCCTCTCCAAGATGATACACATTTAAGTTCACTTGAGAAAACTCTTAATACTTTGGCTAAAGAAACTACTCAAAGTCTTCAAACAACAATTTGCAAATTTATTAACCTCATTTATGCAAAACACAAACCAATCGGTTGCAAAACTTGAAACGCCAATGAGTCAATTAGCCACCTCTGTAAGTGAACATGAATGAGGAACATTTCCAATCCAGCCCATTCCAAATCCTAGAAATCAAAACGCATATTCAAATTAAGCCCATGTTGTTCAAGACAACAATGTCACCCAATTGAATGCTATCACAACTTTACATTTCGGTAAAAAAATTGATAATCAAGTTATTAACCCAAACGATTTACCGAAAACCTCTCTTGACACTTCAAATGAATCGGAACGGAACGTGGAGCCAAACATTGAATCAAATGTAGATAAAAATTCTTATTTTACTCGAGTAGACCCGCCTATCGAGTATCGTGTTCCATTTTCACATCGTCTCCGACCCAAGAAACACTCGGAGCAAATTGAAAAGATGTTGGAAATTTTTAAACAAGTGAAAGTTAACATCCCGCTTCTTGACAACGTTCAGCAAGTCCCTACATACGCGAAATTTCTTAAGGACTTGTGCATCCAAAAGCGACACACTCAAGTGCCCAAAAAAGTCTTCTTAGCAGCCAGTTTGAGTGAAGTCTTGTCCCAATCTATGTCCGTTAAATACGAAGATCCTAGCTGCCCTACGATTTCATGTACAATTAAAGACAAGATGATTAACAAATGTTTGATAGACTTAAGTGCCTGTGTCAATTTGATTCCATAGTCCGTGTACGAACAATTAGGCTTAGGTGACCCAAACCCACAAAGGTCACACTTCAATTCGTCGATCGTTCCATTAAGAAGCATGTGGGAGAAATCGAGGATGTGCTCATTTGAGTAGGGCAATTCATATTCTCCGTTGATTTTATCGTTCTCGAAACACAACCCATGACTAAACCTGCAAGTCAAATTCCATTGATTTTAGGCCGACCATTCTTAGCCACCACAAATGCCTTAACCAATTGTCGCAACGATTCAATGAAAATCTCTTTTGGAAACATGACTTTGGATCTCAATACTTTCAATCTTGAAAGCCAATCGAATGGACTTTGCTACCAAACTTTGGAAATTAGTGCCATTCACAGGAACTTCGAAAACAAGACACTTGACCTTGATGAACATGAAGACGAGTACGAAAAATTGTTTCATGAAATACCCAATGAGATTGAATACACTCTTCCTTTGGAATCGCTTCCAGTTAAGTTCGAATCTCAACCCAATTCTTTGATCGAGAAACTCCCAAATTTCACCTTACCTTTCGCAGCACCCATTTGCAGGGTTTTAATGGAAAGCTACCATTAGCTAGGTAATTATTAAATAAATAATCGTTAAATCGCTGATGTTAAACAAATTCATAGATTTGTAATAAAAAGTGCCAAAAAGAAAAAATATGCCACCTTTCTTAGAAGTTGAATGCCTCTTTCTTCTACAAATCTATAATCCTAAATCTCATTAAAAATCAAACTCTCTTCATCTAAATCTTCACAACTCTTTCATGGATCATGAGCTTCAGCAACCCTTCTCTCAAGCTTCAGCAACCCTTCTCTCGAGCTTTAGAGATTCCCCAGCATTCCACATGTCTAGAAGTCATCGTTCTTCATTTATCGCTCCACAACTTCAAAAATCCTTTGACGATAGTCTTGAAGGTACAATCGTTTGATTTGGAGCCTCCATATTCGGGCAATCTTACCGTTTCTCGATTTGTACATTTTTTTAATTTACAAAATGCTTTAATTTATGGTCCTGGTGAAGGTATCTATGGTTCATTTCCATGTTTATTTACCAGTACAGTCAATTTGGGCCTATATTTTATATCAGTATCGATGTCATATATTCTTCATATGATTTTTGTCCATTTTTTTGATGTCTAAGCAATGCTTTAATTTTTGGGAAGCATGTGATTTCATTATATTTTGTAAATGATAAAGTGGACATAAGTTCACAAAAATGGTTTATAGTGATTTCTTTTACTCAGATGCAAGTTCAAAATGCAGTGTTAAATATTATTTCACATTGGTAAAATAATGATGATGAAGGTCTGGCTTTCATCTTCTGAATTTACAGCAACTGTTCCAGGTAAACAAAGTTGCAAAGCCATGTTAGTTTTAACATAAATTAGATGTTGATTTATTATACAAAATTGCAAAGCCATGTTGAACTGAACTTTGGGTTGATATCAATCGTGTTGATGAGAGGAAGATAGATAACTGTATTGTTTAAATTATTTTTTTCACGATCCATGGTGAAATCTGTGAAGTAGACCAGCTTTATAAAAATCGAAATTGGAAAAGAATGAATTGAATGAAGGGTGAGGGAAGTAGGAGTCTAATATGTCAACAACGCGTGCAGGTTATTGTTGAAAAATGTGCATGTGTGTTTATATATATATAAGGCACATGAGATATGATAGGTGTGCTTGCTTGTGGGCTTTGTTTTTGTTAAAGATATTCACATTAACAATGTAATTATAAAATCCCACATGTAACGACCCATTTTTCTGTACCCTTTGAATTGACAATAAACCACACATGTCCAACTCAAATTGCATGAATAAGTAGATCATTAAGTGTAGAAAGAAAATAAGATAGAACAAAATCTCAAATGAATGAAATAATATATATCATTTCAATAATAATCTTACAGTGGAAAATTTTAAAATGCAATATCAGAGTCTAACCTAAATTCAGCCTGGACAGTTATAAAGCTCTGTCCTTACAAATGTTGAAAACAACAAAACAAATGCAATAGATGTAGCGGATAATAGAATACGTCCATACGATGATGAAGATCTCCAGCTCTACTTTGGAAACTCGAGACGTCTTCAACTAAACTTGAAACTACTCGGATCTGACCTGAGTATTAAAAATACCCGGATCAGGCTTAATAAACCAGCGTGAGATACTTGAAATTTTAAATGCATAGATCACGACGATGGTATCAAAACTTTTGAAAAGAAGGGTATCTCAGAAGACCCATACATAAATACGGATGGGTTTTTGCCTTATGATAACCAAAACACTTTTAGACCAAAATTCACTTTATTTTATTTTTAGTGACATTATTTTGAAAACACTTTTAAGAAAACTTATTCAAATAAGGTATCAATATCTAGACTAAGTCTAAGATAACATATCCGGACTAGGTCAACGGAATATACCGAAAGGGGTGGCTGAAATGTTTGCAAGTCATTACAGCTATTTTGGGAATACAATCAAAATCGTAAATCTCTTATTAGGATTGGATTTCCAACATGATAGGGAAATAGTGGAAATATTAATTTGTATCCACGGCTTACGTCCAAGACTCAGATGCAGTTATACAACAACACAAATGGCTAAAAGAGGATACAATCTACGAATAACATCTAAGGACTCCGACTTCGCGCATCCATGCCATGAGGCCCAGACGTATCTGGTACCTAGGGCTAAGAACATCTGATAACCCAAATCACTACTATCTGAAATGCGAGCATACATCTGACCACATAGATTTCCATCATAACGGGATGTGAGGCTCACGAGGCTACGATTACCTTTTATATATCACATATAAAATCTTTGAATGCCACATTGTCATTCCACATCACACGACTGATTTCTAGAAATGTATTACTTCTTGAGCTCGAATGTCTCAAGAAAGAGTGTTAAGCTAAGAGAATTTACTTTCGCTACCACCAACTGAAATAATTTTATAGAAACCACTCAAATGTGATTTAGAATACAATGTCAGAAAAACGTCCATACATGTTCGTTTTGGGACTGAACGAAACCGAAGGCACTCTACTGCTATCATTAGCAACAAGTAGTCCTTGTAATCTAAAAAAAAGCTCCACAATGAGGTGACCACTGTTATAAATAACTCTATAATAGGAGCGACCCAGAGCACGTCAACAAGCAGTCCTCACACTATGAAGATCCTCGGTCTTCAATAATCATCATCTTCAACATATCTTCACTTTCGTACGTATACATTGGTTCAAAGTGGTTTTCGAATAGGAATCATCTAAATCCATCCCTGTTCCTTCGAAACCAATTATCGATAAAAAGATGTTCAGTTCATATGTGAATATCAATCATCAATCAATTAATTCATCTTTTATTTAAATCAAATATCTTTCTTAGATATTCTTTTCAATTTATTCCATTTTCCTTTCAAGAGTATATGGAATTATTAAGCCCCATTTATCAAATTATTTGGTTTATTTAAACCTTTCTTAAATCCTGGAATAATTCCAAATTATTTTATCTTTTACTTAGGAAATTTTTTCTAAACCATTCTTTTAATCTTAATCAATGATTTCTTATATTCAAGTTATAACTTTTAATTTAGGGAAAATATTCCCAAATCATTCGTTGAATCTTAATTAAAGATTTCTTATATTCAAGTTATACTTTTAACTTAGGGAAAATATTCACAAATCATTCATTAAATCTTAATCTAAGATTTCTTTCTTAACTTCAAATCGCATTCTTGCAAATCGAAGATTTTCGTAGCAGAGCACTACTGCCACCCTAAATATGGTAAACTTCACCTCCAGGGATTAATGGAAAGTAATCCTATATCACGATGATCTTTTTCATAAATGATCATTGTCTTCAATATGTGTTATTTCGAAAATTAGTTTGAAGGGATTTTTGGATAGGAATCTCCCAAATCTGATCTCGGTTTTTCAGATAGGAACCACATAAATTCGATCTTGGTTCCTTCGTACCAATCATCGATACAAAGATGTTAAGTGGTTAATTAACATTCAAAGAATTTTTTTTATTTTCTTTTATCTTGGAAAAACTTAAATATGATCTTTTAGAGCATTCGGGCTTTCCTTTCGACCCGTTCCACCCCTCGTCTAAAAGATAAAGCGATGGCCAGGTAAGTTCAGGGCACTGGTTGCTCCATCCCTAACCTTAGTTACACATCTTGCTTTATTATTTACCTCTCACAAGCAGGAAAAATGTACTAGTCTTTTCTGCATACTCAGCTTGTTATTATATTCAATATTCCTCGCTTTTTGTTTAAGTGTTGCAAACAATTCATCTTAACCATTTATTCAATCTCTTATTTGAATTCCAAATCATCTATAAATTACTTAATTATTCTTTTAAAACTATTCACAAAAATTTTAGGAAATAATTGTTAAATTTAAACTCAGATTCAAAAGGTTATAGAATTCACAGCATAACAATGCTGCGGAAAGTGCTATATAAGCTTACTTGATTTAAACAACTTCTTAATATTTGAAAATTCATATTTTCCATTCCAAATCTATTTTAAACCATTTTAATAGATTTATCAAATTTATTTCATATTTATAATCATTTAAAAATATCATTTATAAAGAAATCCCTTTTTTGGATTCCGAACTACAAAACCGTGATGTTTTTAGAAAATTGTTTTGGACATATTTTAAAATATTCAAGATGAAATCTTGATTTTATTTCTTCTTTAGAAAAATGTGGATATAATACGCCGAAAAATTCTTTTCTCAAAGAATTCCAAACTATATTCTACTTTGTACACTCATTTAACTTTTATGGTGCGAAATCGTGAACTATCGTTACACGACGCACCTAGTTTTGACTTGTTTTTCGATTTCTTTTCAAACTTCTTGGAAACAATTTTAAGTGTTTATAAAACATTTCTAAATCATTTTAAAACTATTTCCAAAAGGTTTAATCATTCTATATACACCATTTCATTTTCAAAAGGAAAGTGATTTCCTTTATGCTTATCTAAGTGTATTAACGTGACTTGGTAAAGCAATTTAACAATCATATCAAACAATAAATATTTGATGATCAAAACATACATAAGCATCCATAGCAATTATAACACATAATCAAACATGTATATAAACAAATATAGATGTTAAATATAGTTTCTCACCTTTAACTTAACCAATTCTTTCTACCAACATTCTTATGCAACAACGCTTCACTAAATCCTCTTAACTACACCAAACCATCACGTAAACAACTTCTCCTCACTTTCTAGCGCTTGGCCATCACTTTACTTCCACTTGCTCTCAAACACAAGTCTTTTCCTTTTTTACAAGTTCGGCCACACCTTGATCCTCGCCTTCCTTCATCATTTATTCACTTCTTAGATGCTAAACCAAATTTTCATGATATTCTTAGGTCTTTGACAAAGTTTGGTGGTGTTTTGACTTTGTTTGATATGGTTTTGAAAAATTTATTAAGGAAATAGAAGAGAAGAAGCCATTAGAGGGTGGAAGAAAAGCTTGAAAGATGAAGAAGAATAAGTGAAAAAAAGTGAGAAGTGGATGCTTATTTATAGAAAAAGTTTTGGATTAAAATAATATTTTATAAAAAGACCAAAATACCCTTTACTTGCTTTTTAAGCAACCTTATTTTTTCAACACTTAACGTCACATTTCAAATCATTACTTTATGTCATTTTCACTTAAGTATTAAATAAAGAATATAATAATTATGTTTGGTTTGCTTTGATGTTTACCTTTTGCTTTGAAATGACATGTTTGTCTTTTTGTGCTTACTTTTTGTTAATTACATTCTAGAATTTCCTAAGTATGTTTAGTAAAAGTAAACTTGTTTAGTGAATTAATTAATACTTACACTATCTGAATATATGTTTCTATATAAGAAAATAAAGGTGCAACGATGTTGCGACAACTTTTAATTGACAAAACATTGATTTTGGACAAAATGTTTTATGGTCACATTTTAATGTTTTAGTTAAACTATTTGTTTATGTAAACAAAATTTAAAAATAAATTTTTATATTGCTACCAAAAAATATAAACACTTATAAATTTTTAAAAATAATTTATTAATCATCGAAACTTACTTTCCTAAAATCAACATTTTGTCATTTTTTCGATATAAGCAAATGTTACTATTTTTGTGTATACTTCTCTTTCCAAATCCTATCTAATATTATTTAAATCATATAACCTTACCTATTTTATATTTAATATTTTTAAATAGTATATTTTAAAGGGGTCAAATTCTGGGTCGTTACATCACATTAGCTCTTTCAACATTAAATTGTTGTCATTTTTATATGATTATGCTGCTTCTGCTTGCTGCATTTTTAATTACTAGGGAATTGTTGAAAAAAATACTTAATCATTGTGGCTTTTGTTAAAGATTTACTTTACCCTTTTCACATATATCCCTTGCACATAATTGAATGGTATACATTTAGCATAATTGTCCCTTTGAAAAATTATGAAATCGACATTGTGGTAAATAATTAGTTAACTCTGATAAATATGTAAAGTGCATGTTTCGTACTATAGTATACATATATCTAGCTTGAGGTTATAAAGTTAGTTTGGTAATTAGAAAATGGTTTTTAACATAAATTAGATGTTGATTTATTATGCATAAGGCCAACTTACATTCTTTTTATACAATCATTTAGTGCTAGTTTCTTACAACCTAATAAGGCATCTATACCAGTCTTAGTTCAATTTTACATCTATGCATATATGTGCACCAAAAATATTGATTTTACGCATACTTCATCAATGATATAATTGGTTTTGTAAAATTTGTACCAGTTTTATAAAAATCATACAGGTTTTATAAAAATCATACAAATTTTATTAAAAACTAAGTTTTACAAAGTTTTAACAACATTAATTAAGTTTTATAAAATTTAGCTAAATTTAACAAAGTTGATTAAGTTTTGTAAAAATTAATTAAATTTGAAAATAAACTAAATTAGCTGCAGCTCATGAAGAAAACTACAAAAGGTGAGGTAGCTCATGAAAAAAAAAACAACAGCTAGAATGTAGGCAGTGATACAAAAACAAAATATGTGGCAAGTGTGCAACAAATAATAAACAAGTATGGAGAAGTATCGGTGCCTCGTCAAGGCAGTATAGCTGGAGTTAAATTTGTGGAGGTACAGTGCAAATTTGAGGTAGTTATAGTTGTTCAGTAATCTGATACCACATGCAATAACTTTTGAAGACATCGATGTACCACAAGATGAAAACCAAATATACGAGGGTGAGAATGACTCCTCTTTTGTAGTCTTTCGATCCTACCAAACCTTTATAGAATGGAGTTTATTTCTACGTAATAAAAAGCAAGACTTTAAAAACTAAATACAAAGGAAAAACAAATAGGATGGAGAACACTACACTTTAACCAGAATCTAACTTTTACTCAGATGCAAGTTGAAAATTTTATATTTCGTTTCCAGTGAACCTGACTTTTATGTGATTTTCCAATGACAACATGGTATAATATGCAACATTTGTGCATTTTTTATGTCATATTCGGTTTCTTGTATGCAAAATCTCCTACTAATTTTCTATGTCAGAGTATATACTCAACGTAGTTCAAGGTTCCTAATGTTTATGGTGTATACTATTTTCCAATTTAAGGTCGAGTACAGAAGCTTGGGAACATAAGCCTCTCTTTCCAAGCAGGTATACGCTTAGCATTTCAATTGTTGTTCCTTTTATAAAATAAAACCAATATTTGTAAGCATATATTAACTAAAGCCATTAAAACCTATAGTTTCTTAATTCATGCTTGCCAATGAAGAACATGTGATCTAATCACATCTCCCTATCTCAGCTGCGTGATCAATCGTACTTTGGGTTTCTAGTAGGGACATGAGAAATTAGACATAAGCAGACTAAATTAGGTCTATAAAATACAACTTTATATTAGCTTGCATAAAGTTTCTGTTATGAATGCTTATTTTTTTCTATTCTTGGAAATCAGCCTGCTGTAAATATTGTGTTGTGTTGGTTAATTGAAACAAAAGCATACTTGTTTGATTATTCTTATATTATTCAAAATGTATCTTTTACGAATCCAGTGCAACATTTCAGACACAACGAATAGGAGAGATTCATCACAGCGGCCTACCCATTACGATGGACCATCATTTTCAATGGTAAATATTTATTTTTATTAGTTGGTGAAGTGTTAAAAGATGAATGCATTCAACACTTTTGAGCTTTAGTCCATATATGCTTAGTAGATACTCCCTAGAAGAAACGGGAAATCACTTGATCCAAAAGAATTATGATTAAAATATCTCACAAAGTTAGTAGAAATAGTATTATGTTTCTTTGTAGATAATCCCTAGAAGAAACACCCAAAGGAAAACTCCAGTTATAATATAAATCTAACAAAGCTAATAGACGTATTATCATGTTTCTTTTAAAAGGTTTAACATTCAATAAAAACACAAGATAAGTAAAAAAAATTAATTTTAGAGATCTTACTTTGCTTTGTCTGGTGAGACATGCTTTAGCCATTCAAGATCAATGTTTCCATGATCTCTTGCCAGCCAATCAAGAAATGCCTAAAATAATTAATCAGAAGTTTTTATTTTAGTACAAATATAAACAAGAACCAACTTTTATTACTATTATTATATTTACGAGTGTAATGGCATGCGTTTTACACGTGAATTGTTTTTCTTATAAATTGCATATGTTTAAATCAGTCAAAAAAATAATTTTTTATTTTCAAGTGATATTTTGTAAAGAAGTATTTTGAATTTGTAAATAAGGTTTAATTTTAGATCCTATTTTTAGAAGCGTTTTGAATTTTAAAGCATGTTTAGGTATTAAATCCTACTTTTAGGGGCATTTGAATTTGTAAACGAAATTTAGTATTAGATTCTATTTTTAAGTAATTAAGATTGGATAATATATAGGGGGTATTTTTGGTAGTTCACGTTGATACAAAAAAGTGTGACACCAAAGCTATTACAACTATTATTAACGAGTGGTACGGCACGCGCTTCGCACGTGATGATGACATACATTTCGCGTGTGAATGTTTTTACAAATTGTATATGTTTAATTTCATCGAAAAAATATGATTCACACAAATATTTAACAATATTTTTACGTTAAAATGATATGCAAATTAGTTTTAATTATACTTCTTAATTACAACATCTAGTTTTATGGTAGTTTGAATTTTTATTTCTATTATTAATTAATAAAGAATGAACTTATTTTTTGAGTAGTTTGAATTTTATTTCCATTATTAATTAATGAAGAATGAACTTATTTTTTTAGTAGTTTGAATTTTTATTTCTATTATTAATTAATAAAGGACGACTTTGAAAAAAATATTATTTGTTAGATCCTATTTTTAAGTGATATTAAGATTTTAATAATATCCATAGGTAGATTTTTTGAATTGGTAAAGAAAACTTATCTGTTAGATCCTATTTTTTAGTAATATTAATATTTAATAACATTTGTAGAGGGGCGTTTTTGGTAGTTCACGTTTACACAAAAATGTGTGACACCAAAGGTATTACAACTATTATTAAAGATGATTTGTTATCAACTATTATTGTAGATCATCCACCTCATATCTTGATTCTCTATTATCATATTTATTTGTTATCACTATTTTGTAAACCATCCGCCTCATACCTTAATTCTTTTTATGAGAAAATTATGCTTCCCAAAGCCGTGGATAGCCTTAGATATTTCGCTGACATCAACATTCCTTAGTGCATTATAATCCATTGAGTCTGTTGCATCACAACTCCTTTCTGCGCTAAAACCATTCTCAAGTACTTGCCTTCTGAAGCTGTCCCAGTCATACTCTGCCGCCTTTTGAGCTTTAGAATATTTATTTTTTTCCTTGACTTATTATTGTTCAATTGTTCTTGATTTGTTAAATCCGGTTTTTTAATGGATTTGGTACTTCATTGCTTCTTAGAAGTGTAGGCCAATCGATTCCACCACCACATTCGTCTGAGCTCTTATCACCCATGAAATTTGGGGCATCAATGCTCCATTGTTTTCCATACGTAAAAGTTGGGTAAAAGATACGAAACTATTACTATATTGTGATGAAACCACATCCTCTACTGGTCAAATTTTATCTTCTTGACCTTCTACTATATTTGCACAACTTGTAACAGTCAAGCTTAAAATGGTATCTGGTGATTCATGATGACCAACTCCTCTATCTGAAAACTGCTTTTGGTACTATATAATTGCTCAGAATCACAAACTCCTGGTGGATTTTGGTCATGTATATTTGGTTAGTTACTATAGGCCCGGCTGGAGTTTCGACATTGGTAGCTGTGTTGCTTGAATTAGGTCTAACAGGAAATCTAGCAGCAAGGGACATGAAAGCCGAGCTGCACAAAAGATAAAATAGGAAAGAAGCAAATAATTTTTTTTGTTATTTAAATACTACTCTGTGAATGCAGAATTATAATGGACATTTGGTTCTCGAAAGTACTACAACACATGCACCCACGCATGCAAGCACACACAAACATGAGCACGCACGCACGCACACGTTTATGTATTTGGAAAATGGTATTTTCACCTCGATAGATGATCTAAGACATTTTGGGTTAGAAAGGCGCAAACAACCGAGTCCACAACAGTTTCCTTCCATGGAGCAAACTTTCTATTGCCTGGCATGTATCAATAAATATATACATGCACTGTCGATGTTGGACGGTCATAATGACCAGACTTGTAACAGAATTATAAAGGGATTCCAGTGGTCTTGTGGTATAGATTTCTATTATAATACAAGTTCATTGTTGCAAATAAAAAAAACTATTATCAACAGTCACTTTGCTTGCGATATAATTGAGAAGTAAGTGAGTTTCTACTCCTATAAACAAAAAGACAAAATTCATGCTTGTTTCACTGGAACAAATACATGACAATGCACAAAGTTGCAGTTCTAATCATATTATTTCTTAATGTAAAACATTTGCATAATAATAGGAAATATACATGGCATAAAATACCTTGTATGAGATGCATGCGAACAGTAAACGATGTTGTGCAACCAAGGAAAATTTATCGTTCATTTTCCCACCATTATTCTACATCAGCAATTCAGCATCTATCCCTCCACCAACATTGCCCTGTTTTCCCATTAAAAGGTTCCATACTCTTTCTGATTCATCATCCAAATCATCCATAGCCCTAGGCTTTTTTGTTTTCCAAACCTCAGGTGGGCTCGAATATGGGACCATCACCCTACCACAAACAAAAGGAACAAGTGCATTGCCGAGTTCATTTATGACATTTTCATGCGCTTCGTTAATATTCAAAGTTCAAACATTCCAACTTGCTAATGATGGACTCAATGATAAGCTCTATTCTTTTCGTGTCTTCCACAATTGAACTAGCAAGTTGATTCTGCTACTTCCTCTTTCGTATTGTACATTTCGGATTACTTTGGGATGCACTCAGTGCTACTGCACTTGCTTTGGCTCCACAGCTCACATTTTCAGGTACTACTTGGGAACCTGGTGTCTGACCACAATCAGTGTTTAGGCAGAAAATTTTGTTATCATTTCCATTCAAATTTTTACCTTCCTTTCTTGATTTCGTGTTAAAAACCATACTAGCAAACCCTTTCCTCCGCTTCTTGTTTGCCAGTTCTAGCTTTGAAAGCTGCTAAGGCTGACTTGGAGTTTCTGGAGCTCCCACCCTCTCATTCACATTTTCAACCTTACCATACAGCTCCCACCCTCTCATTCACATTTTCAACCTTACTATACATTACTTCTATTCATTTGATTATTTCTTTGATCCATTTATCCGAATTGCTACAGACAAGCATAACGGACAAGACTTCAACTTTATTAATTCAAGTTTAAACATTTTATTTATTTATTTCATATGATTTGTTATTTGTTCCTATTTTGAGTTTCATTTTATCTAATCCAATAAAACAATCATAATTGTAACATCCAGGCATAAAATAAGTTAAAAAATGCATCATGCAAGCACTACATTAATTAACACAAAACTATACTGAATTAACATGATAGACATTACGATTAGAGGTGAGTAATGAAAAAATTAATAAGTATTTCCATAGGCTTTAATTTATGCTTTTTCTATTCCAATTTTGAATTTACCGATTTGTAGTCATTTTGATGTGAAATTGAGTTATCTAATGGATTAAGAAATGCTGATGCTAAATTAGTAAATCGGATTAATTTTTACACGTGTTTCATGAAATTAGTGTGCCTTCACATGCCATAAATTAAGTTAGTTTAAGTGATGAAACAAAACCTGATAAGGAATGGCTTACATAGGATGTGCCAGCGTAAATTTTAATCCAGTTGAAATTTTTTCTCATGATAATTTTTGTTTTATTTTATTTTTTTGGTTAAATAATTGTTATCATCACCGCTACAAATCTGTATATGTTTGCACCAGACTAATGATAAATACAAACAAATATTTGTGATGTGCCTTAGAACTTATGTATCAATGAACAATGAAGATATATAAAACTAGATATAAGGGAAGAGAGAGTGTCACCAAGAGGAAAATTCAGTCTTACATACACACATCTCCTCCTCCCAATCTCTTAAGCCGGGCTTTGCATCAAGTATTTTGAAGTCTAACGGTTTTGTTACAAGAGACATCGCCAACAAAGTGGCTCTATAGGATTATCAATAGATTTGAGAGGTAATTGTATTGCATTAAAAATGGGTAGATTTAATTAGTAGTAATTTAACAATATCATAATCTTCAAAACTTAATATATTTATGATATTTTTAGATATTTTACTATCACTTCTGACTTGCTATTGACATGTACAATATTTTGTTGATATAATTCCAACGTTTTTACTTAGGTGTTGTTTTATTATGTTTTATGCCTATAAAGAGATCAACATATTTTATGCCTCAGACTATCAATGGTGATTAAAATGCATAGTTGCATTCTAAAGAGGTCAGAAAGAGTGCGTCTAGGAATTCATAGTGACATGTTTAATCAATTTTTTACTTGATTTCAGAGGTTGGCATGCTAATAAATTATGGTGTCTATATTGTATCTGCTTGTTGGTTGTATGGATTTACCCCATATATCCAGATGTATGCAGGAAAACTATGACAAAGCCATTTCTCTGCTAGCAGAGATAGAGAAGACGGCTATTATGGCATGAAGCAATTTGGAAGCCACATTACAGTATCAATTAGCCAAATTGCATCATGTTCTCCAAGGTATCTTTTTTATTCACCCCTTCAACCATATTTATATAAACTTACTGCAGTTTGAACCTTTGTTACGGTTAACAGTTAGATGGACTATCTATATGTTGAATTTAATGTTTCTCATGGTGCACAATATTCGTTTTTTATAAAAAAATAATGATTTTTTACACTACAACAGTAATAAGGAAAACACTGTTGTGTGCCCCAAATATGTTAACTTCAAGTTAATTAATATTATGATTTTAAGTTAGTTAAAGTAATACTGTTAGAATTCCTAAAGGTCAAATGAATGAAAAATAACATAAGTCCCACATCGCCAATTTATTGAGAGGTATATTAGTTTATATATGCCTTTCTCAAGTGGAGGTTGGGGGCCTGAGGCTCCCAAATGTATGCTTCGTTGTGAGGAGGGAGATCGTGCAGCACCACCACGCGCGCGCCGCCGCCGACCGAACCGGGCTCGGGCTCGGGTACGGGTCTAAAATGACCATTCTTTTTACCAGGTCATTGTTTAACGGTTTTGGGCATTGTCTGAAACTGGGCTGGACCTGGAATTTGAAGAGAAGCGGGCGGGGTTTTTTCCTGAGGAGATGCGACTGTTCATGAGCGGACGCGAACAGTAACGGGTGCGACCCGTTGGAAGCAAACAGGTGCGAGCGAGCCGATTGAAGCGGACGCCGGCGCAAGCGGGTGCGACCCGACTGAACAGGCGCCGGCGAAACAGTGCGAGCAGGTACGAAACAGAACGACGCGACTGTTTGAAGGGTTGCGGACGAAATTATAAATAGAAGAGAATACTGATCACATTCTCATTCTATTCCAATCTAATTTCTTCTGCTTCTTTGCTCCACTGCTCTATATTTCATATATATCACAGAGTTGACATACTCATTACAATCTCGTGCAGATTACGTCTGTTGTATCTTGGGAGAGTTTTGAAATAAAATTCTTAAGGAAATTGTTACGACAAGCCTCAGACGGAATTTCCTTTATATACTGGTTAGATTCACTGTAATCTTTCCCGTTTATAGGCTGTACTATTTCTTACAATAGTATAACGGTGTTGTTGTAATTTATTTACAACGCAACTTATTGTTACATTTATCTAATACAGAATTCCAGCGTAGTGGAATTCTAATTAATAAACTTGTGCGACGAGTTTATTGTAGCGTGCTATCTGTTTTAGTATACTAGAAATATTACATCTTAAGAATTTTACTGTTTTACACTAAAACAGATATGTTAACAGTTGACAACATGAAAATGGATAAGTCCAACTTTTCAGCGGTTATTTCTGAATGCAATTTGATTCAGAACCCTAACCAATGGTGGGTTGACACAGGAGCTACTCGTCATGTTTGCTCTGAAAAATCCATGCTTTCAACATACCAGAAATTCGATCAGAAAGAAAGACTCTACATGGGTAATTCTGCAGTTTCCATGATCGAAGGCAGTGGCACAGTTATCCTCAAGTTCACTTCTGGAAAAACTGTCAAATTGAATGACGTGCTTCATGTTCCAGACATACGCAAGAATCTCATCTCTGGTGCAGTCCTATCAAAGAAGGGATTCAAGATGGTGTTTGAGTCAGACAAGATGGTTCTGTCCAAAGCTGGAATGTATATCGGAAGGGGATATTTATGTGATGGCCTATTTAAGGCAAATGTAGCCGTTACCGGCAATAAATCTATGTATTCTGATTGTGCTATTAATAAAATTGAAGTCTCTTACTTGCTTGAGCACGAAATTTTACTATGGCACGATAGATTAGGGCACGTAAACTTTCGAAAAATGAAGAAATTATCAAACTTGGGATTGATTCCAAATTTCCAAGTAGATAAGAACTACAAATGTGAGACATGTATAGAAGCAAAAATGGTCAAACAACCATTTAAATCTGTTGACAGAAGCACCGAACCATTAGGTTTGGTACATACAGATTTATGTAATTTTAAATCACTACCTACAAGAGGTGGGAAAAAGTATTTTATTACTTTTATTGACGACTATACGCGATATTGCTATGCATATTTTTAAATAGTAAGGATGAAGCAATAACCGCGTTTATAAAATACAAGGCTGAAGTAGAAAATCAGTTAAATAAAAAGATCAAGATATTGAGATCTGATCGAGGTGGAGAATATGAATCACCATTTGAACAGTTCTGTGCCGAAAATGGTATAATTCATCAAACAACAGCTCCATATTCACCACAACAAAATGGTGTAGCCGAGAGGAAGAACGGAACGTTAAAAGACATGATTACTGCCATGCTTTTAACTTCTGGTCTACCGACGAACTTGTGGGGGGAAGCCTTAAATATGTCTAATCACATATTAAACAAAGTTCCTCACAATAAAACGGGAACAATTCCATATGAGATATGGAAAGGACACAAACCAAGCTTTAAATACCTCAAAGTGTGGGGGTGCTTGGCAAAAGTTCCAGTTCCGCCTCCCAAGAGAGTCAAACTTGGACCAAAAACAGTAGATTGTTATTATCTTGGGCCAGCCCAAAATAGTAGTGCCTACAGATTTTTGGTATTCAAGTCTGATATAAATGATATTCATGTAAATACAATCATGGAATCAATAGATGCCTCGTTCTTTGAAGATGTGTTTCCACATAAAAGAAACGATGGAAATCCTGTCCCAAAAAGGACAAGAGATAACAGAGATGAGACATGTGAAGATGAAACTCATCAGGACAACGAGGAGGTTGAACCAAGAAGAAGCGTAAGGGCAAGAACTTCCAAAACATTTGGTTCGGATTTTTTAACTTATATGTTAGAACACGAACCTCAAACGTACAAGGAAGCGATGTCATCTTCTGAATCTTCATGTTGGAAAGAAGCAATCCAAAGTGAGATTGATTCAATTCTAAGTAATAAAACTTGAGAAATTGTTGATATTCCACCAGGAATAAAACCAATTGGATGCAAATGGATTTTCAAGAAGAAAATGAAAGCATATGGTTCTATCGACAAGTATAAAGCCAGATTAGTAGCCAAAGGATATCGTCAAAAAGAAGGAGTAGACTTCTTTGATACATATTCACCGGTTACACGAATAACCTCTATAAGAATGTTAATAGCAATTGCATCCATTTATAATCTAGAGATTCATCAAATGGATGTAAAAACAGCATTCTTAAATGGAAATTTCGATGAGGAGATTTACATGGAGCAACCTGAGGGATTTATTTCCAAAGGAAATGAAAACAAAGTCTGTAGATTAGTCAAATCATTATACGGACTAAAACAAGCTCCAAAGCAATGGCACGCAAAATTTGATAGTGTCATGATGAAAAATGGTTTTCGTATAAATGAATATGATAAATGTGTTTATTACAAACAGGTTGGACAATCATATGTGATGATTTGTCTATATGTAGACGATATGCTAATCTTTGGTCCTAATACTAAAGTAATAGAGACTATAAAGAAGATGTTAATCAACAATTTCGATATGAAAGACTTAGGAGTTGCGGACGTTATTTTGGGAATCAAAATAATAAGAACACCTAATGGAATTGAACTATCTCAGTCACACTATGTAGACAAAGTGGTTGAAAAATTCCAAGAGTATGGAATTAAAGGAGTGAGGACACCTTTTAATCCATCGGAAGTACTGCATAAAAACATTGATGAGAGTGTAATGCAACTGGAATACTCTCGTGTAATAGGATGCTTAATGTATCTAATGAATTGCACCAGACCAGATATAGCTTATGCAGTAAGTCGATAGAGCAGGTATACAAGCAATCCAGGGAAGGAACATTGGAAAGCACTAATGAGAGTGCTTGGATATTTCAAAAATACCACTAACTATTCCTTACATTATGGAAAATATCCTGCCGTCTTAGAAGGATATAGTGATGCAAACTGGATTGCAGATTCAGAGCAATCAAAATCAACGAGTGGTTATGTCTTTACCCTAGCAGGGGCAGCGGTGTCATGGAAATCTACTAAACAAACATGCATAGCTCTATCCACTATGGAATCAGAGTTCATTGCATTAGATAAAGCAGGCGAAGAAGCAGAATGGCTTCGTCACTTTTTAGAAGATATTCCGTTTTGGCCTAAACCTGTACCGGCCATATGCATACACTGTGATAACCAAGCAGCGCTAAGCAGAGCGCAAAACTTTGTGTATAATGGAAAGTCACGACATATTCGTCGACGCCATAATACAGTTAGGCAGTTACTCTCAAATGGAACTATTTCCATAGATTATGTGAGAACAAATGATAACCTAGCGGATCCATTTACTAAAGGTTTATCAAGAGAGAAAATTGACTGCGCATCGAGGGGAATGGGTTTAAAAGCCTAAACCAACAAGAGTTACCTTATACGAAAAGCTATCCTAGCGACTGGAGATCCCACGGACTAGGATCAATAGGCAAACCAGTTATGAGTAACTTAAGAAGTAATGCATTTGTCTGGACTTGGTCCTACTCCATTCCTATGGTGCAAAATATAATGCATGCCTACAGAAGTTTTAAAGGTTAAAACTATGTTTTTTAATGATGACCATATCTTGGAAATAACAAGCGGGGTATATGTAGGATACTCTTAATGGTTGCGATCACCTATGTTAGTGTGAGCTGGGTCGGCTCTATGAGAATACTAAAAGGCTTTTATTCTCTAAAACACTCGTAGAACCAAAAATTGTTCAGGACCAAAATGAACACAACCAAGAGATTGGATGAGAAGGGAATCAATGCTTCGTAAAGCTTATTGTCTGGATATACAATAAAGGCCGACGGTTCAAGATGAAATAATTCACCGATTAGCCAAGTAGATCCGATAAGTTTTAACTAGGGAAAGTTCAAAGTGAAATATCTACTTATCCACGATGAAGCATTATTCCATATGTACTCTGTGATATTTCGCTTCGTGTGGGGGATATGTATATTATCATTCATATGGGGGATTGTTAGAATTCCTAAAGGTCAAGTGAATGAAAAATAACATAAGTCCCACATCGCCAATTTATTGAGAGGTATATTAGTTTATATTTGCCTTTCTCAAGTGGAGGTTGGGGGCCTGGGGCACCCAAATGTATGCTTCGTTGTGAGGAGGGAGAACGTGCATCACCACCACACACGCGCGCGCGCCGCCGCCGCCGCCGTCCGTCCGACCTAACCGAACCGGGCCTGGTCGGGCTCGGGTACGGGTACGGGTCTAAAATGACCATTCATTTTACCAGGCCATTGTTTAACGGTTTTGGGCATTGTCTGAAACTGGGCTGGGCCTGGAATTTGAAGAGAAGCGGGCGGGGTTTTTTCCTGAGGAGATGCGACTGTTCATGAGCGGACGCGAACAGTAACGGGTGCGACCCGTTGGAAGCAAACAGGTGCGAGCGAGCCGATTGAAGCGGACGCCGGCGCAAGCGGGTGCGACCCGACTGAACAGGCGCCGGAGAAACAGTGTGAGCAGGTACGAAACAGAACGGCGCGACTGTTTCAAGGGTTGCGGACGAAATTATAAATAGAAGAGAATACTGATCACATTCTCATTCTATTCCAATCTAATTTCTTCTCCTTCTTTGCTCCACTGCTCCATATTTCATATATATCACAGAGTTGACATACTCATTACAATCTCGTGCAGATTACGTCTGTTGTATCTTGAGAGAGTTTTGAAATAACATTCTTAAGGAAATTGTTACGACAAGCCTCAGACGGAATTTCCTTTATATACTGGTCAGATTCATTGTAATCTTTCCCGTTTATAGGTTGTAATATTTCTTACAATAGTATAACGGTGTTGTTGTAATTTATTTACAACGTAACTTATTGTTACATTTATCTAATACAGAATTCCAGCGTAGTGGAATTCTAATTAATAAACTTGTGCGACGAGTTTATTGTAGCGTGCTATCTGTTTTAGTACACTAGAAATATAACATCTTAAGAATTTTACTGTTTTACACTAAAACGGAGATGTTAACAGTTGACAACATGAAAATGGATAAGTCCAACTTTTCAGCGGTTATCTCTGAATGCAATTTGATTCATAACCCTAACCAATGGTGGGTTGACACAGGAGCTACTCGTCATGTTTGCTCTGAAAAATCCATGTTTTCAACATACCAGAAATTCGATCAGAAAGAAAGACTCTACATGGGTAATTCTGCAGTTTCCATGACCGAAGGCAGTGGCACAGTTATCCTCAAGTTCACTTCTGGAAAAACTGTCAAATTGAATGACGTGCTTCACGTTCCAGACATACGCAAGAATCTCATCTCTGGTGCAGTCCTATCAAAGAAGGGATTCAAGATGGTGTTTGAGTCAGACAAGATGGTTCTGTCCAAAGCTGGAATGTATATCGGAAGGGGATATTTAAGTGATGGCCTATTTAAGGCAAATGTAGCCGTTACCGGCAATAAATCTATGTATTCTGATTGTGCTATTAATAAAATTGAAGTCTCTTACTTGCTTGAGCACGAAATTTTACTATGGCACGATAGATTAGGGCACGTAAACTTTCGAAAAATGAAGAAATTATCAAACTTGGGATTGATTCCAAATTTCCAAGTAGATAAGAACTACAAATGTGAGACATGTGTAGAAGCAAAAATGGTCAAACAACCATTTAAATCTGTTGACAGAAGCACCGAACCATTAGGTTTGGTACATACAGATTTATGTGATTTTAAATCACTACCTACAAGAGGTGGGAAAAAGTATTTTATTACTTTTATTGACGACTATACGCGATATTTCTATGTATATTTTTAAATAGTAAGGATGAAGCAATAACCGCGTTTATAAAATACAAGGCTGAGGTAAAAAATCAGTTAAATAAAAAGATCAAGATATTGAGATCTGATCGAGGTGGAGAATATGAATCACCATTTGAACAGTTCTGTGCCGAAAATGGTATAATTCATCAAACAACAGCTCCATATTCACCACAACAAAATGGTGTAGCCGAGAGGAAGAACGGAACGTTAAAAGACATGATTACTGCCATGCTTTTAACTTCTGGTCTACCGACGAACTTGTGGGGGGAAGCCTTAAATATGTCTAATCACATATTAAACAAAGTTCCTCACAATAAAACGGGAACAATTCCATAT
This sequence comes from Allium cepa, assembly GCA_030765085.1. Classification (NCBI taxonomy): domain Eukaryota; kingdom Viridiplantae; phylum Streptophyta; class Magnoliopsida; order Asparagales; family Amaryllidaceae; genus Allium; species Allium cepa. The sequence continues at coordinate 313,687,663 of CM060932.1, read as the reverse complement.
GAGATATGGAAAGGACACAAACCAAGCTTTAAATACCTCAAAGTGTGGGGGTGCTTGGCAAAAGTTCCAGTTCCGCCTCCCAAGAGAGTCAAACTTGGACCAAAAACAGTAGATTGTTATTATCTTGGGCCAACCCAAAATAGTAGTGCCTACAGATTTTTGGTATTCAAGTCTGATATAAATGATATTCATGTAAATACAATCATGGAATCAATAGATGCCTCGTTCTTTGAAGATGTGTTTCCACATAAAAGAAACGATGGAAATCCTGTCCCAAAAAGGACAAGAGATAACAGAGATGAGACATGTGAAGATGAAACTCATCAGGACAACGAGGAGGTTGAACCAAGAAGAAGCGTAAGGGCAAGAAATTCCAAAACATTTGGTTCGGATTTTTTAACTTATATGTTAGAACACGAACCTCAAACATACAAGGAAGCAATGTCATCTTCTGAATCTTCATGTTGGAAAGAAGCAATCCAAAGTGAGATTGATTCAATTCTAAGTAATAAAACTTGGGAAATTGTTGATATTCCACCAGGAATAAAACCAATTGGCTGCAAATGGATTTTCAAGAAGAAAATGAAAGCAGATGGTTCTATCGACAAGTATAAAGCCTGATTAGTAGCCAAAGGATATCGTCAAAAAGAAGGAGTAGACTTCTTTGATACCTATTCACCGGTTACACGAATAACCTCTATAAGAATGTTAATAACAATTGCATCCATTTATAATCTAGAGATTCATCAAATGGATGTAAAAACAGCATTCTTAAATGGAAATCTCGATGAGGAGATTTACATGGAGCAACCTGAGGGATTTATTTCCAAAGGAAATGAAAACAAAGTCTGTAGATTAGTCAAATCATTATACGGACTAAAACAAGCTCCAAAGCAATGGCACGCAAAATTTGATAGTGTCATGATGAAAAATGGTTTTCGTATAAATGAATGTGATAAATGTGTTTATTACAAACAGGTTGGACAATCATATGTGATGATTTTTCTATATGTAGACGATATGCTAATCTTTGGTCCTAATACTAAAGTAATAGAGACTATAAAGAAGATGTTAATCAACAATTTCGATATGAAAGACTTAGGAGTTGTGGACGTTATTTTGGGAATCAAAATAATAAGAACACCTAATGGAATTGAACTACCTCAGTCACACTATGTAGACAAAGTGATTGAAAAATTCCAAGAGTATGGAATTAAAGGAGTGAGGACACCTTTTAATCCATCGGAAGTACTGCATAAAAACACTGATGAGAATGTAATGCAACTGGAATACTCTCGTGTAATAGGATGCTTAATGTATCTAATGAATTGCACCAGACCAGATATAGCTTATGCAGTAAGTCGATTGAGCAGGTATACAAGCAATCCAGGGAAGGAACATTGGAAAGCACTAATGAGAGTGCTTGGATATTTCAAAAATACCACTAACTGTTCCTTACATTATGGAAAATATCCTGCCGTCTTAGAAGGATATAGTGATGCAAACTGGATTGCAGATTCAGAGGAATCAAAATAAACGAGTGGTTATGTCTTTACCCTAGCAGGGGCAGCGGTGTCATGGAAATCTACTAAACAAACATGCATAGCTCTATCTCCTATGGAATCAGAGTTCATTGCATTAGATAAAGCAGGCGAAGAAGCAGAATGGCTTCGTCACTTTTTAGAAGATATTCCGTTTTGGCCTAAACCTGTACCGGCCATATGCATACACTGTGATAACCAAGCAGCGCTAAGCAGAGCGCAAAACTTTGTGTATAATGGAAAGTCACGACATCTTCGTCGACGCCATAATACAGTTAGGCAGTTACTCTCAAATGGAACTATTTCCATAGATTATGTGAGAACAAATGATAACCTAGCGGATCCATTTACTAAAGGTTTATCAAGAGAGAAAATTGACTGCGCATCGAGGGGAATGGGTTTAAAGCCTAAACCAACAAGAGTTACCTTATACGGAAACCTATCCTGGCGATTGGAGATCCCACGGACTAGGATCAATAGGCAAACCAGTTATGAGTAACTTAAGAAGTAATGCATTTGTCTGGACTTGGTCCTACTCCATTCCTATGGTGCAAAATATAATGCATGCCTACAGAAGTTTTAAAGGTTAAAACTATGTTTTTTAATGATGACCATATCTTGGAAATAACAAGTGGGGTATATGTAGGATACTCTTAATGGTTGCGATCACCTATGTTAGTGTGAGCTGGGTCGGCTCTATGAGAATACTAAAAGGCTTTTATTCTCTAAAACACTCGTAGAACCAAAAATTGTTCAGGACCAAAATGAACACAACCAAGAGATTGGATGAGAAGGGAATCAATGCTTCGTAAAGCTTATTGTCTGGATATACAATAAAGACCGACGGTTCAAGATGAAATAATTCACCAATTAGCCAAGTAGATCCGATAAGTTTTAACTAGGGAAAGTTCAAAGTGAAATATCTACTTATCCACGATAAAGCATTATTCCATATGTACTCTGTGATATTTCGCTTCGTGTGGGGGATATGTATATTATCATTCATGTGGGGGATTGTTAGAATTCCTAAAGGTCAAGTGAATGAAAAATAACATAAGTCCCACATCGTCAATTTATTGAGAGGTATATTAGTTTATATATGCCTTTCTGAAGTGGAGGTTGGGGGCCTGGGGCTCCCAAATGTATGCTTCGTTGTGAGGAGGGAGATCGTGCATCACCACCACACACGCGCGCGCGCGCCGCCGCCGCCGTCCGTCCGACCGAACCGGGCTCGGGTACGGGTCTAAAATGACCATTCTTTTTACCAGGCCATTGTTTAACGGTTTTGGACATTGTCTGAAACTGGGCTGGGCCTGGAATTTGAAGAGAAGCGGGCGGGGTTTTTTCCTGAGGAGATGCGACTGTTCATGAGCGGACGCGAACAGTAACGGGTGCGACCCGTTGGAAGCAAATAGGTGCGAGCGAGCCGATTGAAGCGGACGCCGGCGCAAGCGGGTGCGACCCGACTGAACAGGCGCCGGCGAAACAGTGCGAGCAGGTACGAAACAGGACGACGCGACTGTTTGAACGGTTGCGGACGAAATTATAAATAGAAGAGAATACTGATCACATTCTCATTCTATTCCAATCTAATTTCTTTTTCTTCTTTGCTCCACTGCTCTATATTTCATATATATCACAGAGTTGACATACTCATTACAATCTCGTGCAGATTACGTCTGTTGTATCTTGGGAGAGTTTTGAAATAAAATTCTTAAGGAAATTGTTACGACAAGCCTCAGACGGAATTTCCTTTATATACTGGTTAGATTCACTGTAATCTTTCCCGTTTATAGGTTGTACTATTTCTTACAATAGTATAACGGTGTTGTTGTAATTTATTTACAACGTAACTTATTGTTACATTTATCTAATACAGAATTCCAACGTAGTGGAATTCTAATTAATAAACTTGTGCGACGAGTTTATTGTAGCGTGCTATCTGTTTTAGTACACTAGAAATATAACAAATACTACCACTGGTAATAAGAACAATAATAGCTGTGAAAATGGACCTTCATAACAATAACAATACTAGATGTGAAAATTGGCATTCATGACAATAATTTCTTCTACATAACCAAACATACAATTTTTGTTCATATTTGATGCTAAATAAATTCATAGCAGTGAAAATCTTCTACCGCTCTCTAATTGCATTTTTTTTCTTATAAGGATATTAAACTTTGAAGGAGACGAGCTTGGACTTTTGATGATTTATATATTTCTCTTTTAGAAAGCTCTTTTTGTAAGACTATGTTGCTATCATTTGTTTTTAAAACATTGTTTACGAAATGTTGTAAGCTTTGATTATGTTTAATCTTATAGTTGCTTATATTACCAGATTATATTTATTAGTATTTTTTTAAATTGAGCAGTTTGTTCCTTTCAGGTGTTTAAATTGTATTTTTTAAATTTAATGCCATATACCTGATGCAGTAGAAAACCACTTCATTTTCTAAAACGCTCAATAATGCTTTTTGCAGCGTTTCAAAACTGTTGCGATATAACCTGGCTTATTGAAGCTTCTAGTATAATTGTGTTTTTTAAAATGCTATGAAATGAGTTGGCAACTTTTTTTAAACATTGCAAAATTAATTAACTACAGCGTGTTGAAAAAGCTTCAGTGGACATTTTTTTAACAGCGTTTCTAAAATACTATGGTATCTTCTGACTCTATTGCAGCATGTTGTTAAGCCGCGTTCTTTTAAACGCTATGGATGTGTATGGCAGCATTTTTAAAACCCTGCAAAATATTTTTTTTGATTTAGGGGTTGGACCTCAAACCACTTCCCAGTCACCTTAAGTACGCATACTTAGGTGATAACGAAACGTTGCCCATCATAATTTCTGCAACTCTCTCTCTTAATCAAGAAACCTCCTTACTTTCTATTCTTTCGAAAACAGAGAAGCAATTGGGTGGTCCGTTACCGATATTAAGAGAATTAGCCCTGCTATTGTCTAACATTGCATTCACTTAATTGACGAAGCCAAGCCCACTCGTGATGCACAGTGGAGGCTTAACCCAAAAAAAAGATGCGATTCGTGATGAAATTCTTAAGCTTCTCGATAACGGTATCATATACCCCATCTTCAATAGCTCATTGGTTAGCCCAATTCATGTCGTGCCTAAAAAGTCCGGACTTACCATTATACTAAATGACGCTAATGAACTCATTCCTACTCGAACTCAAATTGGTTGGCATGTTTGCATTAAATATCAAAAATTAAATGCTGCAACATGAAATGATCACTTCCCTTTTCCTTTCATTGACCAAATGCTCGAACGTTTAGCCAGCCATGAATTCTATTGCTTCCTCGATGGTTATTCTGGCAATAACCAAATTTCAATTGCTCCTGAAGATAAAGAGAAAACGACTTTAACATGTCCATTCGGTTTCTTTGCTTTCCGATGTATGCCGGTTGGCCTTGGTAATGCTCCTACTACTTTCCAACGACGCATGGTTGGCCTTTTTTCCGACATGATTGAATGTCTTTTAGAATTTTTTATGTACGATTTCTCTATGTTTGGCGAATCTTTTTCCCAATGTTTACATCATCTCGAGTTGGTTCTAAATTGATGTGAAGAAAAACATTTGACTTTGAATTAGGAAAAATGCCACTTTATGGTCAAAAAGGCATAATACTTTGACATATTATCTCAAATAAAGGCATTGAGGTAGATAAAGCAAAAGTTCACGTAATTGCAAACCTAACCATTCACAAATCTGCTAAGGACATTCGATCATTTCTAGAACACGCTGGCTTTTGCCGACGCTTTGTGAAAGACTTTAGCAAAATCGCTCGTCCTTTGACGACTCTCCTCGAAAAAGATGTTCCATTCGATTTCAGTTCTGAATGTATCTCTTCTTTTGAACGTCTTAAAAAAGAACTCATTTCAGCTCCAATCATTTGCGCACCCAATTGGGATCTTCCATTTGAAATAATCTGCGATGCTTCAAACTTTGTAGTTGGTGCTATCTAAGGACAACGCATCAACAAGATCCTTCATGTTATTTACGATGCTAGCATGACTCTAAACGATGCTTAACTTAACTACACAGCCACTGAAGATGAGCTTCTAGCTTATTTTTTGCTCTTGAAAAATTCCTACAATATTTGATCGGGTCACACATTACAGTGTACATGGACCATTCTGCGCCTCGATATCTCTTCGCTAAAAAGGACACTAAATCTCGCTTAATTCATCGGATCCTTTTATTGTAAGAGTTTGATCTTACAATCAAGGAAAAAAAGATCTGATAATGTCATAATTGATCACTTATCCCGTCTTCTGAACACACCATCTTCTTTGCTAATCAATGAAAACTTCCCTGGTGAACAACTTTTTTCAATTTCTATCTATCCATGGTACGATGATATAGTGAACTACTTAGTTACTAAAGAAACTCCCTCATCTTGATCCAAACAGGACATATACAAATTCATGTACCAAGCGAATTATTTCTATTAGGATGATCCATACTTGTTCAAATATTACCCCAACCAAATCATCATATGTTGCATTTCGGATAAAGAGATCAGGAGTGTTCTTTCATTTTGCCACGATCAAGCGTGTGGTGGACATTTCGTTCCTCGAAAAACTACGGAAAAGGTGCTTCAGTGTGGTGTCTATTGGCCTTCTCTTTTCGAAGACTCATTTGAATTTTGTATTGCGATCAATGTCAAATGTTGGACGAATTTCTTGATGAAATATGATGCCTCTAAACCCCATTTTTACGATCGAAATCTTTAATATTTAGGGTATTGACATTATGGGACCTTTTCCCAATTCTTTTGGAAATTTGTATATCCTTCGCACTGTCTATTATGTATCAAAATAGGTCGAAGCCATTTCATGAAAATCTAACGACCATAGAATTTGTTGTGAAGTTTCTCAAAGAAAACATCTTTTCGAGGTTCGGCACACCTCGCATAATAATCAGTGATAACAGAACTCATTTTTGTAATTGTTCTTTTGAAACTTCAATGAAGAAATACTTGATAACCTTCAAGTTATCCACTCATATCATCCTTAAACTTGTGGGGAAGTTGAAGCTTAAAATCGTCAAATAAAACAAATCTTAGAGAAATCTGTCAACAAAAATAAAAAAGATTGGTCGTAGAAATTGACCTATGCGCTTTGGGCTTACCATACTACTTATAAAACGAACCTTGGGACGTCTCCATTTTGTTTGGTTTACCGGAAAGATTTTCATTTACCGGTTAAAATCGAACACAGAACTTTGTGGGAAATAATGAACTTAAGCTTTTATCTTGAGAATGCTAGCAAAAACCAAAAACTACAACTTAACGAACTAGAAGAACTTAGGGAAGACACGTATGAAAATGAGAAAATTTACAAAGAAAGAACAAAGTTTTTCATGACAAGTCAATCCTAAGGAAAATGTTTTTGCCTAACCAGAAAGTCCTTTTATACGACTCATGACTTCATTTATTCCATGGAAAACTTAAATCGAGATGGACTGGACCATTTGTGGTACTAACTATTTTTTCACATGGTACCATAGAAATAGAAAACCCTAGCGGTGGATCGATTTTCAAAGTCAACGGTCACCGATTGAAACCTATCTTGGAACCGCCAAGTAACCAAGAGGAGGAGCTCATGATTCTTCATGAGCCAAGCTACGGAATGTTAACCCACTTTTGTGGATATGTACGTATTTTTCCCCGTTACACTCATTGTATCATGCATTTACTATGGGAACACAGTAAAAAACCAAGTGTTGGGGGGGGAGGGTTTCATTTTTTTAGGTTTCATGCCATTTTTGAATTTTCATTTTCTTTTAACTAAAAAAAAAATCTTAAAATTTCTACATCTCGAAAACATTTTCTTTTTAGCATTTTGATTTATTTTTGAAGAAACACTGTATGATAAGTATAAGTATTTGTTAATAAATTGTAATTTTTGAAAATTTATTTGTCTTAACAAAAATAAAGATGAAGTTTGATTACAAATAACAATGGTTTAGATAGTATATAGGAACGTTCATATGTATTAATTATGAAGTGTATTCTAAATGAAAATCTTTGTTGAAGTAAAGGATAAAACATTTTTATCATCTAAGTTAAATGGTGCTAAGATGATTTTGCAAAACTCTCTAATTTCAAAAAAACATATAAAAAAACATATAAAAAAACATAAAAATATATATAAGTAAAAAAAAACTCTGTACATTTGTGTATATTTTTAACACCTAAAGTCATGTGTTTACACTCGTGTGTTCACTCGCCATGCTCGATACCCTTCTCTTGTAAGCCCAAAAGGCAATGAACGAGCGGTATATCTGGCCTCAGTTTATCCGAGTTAGGTGTATGCAAATGAAAAATTCTTTTTAATAATGCCTATAGTCGATAAGTGTTCACACTTGTGTGTTCACTCGCCACGCTCTGTATTTCCCTCACATCAGTGCGCAAGGCAGTGCATGGGTAATATACCTGGCCTCAGTTTACCTGAGTTAGGCACATGTAATTTTAAATAAGAGAGAGTGAGCAATTGAAATCCAAGCACTATTTTAACTTGTTTGATTTGACTTGTTATTTGAAAGAAATGAAAATACCACTTTGATAAACTTTGATAATCAACTAAGGATATATTTCATAGTTACACTGTATTATCGAACGAAACCTTGCATTTTATAAATATTTTCACTTTGCATTTGGATTTTATAGGTAGTATCCGCTGAAAACCCTCACGACACAACACACGTCCTACTAGGGACACCCAAAGGTTTAACTGCCTGTTGCATACGCTCAATGCAACCGTGCTCCCTACGAAAATGGATTTATCTTAGTTTTTCTTTATTCGAGGATGAATAAAAAGATAAGTGTAGGGTAATTTGATGTGCACGTAAATGTGCATATATATACATCCATATTTTATCTATTTTTATTTAAATAAATGTCATATTTGGGCATTTTAACATGTTTAAACCAAAATTCAATTATTGTCAAATCATCATATATTCATCATCATTCGAAAGCAAAATGGTCATTTTTGTGCATGTGTCAGTTTGAGAATTTTTACTTGGACATTTTTTTAATGATTTTTATACGAATTTGGATGCATAAGTGTGACGACGTGGAATTTCTGGATATTTAAAATTGAAATATTTAATTGATTTTAAATATTTGAAAGTTAGTTTAATTTGAATTTCAAATATCACTATGTATTTGGCAATTAAATTATAAAATTTAATAATTTGAAATTGGGTAAAATACCGAATCTTCAGTTTTGAGCTTGTTAAAAATAATTTGAAAGCTTGTACAATCTATATTGATAATGCTGAAGATAATAGAACTTTTAAATTCGAATTTAAAAGTGTTTTGTTCGGTTTTAAAAATATATCGTTTAAATTGATATTTAAAATAGCCTTCTGAGGCACAGTCTCGGAATTCAACAAAACCAGTTGCATTGGTTCCGTAATAGTGTTTTATAATAGGATTTCAATTTTTGTAGCATTTGTAATTATCTTGTAGCCCTACGATATATAAACGTGATGAAATCTATATCGAGAATTCAATATAATAATTGAGTCCAAAAGCTATTTTCTCCATACGATCGAATTAGGACTCGGAACCTTTTTCATTGCATTCGAAATAGGGAAATAACATTATGAATGCCTAGCGGCACGTCTCGATAGGAGATCGTGATTTTTAGCTCGATTTCGAGACGTTTGAATTAAAATTTTATATTGTGGCCAGTCAAAAACAAATCACTGTAGCATGTGATTCAACGCGTATCTTGCCTTTTCAAACACTTGTCCTCCCTATTAACATGCGGCATCTCTAAAATAAAAATAATAAAAAGAAGACGCATGCTCTGGAAATTTATAATGGCCGAGTAATTTGATATAAAATAAAATTTGAGAGCTTCAGATAAAATGGCCGAACCCCTCTCTTGAAAATTTAATCAAAATCAAAAGTTGTTTCCCTTTTTCGTCTTCAATTGGAATAAAATTCGAGCTCCCGTTCGTAAAAAAGCATAAGTCGTACGAATCGAAATCGAATTCGATTCATATCACGAAGCCGCCTCCTCGCTCGATTCAAATGGCGAAAGGCAGGGACGCAAGGGATGACGGGGTTGCGATGGAGCTAGGGTTTCACATCGAGGGGTATCAATTTTGGAGGATCAGGTGACTAGCTCGCGTGCGAAGTATGGTGCTCAGGGAGGCCGACGTCGATTCGGGGCGCGGTGAGGCCGCAATAGGCATGCACGACTTTGGGGTGGGGTTTCGCGTGCGCGGTATCGAAAGGCGGGTGCGTTGTTCGTGGGAAGTTCGTGGTGCTCGGAGCAGTTGTGGGGAAGAGACTTGGGTAGTTTTTGGTGGCATCGACGATTGCGCGCGTTAATGGGAGGAGAAGTTCGACGCTATGGTCTCGGGTCTACGGTAGTAAGGTAGCTGTTTTCTTCTTTTATTTTCTTCAACCTGTATATGTGCATACACAGATGTATAAAAAAAAGGGATAAAATGTATTTATATATACATTTTAAATGTTGCTGTAAAAATTTTAAATAGATATTATGGTGATATATATACATTATAAAGTATATTAAAAATCGAGTATTTACAAGTTCATGAGTGTCATGGGATAGGTAAATTGTTTTAAACATTTTAAGCTAATGATAAGTAAGGTTAAAACTATTCATGTAATCGGATTCAAAATTTTAATTAATAGTAAAGGGAAGTATGATATAAACAGAAAGATATAGTTATATATAAGGTTTCAGAAAAAAGGCAGGTATTTTAATGTGAGGAGTTTATTTAAATTAAATTTTTAAATCTATATAGACTATTTTCAAGCATATATGAAGTTTAAAAAAAATTATACATAGATTTTAGATTTATTGATTTATTTTAAAATAATGAATTTGGTGATTAAATTGTTTGATTTACTTATTTAATTATTTTAGTTACTAAAGATTTCAAGGGAAAATTAGTTTAAATCAGATTATAAGTTAAAAATTAAATAAGTAAATGATGATTAATTGTTTGATTAATTCAAATGGTAATAAACCGTGAATTGTTTATACAAGGTCAAAATCGTGAAGAAAACAAGCTGGTTTGGATCGAATTGCTAATAAATCAAAGGCGAGTTAATCTCACTAATTTGGATTACCATTTAAATTTAAATAGTTAAATTTAAAGTATTGGTTGAATGGTTGAATTGACTAGATGTGATATTAGTGTGTGTGTATATATATTGGAGTGATTGATTCACGCATTTTTTTAGCGGATGAGACCCTATGCGTCCCGCATAATAGCGGATGACCCTCTATACCGTGATCCTCCTCAAAGTGGGATTGGTATTTTTATATTATGCTAACATCTATGGATGTAGGGAAATAGGTTGGAGGGATTCAACTGGATTCCTCAAAATGTTGGAATTTATTTTCATATTCGGTGATATGTTTTATTTGACGATCTGTGTTAGATTATATTGTTTTTATTGGGAATTGAAAATATTTAATGCTATGGTTCACTGAATAAATTTTGGGTATATTGAGATATCAAAAATTATAGAGGGAATTCTAAGTAAAATAAATACAGTGAGATTGGATAAATTAAAAGAACGAATTTGGAAAAGAATAAGAAGTTAATTTTTTAAAATCCTATCGAATAAATTCCGAGTATAGGGAAAAATATTTTTGAATAAATGGTGATAAATTAATTTTGAGAAATTAAGTTATTTTGTTTTAAAAATGGAACAATTTATTTTAAATTCAGGATTTAAAATCGTTTGGGAGAAATAAAGGGAGAATTTATAAATAAAGTATGAAATTAATATTTCAGATTTAAATAAGATTTTAAATCTTAACAAGGAGTGAATATGGAATTAATGGGTTTTGAAATAAATTTGGATAAGTAAAGAAATTTATTTTAAAATGGAGTTGGTTTTGGAAATCGATTTGATAACCGACTAAGTAGATTAAAGGAGAATGAGATTGTGAAATTTATAAACTGGGTTATAAATTAAGTGAAATATTTATCATTGGATAAATTTGAAAGTATAAATTCACAGTGGAAATTTATAAAGAGATGACAATCTGTTTTAAAAATAAAAAGGTGGATTTATTTTTAAAGGTGTGGACAAGAAAATTTATGGGTTTGAGACGTAAATTAAATTAGATAAATCGAGAAGGATTTATTAACTGATTAAATGGACTATTTTGAAATGGAAAGTGTATTTTTCTTAAAAGCCAAGTATACTTTTAGAGAAAGATTTTCAAATTCAAGTTAGAGGTTTTAAAGTGGTTTAAAAGAACGTTTTAGAAAGAGATTATTATTTAGTGGTTTTAAAATTTTTAAAAGTAAATATTTATTAAGTTAATTATATAAGTAAATTATTTTAAAGGTTTAACTAGTATTATGATTTAAAAGATAATTATTTAATATTTATACCTTATAGAATAACTTTTATTTAAAAAAAATTAGTTTTGGCTTAAGTTTTACATGAGAAATTATTATAAATTGCATAACTAGTATTTTAAATAAAGTATTTTAAATAGTTTTATTTTAAGTGTTTAAAAGTATATATTTTTGGATAAAGTGATTTAAATTATTTAAAAATCTAAAGTATTAAGACTTAGTGATTTTCAATGGAACTAAAAATACTGGGTGGAAATTTATTCCGCGAGAGGAAAAGTCATTTGAAAACTATTTTCAAAGGGTTGAAGTGTAGAAAAATATCTTGCGAAGATATTTTGAAATAAATAGTTTGGGAAATTATTAAGGCCTGATGGCTGTTTATGAATGTTATTTGATAGTTAAATAATCGGCTATCAATATTGGCCAATGCGCTGATCGTTTTGAAGAGACCGGGATCGTGATTAATTTTCCCAAAACCACTTCGATCCGGTTTGAACATTTTCGTGAGGAGGACAAGAGCTTGGAGTCGAAGATGGGGCAATGAAGTGCAAGAGTTAATCGCTACTAATCCTAAGGGTGATTCCAAAATGGATGTAGTAGGAGTAGTGCCTTCGATTCCGTTCGGACCGGGAACGGACTTGTACGGATGAATGCTATCAGAACATCATCAGGAAGACGATAAGCATTCTAAGTGAATGTGCGCTAAAAAGGTAACGCATAACCTTGAGCCTCATCAAACAGGAATGGCTAAAACAGGGAAGGTGCAGCAAGGCTAAGTGGGTAGCAACCAATTGGGATAAGGTCGTCCCTGTCTAGATGTCCCATTTTTGGCTGTACGGGTGATTGCTGATCCCAACCGCGGAGTGATCTTATTCGGACTATCCGGCAAGGGGTAGCTATGGCCTTGTGTTGCAGGGGATCCGGGGAGATTCTCGATATGCTGATCTAGACCGAGTACTGTGACGGCAGTACACTAGTAGCCCTGTCATTGTATGGAATCCAATCTCCAATAAGCGCATGTACGGTTTTGATTGTGCCCACTATTGCTGGAACGTGAGATGCGAGCATTTCAACTAGATTCTATTTTACTTTCTATAGACACTATTATAATATCAGAAGGATTTGATAAATGTTTTGGTTATCGTAAGGTAAAAACCCAGCATGTTTATTTGTGGCATGGTCTTACGAGATACCTTTGATTTCAAAGGATTTTGAAACTTTAATAATCCAATTGAGTGTGTTTTCTCACACTGGTTTTCCAGACTGACTCGGGTATTGTTTTACTATAATGCTTGGGTCAGACAGGGTATTATAGGATACAGGAAAGGATGTTGTGGAGCTCAGGAGACGAGCTGGATGGCGTGACGTATCTCACGTACTTGATGTATAATCCGCTGTGTAGTATAAGTTGTATATTCAGCTTTGTATAGACAAGTTATCATAATTGTCCAGTGTTGTGTTTTTTTTGATGTTGTACTCTGATGATGTAATATATAAAACAATTACAGTTCTTTTATATAAAAACCTATCATTTATCTATTATATATTGATCCGCTGCGTTTTTAAGATTCTGATATTATTCTTCTTCTACATCCTTCCTTCTTTCCCTCAGCAATCTGTCTTTTCCAGCACTCAATCATTGGCATATTATAGAGTGGCATATTTATATCAATTTTCGAGGGTCGAAAAGGGTGGATTGTTACAATATGGAAGAGGTTTTTATGAAGATATATGCATGAACAAATGAATACAAGGGAATGAAGAGGGAAATAATTCAAGCTTATGATCATGGAGGACCCCACCCACTTACTTAAATCTACAATTAGAAGCTAATGGACAACTAAGTGGAGATTAAAGATTCATACACATTTAATGGTAGATTAATTAGTGGTTAATGGTTACTTGGTGGCCACACTTCCTAAAGGGCATTTTGGAAAGCACCCTAAAAATTGAATTAGGGTTTTATGCATGTAAATGATCTTCTACTCTCTTATTCCACTTAGGAAAATTAGCAAGCAAGTTGTAAACAAAATGTTTCATGAAATAAAAATGGCTTCCTATCCTCTTTCTCTTCTCTTTTCTACTTGTTTTTCTTTACTTTATGTTGATATTTATTTCTATGCCTTCTCTCATTTCACGTTTATAGCTTAGATTTACATTCATGCAAGTAGTGTAGTAATTTTTATGCAAGTAGTTAGTAGTTAATCTCTTTTTTTCCTTTTCTTAGTTTCCATTTCTTTACTTTTAATGTTGAAATTTACAAGTGTTGATTTTATAACACAAATGAGTAGCTAAACCCCTTTAATTTAGGGGTAATAAAGCTCTCTAACTTTATGTAAATTCAACATTTCTATTATTTATGGTCTCTTTTATTTGTGCTTCATGAAAGTGGATTTTGATGTAAGTTTATACAAGTAGATTTGATATCTTATGTTGCTTTTGCAAATAATCTATTCTTATTCAACATAAATACAATTTACATCATCATTTTCTAATTGATTTTTGATTTTAAAATGAAGTAAAAAAACAAAATTTGACAACCTATATTACCAATTACAATAGTAAATATATCATACTTAAAATAGCTTCTGCTTTGGCTTCATTTTCATGAGAACTGATAAGTGTTTTATTTGTTGTATTGTAGTTTGATGGTTTAAGTTATGTCAATTAATAACGTACATTAACCATACTTACGATACATACAACAATTATTTAACTTAATATCAAAAATGGAGATCATAGATTGTCTGTCTGTTGACTTACAAAAATATGAGAGTGGATTTACCTCTAATTTGTTCTCTAATCTCATAGTTTTTAATCTCACTTTTATTCTAATTTTAGCTTCATTTCGTTTACAATTTGTAGTTAACTATATTCTCCCCAGTTTGGTCTAATTTGATTGACTAGAAAATTTAAAAATCTTAAAAGTTTCCTGCGGATCAACTCATACTCGCCATGTACCAATTTTGAATGCCATTCGCTTGCGGTAGATTTTAATTTGAAATTTATCGATGATTTTCTAATCTGATAAAAAATTCGTCATTAATCAGTTAATGATTTTATATAATATAATTAATTGCTTAAATATTCAACATAAATGGTAATTACCTTGCTTACAATTCATGCTTATAGGCACGCACGCAAGCTTGGCTTAAAATCACGACCTCGTCTCCTCTTCCCTCTCTCACGCGACACAGTGCACCCAAGAACCCACGCGACTGCCTGTGCCTACACGCACGTGATTCGAGCTCAGCCTAAATCTTCAAACGGCGTGCTGCACATCCACCTTCACACCACATCCACTTCCCTCATCACCTCCATGTTCGTGAGCCCTTCACTGCCATCCCCAAATCACAAACTCGAAGCCCTGGACCAATCGCGCTCACACAAGCATGCAACTAACTCCACTACGCTCGAACGTGCCTCATCCATCATCGATTAGCCGCGACCTTCCCCTACTCTACTTCAATCTAATTTCAATCGATTTAATTTTTTGTGTCGATTTCGATTTAGAAGAAAAAAGAGGGATAGCGTACGCAATTTTAAACGGGTAGGGGAAGGGGTCGGTGCGTTTCAGATGTAGGATGGCTTGCTAGGTCGGATACAATTGACTTAGAAAAATTATAATATTGTTAAATTTTAAAATATCTCGTTTATATTAACTTAAAATCCCAAACTCCTATCAAGGCGTGCCGCCTGGCGTTTCTAATGTTACACCCCTATTCCGAACCCAATGGAATAAGTCACATGCCCCAATTCAATCGTATGGGGAAGATAGCTTTTTAAACCCAATTATAATATTAGATTTTTAATATTAATTTCAACGTGTTTCTATTCTGTACGACCGAACGGAAACTCTAAATGCTACAAATATTAAAATCCGATAATAATACACTATTATGGATCCAACGGAACCAGTTTCATTGAATTCCGAGATTGCGCCCTAGATCGCTAATTTATTGCGTCGATAAAATCGAGAATTTCAAAAATTGGCTAAATCGCTTGAAATTCTAGTTTTAAAAACGTATCAACTCAATTATAATTATAATAGAATTTATATAAACATTAGAAATCATTTCGACTCATATTCAACTCCAATTCAATTATTTAAGCGATTTTAAATTATTAATTCAATAATTAAATTTATCCAATAGATCACTATAATCAAAACTTAAGTTTTCTTCCACTTATTTGGTCGATAATTTCATATTAAAATTCCATTTACATTTCAAATTCAACATTTAAAATAAATTAAATATTAAAAATAAAACGAATAAAAATCTAGGTCATTACACGGGTTCTTATCTATCTAGTTATTTATTTCCACCATATGTCTATTATGTGTATGTATTTTGTATTAGAAAGTGTAAAGGCA
The DNA here is from genome assembly GCA_030765085.1 of Allium cepa. Lineage (NCBI taxonomy): Eukaryota > Viridiplantae > Streptophyta > Magnoliopsida > Asparagales > Amaryllidaceae > Allium > Allium cepa. The sequence continues at coordinate 313,671,356 of CM060932.1, read as the reverse complement.
TGGTTTGTAACTGCCTAGGCTGATAGTAGTAGTACGTTTAAGTAAGCCTGATAACTCCACATTAAGGAATAACCTTATGTACTAATTATTGTTGTATTATATTTAACCATTTTATTATGATATTTTCTATTCTGCTCTTTTATTTTGCCTTATGATAACTCTTCTTTCGGATGCTTAGATAAAGGCAAACAAATAATATGGATATATTAAGTGTCATTCTCAGGGTCTATAAATATAGGTCGTCATAATCGAAATGGTATAGTTTATAAGTTGTGCACCAGGACTTTGCGATACCGGTAGGGTCATCGGTCGTTTGCCTCCGTGTCGACCGCTAGAGGTCGACCGGTGGTCCCCCAGTGCCCACATTTTTATTTTGTGTTGGAAAATAAAAATCATATCTATGAAATTTAAATATGCTTTAATGTTTTAAAACCATAGTATGATTCTTATATAATATATTTTTGAAATTATATGATAAATATTTTAATGGAAATATGGTTTATATTTATTATAAAAGCAATTATTTGTTTAAAGGAAATTTGTTTTTGGTCATAAATGATTTTATAAAAATATTTTATCATTTCTTAAAATTATGAAATGATTGTTATAAGTAATAATTGGTTTTACAAGCTATTTCTAAGGTTTTAAATATAGTAATAGGTTTTCTAAGTTCATTCTTGATTATTAAATTTCATATTTAGATTTATAAAAGGTTGAAAAATAGTAATTTTTAACAATTTAAATACATATATGCTTTTATTAAATATATTTATATTTCTTTTAAACAAATCCATGTGTCATAGTTGCTCAAATTCTATGTAGCGAGAAATCTGAATTAATATATTAGTTATACCATTTGGTATATGAATTTCGGCAGTACTTTTCCAGTTATTCTTCGGACACGTTATATAGAATAATATTGAGTAGGGATTCTAGATTGTGTGGAATTTGAGTAAACTGATTAGTAATACCGTTTGATATGGGACTCTTAGTAATTATTTACTACATACTCCTAAGACTGCAATATAGAATATTACATGAGTGTGGTTTACGAGCATTTAGTAAATGTTTGAGCAAGACCAAGTGGTATTATAGTGACCCACACTTCCACACAATTTAGGTTGACAAAAAAACCACACGTGTATAACCCAAATTGAATGAACAGGAGGATGGTTAAGGGTAAAATGAAAAAAAAGAAGATAGAACATAATCTCACATGAATGGAATAATATATATTATTACAACAATCTTTACAACAGAAATTTTTTTAAATACATATATCAAAGTTTATTCTAAGCTCACCCTGGACAGTTATAAATACCTATCCTTAAAAATGCTGAAAAACAACAAACACGACGGAAAACTAATAATGTTGTAACGACCCAAAAATTCATCATTGGGGAAAATTTTGAAATATTCAAATATAAGATATTTTAACATAAATGATAATGTTTTGAAAAATAATAATGTTGGTAATCTTATTTTGATTAATATTTATAAAAATATATTCTTTGGAAGATATATCGATAAAATAACCAAAAACTGTTTTATCAATAAACAGCCCTTCGGCCGTCCGACATCATGCACAGAGCCGAACACATACACTCATTTATCTATATAAGTGAGAATATGTAATAAAATAATTAGTTTATTTTGGAAAATCAAAAGTATATATGACATCATTAATAATGTCGCTATTTTTGAATAATTGATTTTTTTTATTTTAATACGAGTTTAAATGATTTAATAACTACTTTAATTATTATATAAGCTTTTTTAATTATTATATAATGATAGAAATATTATTATCAACTTTTTACAAACATATGCATATTAACTAAGAAAAGCAAATATGATTGGAAATCAAAATCAGAATTCGTAATGGTTCAACGTGTAGAAGTTGTGCAATGTTGTTGATAATATGTGACATACATATGCACGTTTACATGTACACACACATAAAGGCATTCACGTGCATTTGGATACACATATATAAATATACTTTTTAATATAAAATAACCAAGAATATCTAGATGTTTTCCCACTTTGCCTAACACTTAAGCCTTCCAAAGTCAACACTTACACATTCAAGTACATGCACATGGCCAAGCATATGGGGGGGGGGGACTTTCCGTCGAAGCATGCTGATGATGGAGGAAGGTGGATGGTGATGGTAGGATGATTCAATGGTGGAGATTTTGCTTCTTCCTTTTACCTATAAATACCCACCATACTTCTTCACTTCCATTCACTTCTTCTTCATTTTCTTGCTTTCCCCTATATTTTCATGGATTTCATACTTTGCAAAATAATGACAAAATATAGTTCAAAAATAAATTATAACATATACATATATATAAACACACACACAGATATATATATATATATATATATATATATATGTATCAAAACACTTCAAAACCCATAGCAAACTCCTCCTTTGTCCCCTTAAACCCCACGACCACCACCAAAGTCGAGCCAGTTAGGAGCTTCAAGTCGAGTGTTCATGAGCTTAACGTTTGGGTTAGCGATGCTATGCCATTTATAAGTTAATCATTTAATCATAGGTGACAAAAAATCCCCTTATATATATGTATGTGTATATTAAATACTTTGGATGATTATATGATATTTTTTTGGTTGTAATGTTTGATCATCAAGTTTGGATGTGGATTATACGTTTCTTTGATGTTAAAATGATTCACATATAATACACATCAAATATCACAAAGGAAATCACTTTCCTTTAATAAATGAAATGATGTATATGATATTGTTAAAACTCTTAAAATGGTTTAAAATGGTTTATAAATGTTTTACAAAACATTAAAATACAAATTGGCGAATTTTGAAAAGTTATGAATATTGAGTCAAAAATGGACATGTCGTGTAACGGTAGTTCGCGATTTCGCACCGTGAAATGTTAAATCCATTACGATGGATTCGGAGTCAGAACTCTTTGTAATAAGAATTTTCCATACTCTTATAATCATAGTTCTCAAGTGAAGAAAGAAAATTGTGATTTCATTTAATAGATTTGAAATATGAGCAGAACAAGTTTTCAAAATAGTCGTGGTTTGGCAGTTTGGAAACCAAAGCAACAAATTCTTCGTAGTTGATTTTTTTAATTCTTTCAAAATATGTAATAAATCCATAAATATTTTAAAATGTTTTAAAAGAGATTTAAGCTAAAAAATAGTTTCTAAAGGATATAAAAGTTGCTCTGATCATATAAGCTTTGAAAACACTATTTGCAGTATTATTCGCAACATTTTTTGCTATACTTTTAATAGCTTTTGAAGTATGGATTTAAAATTAGCAATTATTTTCCAGATCTTTTTTAAATGTTTTCAAATGAATGGTTAAGTGTTTTAATAATGATTTGGAGGTTTTATAGTTTATTTAAAAATGATTTGAAGAAAAGCAGTTATAAATAAAATGATTTGATCTTATCTCTAAAATTCGATGAGTAGACTGGATTTTTCTATTCGTGAAATTTGGATGTGGGGTGCTTAAACTAAGGAGATGTTCAGGAGCAGCCAATGCCCTGGCTCATCTGACCTCCTTGGACGAGGGATAAATAAGGTCGAAATGTCGAAAACGATACAAGTATAAAAGGTTCAAAATTTATAAATTTAATTTGATACAACTTGGATTGTATAGAAACAATCTTCCTATCCTTGATATTAAATCCCAAGGAAGGAACCCGTATTATCCATGCGTGTTTAAAAGGCGATTCCACCATTATTCGACGTACAGTAAAGGTTGAATACGGAAATTGATATTGAGTAGAATTAGTATTATTTTTATCGACCCTTTTTAACTCAATAATGCTTTCCAATATAACTTATGACAATGTTCTGACATTTCCAAAGTTAAAGAGAGGTTTAATGATTCCGTATATACCAAGAAGAAGTGTTTTAAAGATATATATCTCTTGAAGATATTTTTGATAAAAAGGAAGTAATTATTCAAATGATAAGCATCTATTTACCTAACATCTTTTTAACGATGATTGGTTCGAAGGAACTGGGGTCGAATTTGAGCGATTATTATCTGAAAACCACTTCGAACTAATATACCTATTCAAAGTGAAGACATGGATGATAGTAAATGAATGAATGGCTGTTTGTCACTGACCCTTGGGGGAAATATTCCGTATCATATATATATATATATATATATATATATATATATATATATTTGTATGTGTGTGTATGTATGTATATGGCTGGATTATCTTCATTTGATCATCGATGTAAGAGCTTGTAACGACCCGATATTTTCAACCATTCGCATCCATTATAAGTGTATAGGCAGACACTCATGCCGGAATTGAATTGCTCAAAATACCGCGTTGTAAATAAAAATTTGGCAAATCTCAGAATATACAGTAAATAAAAATCACAGATCACAGACACATAGTAATAATAATGCAGCGGAAATAAAAGAGATAGTAGTTCATGAATCTACTATATAAATATATCAGAGTTACATAAGATACAAAAGAAGAAATAAAGTACAAAAGAAGTCTCAATATATAGAAATCTACTAATACAATAGCTGGAAAGGACCAATAGACTGCAAAAGATAAAACTTGACAAGCAGATAATCTCCAGCGATTCCAATCTCCAGAAAGTGGAAATCCTAATCTGTGAATACTCAGGCTGACCCGAGCGTAAATAAAAATACAAACACTCGAGTCAGGACATACATACTTATACAATGTAAACCAACTCAAGTGAACTGTAGTAAAGGTACAAGTAACTTAGAAGATGCGTGGGACCGCCCATCCTGTAAGGATCCATTAAACTATTTACTATGTAGTAATATACGCTATATACAGTAGTGTCTAATCAGTAAAGTATAATCATATAGAAAATAGCGTTAAGGGGATGGTGAACCTTAACGCGGTCGGATCTTTAAAACCAAAATCGTAGTGGGCTCGATATAAGGAGATGACACGGCACACGAGGCAATGCCAGGGTGGATACACCGTTTGCACTCTCGGACCGGTGGTGACGGCAAGCCAGCAGCTTCCGCCCACCTCGAACAATACCCCCGAATCAAAGTGGCGCCACATATCGAATCACAAAAGTAATAGAATGGTTTCCGATGGAGCATGCTCGATGAAAGGGTGCGACCCTTTGTGTAGCCCGGTATAGCTCCTGTTTTAGTCATTTATGCCAACTCACGAGAGATGGTTCCACGTAATATACCTTGAGAACGTCGCCACCATCCTACTTCATTCTGGAATCTCACCGCGTACAAAGTTGTTAAAGTGGTTTTCGGTATTGGCCGGCTATAAGACAATATCCGATCCCGGTCTCTTTAACAACCAATCGTTATTACAACCCGTAGTTATAACTTTAAAAAATATTTTATACTTCAAAATAAAATATCATTTCAACCCAAATCTTTATCAAAATAAAGATTAAATTATTTCCAAAACATTTCAATATATCATCATACCATATTTTCGATTCAAATATTTATCAAAATAAATATCAAGTCATTTCTAACCATTTCAATATATTAAATTATCATATCCTTTCAAAACTTCCTTTCAAATCATTTTAATATATCAAAACATCATAACCTTTCAAAACTTCATTCAAAATATCTTATCTTTCAGCACCAAGATGTCATATCTTTCAAAACTCCATTTTCAAATCATTTTAGTATATCAAAATATCATATCTTTTCAAACCACATTTCAATCATTTAATATATCAAAACCACATTCGTTTCAAATCATTATTCATTTTATTTAATTTAAAATACCATTTCAATTCACATTTCAAAACAGTTTATATTCAAAAAAATTCATTTTTAATCATTAAAATGATGTTATTATGTTCAATAATTAAATTATTAAATTTCCAAAATTTTCAACTTTCAAAGTTCATTTATTCACTTAAGTTTATCAAACCAGTGAAAATTCACTTTTCGTGGCATTTAGAAAACGCTACGGAAAGATACATTCAAAACAGTTCAATTTAACAAAAGACAACATTTTAAAATGTTGTAATAGGGTTTACTTAAATTTCAAATAAACTTAGTTAAATTCAAAAATTATAACACTTACAAAAATTGCTATAATAGCTTTTAATTCAATTTAGCTTTTTAGTTCATTATTATCAACTACATCATTTACAAATGCTGTAATATCATTTACATTGTAATTAATAGCATTTCAAAAATACAGTCAATTAACTTCAAATATTCAATATAATTTCTCAACCAATTATAATTTCTTATTTAAAACATTTTTAACTCATAAAATCATACATTTTCACATTTATAAACATCATTTAATTTTCCTCAAGTTCATGATTTTATAAAGTTAAATTTCCATTCAAAAATCAAGATTTAATAATAATTCACTTATTAAATTGCAGTATTCAATTTTAAATTCATTGCATTAAATTTCAACCTAACACTTAAGTTCAAATTCTCAAATATAACTTAGTTTTATTTTTATTTGCTTAACTAAAAGTTCATTTTTAAGTCAATTTCATAAATTTTCAATTTTAGTTATATTTCAAAATTTCAACTTAAATATTCATTCATTTCACATTCAACTTTATCAAAAATCATTAATATGATATAAAATCACTTTAAATTAATTTAAATTCAAAATATCATAAATTTATCATATTTTTAAAGTTAATCTAAATTCCATTAAAAATTAAATCAAAATTTCCAAAATAACTTACATTCATATTTTCTAACTTTTCCATAATTTATTTAACTTATAGATTTCCAGAAAATAAATAATACTTTACAAAAATTATTTTTTTAAAAATTTCAAATCAAATATTATAATAATTAAATTTCTAAAATATTTTAAATTTTTTGGAAAAACATATTTCAACTACGGGCCTGTATATAATTTTCTACGCTAGGTAAAGTGATACAGGTAATATATCATTTCAACCCGTAATTTACAAAGAAAATCCAGGTTTTATCATTTCAAACCCGCAATCCCAAGTTAGAATAAATTAAATAAAAACCTTTCAAGCCTATCATTTCAGCTTATAACGATTTTTCCCTATTCTAAAGTCCGTTCGGGTATGTATCATTTCAACCCATAGTGATTCTAATTTACAGGGAACTTGCAGTGTGATAAACTGATAAAATATACAGAATAGCATGAAATAACAGTAACATATGATATAACAGGTGTTTAAGCATGGGTGAACATCATATGATAATAATATAAGCATATATAACATGATAATACAGTTCTACAGATTCACAGGGTGTCAATTCACATTTGTATAAGTATAAACATCTGGTGATAAACACTCACATGTCACAAGCTGGAGAACGACACCAAAGCACATGATACAGACACAACGAAGGCACGACAACACTACCATGATTTGAGAGCGGAGAGACAAATATAATTGCCTTGTATACATATAAACAAAACAATTCAAAATACATAAGTTTTTCAAAGCCAAATTACACAAAACGACACTAGGAATCAAAGCCCAAAACAAAGACAAATGCTTTGCACTTGTTCTCAACTTCACATACTTCAGTTATGAACTGAAATAGCACAGCCAAGGCATGTATAAAGGTCTAGTTTGGGTCCATAGTGGTCAACCTATCATGGTTTAAAAGTGTGGAGATTTATAGGTGCAACAAGTCAACACTACAAGGCAATTTCAAGGCAAATTCAACAACTCTATGCTACAATTTGGTTCGGCCATAGGCTCTAGGGTCATGGTCGGAGACTCAGGTGGTGATGGCTGATGTGCCAGGGGGTGGTGGTCAGGTCAGAGCTGCTGGTGATGGTGGAAGCGGCGGCATAAGGTGGATGAAGGTGATGGTACCAAAACTAGGTCAGCTTGAGTGCATAAGTGATGGATTTGTGGATTTTGGTGGTGGTGCTTGCCTTGGGGTTGCTTGGCCTGCCATGGTGGTGATCTAGGGTGGATGATGATCAGAGAATAAAGTGGTGGAGGTTGGCCTAGATCTGGTTGAGGAGGAGTGGAGCCATGAAGTTGAGAACAATATACAAAATCACTTAGAAAAGCACAAAAACAAGAAGAAGAAAAAAGCTTTACCAAAAATTTTTTGGACATCCATGGCCATGAGTTTTTTCCTTTAGAAATGGATGAAATTTGCGTGAAAAAGATAAGAGAATGCAACTGAAAAGAATAGAGAAAGGTACGGCCAAAATAAATTGATGTATTGATTGAAAAAGAAACGGTGAAACGACTTTACGTTTCTTAGCTTTTAAAACCTTCCATACTTCCTTTTCTTTTAAATCAAGTAAAACAAAATAAACTTCAGCAATTACATCTAAAAACCAAAAAAAAGCGAAATAAAATAAATTATATAACTAAATTTAAAGAAAATATGAAAAGAATTAAGGAAATTGCTTAAAAATTGAAAACAGGGTTCAAAAATTACAATTAAAACATCAATGGCTTTGGAAAAATATCTACTTCATTTTAAAAATATTCTAAAGAAAATTTTTGAAATAAAATAATTTATTTATCATTTTTAAATAAAATAAATAATTAAATTGGAGAAAAATAGGAAAGAACTAAAGAAAATGTTTAAAAATTGAAAACATGGCATGGAAATTACAAGAAAAATACAACTAGCTCTAGAAAAATTCCTACCTCACTTCAAAAATATTAAAAGACAAAAACATGCATAAAATAACATATCAATACATATTACAAAAATATGACAAAGAAAAATAAAATTTATACTATTTAAAATAACAAAATTGCAGAATAAACGAATTGCACTCAATATTGAAATATACATAACTTTCACAATTTAAATCCGTTTCCAACGAAACAAAAAGCAGTGTTCCTAAAATTTTATGTACTTTCATAATAAAAGATAAAATTTAAATTTTCAAACTTTTAAAAATTTAAATTAAAAGACAAAGTTTGACTATTTTGACCAAAAATTCACTTTTTGAAAAATATTCTTTTTAGTCATGCTTTGGAATGATAATTCATATCAAAACTAAAGTTTATCATTCAAAATAAATAAAATAAGGTTTTAAATCAACAAGTCAATTAAAATAATTAAAATATACAAAAAAAATAAATCACAAAATACAGGGTTGTTACAGAGCTGCTCACTACTAATCCTAGGAATGTTTCCCGATAGGATGTGGTAGAAGAGTTCCTTCAGTTTGTCCTGTTTTTGGATAACTTGTATAGATGAATGTCTGGCGTTGCATTTTTAATCACATTGACTGATCCAATAAACGTATCATCTATTTAGGGGCGGAGAAGGCAACTTCTCTTAGCTTAACACCCTTTACTAAGACATACGAGCCCGAGAGTTATACATTTGTAGGAAAAAGTTGTGTGATCATGGGTTTGCAATGTGGAATTCAAAGAGGAATGTGCTATATGAAAGGTAATTGTTACCTCGAGCCTCATCACCTGTGAATGACAAAAACATAGTAGATACGGCAGGGCTATATGGGTCGTTCCCATTAGGATATAGTCATCGCCTTTCTAGATTACCCTATATATTTTGGATATGTTGTTTACGCTTTGGAATCCCAGTATAAGTCGGAATGATTGAGGCGATAACATATTTGTTATTATCTATGGTTAAGGTAGGTCGGTTCTATGTTGGTAGAAGTTGGGGCCTTAGGTGCATTTTTCTAGAGATGTACTGTATGGAAGGTAGTCACTTACCTTATAATTTTATTGAATCCATTCTCCAATAAGTGCCTTTGGACTTAGTTGTAAACTTATTATGCCATCAAATTTAAGTAATGTAACAATTTTGGCTATTTTAATATGTTTATTCGAAAAACGGTTTTCAAAGAATGTAATTAGAAATAATACCCTAGATTTTGCATAGCAAATGTTTGGTTATCATAAGGTAAAAACCTATTCTGTATTTATATATGGCATAGTCTAATGAGATATCATTTATTTTTAATATCCATATTTTGGGTTTCCCACACCAATCCCATGACTGACCCGGAGTTTATTTTCTATTCCCCTTAAACCCTTGGTGCCCTAATTTTTCAGGCAGCCAAGTAGTTAGGTTATCCTGGACATTATAGATGGAGCATGGAGCATTTGGGTTCTTTATAGATGTTTTTTTATAACTTTCCGCTACGTTTGTATTTTGTGTGATGTACCTACCAGCACTTGTGAGGATAGGCAATTATAACTATCCTGGCTGGATTAGTGCCTACTCGTACTCTGATGGAACAATTTAGAGTAATTGCATATACTACACATAAGTAAAAATATGTGTTGAATACGACATGAGATTTTATTATTGTCTTATCTTCTATCTTTATTTTCTTTACCCCATGAGAAAATCTTCGAAGGATTGGACACGATGATAACCGAAAGAGATTCTTGGCCTCTTAGCAGTTGAAGGATGGGGCTCTAGCTTGGTGGGAGTCCATTACTCTTAATGAATTTGTAGATAATTTCTCTTGGGAAAGGTTTAAAGAAGTTTTTAAAAAACAATACATGCCCGCCGTTGGAAAATCCTGCCTCTGCAGAAGTTTCATGGATCGAAATCAAGAAGCAATGTCTATGGAAGAGTGTTCGCACAAATTTAATGAATTGTCTCGTGGGCCAGGATTGATAGACATGCCTATAAAGAAAAATGAGATGTTCATTTTTGGGATGATGGAGCAGGATAGGATTGCCACCTCTATAAAAGGAACCTTTATGGATTTAATAGACATGAGTTTCCATTATGAAACTTTGGACCTAAAGAATCTGGTCCCAATCCAAAATAACAATAACAATAAGAGGAAGTTCAATAACAATGGAAAAAAGCCATGGCAAGGAAAACCCTACGGAGGATCATAAAGAAAACTATTTTAAAGATGTTGAATGTTTTAACTATGGAAAGAAAGGCTATTATTCAAAGTACTGCAGGAGTCCTAAGATTTAAAGGCAACATCAAGAAACCGTCACTCTTAAGGTGCAGAAAAGTCTCTTCCATAACTTCCACCAACCCAGCCTTTGGAAAAACAAGTCCCCCTTAATGAAGAAAGAGAGCAGATTAAGATTTATGCTATCAAAGACGAGCCTTTAACCTCTACCGATGTAAAGGGCAAGGGAGTTTTTGAAGGTAACGTCTTTGTTAATAATGATTTATTTAGAGTATTATTCGATATAAGGGATTCCTATAGTTTTACTACAAAGAGATTAGTAGATAAATTAAAACTAATCACAAAAATAATAGATGCCCTTATTTATGTGTTCAACCCCATAGGCGGCGGGACTAATCTTTGTACGATTTGCCAGGATATCTAAATCGCTTACCCACCTCATCATCTTTCATGTGATCTATTTGTCTTGACTTTATTGGGTTTGAAGTTTTAGTCAGTATGGACTGGTTTTCCAAGAATAAAGCTATTCTTGATTGCATTAAGAGAATGGTATCTTTATGGACCAAATTATAAAAATTTGTAGAAATATTGTGCAAAGAATTCAGTCCAGTAAGGGATATTTTCTTGTATGCACTTGACTCATCTCAAAAAGGTTTAGAGACGATACCAATTGTCAAGAAATTTTAGGACATTTTTGAGGAAGTTAAAATTTTACCCCTACATCAGGAAAATGAGTTCTGAATTGTCTTTACCGGTGCAAGACCTGTTATTCTTCTATTTGAAGGATGGTTCCAAAGAAAAAGATTGAGTTAGCAAACCAAACTGATGAGTTGTTATAAAAAGGACTAACTAGACCTAGTCGCTCAAGTTGGGGCACAGTGGTAGTTTTCATTGCAATGTCTGATGGCTCCCTAAGGCTTTGTGTATACTATCGAGACCTAAATAAGCAACGATTAAAAACAAGTATCCTCTACCCTACATAAATAACTTGCTTGATCAACATCATGGTGCCTAAGTATTCTCTCAAATTGGATTTAGCCATAGAATTCCATCAACTAAGGATAGCTGAGGATGGCGTTCCATTAACTATATTCAAGGATCCGGATTGCTTCTGTGAATGGTTAGTTATCCCTACTGGGTTGACTAATGCACCCGCCTATTTCATAGACCTTATGAATAGAGTACTCATAGATGTGCTACACAATTCATGTTGGTTTTTATTGATGATATTCTTATCTATTCCAAAAACAAGGAGAAAAACGAAAAGCATTTGCAGTTGGAAATATTGAGAAGAAATGTACTTAAAGCTGAATTTCCAAAATGTCACTTTTGTTAGATAGAAATAATATTCCTTGGGCATATTGTATCAGGAGAAGGGATCTCGGTAGATCCAAAAAAGATTTCAACTATATAAGATTGGAAGCAACCACAAACCCCGATGGACATCCACAGCTTCTTAGGATTGGCAGGATATTACCGGAGATTCATTGAAAATTTCTCCAAAATTTCCTTCCATCTAACAAAGTCGACTATGAAGGATGTTAAATTTGAATGATACAAAAATATGAAGAAGAATTTCAGGAACTTAAGAAGAGGTAAACTATTGCTCACGTGTTAGCAATTCCTGATGAAAGCAGCGGAATAACCGTATATATAGATGCTTGTGGGGAAGGAGTAGGTGTCTTTCTAATGCAGCATGGAAAGGTCATCGCTTATGAAAGCAGACAATTGTAGATCCATGAAAGGAATTATGCAACACATGAATTGGAGCTATTAGCCATTGTGCTCGCATTTAAAATATGGAGACATTATCTACTATATAATGACCTGAAATCTTTGATCCCAAAAATTTCAGATAGATAGGAAAAGAAAAAGGAGATAGAAGAATAAGAAGAACATAAACATCAACATCTCACATTCGCAGCGGATAAAATATAATAACAAATAATAACAGTTATACAAAGGGTAACTATACTTGTCAAATTTCACTTTAATACATCAGAGTTACAACATATATACATATACAATCAGCATGACTCAGATATATACAACAATATAATACAGAGGGAACTCTCCATACGATCCTGTCATCCAGCCCGTCTCCTGAGCTCCAGAACGTCCTTACCTGAAAACCTGTAATACTCGGTCTGACCCGAGCATTACATCAAAGTAGCACCCGGATCAGGCTGGAAACCAACGTGAGTAAACTCATCCAACATGAAATTCTAATGCATAGAACTTATTTAAAACCCGGGGTAACTCGTATCAATTTACAAATTCACAATTTGTTATAGGCATCACTTATTTCACACATCAATTTTCTAAGTACCAAAACTTAGATTAAATAGTCCAATTCACTTAAATCATTTCATTCCGGCCTATTGATTTCATATATCAATCTATAAAAATTCGAAGTGGTTTCGGGTATTTTCTAATACCCGACCCCGGTCTCTTCTAGTCTCATGTCATCCTAACCCAAGTAATCCAAATGAAATACACTTCAAACTTTAAATACAAGATGTCCCTTTACACAACAATTCGTCATTGATAGATAACCACAATATCATGTCCTCCTAAATATATGGTATTACAAATCATTTCATATCAGAGATATCAACTCATTCAAGGCATTTAATACCATTCAATCATCCATAAGCAAACTTGATCAATTCCAAAATAAATTTAGTCACTTCAAATTGAATTACTAACCCCAATGACTTAGATTCCTTCACTTGACATTAATTAATTTCAAATCAATAAATTAATCATCACTTAATTATCCATCTTAATTAATCATCCTGGATTAATTATCCTTCAATTACATTCAAGTAATTATCTTTAATTAATTACACAAATTAATTATTCTTAACCAAAATCAGTAATTAATATTTAATTACTTCGCAAATTAATTATCTATAATTAATTACATTAATCCTTAATTACTTATATTAATTAATTTATCATATATCACTTGTCATTTTAATTTATACTAATCTAAATTAATAACATTAATTAAACCATAATATTAATCACTCTTGATTAATCTCAACCTGTAATTAACTATCTTTTTATTTACTTTATTAAATAAATTAATTACTCATTTTATAAAGGAAGTTTAAAGGAATTTAAAACCAAATTTATTTTTAAATTCAAATCAATTTAAAAATGCACTTTAACATTCAAGTTTTTAAAACAATTTAAAACTTTATTTTGTTTAAAAACTAAAATTCACTAACTTGAATCCCAGATTTAATTTTTGATTTAAAACTTGTTTTAAATCTCTACTTTACAATTTAACTTCAGTTTTTTTAAAAAAAAATCACTTTTATTTCATTCCAATTCATTCTTATTTTTATTCTATAATTATTTCACTTCCAAATTTTGCTCTTATATTTCTTTTCAAAAATCGAATTCTGTATATTTTGATAACCCAGTGTACCGGAATATCCAATTAAACCATGGTAACCAATATTCCAATTATCAATATAATTCATCACAGCATATCAAACATCCATAACACAGAATATTAAACAATCTAAATAATTTTGAGGAATCCAGTTGGATCACTCCAACCTGGTTTCCTGCATCCACAGATGTTAGCACAATGCCAATTCCACTTCGAGATGGAATACCGCGGTATATGGGATTTATATAATATCATCTGCTATTATGCGGCGCATAGGGTCTCATCCGCTATATAACGTGGGAAATCAATCACTCCAATATATACTATATATTACTATATAATATACCACATCAATCAATTCAATCATTCAACCAATTATTTAAATTTAACCATTTAAATTTAAACAAAAAAATTCAAGAAGAGTGAGATTAACTCACCTTTGATTCTATTAGCAATCCATTTCCATCTCGACTTATTTTCCTCACGATTATAGACCTTTTTATTTTAAAATGAACATATTCCTGCTTCAAATAAATTCCAAACCAACTTCTTGACGTAGCCTTCGTTGATACGATTTCAACGCCACTCATTTTGTCCGAAATGGACCTCATATGCAAAAGTTACGATTTTTTTTAATATGCGATATAATTTAAAATTAATCAACAAAACTAAACAAAATAAATAAGTAAATACGTTACCTTCCTTCCACTCACGCGACTCCAGGCAAACGCACGATCCCTGGACACGAACGACTTCCACGCTCGTCGCCACCATCGGCGCCGCCCTTCCCAGCGCGCCTCTAACCATCTCCTGCCGCCAAAAACCACGTGCGAGCGAAACCCTAGCACGATGAACCACCAAAACCCACGAACCATGCCTCCGCCTCAGCCCCTTTGACATCCCACCTCCACCCCAAATCCCCTCGCGCACCATCGCGCGCGTCTCACGACCGCGACTCCATCGCCAACGCGCGATTCAATTTTGATTGAGTGCTTTTTTTTATTAATCGATTTCATTTTTTCAATAAAAGAAGGAGGATTGAGCGTGATTTTAAATGAGAAGGGGAAAGTAGATCTGTGCATTTCAGATGGTAGGGTGGCTCGAGTATGATTATAGGGTGGCTGGTTTGACTTTCAATTTTTTTAATATTATTAAATTTCCAAAATAGCTTGTTTAGCATAACTCGAAATCTCGAACTCCAAATCAGACAAGCCGCCAGACGTTTATATGGTTTTACCTGTATTCCGAACACAATGGAACATGTTTCGGAGCCTAATTCTGTCATATGTGGAAGATAGCTTTTTGAATCCAGTTTAAATATTAAATTATCGATTTTAATTCAACACGTTTCTCACCCATACGGACAAACGGTAACTCCAAACGCTACGAAAATTGAAATCCGATAATAACTAACTATTACGGATCCAATGGAACTAGTTTCGTCGAATTCCAAGACTGTTCCTCGAAACTATTTTTAAATATCAATTTAAACGATATATTTTCAAAACTTAACAAAACATTCCCAAATTCAATTTCAACACTTTTACTATCTTTAGTATTATCGATATAAATTTTACAAACCCTTAAATTATTTTCAACAGGCTTAAAGCTGAAGATTCAATAATTCACCCAATTTCAGTTTATTACTTCCAATAACTTAATTACTAAATAATAATAATATTTGAATTCAAGTTAAAAATTAACTTTTAAATATTTAAAATCAATTAAATATTCCAATTTAAATTGTTAAAAATTCCGGGTCGTCACATTCCTTCCCCCTTAAAAGAATTTCGTCTCCGAAATTGCTAGTTAAGAAGAATGATTCAATACCATTACTATTTTCCAAAACTAAACAATTTTCTTTTAACAACAACCAAACAATCTTTATTAAAGACACACTATCCATCTTGCTTACTTTCCAAACTTTTCTATAGTTTCGAAACAACTTTACTTATTCATACATTCAAATTATAATTCAAAACCAAGTTTTAGATTTTCAAAATTTCTTAAAAATTTTCTAACTCCCAAAATTTTTGAAAAATTTCGCCAGCATCTCCTTTGCGCAGCTAGCTCGGTACAACTACAAAATGCCTCTATGGGTTCCCAAATTCCAAAAGAAAACAAAAGCCAAGTGGCTAGATCAAAAACCCAATCAAATTTCATACAGAAATTTAAACACATACCTTTTTGTCGAGCAATTCAAATTTATCTTCTGAAATCAAAATTAATTTTCCTTTCCCTTTATAATACCTACATATCCCACTTGGCAATAATATCCAATCATAGCTTTTAAAATCATTTTATACATTTCCTTACAGAAGTTTCCATATCTACTTCTATTCAAATTAGTTTTCCCATTTCCATATGAATTCAATTTATCTTCAACTCTGAATATTGAATTTTATCTTCCATTTATAACTGATTCATATCATTATTTTTAAATTAGTTTCATCCACTAATTTATTTCAATTTTCAATTTGAAATCGTTTTGTCGCTAACAAAAATTTTTCCAAAATTTTTTCTAACTCCCAAAATTTTCGAAAATTTTTGGCAGAGTCTCCTTTGTACAGAGGATCTTTTGAAATTTGCCATGGGATATAAATATATATACATCGACCCATACGGTCGAAAAAACAAAAACAGTTCATATTTCCTATTTTTATTGTGTAGGCGTACCTTTATTTAGCATTTTTAAGCAAGCGGCTTATTATTTTAGCAATTAGCGCAACCAAATCCAGCCAAACGGCTTCCCGGTACCTGTACTTACTCAATTAAAACATGTAAGTACTAAATATATGAAATTTATTAACATTTCACTTACTTTCAATAGCTAAACACATGCATTTCATAAGCAACATGCACCAAACACTTCCCATAAGCGATTTATATGATTTTAAAACTAATTCAATTGCTTTCAATCAATTCATGTGCCATTTCATTTAATTTTAATGGTTTACAACTCAATTTCTTACATTCAATTTATTCTTAATCCAAACAAGCTCATATTCAATTCAGTTGATCTTAAAATCAATTTATTTAATCTTTATCAACTCATAGAAAATTAATTACCTTCGTTTACATCAAAAGACAATTCATGCTATGCAATTTGATGATATCCATGTGAATAAATAATTACTTAAGTTTTATAACCAATTTAAATTGATTTCGACTCAATTTATATTTAATTCTTTCTATTTTCTAGTTTATTCACCAACCATACATTTTTAAAGTCATTTCATTGAGCTTGACAACATTCGATTCTTAGATTAATAACCACTTTCCAAATTAATTTAACCCAAACTTTTATTTAATGAACTTTCATTCTTACTCGAAGTTGAGCTTCTAATTATTTTTAACATAAGTTAATTTACTTCAATTTATTCCAACCTCAAAACTTAAGCTTACTTCATTTGCAAATAAATTTTCTTTTTCACTTTAACTTGATTCTATTTCAATCAAATATCATTTCAATCTACAAATTTATTGGATTAGTTCTTTTGTTTCGTTCATTACAAATTTTAATTTCCAAATTCAATTCTTTCACGACTCTTTTAATTCAATTAGCCATTCTCATAATCCATTTAAATTTTAATTCCATTCTCAATTCGTTAAAATAATATCCAAACACATATTTAACTCATTTATACTCGAATTGCATTTTATTTGCAACTCAAATCATATCTATTATAATCCAATTCCGTTTTGTTTTTACAACATCTCCGCTTATTTTAATTCATTATCAATTCGAATTTATTTCCAAACTTCATTATTAACTTACAATCCATTTTATTTAACCAAGTTAAATTTTATTAACATACTCCATCAAATAATTTATTTAGCTAATTAGCTTACTTCCAACTTTTAAATCAATATTCGATTTTATTACAAAAATCACTTCATTAAATTTTCTTAAGTTCAATTTTTTTTATAATTCCAGTTTGGATTTTCTTTCATTTTCCAAAATTCCAACACTTTTATTTCAGCTTACTCTTTTTATTTTAAAATTTTATAAATACTTTTTAATTCACATAATACTATTAAAATAGCTTTTATAAAAATACTTGTTATAACTCGATGTCTCAACCAGTCCATCCTTGTACTCACAGAAATTCGGTCATATGTTGATCAGGCATAGGACTGAAAATCTATAAGTACTTAGCAGACTCATTCTCAACATCCAGTGAAAATACTTGGAAAACAATTTTATTGAAAATGTCAAAAAAAAATTAAAACAGAAGAAATATCTTTGGTGAGAATGCTCTGGAAATCATCATCCCCGTCTATGGTCGCAGTTACATCCTGGATTACGCTGCCATCGCAGCAAAAGTCCATATAACTGTAGGCACTCCGCGGCCCTCTATTATGCCATGGAACCCATAACAGATCGCAGTTACATTCCAGGGTTACGTTGTCATCGCAGCAAAAGTCCATGTAACTGTAGGCATCAGCGCCCTCGATTTTCGCTTTCAAAAATGAACCTTCTCCACTCCTACATAGGTTGTAGTTTACCGATGTAAAGTCAAATGCAGACTGTTGGCTCTCAGTGGCACACACGACTTTCGCTATGTTACCATAGGTCGCAGTCTACCGATATAAAATCAAACGCAGATTGTTGGCTCCCAGTGGCACACACTGTAACGACCCAGAATTTTAATTTATTAAAATTTGAATATTTAATTAATTTTAAATATTAATGAGTGAATTTATAAGTCGAATAAATTTTATTTCGAATAATTGGATTTAATTGGATAATTAAATCGATAATTTAATATGTTAAATTATGGAAATAATTGAAAATTGGGTTAAATATGATTGAAAATGATTTGTAAAATTTTATTTTATCATGTTGAAGTTTGAATGATGTTTCAAAACTTTTAAAATCGAATTAAGAGTTAATTTGTAAAAATTGAATATTTTAATATTTAATTATCGACTGTAAAATAGCCAATTTTTGAACAGTCTCAGAATTGAACGAAACCAGTTTCATTGGATCCGTAATAGTTAGTTATTACCGGATTTCAATTTTCGTGTCAATCGGAGTTGTCGTTTGATCGTGGCAGCTCGAAACGCATCGAATTATTTTTAATTTTAATTTGGCGAGTTAAAATAGCCATTTTTCAAAAAGTCTCGGATTTCAACGAAACCAGTTTCATCGGATCCATAATGTGATATTATTGTAAGGTTTCAAATTTCGTATCAATTGGATTTACCGTTTGTCCGGTACGAATTAAAACGCATTGAAATCGATTTAAATCGGTTTAATTTAAATTGAACGTTTATAGCCATAACTCACACAGATGTCCGAATTAGCTTCCGAAACCTGTTCCATTATGTCCGAAACGCGGGATAAACCCTAGGAACATCAGTTACGGCACGTAAATTGGAGTTTGGAATTCCCGGATGAATAGTGATTGAAAATTTTCCTATAAATACACCTTTAATTCACAAAAATAAAATAAAAAAATTAACCAAACCCTAATATACGCAGCCGCCGTTCACCTAAAATCAATGTCCGAAAGTTTCATATGTTCTTCCTTCAATTTCTCAAAATCTGTGAATCAATTTAGGAAATCATCAACATGGAAGTTGTTGAGCATCTCGAGGGCTTCACATTCATACGGATTTGATGGAGATCGGAGCAACGAGGAGGAAGAGAGACGCTCGCGTTCATGGCCAGCTGCACACGCGTTTCGAGAGCGAGGGGGGCACGATGGGGGTGCGGTCGGCCGGCGTTGGTGGATGGAGGTGGGGGCTTCGACGTGAGGCTCTCTGATCGTCGCGAAGTGGATCGTGGAGGTTGCGATCTCTAAACCTAATATTGGAGCATGGGTTCGGCCTGTACAGTTGCGTGCATGGGTTGGGAAGATGGTGGGGGGCCGTTGGATCTGGAAATGAACGGTGGATGATGGATGTAGGTTAAAAAAATATAAATAAAGTTGTAAATTTTAATTATAAAATTCGTGTAATCTTTAAAACTGTATAACTTTTTCATATGAGGTCGAAAACGCGTGAAACCAGTTGCGTTGGAATCGTATGGACGGGCACTACACGATGGAATTGGATTGGAGTCGTTTGGAGTTAGTGAGAATTTCGGGTAAAATTAAACGTCCGTTTAATTTTATTCGAAATAAATCGCAAAAACGAAATTGAAATCAAGGTGAGAACTTCTCACTCAATCGAATCGGTTTCAATTTTATTTTAAATAGTTAGATTTAAAATATTTGAATGCATGTTTGAATGATAATTGTATCTATTGATTGTTAAAATAGACATTATACGCCGTTAGTAAGCGGATGTTATTTAATAAAAACATATACCGCGAATATTTCATAAACAGTGAAATTGGTATTATATATAATATCAATATATATATATATTGGCATATGTATATATTGCAGTTGTTGATTTCCCCGCATTTTTTAGCGGATGAGACCCTATTGCGCCGTTATTAAGCGGATAATGTTTAATAAAAACATATACCGCGATAATTTCGTACTGGAGCGAAATTGGTATTGTGCTAATGTTTGTGGATGCAGGAAAACAGGTTGGAGGGATCCAACTGGATTCCTCAACAATATTTATTTAATTTCAGATATTTTGATATTTGATTGATTATCATATCGATATATGATATCGTTGTTGTCGTGATTGACTATTTGGTATGTAGCATCATTGGACCAAATTTTGGAGTTTTAAAAGGGATTTTAAAGTGATTTTTGAAAGAAAACGTTTATAAAATATTTTGAATTGATCCATTTTAAATAAATAAACGTTATAATTTTTATGTTATAAAAAATTATGATTTTTGAGAAAGATAGTTAAAGGTTGATTTTTGAAAATATGGGGTTAATGATTTTATAAAATAGTTTAATCGGGATTTTTGAAATTATTATAAAAAGTTGAAAATATAGGATTTATAAAATTTAATTATTTTATAAATCAAAAATGATGAAATTATAAAGGAGATTAAAGATGTTTTAAAAGAATAATATAAATTGATTTTTAAAGGATTTATAAATTGATATTTATAAATGAAAATATTTGAATTATAAAACGAGTTTTTATAAGTGTTTGAATGGAGTGAAAATGGATTGCATAAGTGAATGGAATTTATAGAATTATAAACGGTGAAGTTATAAATGGAATTTTATAAGCAGTAGGTTTATAAAATTTGAAAAGTTATTTGAAGAATGGATTTTTGGATAAATAATTGAATCTTATAAGTTATAAGATTTATAATTATGAAGTTCAAAGGAACGATTTTTTTCAAACAAATAAATTATAAGTATTTCACTTATGATATGAATTTTTGTTTTATAATTGAGTTATGAATTGAATAGGTTAATAAAGGAATTTATAAAAGGAAGTTGTTATAAAATAAATAGATTTATAATGGAATTTATAAACGTTGTTTTATAAATTAGCAAACGACTTATTTTGATAAGTAAATTGTTGAAACCTATTAATGGAGTTATATTCACGTTTTTTTGACTGTGAATAATCCTTTAAAATAAAATGAATAAAAGGATGAAATTTGTTAACGTAGTATATTGACGTTTTTGAATAGTGAATAATATGTTAAAGAAAACGTTTAGAATGTGATGTTTTAAATAGAATTAAAACGATCTAACGATGTTTTAAAATGGGTTGAGATTCGAAACTATAGATTTCAACATTTATTGTTGAAATAGACGTTTTCAAGAAATAAAAGGAAATAGTGGATTATAACACTGTTGTTATAGTAAATGATTTCCGAAAGGAAATGTTTTGTATAGTATTGGGATTTATATATCTATTTTAATTTCTAATCCCTATACTAGTGATTTTGGATTGTCGTAACGATGTTTTACGCAACATTCGTTTTGGTCCAAATAAATATGTTTAAGAGAATGATTTCCTTAAAGAATGAAATATATACTTAATTTCGATTGAAGTATATTGAATATTTTCCAAGTGTTGAAAATAAATAAAATTTGTGAATTACTTATGAATAAATAAGTATGGAAATGTTTTCCAATATAAAGTGAATATTAGCGAATTTATCTTTTTGAAGATAAATTGAAAAGGAATATTGAAACCTATTGAAAATCGTATATCAGTAGATATTGTGAAATATAAATTCACTATGGAATTTATGAATGAAAAGGGAAGTAGTTTAAAAATAAATATTGATTTATTTTTGAAGTGTGAAATTATATATCTTGTAAAGATATTTTGGAAAATAAATAAATTGAAAAATTATTTGGAAACTGGTGATGTGTACATATCCATTGATAGTTCAATAACCGACTATCAATATTTCCCTTTGAATGGGTATTTGATGTGATTTGTTTGAATTTGAATGCCACACTTATTTTTGAATAAGCGCTCACTATTCGGGTTAACCGGGAAAGGACCATGGGGTCGTATAACCCATTCCGAATATGTGATACGTCGTTATGAATTGCATTTGATGACCGGTGTTGAAGACCGGGTATTTATGAAAGCGATAGGATGACCTGTCGATTGTCTCTGCACTGGGTAGCTCCTGGTATAGAGATTTCCTAAGTGATGGGAAATTCGATCGGGATTGTGAATGCCCGGATTGCAAGGGCTTCGTGAGAAGCGCCTTCGGTTTTGTTCGAGCCCGGAACAGACTTGTATGGATTGTATGTCTGACATCACAAATTGAGATATAAAGCAGATTTCTTTCAAATATATTTCTATTGGTGGCAGAGAATTTATTCTCTTAGCTTAACACCCTTCTCTGAGACGTACAAGCTCAGAGGTTATGTAGTTGAATGATATCAGCGATATATTCCCAATTTGGTAATGTGACATGCTGAGTGATGCTGAAAATGATCATTGTGTTGATTATTTGTGATAGGATCATTTGTTTGATTGTCTATCTTGGTGATCATTTCTATGATCATTTGTTGACCCAAAGCATGGCTTTTGAATAAAGTATGTTTTTGTGGACGTGACTTCGTCGAGCCTCACACCCCGTGAATGGTCAAAACAGGAAAGATGCAGCAAGGTTATGAGGGGTAGCGCCCTTTAGGATATGTGCATTTCCTTCTGGAAAAGGGTGGTATCATGGTATGGAGCCCAGATACTTACTCATGTTGAAAACACTTTATGATTGTGTGAATTGATTACGAGCGCTCGGTTGAAAGGTCCCAAAGGACCGGGGGATGGCATATTCGGTCAGTTGTTACTCAGTTAGGGGTAACCCGGCCTTGTGTTGGTAGAGATCCGGTTTGGTTCTCGGGGATGTCCATCCAGAGGCATTCTCATGTGGCAATGGGAAGTTCCTTGGCCTGATCATTCGTTGGAAATCCAATTCCCAATACGAAACTTGTACGGTATAAGTTGTAGAACCTGCCATTTACTTATGGTGGTCACCACTGTTTGGATGGTAGCTATAGTAGGCATACGATAATGGTCGTATGTTGGCTAAGATTTATATTCTACTTTCGAAATGAATTTTTCCTACACTATGCACTAGTAATAATATCAACTGTTCTTTTAAATGCGTATCAAGCATCTTTGACTATCATAAGGAGAAATCTCCTCCGATTCTGCGTTTGCATTGTGTGTGTGTGCGGGAGGCCTTATGGTAGTCTCATTTTTAAAAGCATTTCGAATTGACTTTAAAAATATTCCTCTATTTTGATTTTAAAGTTAAATAAACTGTTTTGAGTTCTCACACCAGTCACATGACTGACTCGGAGTTTATTGTTTTCCTTCCTAAACTCTGGGTGCCCACCAATTTTCACACGGGCAGTCAAGAGTTAAGGTTTATCAGGATATTCTGGATATTCTGGAGTTGCTGGAGGCAAGCTGGATGGCATGGCGTATTATTATGTATAGTATTTCTTTTCCGCTGTTTGATGTTGATGTTGTACACTCTGATGATGATATGATGTAATGTAATGAAATGTATAAAATGTAATAACTGATATAGTTCTTTGTTTAAAGATTATTCATTTATTTATTATATGTTGTTCTGCTGCGAATTGTGAGATTCTGATGTTGTTCTGTTGTTTTTCTATTCCGTTCTATTTTCTATTTTCTTCTCTCTATTTTCTATCTTCTTATCTCTTCTTCTCTCTTTTCCTTTTCTTAAACCATAACATTTCGGGTTTCCGGCCTTCGATTTCTCGGAAGTCGATAAAGTGAGTATCGATGTTGAATTTTCGAAAGTCGAAAATTTCTGGGACGTTACATTTGGTATCAGAGCATATGGTTAAGCGACAACCATGGTTCTGTTGGGTATTACTCATTAGAGATAGAGTCAGTAGTACTCTAGAATGAGTTTGAGTGTAATAATAGCTATGAGAGCGTATTTGTTAGTGAATATGAAATTGTTTTATATTGTGATGATTGGTTTATTGAGTGGTATATGAACCTTCGTCAGCGTGGTCTCGACAACTATGCCGAAGGGGTTCCTAAACATTTGAATAGAACAATTCGACACAATATTGTTTTAAATTGGGTAAATGAAATAATTTTACTTGAGTATATTTTATATATAAAGAAAATAATTTTTCAGAATTATTAAAGTATACAAGTTGATTGTTTAGTTGTTTGAATAATCTAAATAAAAGAATAATTGTATAAGCAAAAGAATTATAAGAATTGAATTATAATTAAAGTAATTTACAATTGTGAAATAAACTTATATATATGAGAAGTGAAACTATATGAATATATTTATGAATATGAGTTATAAATAAAAATGAATTTAAAGTCAAATGGAATATAACTTAAGAGATGTTGAATGAAGTTGATATTAGTATCAAAGTAAAATAATGAAGTTAAATGATAAATATGAACTTAAGTTATGTAATGAAATTCAACTTTTGTAATTGAATTGAATTAATGGATTGAATGTTAATCAATTAAATGTGAATTTAGTTGATATGGAATAATGAATATAAGTGTTAATTCATTAAAATCTAATGTTATTGGAAGTTGAAAGATTGAATGAAAATCAATTTAATTAAACCAATTGAAAGTGAAGGTATTAAGCCAAATTAAATGAATATAAGCAAAGGAAATTGGTTGTAATTGATATACTTTGGTTGATATATGATTGTTAGTTGATTGTATATAATTCATTAAGTATTAATGGAATTGGAAGCTAAAGTAATTGAAATTCGATTGGAAGTTAAGTGAATCTTAAATAGAATTGAATTTGATTTGGAAGTGAACCAACTTGAATATGAATTAGTAAAAATAAACTAATTGAAAATGAATGTTAGTAAGAACATCCACTGTTAATGAATCAAATGTGATTAAATTGAAAACCAATTCATTGAATATTAATGAGAATATAAATGAATATTGATTTGGTTATGGATGATAGTTGGTTGAATATATTGCTTTTGTTTCATTTGCTATGTTGACATATATAGTTATTATGTTGCTATATGATGTATATCGATACTATTATCTATATGCATGATTCTCATGTTGTTTGTTGAGTGATTAGTAGGTGCAGATTGCGTTTGCTTTGCATTTGGAGCTCGCTTTCGCGCTATATTAGCCGTATATGCTCGCTAATAAAATATAAGGTACATATCTCGGATTAAATACCGTACTTTTATACTTTTTCCCTTCGGGATGCCTCATTACTTGATGAGATGTATATTTGTGATATATATACTGTCATTTTTTTTTTCGGATCGAGCCGCGCAAAGGAGACTATGGCGAATTTTTTCGGAAATTTAAGGCGTTAGAAAAAATTAGAGAAAATTGGAAAATTTTGAAAACTTAAATTTTGGATTTGGAATTGAAAGTTAAACAATAGTAGTTGTTTTTGAAAAGATAACTAAGTATGATTTGAAAACTTGATAAGTTATTATAAGAAGTTTGAATATGGATTTTGGAAAATTAATAAATTCTGTAACTTTTCTTACTTAATAATTTCGAGGACGAAATTCTTTTAAGGGGGGAAGATTGTAACGACCCAGAATTTTAATTTATTAAAATTTGAATATTTAATTAATTTTAAATATTAATGAGTGAATTTATAAGTCGAATAAATTTTATTACGAATAATTGGATTTAATTGGATAATTAAATCGATAATTTAATATGTTAAATTATGGAAATAATTGAAAATTGGGTTAAATATGATTGAAAATGATTTGTAAAATTTTATTTTATCATGTTGAAGTTTGAATGATGTTTTAAAACTTTTAAAATCGAATTAAGAGTTAATTTGTAAAAATTGAATATTTTAATATTTAATTATCGACTGTAAAATAGCCAATTTTTGAACAGTCTCAGAATTGAACGAAACCAGTTCCATTGGATCCGTAATAGTTAGTTATTACAGGATTTCAATTTTCGTGTCAATAGGAGTTTTCGTTTGATCGTGGCAGCTCGAAACGCATCGAATTATTTTTAATTTTAATTTGGCGAGTTAAAATAGCCATTTTTCAAAAAGTCTCGGATTTCGACGAAACCAGTTTCATCAGATCCATAATGTGATATTATTGTAAGGTTTCAAATTTCGTATCAATTGGATTTACCGTTTGTCCGATACGAATTAAAACGCATTGAAATCGATTTAAATCGGTTTAATTTAAATTGAACGTTTATAGCCATAACTCGCACAGATGTCCGAATTAGCTTCCGAAACCTGTTCCATTGTGTCCGGAACGCGGGATAAACCCTAGGAACGTCAGTTACGGCGCGTGAATTGGAGTTTGGAATTCCCGGATGAATAGTGATTGAAAATTTTCCTATAAATACACCTTTAATTCACAAAAATAAAATAAAAAAATTAACCAAACCCTAATATACGCTGCCGCCGTTCACCTTAAATCAATGGCCGAAAGTTTCATATGTTCTTCCTTCAATTTCTCAAAATCTGTGAATCAATTTAGGAAATCATCAACATGGAAGTTGTTGAGCATCTCGAGGGCTTCACATTCATACGGATTTGATGGAGATCGGAGCAACGAGGAGGGAGAGAGACGCTCGCATTCATGGCCAGCTGCGCATGCGTTTCGAGAGAGAAGGGGGCACGATGGGGGTGCGGTCGGCCGGCGTTGGTGGATGGAGGTGGGGGCTTCGACGTGAGGCTCTCTGATCGTCGCGAAGTGGATCGTGGAGGTTGCGATCTCTAAACCTAATATTGGAGCATGGGTTCGGCCTGTACAGTTGCGTGCGTGGGTTGGGAAGATGGTGGGGGGCCGTTGGATCTATAAATGCACGGTGGATGATGGATGTAGGTTAAAAAAATATAAATAAACTTGTAAATTTTAATTATAAAATTCGTGTAATCTTTAAAACTGTATAACTTTTTCATACGAGGTCAAAAACGCGCGAAACTAGTTGCGTTGGAATCGTATGGACGAGCACTACGCGATGGAATTGGATTGGAGTCATTTGGAGTTAGTGAGAATTCCGGGTAAAATTAAAAGTCCGTTTAATTTTATTCGAAATAAATCGCTAAAACGAAATTGAAATCAAGGTGAGAACTTCTCACTCAATCGAATCGGTTTCGATTTTATTTTAAATAGTTAGATTTAAAATATTTGAATGCATGTTTGAATGATAATTGTATCTATTGATTGTTAAAATAGACATTATACGCCGTTAGTAAGCGGGTGTTATTTAATAAAAACATATACCGCGAATATTTCATAAACAATGAAATTGGTATTATATATAATATCAATATATATATATTGGCATATGTATATATTGCAGTTGTTGATTTCCGCGCATTTTTTAGCGGATGAGACCCTATTGCGCCGTTATTAAGCGGATAATGTTTAATAAAAACATATACCGCGATAATTTCGTACTGGAGCGAAATTGGTATTGTGCTAATGTTTGTGGATGCAGGAAAACAGGTTGGAGGGATCCAACTGGATTCCTCAACAGTATTTATTTAATTTCAGATATTTTGATATTTGATTGATTATCATATCGATATATGATATCGTTGTTGTCGTGATTGACTATTTGGTATGTAGCATCATTGGACCAAATTTTGGAGTTTTAAAAGGGATTTTAAAGTGATTTTTGAAAGAAAACGTTTATAAAATATTTTTGAATTGATCCATTTTAAATAAATAAACGTTATAATTTTTATGTTATAAAAAATTATGATTTTTGAGAAAGATAGTTAAAGGTTGATTTTTGAAAATATGGGGTTAATGATTTTATAAAATAGTTTAATCGGGATTTTTGAAATTATTATAAAAAGTTGAAAATATAGGATTTATAAAATTTAATTATTTTATAAATCAAAAATAATGAAATTATAAAGGAGATTAAAGATGTTTTAAAAGAATAATATAAATTGATTTTTAAAGGATTTATAAATTGATATTTATAAATGAAAATATTTGAATTATAAAACGAGTTTTTATAAGTGTTTGAATGAAGTGAAAATGGATTACATAAGTGAATGGAATTTATAGAATTATAAACGGTGAAGTTATAAATGGAATTTTATAAGCAGTAGATTTATAAAATTTGAAAAGTTATTTGAGAATGGATTTTTGGATAAATAATTGAATCTTATAAGTTATAAGATTTATAATTATGAAGTTCAAAGGAACGATTTTTTTCAAACAAATAAATTATAAGTATTTCACTTATGATATGAATTTTTGTTTTATAATTGAGTTATGAATTGAATAGGTTAATAAAGGAATTTATAAAAGGAAGTTGTTATAAAATAAATAGATTTATAATGGAATTTATAAACGTTGTTGTATAAATTCGCAAACGACTTATTTTGATAAGTAAATTGTTGAAACCTATTAATGGAGTTATATTCACGTTTTTTTGACTGTGAATAATCCTTTGAAATAAAATGAATAAAAGGATGAAATTTGTTAACGTAGTATATTCACGTTTTTGAATAGTGAATAATATGTTAAAGAAAACGTTTAGAATGTGATGTTTTAAATAGAATTAAAACGATCTAACGATGTTTTAAAATGTGTTGAGATTCGAAACTATAGATTTCAACATTTATTGTTGAAATAGACGTTTTCGAGAAATAAAAGGAAATAGTGGACTATAACACTGTTGTTATAGTAAATGATTTCCGAAAGGAAATGTTTTGTATAGTATTGGGATTTATATATCTATTTTAATTTTGAATCCCTATACTAGTGATTTTGGGTTGTCGTAACGATGTTTTACGCAACATTCGTTTTGGCCCAAATAAATATGTTTAAGAGAATGATTTCCTTAAAGAATGAAATATATACTTAATTTCGATTGAAGTATATTGAATATTTTCCAAGTGTTGAAAATAAATAAAATTTGTGAATTACTTATGAATAAATAAGTATGGAAATGTTTTCCAATATAAAGTGAATATTAGCGAATTTATCTTTTTGAAGATAAATTGAAAAGGAATATTGAAACCTATTGAAAATCGTATATCAGTAGATATTGTGAAATATAAATTCACTATGGAATTTATGAATGAAAAGGGAAGTAGTTTAAAAATAAATATTGAATTATTTTTGAAGTGTGAAATTATATATCTTGTAAAGATATTTTGGAAAATAAATAAATTGAAAAATTATTTGGAAACTGGTGATGTGTGCATATCCATTGATAGTTCAATAACCGACTATCAATATTTCCCTTTGAATGAGTATTTGATGTGATTTGTTTGAATTTGAATGCCATACTTATTTTTGAATAAGCGCTCACTATTCGGGTTAACCGGGAAAGGACCATGGGGTCGTATAACCCATTCCGAATATGTGATACGTCGTTATGAATTGCATTTGATGACCGGTGTTGAAGACCGGGTATTTGTGAAAGCGATAGGATGACCTGTCGATTGTCTCTGCACTGGGTAGCTCCTGGTATAGAGATTTCCTAAGTGATGGGAAATTCGATCGGGATTGTGAATGCCCGGATTGCAAGGGCTTCGTGAGAAGTGCCTTCGGTTTTGTTCGAGCCCGGAACAGACTTGTATGGATTGTATGTCTGACATCACAAATTGAGATATAAAGCAGATTTCTTTCAAATATATTTCTGTTGGTGGCGGAGAATTTATTCTCTTAGCTTAACACCCTTCTCTGAGACGTACGAGCTCAGAGGTTATGTAGTTGAATGATATCAGCGATATATTCCCAATTTGGTAATGTGACATGCTGAGTGATGCTGAAAATGATCATTGTGTTGATTATTTGTGATAGGATCATTTGTTTGATCGTCTATCTTGGTGATCATTTCTATGATCATTTGTTGACCCAAAGCATGGCTTTTGAATAAAGTATGTTTTTGTGGACGTGACTTCGTCGAGTCTCACACCCCGTGAATGGTCAAAATAGGAAAGATGCAGCAAGGTTATGAGGGGTAGCGCCCTTTAGGATATGTGCATTTCCTTCTGGAAAAGGGTGGTGTCATGGTATGGAGCCCAGATACTTACTCATGTTGAAAACACTTTATGATTGTGTGAATTGATTATGAGCGCTCGGTTGAAAGATCCCAAAGGACCGGGGGATGGCATATTCGGTCAGTTGTTACTCAGTTAGGGGTAACTCGGCCTTGTGTTGGTAGAGACCCGGTTTGGTTCTCGGGGATGTCCATCCAGAGGCATTCTCATGTGGCAATGGGAAGTTCCTTGGCCTGATCATTCGTTGGAAATCCAATTCCCAATACGAAACTTGTACGGTATTAGTTGTAGAACCTGCCATTTACTTATGGTGGTCACCACTGTTTGGATGGTAGCTATAATAGGCATACGATAATGGTCGTATGTTGGCTAAGATTTATATTCTACTTTCGAAATGAATTTTTCCTACACTATGCACTAGTAATAATATCAACTGTTCTTTTAAATGCGTATCAAGCATCTTTGACTATCATAAGGAGAAATCTCCTCCGATTCTGCGTTTGCATTGTGTGTGTGTGCGGGAGGCCTTATGGTAGTCTCATTTTTAAAAGCATTTCGAATTGACTTTAAAAATATTCCTCTATTTTGATTTTAAAGTTAAATAAACTGTTTTGAGTTCTCACACCAGTCACATGATTGACTCGGAGTTTATTGTTTTCCTTCCTAAACTCTGGGTGCCCACCAATTTTCACACGGGCAGTCAAGAGTTAAGGTTTATCAGGATATTCTGGATATTCTGGAGTTGCTGGAGGCAAGCTGGATGGCATGGCGTATTATTATGTATAGTATTTCTTTTCCGCTGTTTGATGTTGATGTTGTACACTCTGATGATGATATGATGTAATGTAATGAAATGTATAAAATGTAATAACTGATATAGTTCTTTGTTTAAAGATTATTCATTTATTTATTATATGTTGTTCCGCTGCGAATTGTGAGATTCTGATGTTGTTCTGTTGTTTTTCTATTCCATTCTATTTTCTATTTTCTTCTCTCTATTTTCTATCTTCTTATCTCTTCTTCTCTCTTTTCCTTTTCTTAAACCATAACATTTCGGGTTTCCGGCCTTCGATTTCTCGGCAGTCGATAAAGTGAGTATCGATGTTGAATTTTTGAAAGTCGAAAATTTCCGGGACGTTACACACACGACTTTCGCTATGTCTGTAGTAGATTGCAGTGACATCGAGTTACACTATCGTCATAGCATAACCTAAATGCCTCTGTAGGCATCAGCGCCCTCGACTTTCACTACACGCTACTCATAATCCTCAGGAACTAGTTTTGTTCGGACTCCTCACAGGATCAACTTTAGAACCCCCCCCTTAGGGTTCAAGGCAGTACCAAACTATGGCACTTCTGAGAAGTTCATTTCAAGGGAGCACCTTTTTCCCTAGAGCCATTTTCAAAACACTTTATACTATACATATATAGTATCTTCTAAATCATACACCTAGTAGGAATCTCAAATAAATCTCCTTACTCAAAATCGATTGTCCCAAAATCGATAATTCTCAAACTAGGCTTTCTAAATTCAATATTGATTTTACCCAAAAATCAAAAACCTTTCCAAATCCAAAGGTTCCCAAAACCTTTTTCCAAAATCCTCATAAGAGCCTTTATATACATATATATAGATATGTATAAATAAAAAAATTTAAAGTTGTTTCCATCTTACTTATCATCATATAAATATACAGTTTTCACTTTTATCCATTATATATTTCACAAAATATACTTTCATTTCAAAAGAAATCATTTCGCATTTCTTATTCATAAATTTTCAATACCAATTTCATTCAAATCCGTACGATGTACACTTATCATCCATACGCTATACCAATCTGATCGCTCACTCGATCACACAATTTCACTTCCAAACTAGTATCGTCCACCCGACTTCCTAGTGCGGACACAGATCTGGTTTCTTGATCAAAAACCGTCATTATCCTTGCATAGTCATAACTATGATAGAGAATATCCAGAACCAATCAACAATCCATATCCAGGTTCGTCGTCGAAAATCAAGTGAAAAATCCCAACTCGGATCAATATAACTATCTCAAAATTTGGTGCTCGAATTTGAATCAAATCACTATGCGAGCAGAATAATATACGTACATCCTACGTATTTATCTTCATTGTTTATCAACTAAATCAATTTCTCTTTCTATTCACATTTTCTTTAATTTCTGTCCACATAATCACAATTGTTTCAATTCCATTGGATTATCGCTTTAATCCTTATCCCAAATGGATATTCAATCATAAAATGTTTGAACTCTGTCCAGCTTAAATTCAGAAAATAGCTTGAAAAGTTTAAAATAGATAAGTCATTGAAAAATAATTATTAGTTTGTAAAATAGCTATGAAATATTTAAGTAATTATAAAATAGTTGGAAAATAGTCAAATAGTTATAGAAATTTTAAATAATTGCAAAATAGTTATAAAATAGTAAGTAATTTCTAAAATAGTTGAAAAATAGTAATTAGTTTATAAAATAGTTGAAAAATTGTTAAATAGTTCCAAAGATAATTGTAAAATAAATATAAAATAATTTGGCTTTAAAAAGAAAGGTTGTACATATTAAATAGCTTGGAAAAATAAGTTTATATTAAGACAATTTATATTGAAAATAGTACAGAGTCAAAACTGTTCACTTCCCCATCAATTCAATTTAAATTTCCACTTTCATTTAAATTGACTCAATTCCAATTTGAATAACTTTAATTTCCATTGAAATTGATTTAACCCCAATTCAAATTGAATCATTCTTGATTTCTTTCCAAATTCAAATCAAATTCCATTTGATTTTAAACCTACTCAACTTTAATTACAATTCCAAATTATTCCAATTAGTTTAGACTAATATCAATTAAACCCACTTCAATTTCAAATCACTTCAATTCAATCCAATTCAAATTTTCCATTTAAAATTTTGAACTTATACATCTTCAATCATAAATCTAATTAATTCAAATCAGATTTAATTTGAACGAATTCAATTCAAATTTCAAATTTAAACCATCTCGAATTATATAAATTCGAGTTAAATTTTAAAATGTTGATTTAATCCTTTAAATCAAATCAACTTATCTCTTTAAACCATTTAATTCTGAATCCATTTCAAACTTGTCTTCATTTAATTTTAATTTGGTTGTATTTCTATTACCACTTAATTCTCATTATTAAAAATTTCAAATAATATAACAACCAATTACCTTAATATTTATTAGAAAGAAATATTTCTTTATATATGAAAATATATTCTTATATAAAACCATTTAAAACCTTTATATAAGAAAATAAAAAGTACGCGCTATATATATATATATATATATATATATAAACATATCAACTCATTCTAGGGTACTATTGATCCTATCCTTAAGGAGTAATCCCAACAGAGCCAAGGTTCTCGCTTAATCTTCAGCTCTGATACCAACTATAATGACCCGAAAATCTCGATCCCGAAAATTTCAGATAGTTAGGAAAAAGAAGAAAGAGATAGAAGAATTAGAAGAAC